>CM057449.1:437123333-437809166 GCA_016271365.2 Neoceratodus forsteri
CCAGCCCCAATGCCCCTGAAGCTCAGGCTCCTTTTCCCAGCAGGTTCCCAGCCAGTAGGCTCAGCTGGCTCTTTGGGCAGTGGGCTCAGCCCACTGCCCCTCCAGTCTTGGCATTGCTTACGTTGATCCCGCATTCAGGTACCGACATCTCTAGGTGATGCACAGAGCATGTGCTCACTTCTCCCTGATGGGTGATGCCACTGTGTCCGGCGGGAGCTTCCTCCCCATATGCAGGCTGCACCTGCACCTGCACTGGCTGCTTTGCCTGACTAGTGTCAGCCCCCTTCTCCTCATTCATCACCTGCCACACCTGCATCAACCCCAGTGCACCTTCATCAGCATCAACTAAGCCCAGCTCACGCCAGCCACTACTTCGGGACAGCCATAACTGACGCCTGCTGAACCAACACTGGTCCCTTCAAGACTGACACCAGCTATTCCTTCATCACAAGAGCTGTCATCTGGTCACTCAGTTCCCCAGGGACTGACTCCAGAGCCTGCAAAATCTCAGGGACTGATATCAGAGATCCCATACCTACCTGCTTGGTGTCGCCTCCCCTCTCACTGCCTTTGGATTGCACTGCTTTATTCACATCTTGGTGGGAGTTCATGCAGAACAAGGAACCCAGAAGAAGTTTCCTACCCCACTTCCAAGGGAACTTCCCCCTCACTGGTGTGGGCTCTTCCTATCACTTTCTTGTCTCCCAGTGACAAGGAGGATTGGCACAAGAAGGATCACCATCCAGCAACACCAGTTCTGGCCTCTGAATTGTCCGGGGGTTTTCTTCCTCCTTCTCCTCGGAGGAGGACTTTGAGGATTCCAGGTTACTCTCTGAACCTGAGTAACTGAGGGATACCCCCAGATCCCACTCCTGATGATCCAACTTTCCTGGATGTCATGAGGCGCATTCAATCCCTCATTAGCTGGGACTCAGTGGAACTGGACCCAGAACACCGATGCCTGGCAACCTGCCACCATAAGAAGGACACTCTGCCTACAGTTATCCCTCCCCTTATTGACTCCTTTGACAATGTTAACAGGGACACCTGGAATCACCCATCTTCCACCCCAGCCCTACCTAAGAAGGAAGAGAGCCTTTAACATGCTTCCAGGGACAAGCCTTTTTATGGGGAGCACCCATTGGCTGACTCAGTGGTCATGAACGCTGTTCACGACCATGCCAAGTCCTGGCCTGATCGTTCCTCAGGCTCTTGAGGCACATGGCGACAGCCATAGTCACTGTTCCACTTGCCCACCTACACATGACGGTGTCTTAATAGACCCTGCGGGTTCAATGGGACTAACGAATAGATGACTTGGAACAGGGGATCCTAGTATCTAATCCTGTGTGCCAAACACTGTCTTGGTGGATGAACCCCTCCAGTCTCCTCAGAGGGGTTCCCTTCCATGCAGAATCTCCAGGTCAGAGTCTCATGACAGGCATGTCCTGTCTGGGCTGGGGTGCACACTTGGCAGACCATCAGCTCCAAGGGACCTTCTCATCACAGGGCCTCTTTTATGGCAGCCATGATAATGTTTTTTCCAAAACCCGGGAGAGACCCCGTACTTGTCTGTTACTATAGGCCAATATCTTTAAATAATGTTGACCCCAAGATGTTAGCCAACATTCTGGCCAGTAGGCTGAACCGAGTATGGGGGCATCTTATTAATAGAGAGCAAGTGGGATTTGTGCCAGGGAGGCTCTCAGTTGATCACCTTCGAAAGCTCTCACATCTTATCTCTGTGTCCGAGGAGTCCCCTACCCCTGTGGTCCAGGTCTCCCTGGACGCATAGAAAGCCTTTGATAGAGTCTCCTGGGACTATCTGTTCCATCTTCTGCCCAAATACTGAATTCCCTTAGCTTTTATTCAATGGATAAAAGTGCTTCACACTCATCCTTTGGCACAAGTACTTTGTAATGTGGTACTCTTCAAATATTTTCCTTTGCAGCAGGACACCAGACAGGGATGTCTGCTCTTCCCCTTTTTATTTAATCTATTTCTAGAACCTCTAATCAGGAAAATTAATGCTACCCCTCAAATTCTTGGTATTCCTCTTGGCCCCTATTATTATACACTTTTAATCTACGCAGATGACATTCTGCTGCATGTCACCCTTCCTGAAACCTCCCTGCCTGCTGCCCTGGATGTAATTACACAATTCGGTAATCTCTCCAACTACAAATTAAACTGATCCAAAACTGAAATTATGCCTTTGAATATAGTAGCTACAAAGGCGAGTGTGAAACACCTTGGATTAGTCTGGGTTAAGGACAAGTTTAAATATCTGGACATTTACCTTAGCATCTCCTTCTGAACTGAAACAGTACAGTCTAGATTGAGTGTTTAACCAAATCAAAGTAGATCTGTATCGATGGTCCCTCCTGCATATCTCAATGTGGGGTTGTCTAAGTATAATAAAAATGAATGTGCTCCCCCGTATCCTCTACCCTCTTTTTTAAATTTTTTTATTTATGCATCTGGACCCCCGGGCATCCTTCAGGAGTGCCCACACGGATACACCCTAACTCCCAGCCTGAACCCCCTGCATCTCCCAGGCTCTAACCACCGAATGACCTAGGCAGGCCAGACCCCCGGATCACCTCCAGAGCTGGTTCCGCCCTCCCCCTGGTGGTCATCTCCTAAGTGTGAGGTGCCTTACCTTCGGTCATAGGGTCAGCCATGGAGAGTCCCGGGCACGCTTGGGCTGGCAGTTGGGATGTGGGTGTTCCACTGGGGCCACCATCATCTCACCAGTGGTCTAGAGGATTTTTTTCGTACTTGCCCCCTGAGTGCAGCCATGCAATGGCATCAGCACGTGGCTGCCCCATAGACACCTGCCGCGCTCATACCCGATTCTTGTTCCCATGCTAGTAGTACCCCCGGTCTCTACTGGGGGTCTCTACTGCATCGGGAAGTCCCTGGATCCCTCCCCAGGGAGAGGAGAGCTGTCCTACGGATGCTCAATCCACCTCCCTCTCCTGCCGATCCCCAGTGCCTGGGCTCGCTCCCAAACCCGGGTCGCTGGTGTGGCACAAGGTATGGCATCCAGCACCTCAACCCTCAGCGCCACTGGGCCGGGCTCTCTACCCTCTTTTAATGCTTCCCCAAGCACTGCCACAAGAATGGTTTATTCAGGTATACAGAATGATTTCTAAATATCTATGGCAGGGCAAACCTCCTCGGATGGCACTGAATAAACTGGTGCGATCTAAGATTGGGAGGGGGGCTGAGAGTTCCTAATTTCTTCCTGTATTATCTTGCTATACACTGTTCTAGATTTTTTCAATAGCTTAGACCAGAAACAGAAGACCAGTCTCTTCACTATATCCCACATTGGTTAGAAATAGAATGATACCAATGTTCACAGTTGGGAGTGGACATTCACGCCTTATTTTATATTCCACATAAGAAACTTCACCACTCCTTAATGGGTATTCCGATAGATATGTCGCTGCAGGCCCACAAGCGATTGTGCTCCCTGCCAAAAGTAGATCCTCAAAGAGATATTACTCAACTCTTATTTGGAAACCCAAACTTTAAAATTGCAGGCCAATTATTAACTATGCATTTTTGGCCTTTCCAGGAAGTAAACATAGTAGAACACCTTTTACAAATGGTAAGCTGCTCAAGTTTTCAGAGGTTGAAATGAAGTTTGGTTGGCCCACCTCGATATGCTTTAAATACTGTGAGTTGACCCACATGCTAGTACACCATTTCAGGTCTGGTATGTGGCACAAGCCATATGGAACACAGTTTCTCGATCTGGCTTCAGTAGCATCTACTGTACATCTCATACCATTTCTTTCTATTATAACAAACTACATGAGTCTCTCTCCGATAGGGAATCTGAGCAATATTATTATAGGGATCAAGTCCTCCCTTCGTTAAATGCCCCACATAATTTATCTCATATATGGAAAAATAATTACAGATATGTGAAATGGGACAGATAATGTTTTATGCAGTTTCGACTTCTTCATAATCTTTTCTATACTCCAGCTAAACTACACAGAATGGGCAAGCTCCCATCCAATGTCTGTTCCAGATGTAATAAAGCTCCTGGAACATTATTCCACATATTTCGGTCCTGTGAGAAGGTAACACCCTTTTGGGAGACTATACAGACCTGTCTGGACCCCCATGCTGGGTTTGATCTCTGCATTTTCACCAGAAATATGTCTATTGAGGGGTTCTGAAAATGGATTAATTGGCAATCAAAGACCCCACATGGCATTGATATCAGCCTGTGCCAAAAAGGTCATTCTCAGGCACTGGTGTGATCAAGCTATTCCCCAATATATAGAATGGCACAGAGAAATACTATCTGCACTGCAAGTGGAGCGGATTATTGTTAGTACAGTATGCACCACTTGTACTGGACTAATTTGGCATCTGGCCGTATGTCTGGTAGAAGCAGCGTCTGATACATCGAGTGGCACTGGACTGGGTGATTGTGGACGAATGTGGATGAACGTGGAACATCAAAACATAAACCAAAAAAACAGTAACAGCACAGTGCATCACCAGACATACAAGCTTCAGGACAGCAATAAGTGAATTACAGCTCCTTTTGGAGTGTTTGTTGCTGCAACCCAGTGCGATTAATCTTTATTAGATGCAAATGATTTGAAAACTTAAAATACTGTGCTGTAGAAGTATGATGGAACAGTACCTTGCTTCACAGCACTGTACCTCACCGTCATTTTCTGCATTCTTTGCTGGTGCTGGTGCTTTGAGTCATATAATCCATTATGGTTGTCTGTTTTTAGGGAGCTTGGGTGTAGCAATGCCACATTGCATCTGTTTGCACCAGCATGTCCCACCATGGCACAATGTCCTCTTGCTGCTTCATTACCCTCTGTAGCGTTAGAAGGGCTGCATGGACATCAAGAGGTGTGATAATCACCTCTTCATCGGTGTCCCTTTCCTCCTCAGCCTCTTTGTCTTCCTGGTTCAGTTCTCTGGATAGTCCCGTGATGGCTTCCATTATGTCATCAATGTCCTCGCTCTGACCTTCATTGCCAAGGTTGCAAAGTACGCTCCGATCTTTGGACGTCAATCCCTTATGCTGACTTTTGGTAACTTTTCCATTTCCTGCAGAATCTCTATCTTCTGTGACATGGGAAGGCAAGTTCACTTGCCAGGTGGGGTTGCAGCAGCAGGAATTACAATAGTGGCAGCAGATCAGCACAGGAGAATAAAATGAAAGAGTGCACCTAAATAGCAGACCATGAAGCTTTAAAAAAGAAATGGCTGCTGTTCAATTAAACTCTAATCACTGTGGCTAGTGGTAATTGGTGGTGTAACAGTAATTACTATTCTATTACTGTAGTTGTGACTGTGGCCATCGGGAGGTGTTACAAGGTAAATCAGGTGTGAACAGACAGCAAGGCACTTCTTGAGGCAGATGTTACAAGCGGAATTCAAGGTCCACTGTAACACTATAATTTAACATTGATGTCAATGGGAGTGGCATTTGGCAAACAGGATATGTCCACTACAAGCGGCTGTCCATTACATGCATGTCTGTTACTTTTGGTGCATACTGTATAGCAGATAGATCAGAACAGTATAAAAAATGTGGGGACCATTATACGTCTAGCTAACTCTCTAGCCAGCTATTGGAAGGGCCCCTTCAATTAATTCTCTTAAATACCACCCCTCATGGAGACATGACAGTCTAATAGTTAATTCAGAAGACTATATATACTGAGCGATGGTCAGACCTAATTCTTTGTACATTTTGTATTATATGAACTGTGGATGGGCTTTAAGATATGTTTCTTTAGCTCAATTTATTCCCCTGATGTATACGCCTTTTTTCTTGGTGTTTAGTTAACTTCTCTGCCTTATTCCAGTGTTGTTTATATATCTTCTCTGGGTAAGATGGAGAAGGGGAAGAATTTGTTGAAGGGAGGGGAAAGGGGTAGAAGAGGGGGTATATTCTTATATACAGTTTTGTGAAAATTGATCTCTGACATAATATCTAAGAGATGTTAATATTTGTTCGGTATGTTTTTGCCTTCCTTTAATGAAGTTTATTCAATTTAAAAAAAAAAAAAAAAAGACCCAAGGGACCAGGTCTCTGCTAGAACAGCATCTCCACATCTACTTGCTCAAGATGTGAGCAATTCTTCTTGCCTTTTGGGCCCTTCAGACTCATCTTCTCCCGGGCTCTCTCCTGATTCAGACGGACAACATGTCAGTAGTCTATTACCTCAACAAGCGGGGGGGGGGGGTTCACTTGTACCCCCTCTGCAGCAAGGCCATGATAGTTTGGCATTGGGCCATAGAACATGACCTGGTTCTAATAGCAGTTCATGTTCCAGGTGTCCAAAACATCCTGGCTGACAGCCTAAGCTGGTCCAGGTTGAAAACACATGAGTGGGAGCTCCTATCCTCCATGGTCGAGGATCTCTTTGACATGTGGGGTTGTCCCGTCCCGAGTTGGACCTCTTTGTGTCCACATTCAATGCAGAACTGCTCAATTACTGCTCAGTAGATCCAGGGCTTAGTGTTTTTTGGCGAGTCATGTTGTCCCTCTCTTGGACAGGGAGGTTTCTGTATGCTTTTCCTCCCTTTTCACTCCTACAGAGAGTTCTTCTTAAGCTGCAGTCAGAGAGGTCAGAGAAGATTCTGATAGCTCCCTACTGGCCACACCAGATATGGTTCCCATTGTTGCAGCAACTAGCAGTGGAACCTTCTCTTCCCTCTTTGTTCCGACCTGCTGTCCCAAGTGCACTGCGCTCTGATTCACCCAGACCTCAAGTCACTTCATCTCCATGCGTGACTCCTTCAGACATAGCTGTTACACACTTCATTGTTTCCTCTAGGGTGGCAGATATTCTAGTGGCCACAAGGAAGCCTTCTGCCAGAGCCACTTATGCCATGAAGTGGAAGCGGTTCTCCATCTGGGCTACTGCCCGGCACTTGGATCCCTTCATCTGTCCAGTGAATCTCATCCTGGAGTACCTCCTTTCCCTTTCAGACTTGGGCCTGGGTTACTCCGCTATCAAGGTGCACCTTTCCACCATCTCTGCATACCATGCACACATTCATGGCAAAAATATTGCCCAACTAGGCCTGTCTTGCACCTTCTAGTGGGGCATTCTTCATTTGAAACCTCCCATTAGGGACCCAGTCCCACCATGGGATCTGTTGTTTATTTTGGAGAAGCTCACTCTTCCTCTCTTTGAACCTGCCACAAGCTGTGAACTATGCTTTCTGTCATGGAAAGTGTTGTTTTTAGTTGCCATTACTTCAGCTCAGAGGATTTCCGAGCTTCAGGCTCTGATGTGTAAAGAGCCTTACTTGGTTTTCCACAAAAACAGGGTATCTTTGCGGACCAGTCTTAAGTTTTTGCTTAAGGTGGTGTCTGAGTTTACTTTGAATCAATCCATCTATCTGCCTGTTTATTTTCCTGAGTATTCTAATCAGGGGGAGGCTTTGCTTCACACTCTAGATGTTCATCTGGTGCTTCGTTTCTATCTGGACGGCACCCGCCCTTTGAGAAAATCAGACCAGTTTGTTTCGTATGCTCCCAGGAAAGAAGTGTTTATCTAAGTGGTTAGAAATTTAAGTGGTTAGCTAATTGCATTGTTTATTGCTACCACAAGTACAACAAGCCTTTGCCAGGCCAGATCAAAGGTCATTCTACCAGGGGTATGGCTGCCTCCTTCAGAAATGTGTCTGCTACAGACATTTGCACTGCCGCCCTTGGAGTTCTGTCAATACTTTCATTAGGCATTACAGTTTGGACATTGTCTCGAGGCGTAGAGCTGGTTTCGGTCTTGCTGTCCTCCAGAACCTCCTGTCATAAAGTTCCTATGACTGCTGTTGTCCTCCTCCCAGTTGACTGAGTCTATTCCTCTACTGCTTGGGATTCAGTCCTTATGGTTATTGTCTGCTGCAAGTGCTCCCTCTAAGTAAAATAGTACAGTTATGTAAGAACTTACTGCAACAGTAGATCCTCTTGAAGATCTACTGCAACAGTAGATCTTCAAGCGGAGCTCTTGCAGCAGGCATTGCATTCCCTCCATCCTTCCTCCTGATTTGCTCTTTCTCCATCACAGCTTTTCTGCTTTCCTCATTTAAGAGGAACCTCCTCAGTTCTCCAATTTCTATACATGCTGGAGTCTCCGGTGGGAGAACTGGGGCTGGGTTGAGGGATTGCCCCTTTTATACCATAGATCAGACATCTGTGTGCCGAAGTCGGGGATGGTACCCCGCTGAATACTGCTAGCTAGAAGTTTTCCATGTGGTCCTAGTGCCTGGCAGCTCAGTCCTTATGGTTATTGTTATAACCATAAGAACTGAGCTGCCTTATGGTTATTGCCTGCTGCAAGCGCTCCTCTCGAAGATCTGCTGTTATAGTAAGTTCTTACATAACTGCAGTTCTAGGATTGTACAGATGTTGTTCATCCACACTTATTGGCAGTGTCCCTTTTCCTTTAAATCAGCTGGAAAGTATTCAAGCTGGCTCTTCCCACCCACCTCGGTGGTCTAACCCTCAGATCCTCCCCATGACACCAGAGTTTCCTTTCTGCTGGAAGATTCAGGTTGCCTCGTTCGTGCTCTTACATTTTGTAGGTGCTGGCTTCAGAAACTTCGGTTATTCCAAAAACTTGCCTTGTTCGCGTTAGTGATTGCGATTACTCTTCATCGATCATAGAAGACAAGTTTTCACAGGATTTCGACGGTGTTCATGCAGCCAGAAGATGTCATGCATTGACCTGCATGCCGTGTGCGTTTATTGTTTGGGTGTCAGGCATGACACCACGACATGCGAGTTTTGCCTCACGTTCCAACCCAACACCCTTGACAACCATCTCACATGCCTTAAGCTGGGGAGGCCTGAAAAATGGAACCCACCAGTGAAATCCAAAGAGACCCGGTGGGTGGTTTCCATGGATGCAGGATCCACCGAGCAATTGGAGTGCATGCAAGCCTTCGAGGAGGAAGTGACTCGTGTAGAGGAATCTTCCTCTCAGAGCTTTTTCGTTCCACTCAACCTAGGCTCCACCTTCTCGGGTTCCTTCTGAGAGTTGTGCCACTCTCTCCCTACTAAGGGTGAGAGTTCTGTGGGTACGCACTCATCTCTGTCCCGTAAGTGGGAGAAGGACCCAGGTTTGTCTTCATCTCAATGGAGACGCTCTTGGGATCGGGAGAGATGTCGGTCTCAGGAACCTGCCATTTCAACCTCGGTCGAAATCATCTCTTTGGTTGCCGGCTTTTCGGCCTTGCCATCTGGCCAGTCAAACGAAGTGTCAATTGATGATGCTGAGATTATTCTTGACCTGATCAACCCCTTGTCGCTGACTCCGGTCGATGACTCTCTTGTTTGGACTCCGATCCTTGTTTTCCCCGATGAGGAGACCCAGCCTGCTGGGAATCCCGATGAGAAAGTGGTCCCTGACCCTGGGAAGTCATTGGTCCCACCGGTGTCTCCCGAGTGACCGAGTCAGCCTGCCCGATCTCGATCGAGGTCTCGGACCCCCTTGACCGATTGGCTGAGGAAGGTCCATAAATGCTGTAAAAAGTGGCAACACCATCAGTTGTTCTTGTCCTTCTTGGATGAGGAGAGGCTCCAGCGGAAGCTCCGGTGGTGCTACGAGGACCTCATGTGGCAACAGCTGATTTTGACCAGGCATAAGCCTTCCCTGGTTCCTCTGCCCGAGGAGCCGGCGAAACCTCTGGTTCGGCCTAAACCGGTCTCTCCACCGATTTTGGTGGAACTGTCACCCAAGCAGCCTGTGGGAGGGGCTCCTTCTAAGGAAGCTAGACCGGACACCGGGCTTCCCCGGCATCTCTTGGTCACTGTCACCCCTGACCACCCCTGGCAGGTCGAGGGTGGTGTGGGCGGTTGACCGCTGTATCTCGATTCCTCGGATTCGGATGAAACTGGCCTCCATTCTCATCCAGGTGATGATGAATTGGCTGGTGGGATAGAGACGGAGGAAAGTCCTCAGTCCTTTCAGGGCATTCTTCACCTCATCTCTGAGTCCACAGGGATGCCCCTGGAGCCTATCCAGAAAAAGGCGGAGTACTCTCTTACTGACATCCTCAAGAGAGGGGATACCCTGATGGAATCCTTTCCTGTGGCCGAGGCCATTGTTTGCCTGGCCTTAGAACTTTGGCAGCACCCTGCCTCCTGTCCAGTACTGCCTGCCCATATGGCCCACAAGTATGCGGTGCCCATGGAGTCCCTGGCGGGGTTCACAGAGCACCCTTTGGCCGAGAGCCTTGTGATCGCCTCTGCGTTCAGGTGTACTGGTAGTTCTACCAGTACCAACAGACCACCTGAGAAGGAATCCAAGTCTTTGGATCCCTCTGCTCGGAAGTTCTGTGCAGTCTTTTCTTTAGGCCTCCATCAGGCAAGCGTGGCCATCATCATGGCACACTTCTCCCATGCCCTTTTGGGGTCCTTGGATGAAGTCCTCCTACATCTCCCTGTGGACTTGCAGACCACGGTCAAGCAGGTCCGGGACCAATGGTGGGCTGTTGCTAAACAACAGTTCCAGATGACTCTGGATATCGGGGACTCATGTGCCCGCTCGCTGGCAGCCGCAGTTGCCTCTTGCCACAGGGCTTGGCTGAGGCTCTCCTTCTTTCCAGTGGATACTCAGCACAAACTAGCTGATGTGCCTTTCCTGGGAACTGATCTCTTCTACCCAGGTGTGGCTGGTCACCTTCAGCACATTGAGCAGTCCAATGCCACCTTGGATGCCATTTCTGCTAAGGGTTCTTCTGGTCCTAAGAAGCAGCAGAAGAAGAAGAAGTATTTTTTGGCACTCTTCCTCTGTGGCCCAGCAGTCCTCCCTTCAAGGGGCAACAGCAGCAGGCTCAAGCTTGGTGCCGTCTACCCAAGCCTGGACCCTTCCAGGCCCGTAAGGGAGGCCGAGGTTCAGGCCCTGGATCCTCTGCCTCCAAGCCTGCTCAGTGATGGGGTGTGGGCTGCCACCCCTACTCCCATCACGCCAGCTCTGGGTCCTCCCATGGGGGGCCAGCTCCACCACTTTCTTTCCACCTGGTCCGTTGTTACTTTGGACAGGTGAGTCTTAGAAGTGGTCGGTCAGGGAATGCCTCTGGAATTTGAGCAGTACCCTCCAAGCTGAGCCTGCACCCCATGGGAGGAGAGGGTTTTCACCCACACTCAGTCGGCTCTCCAAAACGACATTGCTCAGCTCTTTCTCAAGGAGGCAGTAGCTCCAGTGGTGGATCCTCCAGCAGACCCAGGCTTCATTTCCAGGTACTTCCTCGTTCCCAAGTGGATGGGGGGTCTGGCGCCCCATTCTAGAGCTGCACGACCTGAATCAGTATCTCAGGTCACGCACCTTCTGGATGGTCACTCTCTCAGATCGTACCATCCCTGAAGTGAAACATGTGGTTCTGCTCACTGGATCTCCAGGATGCGTTTTTTCACATCCCAATCCATCTATCCCACCAGCGGTTCCTCCACTTCAGAGCCGAGGGAACCCTTTACGACTTCTGAGCAATGCCATTCGGCCTGTCATCAGCCTCACAGGTCTTCACCAAATTCATTGCAGTGGTGGCAGCCCACTTCAGGAGTCGGGGGGTCAGAATCTACCCCTACTTTGATGATTAGCTCTTAGCAGGTTCCACCCAGCAGGAGGAGGAGAGGTCCAGGGACCTGGCCCTTCAGACCTGTGCCCAACTCGGCCTCCTGATCAACGAGGCCAAGTCAGAGCTTGTGCCTTCTCAGATGATGTGCTTCATCAGGGCAGAGCTTGACTCTCGTCAAGCCAGAGCTCAGCTCCAGGCAGACAGGGCAGAGGTTCTCTTCTCCTTTGCCCAATCATTTCTGGTTGGGCAATTGTGGTCTCCCTGGGACATTCTGCACCTTCTGGGTTACGTGGTGGCGTGCACCTCTGTGGTCTGTTGGGCCCAGTGGCACATGTGCCCCCTCCATTGGGGGCTGGCCACCCAGTGGACTCAGCGCCATGGTCATTTCAACCAGCTGATCACTGTGACATAGAAGATGTGAGACGCTTTCCAATGGTGGATCGTCCCAGGCCGGCTGCAGGAAGGGATCCCGTTTGTCCACCCTGAGCTGATGGCCATCCTTACGACTGATGCCTCTCTCATGGGCTGGGGAGCCCATATGGGGTACAACAGGGCCCACGGGTTCTAGACTGCCGAGGAGTCCTGTTATCACATCAACCTGTTGGAGCTCAGAGTGGTCAGACTGGCACTGTCAGCTTTCACTCCTCGGCTCTGGGGTCAAGTGGTTCAAGTCCAGACGGACAATACCACAGCCATGTATTACCTCAACAAACAGGGCAGCATGCATTCCCATCTGCTATGCAAGGAAGCGCTCTGCATCTGGACACTCGTGAGCCAACTGGAGGCAGATCTCCTAGCCATCCACGTGGCAGGAGCCTCGAATCATCTGGCAGATGCTCTCAGCTGCATAGGTGAGATATCCCACGAGTGGTCTCTCCATCCAGAGGTAGCATACAGTTTGTTCTCCCACTGGGGTAAACCGTTGATGGACCTGTTTGCCTCCTGGGAAAACACCAAGCTGAGGCTGTTTCATGCCCACCCCCCTCAGCAGGGCTTGCTGCAGGGGGATGCCTTCTCGAGGCCATGGACCCCAGGCCTCTTCTATGTCTTCCCACCATTTCCCTTGCTCCACAGGGTGCTCCTCAAAGTGATGAGGGACAAGGAGTAGGTGATTCTGGTAGTCCCAGACTGGCCATGCCAGTTCTGGTACCCTGATCTCCTCAGCCTCAGCAACAGGCCCCAGGAGCGGCTTCCAGCATGCCTGGATCTGTTTTCAGTCAAGCAGGGGAAGGTATTCCATCCACACTGTCAATCCCTGCACCCCAGATCCTGGTACCTGAGTGGCTAGAGTTACAGGCTTTGGGTCTTTCCGTGGATGTCCTCTCAGTGGTAGAGGCATCCAGAAAGGAATCAACCAGGAAATGTTATGCCTTCAAATGGAAAAGGTTTTCCATTTGATTTCGGGGCAAGGGCCTGGACCATCTGTCCTGTCCAGTGGCTAACATTTTCAACTATCTTTGGTCTCTGTCCAAAAGGGGTCTTCAGTTATCGACCCTTAGAGTGCACTTGGCAGCCATCTCTGCTTACCGGGGGCAGGCGTGGACCAGTCAACCGACGGCGCAGAAGACAGTGGTTGGGCACTTTTTCAAAGGCCTAGATCACATAACCCCTCTGGTGTGTGAACCTCCACCTCCATGGGACCTACTGCTGGTACTGGCAAAGCTCATGGGCAAGCCATTCGAACCGATGCACAAGTGTGAGCTGTCACACTTGTTGTGGAAGACGGCCTTCCTGGTGGCTATCACGTCTGCCAGAAGTACAGGGGAGCTCCAGGTGCTCTCGGTGGACTCCCCTTTTCTGGTCTTCCACAGAGACAAGGTTGTCCTGCGCCCCCACCTGAAATTCCTTCCGAAGGTGGTGTCAGAGTTTCACCTTAATCAGGTGTTGACTCTGCCGGTGTACTACCCCAGTTACACCTCAGAGGCTGAGTACAGGCTCCATACTTTGGACCTGAGATGAGCTCTCTCCTATTATAAGGAGAGGATGGGAGAGATTCGGGGAGAGGTTCGCCAGCTGTTTGTCACCTATGCTGAAGCTGTTTCTGGCAGACCTGCAGCAAAGCGGATGATTGCTCAATGGATCACATCTTGCATTAGTCTGTACTTCGAGTTGGCGGGCAAGGAGCCTCCCAAAGGGATAAGAGCTCATTCTACCTGCCATACCACTGCACTGGTGGCTGCTTCCAGGGACATCCCTATCCAGGAAATCTGTTGGGCTGATACCTGGAAGACAGCAAACACCTTTATCCCCCATTACCACATCGTCCTTGAGTCACACCGGGATGCTGGTTTTGGGGCCTCAGTTCTCCAATCTCTGTTTCCCAAGTAGGGGGTGTGCACCTTGCCTCTCTCCTCCCGGAGAACTGCTAGGAGTCTGCCAATAAGTGGGGATGAACAACATATCCACAACCCTAGAAAAACAGGTTACTCACCTGTAACAGTACTTCTAGGAGTGGTATATGTTGTTCATCCACACGGACCCACCCGACCTCCCCGGCTGTGGACACACAAACCTGGCTTCCAGTGGGCTAAGATCTGGCATCATGGGGTGGAGCTGAGGATTATACCATCCGGGTTGGTGGGAGGAGCCAGCTTGAAGACTTTCTGGCTGATTTAAAGGGAAAGGGACACTGCCAATAAGTGTGGATGAACAACATATACCACTCCTAGAACTACTGTTACAGATGAGTAACCTGTTTTTTCTGTCTGCAGTGCAGGCCTGTGTTTCTGACATATATGACATGCCAAAACTAGTTTCCACGTGTTTAGTGGTTCCTTGCCACAACACAACCTGTCTAGCTCTGCGTTTACATTTTTCAATACTCATATTTACTTCATGAATTTTGTGTAGCATTTCCCTTCTTAGGGCAGTAGGAATCACAATTCTGTCCCCAATAAGTAGTACTCCATCCACCAAATATAATTCAGCCTGAATGGCACATACCTATGTGGTTTTAGTTTCCTTTCCATCCATTCTGTATTGCTGACACCGCCACTTGCAATGATTCATCTGCTACTGTTTCCATTTGCAATTTTTTCTACATCTGTGCGGAGACAGCTCCTGAGGTCTTTATTTATGTGAATGTCCATCTCTGTGTCCCCACTTTGATCTGTGGTCTTGTGAGTGTCATCCCACATTCTTGACAAAACATCAGCCACTATCAGATGATTCCCTGATGTGTATTCTATCGTATAGTCATGCTTCTGTAGTCTTATTAACAGTTTCTGAATCCGTGGCTGTGCCTGCCATAGGTTTCATTTTGAAATAGTAATCAGTAGTTTATGGTCTGTTTGTATCACAAAGGGGATTCCATAAATGTATTTATGAAATGCATCACATCAAAAGGGTATGGCCAACATCTCTTTCTCTATTCGAGCATATTTATTTTCTGTCTTTGTAAAGGCTTTGGCTGCATATGCAACTAGTTTCTAGCTGATATTTCTGATTTTTGTAACAACACTGCTCCTACACCATTTTTAAGGTATCCATTTGCCTGACAAGTACTATCAAAATATTGCAAGGTAGGTGCTGTGGTCAAAAGTCTTTTACGTGCTGTGAATTCCTGCTTATGTGCTGCTGTCCTAGATGATGTGGCTGACTTAATTAGCAATATTTGCAGATTACATGTCTTGTCAGTCATATTGTTAATTAACTTCCCCAGATAATTTACCATTCCCAGGAACCGTTGGAGATCTTACTTTGTTTTGGGTTGCGGAATCCTGCTGACATCCTGAACTCTGTCTGGGTCAGGTTTCACCCTCTCCTCAAAAAGGATTTTACCTAGGTAGAGAATTTCAGTCTTCCTTATCTGATGTTTTGCACTGTTCAGGTTAAGACCCGTTTCCCTAGCAACTTGTAACACTTTTTTCAGTCTAGTATCATGTTGCTCCTGTGAGGAGCCATGGATGAGGATGTCATCAATGTAAACTTTAACCCCTTCTATGCCTTCTAGCAGTTGCTGCGTGGTATCCTGTGAATGTAGCAAGTCAATTTTGTCATGTCAGTTTGGGCAAAGTAAAAACAGCGATTTCAAAATGGATTATGTGCCCTTCATAGCGCATGGTAAATTCAGCAAGTTTGCTTCAGATGGAGTACGTCTGTTATGTAGCATATACGGGTTTGTTTGTCTGCCACTTCCAAGCTGGCCATCTGGTGCTGTGGTTAGAGTCACTGCCTGTGTTGCTGATGGACCCGGGTTTGGAGTTGGCTGTGAGGAGTTATTTTTCTGTGCTTGTGCTGCTCCAATTTTTTATGTTTTCTTTGCCTCCATTCTGCCCACCCTCCCCACTTTGTTCTCCCCCCTTACCCGCATGTTGCCACCCCAAAGTTCTCCCTGCTGACTTGTGTGCACCATGGAGTAGCCCCCTTCTTAGTTTCCCCTGTCCTAATCATTATCCCCTTGTGTTTGTTCTTAAAGTTATGGGGGTGCGGAGAGTATAGCACCCTGCATAAAAATAAGTTTGCATCCCCCCCTGCACAGAAAGTAAGCGCCATCACTGCTCTTTACTGGTGCTGTAGTGCTCTTCACTGTTTTTGTTTTCGGTGATTAGCAGTCGCTATTTATGGTCTGTGCCATTTTGTAGGCATTATTATCACATAGAACCTTGCTGCATCATTCTGTGAAAAATCTCTGGTGCTGATCAGATGCCAGACGGTAGTCTTTCAAAACAGTGCCTTCCATAAGGAGAGTTAAAAGTACTTAAGCGTGAACTTTCTGGCATTATAGATATTTGCCAGAATCCTGAGGAGGCATCCAATATTGAAAAACACTTGGCCCCTGCCATTCCATCTACTGTTTCATGTCTGGTGACAATGTGGACATGCTCTCTTTTAATGCATGCATTTAACTCTTTTGGCTCAAACATAAGTGTAGTGAGCCATCTTTTTTGTCAGTAAACATCAAGGAGTGAACTCACGGTGTCGGCTCCTCTACTTATGCTATGACATCCATGTCTATTAATCATTTTTCAGTTCCTTTTTCGGCCTCTCTCTCAGGGCTATACAGGCTCTACATGTGGCTTGCATTACTCTCATGTCTCTCTCCCCGGCTACACTCTCCACCGGTTGGACCGTGTCGGCAGGAGAGGTGGGGGCTGTGTCTTCTATTTGAAGGATTCTCTCATGGGGCTACCACTCCCCCGGCTGACCTCGACCATGAGGCCCAGGCACTTACTCTAAAGCTGTCCCCTGACCCAGCTAGAGGCCCATTATTCCTAACCGTAGCCTACATACCCCCCAAGAACCAATCCCAGGCCCTGGGCCCACTAATTGACTACCTCACCTCCCTACCCAACTCGTCAGACCAAATCTTGGTGGACGACTTGAATATAAACTGGCTCTGCCCCTCGTCCTCCTCCCACCGTGAGGCTTTCGATTCAATTGACCTAACTCAACTGGTCACACAGCCTACTAGAAAAAACCCTAGGGGGGACAAGCACCCTCCTGGATGTGGTCCTCACCAACAGGCCAATCCGCATCCACAACATCCAAATCCTCCCTGACTGCCTCAGTGACCACTCCCCTGTGCTTTTCAACTGGGAAACCCCTCGGCCCTCATCCCTGGTCAAAACCACCTCTCAAAGGCGGCTTAGGCCTGGGGGACTCATAGGCCTTAAGCGCTTCCTTGCCCACACTGATTGGTCCCCTCTGACGAGGGCAACCAACATTGACTTGGCCCTGGCCTTCTTTGTAAGCACTTTCAACTTTGCCTGTGATATCTTTGCTCCCATAACTGCTAGGAGGTCCAAAGTGAAACATGCCCCTTGGATCACCCTGCCCTACTGTGGCAACAAGCAGCGTGACAATCTTTGGCACCTTGCTGTTGCTACTGGCGTTCAGCTGACAGGCAGTCTATGCTGCCGCCAGGCAGATGCACCTGGGCCATCCATAAAAGCAAAGGCGGAATACTACCAAGCCTCTCTTACCTCCTCCTGGGGGAACCCCAGGTGCTTCTGGGACAACATCAAGCAACTGAATGGTCACTCCCAGTCCCCCTCTCCTTCTCTTCTCAACATCAATGGTACCATCTCCTCTGACCCTGCCCTCATTGCCACCCACCTCAATAACTCCTTTACCGACCTTAGCTCAGTACTTCCTGGTAACTTTTTCAGTCCACCTCCTCCATCTATACCACCACCCATTGCCCGCCCCTCTTTCCACCTGCGTCGTGTTACCATGCAAGAAGCTAGGCCTTACTTGCTAAAAGCCCTAAAAGGTAACACCATCGGTAATGACTCACTTGATCCCTGCCTTTTACGTCAGGTCCTGGATCAGGTCCTCTTACCTATTCGTGCATTTTCAACAAATCACTCTGTCTCGCCAATTCCTCTGCCTGGAAGATTGCCACAGTTACCCTGTCCATAAAGGTAGTGACAGGACTCTTCCGGGTAACTACCGACCCATCTCAATCCTCTCCCCTCTCTAAAGGCGTTAGAAAATTGTGGCGTCCCAAGTCTCTGACTACCTCTGTAAGTACAATGTTCTCTGCCCTGAACAACACGGGTTCAGAGCAGGTCATAGTACCAATACAGCACTCCTGGAATTTTCCAACTTCCTCCATGCCTCCTTGGACTCTGGTGCCCTGGCTGGTGCTATATTCATTGACCTGTCTAAAGCATTCGATACCGTTTCGCATCCTCTTTTGCTCTCCACCCTCGACCTAATAGGCTTTGCCTCAGGACCTGTTTCCTGGTGCACCAGCTATCTCTCCGCCCGCTCCCCAGTGTGTGAGAAGTCAAGCGTACTCTCTCTGAAACATACTTTGTTAAATGCTAGGGTGCGCTGGGGAGCTCAATTCTTGGACCCTACTATTCTCACTCTTTCTTAACTCCCTACCCAGCAGTTGTATGGGTAAGATGCTTCTCTATGCTGATGATGCTGTTCTCGTTGCCTCCCACAATGACCCCATGCTGCTACAGAACTCCCTCCAACTAGTCTTTGACTCTGCAGCTACCTGGTTCACTGAGCACCGACTTGTTATCAACCTTAAGAAAACAAAAGCGATGCTCTTCTCCCACCCCAAAATAAGTACAGCAAGTTTCCTTAGCTGTCCACTCCACACCCAATCTAGTCATTGACCAGGTGCAGTCCTATAAATATCTTGGTATAACCTTTGACCCTGCACTTTCATTCCATGGACATATCTGCCCTAAATTCTGTCGCCAACTCACGGCTAGGCATTCTTTACCGGCACAAAATGCCTCCTCCTGATGCCCTCCGCCTGGCTGTCACCTCCTCTGTCATGTCTGTCATTGACTATGGCCTTCGGTCTATGGCTCAGCAGATCAGACTGCCCTCAACAAGGTTCGCCTCACAGTTAATAAGGCCTGCAGACTTATCACTGGTGCTCCCAGACTCACTCACACATGTGAGCTGTACACCCTGGCTACCCTACTCAGCCTGGAAGAGCGACTCATGTATCAGACATGCCAGCTCACTAAAAGCCCTGCATGGCCCTATCCCCATAGGCCTATCCAACTCCATTCACCATACTGCACCCGACCTGATCACGCCGCAGAGCTCGTCAAGAGTCTACCCTAGTTATTCCGAGCCAAGACCTCTCAAGGTCAGAGGGCATTCACCACCGTGTGCCCCACTGGTATAACTCCTCCCTGCCAGTGTCTCAAACTCACTAACCTTAGCTTGCTTTAAGCCCAGGCTCAAAACTTCCTGTAGCTCTCGCAAATGCAACTGCCGCTAGCCTAGTGTAAAAAAAATATATATACTCTGTCTACAATGCTCACTGGTGGCCCCCCTTCCTTTCCCTACTAATTCCTCCTCCCTATCTCCCTCCCTTCTACTCCACCAGCTGTCCCCGACCATAAGTTTTGCACCTTTTGTTATCTTTTGCTTCATTGGAGATTGTATTCTATTGAAACAAAATTGTAATTGAACTGTAAGTTTTTTGTTTGTAAGTACTGTGTCCCTTGTACTACTGTTCTGATGTCCTCTTTGTGATGAGGTACCTTTGTAAATGAGCCTCTGGCTCAAAGGTTTCTAAACTGATGTTTAACTAAACAAATAAACAAATAAACTACTGGAAGTGCATGCTCATCTATAGTGATGTACAGTGATGTTTATCCCTCTGCACAGACAGTTGGTACGATCACGTCTGGAGTACTGTGTACAGTTCTGGAGACCCCATCTCCGCAAAGACATAGACAGAGTGGAGGTTGTCCAGAGGAGGGCAACCAAAATGGTGCAGGGTCTGCACCAGAAGACATATGAAGAAAGACTAACAGAGCTTAATATGTATACCCTTGAGGAAAGAAGGGAGAGGGGGGACATGCTAGAAACTTTCAAGTACCTCAAGGGAATCAACAAAGTCCAAGAGGGTAGCATCTTTCAGAAAAAGAGATGTGCAAGAACAAGGGGGCACAATTTGAAGATAGACGGGGGACGGCTCAGAGGTAATGTGAGGAAGTATTTTTTCACGGAGAGGGTTGTGGATGCATGGAACAGCCTCCCTGAGGAGGTCGTGGAGTCAAGTGCAGTGGGGGAATTCAAGAATGCATGGGACAGACATAAGGCAGTCCTAGTGGGGGGTAGGAGGAAGTAAGCTGCTGATTAGCTAGGATCTGCAGCTTATTTGTTAGGTAGGGAAATGGGCAGACTAGGTAAGACAAGCGGTCCTTATCTGCCGTGAAATTCTATGTGAAGTGTGATGGGCAATTTGCCCAGTGCCTTAAAAACATCATTATATTCAGATAAGATACTATCAGTGAGAGCCAGTTTATTTTCTATTGCAAACAATTTTTTCTGTTAGTCCCAACTTCTGACTGGTGTCTAGCCCCAGAAATGGCTTCTTGTCCCCTAGAACAGTTACAAAATTGCGTTTACTGACCTTACCTTTGTGCTGGAGATTCAATGCGTACTACCCTATAGTAGGTATGGTTAGTCCATTATATGTCTTTAACACAGTGGTATTCTTTTTTATCTGTGGTTTATTCGGTATCCTATGCCACAGTGGAGCTGGGAGCACATTTATTTTAGCACCAGTGTCAATCATGTAGTGAACCATCAAATCGTTAGTATCTATTTGAATTGTCCATTCATTTTTGTGTGTGATGCCTTGTTTATCTAAAACCCCTTTGAAGAGTTCATTTTCACTGTTTGAGTCTTCTGTTTCAGTGACTGCATACCCTGAATTTCTCTGTCTGCAACATCTTGAGAAGTGATTATGTTGTTTACAGGATCTGTACTATTACTCATAAGCGAGACAGTTTCTGTAGGCATGTTGTTTACCATACTAGCAGAAAAGTTTACTTGCACCCTTTCTTTGTGTGGTTGCAGCTCTTACTATCCCTTTTTATGTTTGCTTGCACGCATGTGCAAGAAACATAGTGCCATCATCTGAGTTTTCCGAGGTGTGTCACCCCCTCTTCCAATTCAGTCAGTGCATTGGCAGGCGCGGCCCCAGTCCGCCAATGCATGCTGGAGCTGCCTATGACAGCTCCAAAATGCAGTGGCATACAGTTGAAAGGGGGAGCTACACTTCAGTGAGCAGCGATCAGATATCGCCTGCTCATGCACAGCTCCCCCCTACACACACACACACACACACGCCTGTCGCCCCCGCATGCACACTGTATAGCGAGCGCGCCCAATCCCCATTGGCTGTGCTGCGCCTCCCCGCCTCAAAGCTCTTTCAACGCCATGCTGGGTGCCCACCCAGCACAGCAACTCATTATATAGCCGACGGGGTGCCCAATCCTTCGCCGGCTCCACTGTCCCCAGTACGGGGTGCCATGCTGGAGCCCACTCCAGCGTGGCAATAGATGCTGGCCGATGGGAGTGCCCAATTCCCGTCGATGAGCATTGGCAGATCCTTGTGCCACGCTGGGAGCCTGCCCAGCGTGGCAAGCGCCCGCATCGTCATTGAAAAAAGAAACCTGTAAAGAAAAAATGGTCCCACATAGTCTTCCTGCCCCCCACAACCCGCACCCACCCACTGCGCACCCTGCCTCCCCACCCCCACCCCATACTTACATCCAGACTCGCGCAACGATCTTCGTGGACTGGGAACACGCTCTGCACTCTTCAAAGCCGACTGCGAACTGAGGAAATGCCGGTAAGCTGAATAATGGAATAGATAGGGTTTTTCAACTTTATTGCATATCTCAGGCATTTTTGGAATTTTGTACCAAATTTTCAACATGGGGTTTTGGGACCCCTTCTCCGAATGCTGTCACTGTCATGGCGTTATTGAGAGCCCAAAGGTTGATTTAGCGATCACTCGCGGCGAAATCGCCTTTTGGGACCAATTAATGAAAGCGACACTGCCAGTATTTATAAGGTGGGCTCTCAAAACCTATTTTGAAAATTTGGTTATAAAACCAAAACTTTCATTTAAGCGTCGTTAGCGCAGTTCTTACAGGCTCGTAAGTTCGCGAATTTTCAATATTTTCACTCCACATTTTCAACATTGCCATTTTACCACACCTTCTTAGGGGTAGTACAGCTGTCATTTTCACATCTCACCCAAAACATGTTTCTGCCCATGTAGCGCACAATGGCGCAGTCGCTGTGTGAAATCAATGTACGGGACAAATTAACAAAATCACAGTGACACTGTTCATGAGCAGAGGTCCTAAAATAGCTATGTTGTTAATTTGGTGAAAAAATTCCTAAAAATGACTGTTTTACGAGCGTGCATTGCGCAGTTCCTACGCACGCTCGTAAGTTCATAAATTTTCAATATTTTCACTCCAGATTTTCAACATTGCCATTTTACCACACCTCCTTATGAGCTGTACAGCTGTCATTTGTCACATCTTGCCCAAAAAATGTGTTTTCGCACATGTAGCGCACAATGGTGCAGTCAGTGTGCGAAAGCAATGTTTGGGACAGATTAAGAAAATCACAGTTACACTGTTCATGAGTAGAGGTCATAAAATGGCTATGTTGAAAATTTGGTGACAAAAGTCCATAAACTGACTGTGATATGAGTGAGCCTTGTGCAGTTTCCACGCACCCTTGTAAGTTCATGACTTTGTAATATTTTCAATCCAGATTTTCACCAGTGGCATTTTTCCACACTTCCTTATGAACAGTACAGCTGTCATTTTTCACAACATGGCGAAATGTGTTTTCACACTTTCAGAGCAGAGATGCGTGATCGCTCTGGGAAATCATTGTTCAGGACAGATAAAAAAATCACAGTAACCCTGTTCATGATCGAGAGTCCCAAAATGCCTGTGTTGACAATCTGCTGTAAAATCCCCAAACTAATTACATTACAGGTGTGCGTTGCACAGTTTCTATGCACACTCGTGACTTCACCATTTTTTTAAATATTTTAACTGCACATTTGCAACATTGCCATTTTTTACACCTCCCCATGAACAGTACAGCTGTCATTTTTTACATCCTGTTCGGAATGTTTTTGCACCTGTGGTGCTAAATGCCATAGTCGCTGTGCATAAGCAGCTTTTGGTTAACAAACTGATATTGCCACTGTTCATGAGGTGGGGTCACAAAAAAACCATGTGGAAAATTTGGAGTGAAAATAACAACGAATGCCTGAGGTATTAGGGTTTCCAACCACAACGCCCAACCCTGTAGAGAATGACAGGCATCAGGGATGTGACTTGGGATTCTTGCCTGTAATGCTCATACCATTTCGCACCCTGCAGCCAGTGACAGGCATCGAGGCATGCCTTGGACTCTTCGGACCCAAAGTTCACCCCATTCTCCTATACCGCACCCATCTCACCATATTTCCTGATGGAATGGGGTGCGCATGAGGGCCAAAGACCCCAAGGCACATCGTGACACTTGTCAATGTCTGCAGGGTAGGGTGTGGTGAAATGGCATGGCCTTTATGCCTGACGACCCAAAGGCACACCCCAATGCCTGTCACTCTCTGCAGGGTGGTGGTGGGGTTGGCTTCAGTTCAATACTTCGCTGCCATTCCTATTATGCAGCTCTGTAACTTCTACACTACCAATGCCAATGCCAGCAAGCAAACATTCGGCACTGACAAATGCCTGTTGTCATACCTCTTGCTGTGTGTAAGTTGTAGGGGACCTTTGGGCTTTATTTTTCGCAGTTTGCACAGCAGCAACCTCAGTCAGAGTTGTCCTTTGCCTCTGTTGCTACTGTAAGAACTTCTATTTGCAAGAGAGTTTGCTCTGCAACCTGAGAAATCTGGATGGCTTTTTTCCACGGTTAGTTCACTGTCTCTGAGTAATCGTTCTTTGATTTTTCCATCTGAACAGCCCATAACTGTTTAATCTTTGATCATGGCAGGGCAAAGGGTGCCAAAATTACAGGATTGTGCTTTCAGTTTCGAATCAGTAACAAATTCTTCTGTTGTTTCTTGTGCTTTTTGCATTTTGGATTTAAATATACATCTTTAAGAAGTCTCATTTTTGGGGGGCATACAGTACACTTCAAACTGCTGCGTGGCTGCATCATAGTCCTTCCTGGCTGCTTCAGACATTTGAAAAGTATTATATATGTGTAACCCCCCTGCAAATGGGGGGTTCCCAAAAGACTTCCAGGAGCTTGCTTGAATGCTCCAAGCCTGAATGGTGTTTGGCATTTAAGCCATTTATCAGTGAGTGTTTTTAGAGCCTCTGGTACTGTCTCTTTAAGAGCTGTCTGCTTGCAGACATAATTAGTTTGTATGGGGGACTGTGTGCTTCTCTGAGTACCACTCGAGCTGCTGCAATTCACTTCATTTTTGCAGTCACTAGGAGTGCAAAGGAACCTATCTGAAAGATGTAACTGTTTTGCCAGAAATTATTTAGAGTAATAATGAAATTACAGTTTGTCTAACCTGCTTTCTTTGCAGTCAGAACTGTGTCTGCTAGTTCTCACTCTAGTTTTGAACTGCTGAACTGGACCAATCAGTGTGGGGTAAGCTAGCTCTAAAATGATGCCTTGGACGAATCAGAACTTGGACTCATAATCTGAGCCAGCCACAAGAGGATTGTATGGGCAGTGACTCTGGGAGATGTAGTTTAGACTTCAGTGCCTTTTTGGACCAACAGCAGCAGTCTATTGTAGTGACAGCCAATCCAGTCAAGAACTGGGAGGAACTCCAAAGGAAGTGCCGGTTTCACAGTTGGAGTTCAGTTGAGCTTGGCAGGAAGAAGGAAGGAGCCCTGTGCTTTTTCAGTGTGCAGTTTAGTCAAAAACGTGTGTAAGGCCCAGAGTTCCGGTCTGCAGCTTGTGTAACAGCTTGTTAGGACTGAACCGTCCTGTGAAAAGAATCAAAGGATCTCTGAAGAGAGAACCAGGCTCACCCTGTAGAAGACTGGAAGAATTGCTGAAAATTGCACTTCCGGTCTGTCAGGAACTGAATCTGCTGTGTGTTCTCCCGGTATTGTGCAGTAATTGCGATCGGGATACAGATGCAGCCTGCCTGGTATAGTACTTTCTTTATATGGATGTGTAAGAGGTTTGTGTACCTCAAGTGAGCCCTGCTGACATTGAAGGACCCTATCTTATTTGGAGGTCGTGAGTACTAATTCAGGGTTGCTCCTGTTGAATTGCCACATTAAATCCAAATGGAATTACTGTACTGCTGACTGTTTAATTCTCCTTTTCTCTGTGTGAAAGGGCCCCCGACCAGCAGCCACGGTTTGACCTCAGCCACTAGGGCTTGGGCACTAGGGACAGTAACTGATAGGGATAGGCCTGTGCACAGAGCCATAGGTAGATTATTAGAGTGATAAGCTAATTAACCTGATTTCCCTGTCCTTGTTATATCCCCCAAATAAATCAGAGCTGCTTGTTTCCAGCAAAGTTATACTGCCTGAGGTATTTGTCTATGTTAAAGTACTGTACTGTGATTGTTGCACTGTATCTCATTTCACAGGAGGTCCCAGTGCGGAAACAGACCTGGGGTAAGTGTATACTGTGAAGGTAATTCTGATATATTTGTGGGCCCACTAGTGGGAAGAAAGGGGGTTGCAGTGTCCCAGAGGGCTGTGACCAAGTTAGTTTAACTATTGCAAACCCTGACCTCTGGGTGGAGGCACCCGCCATTGGATCCAGGCCTCAACCTGTTAGTGGCAAATCAGGCAGGGGTAGTAGCCCTGGGATAGCACTCATCTAGGGGTTACATCTTGGAGGCACAGCTGGGATTGTGTATCCTCTAGTGGCCATATTCTCGAACCACTGTTAAGAAAAATGGGTACCCGACAGAAGTGGCTGTGCACCGGCTGGTGGAGTGGTGTACTGGGAGGAGATCGACCCCAAAATGCTATGCTTATCCTGGACATCCCCTGGTATCAATACGGACACTGTGCAGGGAGTACTTTCCAAGGTGGAAGGTTTGAAAAACCTGTGGTGGTGGGGTCGCATGCTAATCTGCTCACCCACACTTTCCTGGCCCTAGTAGAGTTTAGGATCCCATAGATAGCTCCAAAGTGCCACAGACCATTACCCCAGAGGGAGCCCTCACTGCTTGAGTGATAACAAGGACAGTAAAGACCGAGGGGAATCAGCCCCACCACTATCTGAAACTTTTGAGGAGAAATTTGCTGAATGGTTGCTGGGAGAGGGGAAACTGGAGGACTTGAAGAAACTATTCTTTCCACCTGGGGTGTTCCTCCCCAACACCCTCTCCTGCTCCAGTGCCAATGGTGGCTGAACCAATGCAGACTCCTATTTCTGCACCTGCCATTAGTCACGACTCTTACCGAAGGTTGAGGATCTTCTCTGGCACCCTCCCCACCCCTCAAGGGAGGATGACTGGGAGACCTGGATGAACTATATTTGCCCCCAAGTGCTAGAATGGCAATGCTCGAAGGTGAAAAGCAGAAAGAAGTTGGTGAGAGAGCCTCTGAGACCTGCCCTCAATACCATCCGTGCTAAACGGGCCAGTAACCCTGAAGCGACTGCACAGGCTATCTTGGAGGCCTTGGAGAATGTGTATGGGAGCCCAGATTCTGATGAGGACCTATGGTGGAGAGTAAGAGATGCACAACAGTACCAAGGGAGTTGTTGTCTGTGTATGTATCTCGGCTGGAAAAATTTGTTGCAAGAATGCCTCAGAAAAGGTAGTTTGCCAGCGATTGAACTGGACCGAACCAGGCTGGACAGGATCCTTAAGTCTGCCCCCTTCTCAGAACTGCTGTTGCTTCAGTTACACCTGGCAGATCGAGCTGGAATCCCCACCCTCCTATGATGAGTTAATGAGAGAAATTCGAGGAGTTGAGAAAAGGCGACCTCGGGAGGACCTGCACCAATAGCTGCTGCTACTGACCCGAGAGTGACTGAGGGTGACCCATCAAGTGAAGTTCAGGGCAGAGGTTGGCAGTCAATGAGTGCTCTGACAAGGAAAAAGATATGTCACAATGGGGCGAACTGTTGAGAGATCCGGAATTCAAAAACAGTCCCTTTATGAAGGCCACGCCTGCAAGTACAGGCCCTGACCTATAATCCGACTGCATCTGCTATGGGGTGGGGTACCCACCATGTATCCTGCTGATAACAGCTCCGAACTCGATTCCTTGACCATGGAAGTGAGAAACTGACGAGATGTCTCCAAATGCTTATCACGCCGCAGACAGAGATGGCACCAAGGTTTCCAGTTAGTAATACCCCGCCCTGGCTCCCAGTGTGGCGCCTCGGCCAGCTCAACCCAGAAAGTATGTTTTGCTATAATTGTGGGAAAGATGGGCACATGAAAGGGAATGCCAGTCCCCAAAAGACACTGACAAAGTTGCATATAGGCTACAAGGAGAGCTTCTGGAGAAAAATCAGTGGTTAAGAGGTGCACGACATGATCCCAGTGAGGGCACCAAAATGCTAATTCACGTCCTTTTGGCAAGCAAGGTCAGTTGCCCAGGCCCCCACTACCGCCTCTCCAGACTGGTCCAGAATAGTGGGTCCTCCATGGAGACCACTGTAAAGGTGAACGGAGGTGTCTACAAGAGCTATATTAGACAGTGGCTCCCAAGTGACAATTATGTTCCAAGATTGGTATCAAGCATTTGTCAGACATACCCTTACAACCATTAGAAGGACTGCATGTATGGGGGTTAAGTGAGAAGGCCTACCCTATTCCGGTATATCCAATTTGGCTGTCTTTCCCCACCTCCGTGGCTGGAGTGGCGAACAAGTAGAGACCCTGGCCTTAGTGATGTCCCCCACTGGACATAAGTGATGGTGTCCTTTGTTGATTGGAACAAATGCTCATATGTTCGGAGGCTGGCACAGTTGTGTTATGAAAAACAGGGTCAAAGACTAGTAGAGCTTTAAGAGTTCCGGCTTTAATTAAGAAGGCCTATGAGGCACAGAGATGCTGAAAAAACAGAACCAGAGGAACGGGCCGGAATTGTATGGAAGAAGGATCCCGAGTCTCTGATCCTGGCGCCAGCTGCCCAGTGTGTAAAATTTTACAGGGAGAGGTCCGTATCAGAAAGGATGTTAAGAACAAAATATTAATGTTGGATGCACCAGGCGATGGAAAATTGCCAGAGGGACTGCTGGTCAAGCTCTAGTATTTTGCCTGCTAGAGCCCATGCTTATGCCAGAAGGGTAATGGTCCAAGTTCATAATGTGTCCTGAGAGACATTCGAGTAAACAGAGGTTGCATCCTGGCTAATGCATTGTGCAGACACTGCAGTGCTACCCAGCAACAGAGAGTTCAGGAAGAATGACAGAGTAACGCCTGACTTGTTTGATTTGGCGACTCCCGCTGCCAGCTGAATGGAAAGTGAAGATCAGTGAGAAGCTTGCCCAGAGAGACCAGGTGTTTTCTTTAAAGGAATAGGATGTAGGATCGTGCAGAGAGCTGAGCACAATATCCGGCTGCATGACGAAAGACCATTTCGTGAGAGGTCTCGGCCCTGGCACCTGCTGACATAGATGATGTGAGACGGCATCTGCAAGAGATGTTAAGCTGCTGGTGTAATACAAGAATCAGAAGCCCTTATACTTCCCCCATTGTGGTAGTGAGGAAAAAGAATGGAACAGTAAGGATGTGTGTGGATTATCGCATAAACGTGAGGACTATCCAGATCAGTACACAATGCCCGCATTCAGGATGCTTGGACTGCCTAAGCGGGAGCAAGTGGTTCTGTGCTGGATCTCACTGATAGGTACTATCAGATCGATGGCTCCAGAGGACCGTGAAAAGACAGCCTTTATCATCCGCTTGGCTTCTGAATTCATGAGGATGCCTCTAGGATTTTGAGTGCCCCAGCCACTTTTCAACGATTGATGGAGCGTGCAGTGGGGGACATGAACTTACTAGAGTGCCTGGTATACCTAGATGATGTTATTGTGTTTGGCAGCTCACTGGAGGAACATGAGAGCAGATTATTTAAGGTATTGGACCGACTGGAGGACTTTGGCCTTAAACTGTCCATTGATAAGTGTCAATTTTTTCAAACATCAGTAAAGTATGTAGGACATAGCATCCACCGAGGAATGAGACCGTGCAAGTAAAGTTGAGGCCTTGACCACCTGGCCACGACTTCAAAAATCTAAAGAACTGCAAAGATTCCTGGGATTCTGTGGATGTGATCAGCGCTTCATCAGGACTATTCAAGAGTGATCCGCCCTTTACTTAACTTACTCAAGGGTATCCCCAACCCACAAAAATACCAAAGTCAGCATCCCTCAAGACTGAAAGAGTGTATTTCATCCAGTGAAGTATTTGGGGCCCGCTGGACTCCTGATTGTGAGACTGCTTTTCATGAGATCATATATCAACTTACCCATGCTCCAGTGCTGGCCTATGCCGATCCAAGAAAACCTACGTCCTGCACACTGATGCTAGCTTGCAAGGGTTGGGGCTGTGTTGTACCAAGAGCACGAGAATGGCCTTGAGACCAGTGGCCTTTTGCCAGTAGAAGCCTGACCCCATCCGAAAAGAACTATCCTGTACATAAGTTAGAGTTCCTAGCTTTTGAAGTGGCTATTGTTGACCAATTCCATGAGTACTTGTATGGGGCTAAAATACTAGTAAAAGACAGCAACTAATCCTTTGACCCATGCAGACCTCAGCTAGTTGGATGCCACTGGCCATAGGTGGCTTTCTCATTATCTACATATGACTATGCTCTGAATACCGAGCAGGTCTGAACCACATAGATGCTGATGCTCTCTCCGGAGCCTGTTCCCCAGAATGATTGGGTCCATTTGGCAGAACCTGACATTAGGGCACTCTGCGGAAGTTTGACAGGGAGGAACAAATGTCCCATGACGCAGTAGACTGCATGGTGGATTGCTTGGGAGCCTCTGAGAATTGCATACCTGCTGCTTATTGCCACTTTTCTGCAATAGACATTGGTGCACTGCCTCCAGCTGGACAAGCACAGCAGTGTGGGGCTCAATCCAGCGATCCCATGATCAAAGCAGCTTAGAAGCCTCTTATGCAGGAAAGGATGTGTCCAAATTCACGCTCCACTGATTTGAGAACTGCACTGTTATACAAAAGAAGGTCCTAGTTGAAACGATCAATAAACTGTTATACAGAGAAACAGTAGACAGAGGGGGACAAGCAGACAAACAACAACTAGTGCTGCCCACTGCCTTTCGAGACTCAGTATTGAGGTCTTGCACAACCATAGGGAGCTGACCTTGGTATAGACAGAACACTTGACTTGGTGAGATCCAGATTCTATTGGCCTAAGATGGGGCTGATGTGAGCAAACACATTCTCGAACTTGTAGTCGCTGCTTACAGAGTGAAAGCCATTCCCAGAGGCTGCCCCTTGTTAACATAACCACCAGTGCACCCATGGAGCTGGTCTGGTATTGATTTTCTAAGTTTGGAGTCAGATCAAAGAAATATCAGTAATGTGCTGGTGGTCACTGACCATTTCACGAGATATGCCCAAGCTTTCCCCCACCAAGGAACCAGAAAGCATCCACTGTAGCCAGTACTTGTAGAAAACTTTTTATTCACTGTAGGGCTCCCACAAAGAATCCATTCTGACTGCAGAGACTTTGAGAGTCGTCTGGATCAAAGAGATGCTTTCTCTGTGGCGCGACGAAAACCAGAACCACTTCCTTACTACCCCTAGGGGTGGACCCACAGCTCGAACGTTTCAAATCAAGTACTTGCTAGATATGCTAGAGCACTCCTGCAACCCAAAGGATGCTCAGATGGAGCCAACAAATTAGCACCCTGTACATGCTTATAACTGCACCAAAGTGATGCCACTGGATTCCCCCTACCGCCTGATGTTTGGAAGAGCTGCTGACTACCAGTAGATGTGTGTTTTGGGGTCTCTTCCTGATGGGGTTCAAGCTGACAACCACATTACAGTATGTAAAGTTAAAGGCCCAGCTAACCCATGCGTACCAACTGGCTCAAACCATGGCTGCCAAAGAATTGGCCAACAAAGAAAGGTATGATAAAAAAAGGTGAAAGTTAATAGAACCCAGAGGGAGATCGGACAGCAGAAATCTGGGACTGCATGAAGCACAAGATTGCTGGGACAGATGGCACCATCTCCCTCACATTGTAGTGGGCAAACTGATGATCTGCCAGTGTACAAAGTAAGCCTGAGAATAATTCAAAAGATGTAAAAACAATGCAAGAAATCATTTACTGCCCATTGGACAAATCTTAAGTGAGTCTGAGCCCTAGAAGATGCCCTCTGGACCAGTGACTAGAGCTGCTGCTAAGAAAAGATCAAGAAAGTCTGCACCTACAGAAGCAAAGTTAAAGTGTTCCCCTCCACAAGTCCCAGTTGAAGCATGACTGTCAGTCCATATCGGAAGAAAGTGAGAGTGACTTTGAATACTATCCTTCTTGAACTAAGTCAGTCATTTGGGGCAATCCCCAGTCAATACTGGAGACAAAGCTGGCCTCTGACTGCCCAAGCCCCAGCTTCATCCCAGAGCTAATGCTCCCAGAAAGTGAAGTGCAAAGCATCAGATCAGATGAAATGGAATCATTGCATGGTTGAACTGTTTGAGCTTTCAGGGGAGGAAAATGATAGATTAGGGCAGACTGGTGATACACCGAACAAGAAGAGTATTTTGAGTGCCCCTGACAGTCCACTGCCAGTGTCCAGAGCTCATGCGAGCCAAATGTTGTGGACTCTGAAACTGTAACTCCTGGAGCTGAAAGTGCCCCAGGTTCTAGCCTCTCTACCCCATGGAGACTCCCTGACAAGTGAGGACAATGCTGAAAATGAGGCTCAGAGTGCAGAGACTATAACAGTTCCCCCTAGAAGACTGGTCGAGCTGTAAAGCCTGAGTGCACCTCAGTTGTGATTCACTTGGGAGGCCTGTGGACTTGCCTCTCAATGTTGTCCATAAAGGAGGTGTATGTGCCCGAGCTCATTGCCCAAACTGAGCATCAGTGCTACTCCAAGTTACTTGTGTTGCCCTCTAAGTATGGTGCCTTGCCCCATCCAGCCCCAAGGTAACTGATAGGAAGGCCCTCTCTTCAGGTTTCATGTACAAGAGGTAATAACTTGAGTTATGGTACAATGTGTATGTAATACTGTGTAAAGAGTGACCATGCAATGTTTCGAAATGTGTTCTTGGTGAAATGATATATTGACTGATGATTACATATGCGAGCCTAATGCAAATGTATATGGTTGCAGTTGAAACTTATGGTACTTGCTTGACGCGGACGTCAAGCTTTCCCAAGCTCAGGAGCGGTGTAACCCCCCTGCAAATGGGGGTTCCCAAAAGACTTCAGGAGCTTGCTTGAATGCTCCAAGCCTCGAATGGTGTTTGGCATTTAAGCCATTTATCAGTGAGTGTTTTAGAGCCTCTGGTACTGTCTCTTTAAGAGCTGTCTGCTTACAGACATAATTAGATTGCATGGGGGACTGTGTGCTTCTCTGAGTACCACTCGAGCTGCTGCTAATTCACTTCATTTTGCAGTCACTAGAGTGCAAAGGAACCTATCTGAAAAGATGTAACTGTTTGCCAGAAAATTTAAGAGTAATAATGAAATTACAGTTTGTCTAACCTGCTTTCTTTGCAGTCAGAACTGTGTCTGCTAGTTCCCCACTCTAGTTTTGAACTGCTGAACTGGACCAATCAGTGGGGTAAGCTAGCTCTAAAATGATGCCTTGGACGAATCAGAACTTGGACTCATAACTGAGCCAGCCACAAGAGGATTGAAGCGTGGCAGTGACTTCAGAGATGTAGTTTAGACTTCAAAGTGCCTTTTTTGGACCAACAGCAGCAGTCTATTGTGAGTGGACAGAACAACCAATCAAGAACTGGGAGGAACTCAAAGGAAGTGCCCGTTTCGTCAGTTGGAGTTCAGTTGAGCTTTGGCAGTGAAGAAGGAAGGAGCCCCTGCTTTTTCTAGTGTGCAGTTTTAGTCAAAAACGTGTGTAAGGCCCAGAGTTCCGTCTGCAGCTTGTGTAACAGCTTGTATCCGTCCTGTGAAAAGAATCAAAGGATCTCTGAAGAGTAGAAACCAGGCTCACCCTGTAGAAGACTGGAAGAATTGCTGAAAATTGCACTCGGTCTGTCAGGAACTGAATCTGCTGTGTGTTCTCCCGGTATTGTGCAGTAATTGCGATCGTGGATACAGATGCAGCCTGCCCAGTATAGTACTTTTTTATATGGATGTGTGAAGAGGTTTGTGTACCTCAAGTGAGCCCTGCTGACATTGAAGGACCCTATCTTATTTGGAGGTCGTGAGTACTAATTCAGGGTTGCTCCTGTTGAATTGCCACATTAAATCCAAATGGAATTACTGTACTGCTGACTGTTTAATTCTCCTTTTCTCTGTGAAAGGCCCTACCAGCTGCCACGGTTTGGACTAGCCACTAGGGCTTGGGTACCCAGGGACAGTAACTGATAGGGATAGGCCTGTGCACAGAGCCATAGGTAGATTATTAGAGTGATAAGCTAATTAACCTGATTTCCCCTGTCCTTGTTATATCCCCTAAATAAATGTAGAGCTGCTTGTTTCAGCAAAGTTATACTGCCTGGAGGTATTTGGTTCATGTTAAAGTGCACTGTACTGTGATTGTTGCACTGTATCTCATTTCACAGGAGGTCCCAGTCGGAACCAGACCTGGGGGTAAGTGTATACTGTGAAGGTAATTCTGATATATTGTGTGGGCCACTAGTGGGAAGAAAGGGGGTTGCAGTGTCCCAGAGGGCTGTGACCAAGTTAGTTTAACTATTGCAAACCCTGACCTCTGGGTGGAGGCACCCGCCATTGGATCCAGGCCCCTCAACCTGTTAGTGGCAAATCAGGCAGGGGTAGTAGCCCCTGGGATAGCGCCATCTAGGGGTTACATATGTTTAGAGCTGCTGAGCCTGCTACAGTCAGTAACAAAGCTACTTTTTGTGGGCTCTCTTTGTCATCTGCACCAATTGCTTATAAATAAAGGTTAAAAAAACATTGCTGGAAACATTTCCATGTCTCTTCTAGAGTACCCACAAACCTGATCTCTGATGGTGGTCATACTTGCTCCTTTTCATCAAACTCCAGTATCACTGAGACCATCCCGTCAAAATCTACATTCACTTGAACCCATGTCACTGTGAGACTTGTCAGTTCCTTTCCCACAGGAGTTTTCTGTCTTTGTTGCTTCTCTTTTGTTTGTTTTTCAGAAAGATCCTGAAACTACTCCTGGTACCATGTCTTGTTTTGCAGTAAGCAATACAAAGGGTTCATAAGACTCTTTAGCAACGCTTTATTCATGCAGGTTCTTCTACATACAGACAAAGACTAAAGGTTCGGTGTCTCATTTGAGAAGGCAGAGAGTGTCCTTGTAACTTGATCACATGAACTCCCTTCCTGTACCAAGAAGCTCCTGTAGTTACATTTGTATCTTATCAACACAGGATTCATTCCATTTCTTGAAGTGGACGATATGAAAACAGTGGTGCAGCTCTGTGTTGGCACAACTTATGTAGCATACTTGGCCAGTTCAGTCATCTGCAGCTGGTTTAGGAAACTGCAATTTGCCTATTCGCTCTGACACTCTGCATCTTATTCTCGGGGATTTTTGAAGGAAGAGGTTTAGAAATTTCGTTTGTCGGTTTACCCCCCCCAAAAAAAGATTTGCATACCCATTATGCTTTATAAATGTGTGTTTACAGAAACCAAACCACACAAGTTGGAAAGTATCAGCCTTATCTTTTTGTGTTGGTTTAAGGTACCAAACTATGACCGAATTGCCTCGTGGTGTGCATACTCTTATTTTAAAGATTAAATTCTGTGTGTGTGTGTGTGTGTGAGAGAGAGTGTGTGAGAGTTGGCAGTGCTGAGGTCTGAGTAGCCAGATTGCAATCCAAGTGTAGTACCAAGCATTCTTTAGTCAGTTTACCTCCCACAACCACACATATTTACATACCCCTGATGCATTGTGCTGGGTTTGGGGCTTTTAATTGAATGTGTGTTTACAGAAACTGCACAAACTGGAAAGCATCTGTTTTCCTGCATAATTTAATCATCCTACACGTGTCTCTCTTTTTCTCTTTCTGAGCAGCATTTAAATTATTTTACCTCACCACCACACCCTACAACATTAAAAATACTTGAATAACCCATAAGCATATGTAGCATCCCATTCTTATGGATTTAGCCTAAGATGATGCTGTAATTCTGTTTTTTTTATTTGTTTAACCAGGTATAGCACACTAAGCTGAAAGCTTTTTTACAGGAGCGACCTGGGAGCACAAGGAGGTTAAGTGACTTGCTCAGGGTCACACAGTATGCAAGTGGAAGCTGTGGGATTCAAACCCAGGTTTGGTCTGCTGGTTGTCACCAAATTTGCAGTTCAGAGCCTTAGACCACTGCGCTATACTGCCTTCTATATTGACTATAGTTAGGGACTGCTTTTACCGTTGCTTGAATCTGTCCCTTTTTGCCACTGAAGATGTAAAAACAATATTGCAGCTCTATGCTATCACACATTATATAGTATAATCCAGGGGTTCTCAAATGGTGAGGCCAGCCTCCCTGGGGAGGCCCCAACCTGTTCTAGGGGAGGCTCAAGCAAGTCTAGAAAAAGTACTGTATTTAAATTTTGAACTTTATAGAGTTTGAGTGAAGGAATAAGGCAAAGTGAAAGAGGATAATAGTAGGTGAATGTATGTATTTATTCACACGTCGGTGACCAGGGAAGGTACTGTACACTGAGCCATGGCTTATATCAGGTGTACACAGGGAAGGGTAGTGAGAGAATACAATTCAAAATGTAACTGCAAAACACTTAAGCAATACAAATGAATAAAAGTGCAAACAAATTAAGAACAATAAACTAACAATGTGAGGAACAAGTGATCAATTAGACTGGCAGCAGAACAGTCCAAACACAAGAGTTAACCATACAGGTACAAGGAAGAAGAGCAGGAGGGAGCAAAATGATCCTTGAGAAGTTGCTTAAGAGCAGGGTGAGAGGAGAGAGGACGTTGGCAGGAAGGTTATTCCAGTTAGATGGGCAACAGAAAAAGCAGTCTGACCCATGAAGGTATGGCAGTAAGGGGTAACAATGGTTCAAGAGTCAAAATATTGGAGCAAGTAGGTTGTCCTGTGGGGGGGAGGGGGTACAATAAGCTTAATAACATGAGAGCAAGCTATGCAAAGAGGTTTCAATTTATTCCAGATGTACTGTGAAAAGTAGACTATTTTTCTATGGGGAGGCCCAAAAATATTTCAGTATTTTGGGGGAGGCTCAAGATCTTTTTCATGGCTTAGGGGAGGCTCACTATGACAAAGTTTGAGAACTGTTGGTATAATCAACTACCTGAGACACCTGCTGGTGCTATAGAATACTGTAGCTTTTCTTGTCACTCAGCACTTTTTTTTTTTTTTTTTACATTAAATCTTTATTAAAGTTTCCAACATACAAATGCACATGATCCAGGGAACTTAGAAGAGACGTGTTCATTGGGAAGTAAGACAAAACATAATGAACAACAAAAGCTAGAAAAAGAAAAAAAAAATTCAATCCCCCATTCCCCCCACTACCCCCATTCCACCCCCACCCCCTATATTCCGCTCGTCCAGACCAGGTTACACAGTGTGGAGCCTTGATGTGGCTAACAAGGCTTTGCTTTGTAATAAAGTAGTGGCAGATACTAAGAGTAAAGCGCAAGGAAAGGGGCCCATATATCATTGAATTTACACAATTTGTTACGCAAGCTGAAGATCATCTTCTTGACTCTGAGACAGTGTAGTAGCTCCGTCAACCACTCACTCTATGATATTGTCACGTTGTCCTTCCAATGTCTTAGTACTAATTTTTTGACTGTCATGGCCATAAGGGCGATGTGGTATTTCCGTGCCTTCACAGGGATTTCTGAGTAGTTTCCAAGCAGGCAAGTGTCGATTGAGAACGACTCATCTAAGCCTAACGGGGGGTCTGCCCACGCCCTAATTTGCTCCTGGGGGGGTTACTACTCAAGCTCTTTTTATTAAAACACAAGTTTGGATATTTTGCTAGTCCACATACCACCCCCCCCCAAAAAAAAAACACACATACACACTTGAATACCCATTATGCTTTTGAGGCTTTTGATTCTATTTGTTTTGACAGAGACCATACAGATTGAGCATCATTTGCCTTGTCTTTTATGCTGTTTTTAGACAGCAAGCTAGGTTTGTATCACCTCATGTACATGCATACCCTTTTGTGCAGATTTCAAAGATAATTGTTATGTTTAGTGTGTATGAGTTGGCTGTGCTGAGGTCAGATCAATAAAATGACAGAATGTAGTACCAAGCTTTCTTCAGTCAGTTTACCCCCGCATCTCCTCAAAACACACAAATGGATTTGCATATCCATGTTGCTTTGTGCTGTGTTCGAAGATTTTGGTTGCACGAGTGTTTACAGAAACCACACATACTAGAAAGTATGTACCTTCTCTTGTTCAGTTTTTAGGTAGCAAGCTATGTGTATATCGCCTTATTTCATTTATATCCTTTTGTGCAGATGTGAAAGATTATTGTTATGTTTAGTGTGCATTAGACGGTGTGCTGAGGTCTGAGTAATGAAATGGCGGTCAGAATGTAGTACCAAGCTTTCTTCAGTGAGTTTACCCACACCCACAGCCACCAACCATTGATTTGAATATGCATGATGCTTTGTGGTAGGTTTGAGGCTTTAATTGCACATGTGTATAATATCTGCCTTTTTGTGTAATTTGTCACAGAATCACAGAAGGTGATGGCAGAAAAGGACCTCCCTCCCCATCTAGTTGCCCCTTGCCCCCTAGTCCAACCTACCCTATCTTGAGAACCCCCCCTCAGCCCCATGTGTCTGTCCTAACTGGACTTAAATCCCTCTACGTTCTCCAAATTCACCACCTCCTCCGGAAGCCCAGTCCAGTTCTTCACCACCCTCTCCATGAAAAACTGACCTCTCACATTGCTCTTGAAGTGTCCCCCCCCACCGGAGTCTCAGTCCATGCCCCCTTGTTATGTTTCCTTCCTCCATGTGGAATAACTTCCCTGGGCCTCACTTATTCATCCCTTTGGTATATTTAAAGGTCTCAATCATGTCCCCCCTCTCCTTTCTGGTCTCCACTGTATACAGCCCCAACTCCTTGCACCTCTGTTCATATGGCTTGCCCTTCATCCCCTGCACCATCTTGGTTGCCCGTTGCTGGACCCTTTTGATTGAGTCTATATCTTTGTGCAGGTAAGGCCTCCAAAACTGGACACCATACTCGAGGAGTGGCCTCACCAGGACTTGATACAGGGGCACCAGGACCTCCCTACGCTTGCTTGTGATCCCCCTGCCGATACTTGCCAACATCCCATATGCCCTCCCCACCGCCGTTGAGCATTGATTCCCTACCATGAGGTTGCTGGACACTGTTACCCTAAGATCCCTCTCGTCCTCTGACACCCTGACTCTCTCCCCACCCAGCATATACTCAGCCCTTTGGTTCCTGTGCCCCAGATGCATAACAGCACACTTCTTGATGTTGAATTTTAGCTGCCAGATCTCTGCCCACTCCTCCAGTAATCTCGGGTCCCTTCTAATGTTCACCCTCTCGGGAGTCAGCTCTGTTACAGATTTTGTGTCATCCACAAAGAGGGCCACCCTCTCTGTCAGTCCATCCACAATGTTTAGTACATAGATACTGAACAGGAGGGGTCCCAAGCACTGATCCCTGGGGAATTCCACTCCTCACTTGCCCGATCCCTTCATATTGATTCTCTTCTTTTGATCAGCATTTAGATCATTTTACCTTGATTCACCACTCGCTACAACAGCAAAAAGACTGGAATAACACTTAAGCAACTGTAACTGATTAATATGATGAAATTTAGCTTCACCTGACTCTGGAAATTCATTTATTCATTAGATATAGTTAAGGATTGCTTTTACCATTAACATTTTTATCCCTTCTTTGAAGCTGCTAATGTGAAAATATAGATTCATTTATGTGCTGTCATAACTAATGTAGTGTGCTTGGTCAGCTCCAATACCAGCAGGTTGTATAGAATACTGCAATTTATCGGTTTACTCAGGCTCTCAGTATACAGTTATTGTGTATTTTAGTAGGAAAAACATTTAAATATTATGCTAGTCATCTTACCCCCCCGCCCCCTAGATTTGCATACTTGTCATGGTTTTGAGGCTTTTGATTCTATTTGTGCTTTCAGAAACCATTCAAATGATGGAGTGTCTACCTTCTCTCTTGTGCAGTTTTTAGTTGACAAGCTATGCTTACATTGTCTCATGTCATGCGTGAAGGCAAATGTTATATTTATTGTGAAGGTCTGAGTAACGACATGGCAAGCAGAATGTAGTAGCAAACTGCAGGCCCAACCCTTCACACATTCTAAAATGCTTCCCACGATTCCATAAATAATTAATCTTCTCCAGATCTCCTATCTTCTGTGGCCGGTACACAAATAAGACTGTTTTTATGCCCTCACTTCTGCTAACTCTCATACACTGCCGCATCAGACATGACACACACACACACACACACACACACACACACACACACACACGCATGAATGTGCATAGTTATGATGTTTTGTGATGGGTTTGACAGTTTTAATTGTATTTAGGTTTACATTAACCACAAACATTAGAAAGTATCTGCCTTCTTGTATCATTGATGCATCCTACATACTGTTCCTCTTCTTTCTGATCAGCATTTAAATGATTCCACTCACCACAGCAATTACAATATTTCAAAAATACATAAGCAACTGTTGCTGCCCATCCTTATGGGATTTAGCTCAAGTTGACTGGAATTCCATTCATTGGCTGTAGTTAGGGCTGCTTTTGCCATTGTCAGGTTTCACCCATTTCATGAATCTAATGATCAGAAAACAGTGGTGCAGCTCTAAGCTGTTACAATTATGTAGTGACTCGGCCAGCTCTGATGAATGCAGGTGATATAGTGCACTCCCGTTTCTCCCCTCACTGAGGCCGTTTGCATCTTATTCTTGTGGATTTTAGTAGGAAAAAGGTTTAGACACTTTGCTACTTAGCTCACTTCTTCCACAGATATACAGATTTGCAAAACCATTATGCTTTTGACATGTTTAATTGTATCTGTGTTTACAGAAACCACACAACTCAGAAATTATCTGTTTTCTTGCATTGTTTATGCATTCTACATACAGCCCTTTTTACGAACTGCATTTACATCTGATGCATGTCATGCCAACTGTATTGTGCCTGTAATAGCTGGGTGTGGAGGAGTTACTGATATATCAAGAGGCTATACTGTGAAATATTATCTTGGTTTTCTATGGGTGGCAGTGATTGCATGGACTGATTGCTCACTTGTGTCTTCTCTTGGTAATCAAGCAAATTGCCATGCATCAAAGGGTGAGGGGACCACTGGACATCAGGGAGTTTTTCATTATAACGGCGCTGGCAATTGCAGGGCAACGGGGACCACTGGACATCATGGAGTTATTTCATTATAATGGGGCTGGCAATTGCAGGGTGGCGGGGAGCACTGGACATCAGGGAGTTATTTCATTATAACAGGGCTGGCAATTGCAGGGCGGTGGGGACCACTGGACACCAGGGAGTTATTTCATTATAACAGGGCAGGCAACTGCAGGGCGGTGGGGACCACTGGACACCAGGGAGTTATTTCAATATAACAGGGCTGGCAATTGCAGGGCGACGGGGAGCACTGGACACCAGGGAGTTATTTCATTATAATGGGGCTGGCAATTGCAGGGCGGCGAGGACCACTGGACATCAGAGAGTTATTTCATTATAACAGGGCTGGCAATTGCAGGATGGTGGGGACCACTGGACACCAGGGAATAACTGTATTTCATTATAACATGACTGGCAATTGCAGGGCGGCAGGGACCACTGGACATCAGGGAGTAATTTCATTATAACAGGGCTGGCAATTGCAGGGCGGTGGGGACAACTGGACATCAGGGAGAGGTTTTTAATTTACTCTGGACAGCGATCTGAGGGCAGGGAGACCATTAGGCAGCAGGAATGATTTAGATTACGCCGGGGCTGGTGATCAGAGGGTGTGGGGGGACCACTAGGCTTTATACTCAATTGGTATAGGTTGCCCTGTTTAATATCTGTACATCTGGACCATCTTACTATAGGCAAAAATCTAGAACTCAATCATAAATCAGTAAGACTACAGTCCAAAGAGTCCATAAAAACTTAAAAATATTTTATCCTTCTTATAGCTTCACGTCAGACATGTTCAACCGGCTACAGTTTTGTAGTTTCACGCCACTTCTTCAGGCCAGATTAATAATACAGTGCTGATTCTGTTTTTGGTATTTTCTTATCACTTCATGATTCACTTAGTGCTTTTAGAGTTCAGCCTCAATTTACTCTGTTCTGTGTTATCTTAAAATTCAGATATACATAAGTTAGGTCCTGTTTATCCAGCTTCTTTTCAGATTTATCATCTAAAATTTCATTTTTATTTAGAACCCCGTATGATATAGCGTTATTACGAGGGAGACCAGCCACAAATTATCCATATTTGTAATGTTTTCATTTGTTTCTTCTAATAATTCAATAACATGGCTGGTATCCTTGATGTAGGTATCCATTTTTTTAACTTCATGTTATATATGATAGTCTACATACTTGGAAAAAGGCTCCAAAATAGAATCTATTCCTGATACTATTGGTCTCCCAGGTGTTTTATTCTGGGGTTTTATGTATCTTTGGTAATACATAAAAAATGTGGTATTCTAGGTTTTTTATTAATTAACATCATTTTTTCAGTTTCCGCACACCATCCTTGTTCTACTGCTCCTTCCAAGAAGTCTTCTATATCTTCCTTAATTTAATCCACGGGATCATGCTCTAATTTTAAATAATGCTCAGTATCTTCCAATTGTCTGTGACATTCTGTTTTATAATCCTGATAGTCCCATAGGACTATACCCCCACCCTTATCTGCTGGTTTGATTATGATAGTATTATCATCCTGTACATTTTTTAATGCTTCCCTTTCTTTTTTGGTTAGGTTGTTATATTTAGGAAATTTAGGTTCTTTTTCTAACATATCTTTAATTTGTTTGTCTACTACCTTAATATAGGTTTCCACTAATTCAGAATACAAAAGAGGAATATAAATCTAGGGTGCAACATCAAGAGTTTATAACTGAATTAGAAAAACTTTAAAAGGATCTACAGGACTATGAAGAATATATAAAACAACAAAAGATACGAAAGTTTAAAAGAGATATCATAGATTACAGAGACAGCAAAGTCTATAGTTGGTTTATTAAACAAAAAACATATGGGGAAACCAATACACACAAGGACCTCGAGATTATCAAACTGATTCAGATAGTGGAGACAGTTATGTATACAATTATTATGGTAGACAGAACAAAAGGGACAGTAGAGAAGTTTTTTTAGAGAGAGAACAACGCCAAATAGAAGAAGGACAAGGTCAAGGGAATCAACAGGGACAGACTGAATCCAGAAGGTACGATTTGAGGGACAAAACTTGGCAAAACATGGGTCAATACAAAACCAGAGGAGTTGGAAGAGGTGGAAGAGGAGGCAGAGGAGGAGGGGGAATTTGTATCCACAGAGGGAGACAGAGGAACAGATAGCAGTTTTTAACCTAAGCAATAGATTAATTACTGATACAGAGATTGATGTATTAAATAAAGGACTTTCATTTTCACCTACTAAAGGAATAGATCTGTTTCAATTGGAAGTAGATTTACAAAAATGTTAAAGGAAATTAAGATTAGCGGATTGGTTTCATGATAGACCAGAAGTACCTCAAACAAGAAAACATGAGCTAAAAAAGACACTAGGCATAAAGTCAAACTTTACACCACCTAAAGGCAAAGAAGTAGTGGAAACCTATATTAAGGTAGTAGACAAACAAATAAAAGATATGTTAGAAAAAGAACCTAAATTTCCTAAATATAACAACCTAACAAAAAAAGAAAGGGAAGCATTAAAAAATGTACAGGATGATAATACTATCATAATCAAACCAGCAGATAAGGCTGGGGGTATAGCCCTATGGGACTATCAGGATTATAAAACAGAATGTCACAGACAATTGGAAGATACTGAGCATTATTTAAAATTAGAGCATGACCCCGTGGATGAAATTAAGGAAGATATAGAAGACTTCTTGGAAGGAGCAGTAGAACAAGGATGGTGTGCGGAAACTGAAAAATGATGTTAATTAATAAAACCTAGAATACCACATTTTTATGTATTACCAAAGATACATAAAACCCCAGAATAAAACACCTGGGAGACCAATAGTATCAGGAATAGATTCTATTTTGGAGCCTTTTTCCAAGTATGTAGACTATCATATATAACATGAAGTTAAAAAATGGATACTTCATCAGGATACCAGCCATGTTATTAAATTATTAGAAGAAACAAATAAAACATTACAAATATGGATAATTTGTGGTTGGTCTCTCGTAATAACGCTATATCATACGGGGTTCTAAATAAAAATGAAATTTTAGATGATAAATCTGAAAAGAAGCTGGATAAACAGGACCTAACTTATGTATATCTGAATTTTAAGATAACACAGAACAGAGTAAATTGAGGCTGAACTCTAAAAGCACTAAGTGAATCATAAAGTGATAAGAAAATACCAAAAACAGAATCAGCACTGTATTATAAATCTGGCCTGAAGAAGTGGTGTGAAACTACGAAACTGTAGCCAGTTGAACATGTTTGGTGCGAAGCTATAAGAAGAATAAAATATTTTTTAAGTTTTTATGGACTTTTTAGACTGTAGTCTTATTGATTTATGATTGGGGACCACTAGACACCAGGGAAGTATGTTCACTTAATGGGACCAGTGATCAGAGGGCGGGGGCGGAGACCACTGGACACCAGAGAAATATATTTATGGGATGGTGACTGGAAAATGGGGGGCACCAGACACCAGGAAATATATTGTAACATACAAGACAGTGATCAGAGGGTGGGGGACCACTGGATACCAGGGAACTATAATTTAGGGAATGGCTATTGGAGGGTGGGTGTAACACTGCATACCAGAGAAATCTATTATAATATATGTGATGACAGTTGGAGGGTGTGTGGGACCACTGGACAACAGGGAATTGCATTATAACATAAGGGATGGCAATTGGAGGGTGGGGGACCAATGGACACCAGGGACATATTGTTTTCAGATAGGAGACAGGGATCAGAGGACGGGGAGGAACCACTGGACACTGGAGACATGCTTTCATTTCATGGAGAGGGGGATTGGGAGACGGGGGGGGACTCGACACCATGGTACAGGTGTGCTTCCCCAACCGTCAATTTAGATGTTGGCTGCAGTTGCTCCTCTGGCTGCTAGGGTTACCCAGAGTAAGTTGGACTTTTGATCAGTGGTATTTTCGCTGCACAGAGTGTCCTGCGAAAACCTCTTTGCATATTGCAAATGTACTGAATATTGTGCTGGGCGATATTCCTGTCCCTGACCCTCCCTTTTCCCCCCACACACATTATTTTTGTGTGTGTGCGCTATCCCTGTTAGCACACACAAAAGCCCTTTTTGAATATTGCATACAGGTGCAAACCCCAGGCAAACAGGACACAATCACTTTGCATACCAGATAAACTTTTGCATATCTGTCCCCAGATTCTGTAAAGTTGTCCCTCCTTTAAAGGAAACTACACCCAAAACTTGAAAAAATATATGTTGTGCAGAGTGTTTTAATTTGTATGTTAAGTTCTAGTGTTTCCTTCCCTCTGACTGGTATTAGGAGTTTTTCCCAAACTAGCCTGCTTGCTTTATGCTAGTTTTATGACCCCTTGGGATCTTCATACCTGATAGCATAATTGTATTTCTTGTTCCCACCGTGCATTTTGTCTCACGTGACTGTGATGTAAGAGAGACCCAACATTCAGCACACACATGCCAAACAAACTAAATATCATGGAAGCTTTACAAGCTGCACAGAAATTACCAGCAGCAAAGTTTTTCAGGACAGTACAACCTTTAGGATGAGGGTGGTCACCAAGCTGAATTCTACATATTTTAAGATATAGCCATCTCTATTGTTGTGAACTGATTGTAATGCAATGCTTTCTGCTGGATTTATGGGCTCTGCTACATCACCATCACATGAAACAAGGTGCATTGTAGGACAAAGAAATGCAATAAAGCTATTTGATATGGAGATCTCCAGGGGTTGTAAAACCACCCTAAAGCTAGCGGGCTAATTTAGGAAAAACTCCTAATACTAGTCAGAGGGAAGGAAACACTAGAACTTCACATACACATTAAAACACTCTGCACAGCATATATTTTTTCAAGTTTTGGGTGTAGTTTTCCTTTAAGTGATACATTCAGTTTTAATATATTCAAGCAATTATTATTATTTTTTTTTAACCAGGAGAAACACACACTAAGCTCAAAGCTTGTTTACAGGTGTGACCTGGGGGCACTAGGAAGTTAAGTGAATTGCTCAGGGTCACATAGTATGTAAGTGGGGGGGCTGTGGGATTCAAACCCAGGTCTCCAGGTTTGTAGCTGAGAGCCTTAAACCACTGCGCTATACTGCTTCCAATTCTGTAATAACTGTAAAACAGTGTCTCTTATGTTCTTAATGATGAAGGATATTTATGTCCAGTTTGCAATTTAGCAATTGATGGCTTACTTTACAGATGGTAGCTAATAAATGTGTAATAATGAAGAGATGGTTGTTTTTGTTCCATGGATAGGCTATGATTTTTGTAATTCTGTGATATATTGCATTAATTCATTTTTTGTATTGTTGTATGGATACTGGCAGCACTATGAGCACATACATTGTTTTCATTCATTGTTTATTTTATTTATTTATTCATTCCTGGATTACAATACCTTTGAGCACATAACTCTTTTACAAAGGTTCCATGTCAGTGGGAAGGGTGACAGACATACAATGGATAGTATTACATAACATTTTGACAAGAAAGTATTTAAAATGTCAATATGACATTGACATTGTAACTAAAATTAAAACTATGAATCGGTAGGAAATGAAAAATAACCTAATGAAAGGAGGCAGCCCAAGGTGCTTTGTCAAATAGGTACAGTATAGGTAGATTTGGGTGAACAAAAGTTCGGGTAAGTGAAGATAAACAGTGGAAAGAAGGTGGAGGGTGAGAGGGGTGAGGTGTAAGAAGGATTGGGGAAGGAGGCAAGAAATAGTGCAGAGCGGTTAGGGTAAAAGTGGTCATTCACAGAGAAAGGGGGAAGAAGTAGGTACACAAGGATGTGTCAATACTGCTGAGGTAGTGCCATGTCAGTTGAAACAGTCACAGGAACTGTTAGCTGTAAGATGCTGACGAAGAGTGCCTTTAAATGGTCCCAATTTTAGTAAGGAAGAGGTATCACTGGGCAGCGCATTAAACCATAGTGGTGCGCTATATGCAAATGGTCATTGCCCTTGTGTAGTCCGGCATCTTGGGAAAGAGAAGAGTTAGTTGACTGAGCTATGCGTGTGCTGGGAGCTGCAAGACGGGTTGAGTAAGTTTGTAACACCAGAAGGCAAAGACCCCAAGAAGTGCCTTTTTAGTTAGCAGGAAGTTTTGATAGTAAATCCTCCCATTTAGCTGAAGCCAACCTGTTTCTGCATACAGTTCACATGTGTGGGTAAGGTGTGCTTGTAAGCAGGGCCGGATTAAGGCACAGGTAACAGAGGCATGTGCCTTAGGGCCCTGCCTGGCAGGGGGTCTACAGCAATCTCCAACATATATTTACTATATTTTCTTCTACTTGAGATGCAGTTTTTTTTTGTAAAGGCATCAACTGCTAGCTATCTTGAGCAAGGCAGGGACTCAACTGTGACATGATTCTCACCTAACTAATTAAGTGTTAAGTGCAGGTGATCGCTTCAGGGGCCCATGGCCAGACTGAATTGTGAGGTGTGAACATGCCCATTTCCTTTGCTTTGTCTCTTCCTCCCACTTAGAATATTCACTTATCAAGTCTTACTCATAAATATAAAAGATTAACAGTGCAATTCAATATGTATGCTTTATATTTAGAGAGCCCCTGAGAGCATTAGGAATACTTTAAAAAAAAAGTAAGATTTATATTCAGCTCCATTCCATTTTCTATTACTTCATATAGTTTCCGTAATTAATTCTCAGTTTCTTTATGACAGAAAACAGTTGCATGAAAACAAGATCACTATCCAGTAGACTAGTTCAAGTTTCACGTTTATTGCAGGAATAACTCAATTGAGCAGACTCATTCACAAGTAGGTCCTGAGAACATATCAAGAACATATACAGATACAAGGCAGGTAAAATACATACAGTACTAGCACATAAATATCATAGGGTAAATAATGTTCAATTAATACATGACGAAGACAATATTTACAAAGCAAAACCTTGAGAATATGTAACAGAATATAGAAACTGTCAGACTAAATAATTATATCTACTCTGACAGCTTCTCTATATTTTGCATCACAATCCCCTTTTATGATAACACAAATATCTTCACAGCAACATATTTTCATGTCACAATTATGATATCAGGTATAGACAGGCAGCCAGAGCTAAAATGGCAGAAATACTGTATTCTTGCAAATACCCTTAACAATAAAATGCAAAATAGAAGCTACAACTACAGGTATGCCTGAATGTTACATTTTGTCAAAGTTGTCTCAACTCTGTCAGGAATTCTTTAATATCACTCCTAAAATCAAGAAATCTACGAAGCGTTTCAGTTGTACTGTTAAAAATTGTTCTCTTTTTTTTTTCCTTTTTTTTTTAATTCCATCATCTCACTCATTTTGAAGTTCTGGCGCTGATGTAGTTCAGTTTTCAGGGTGAACCACTGAGTATATTACCAGCATCCCATCAATAAATCTTGCCGTTATTTGATCCTGGCTTATTATCAATAACATAAATGTTTGATCCCTGAAATTATTTCTTCCAGCAATCACTCACTTTGCAACATAATCTCTATAATTCATAATGACTCCTTTAGTAAACCTCCAGTTTAACTCCTACACCACACAGGACCTATGCTTTTTCAGAGATGGGCCTTACCCTACCCAATAAAACTCTCAAATCTTGGTTAACACTACCTGACAGGACAAAATGGTAACATCCACACTGCAAGTGCACATGAGTCTGTTGGGGGCAGAAGTGTAAATCAAGACATTTCATACCCCCAAAAATATTTATTCCAGTCCAATTAGAAAATTATTTTTTCTAAATGATCAAAACTAGGTCCAATGGGCCCGATTCCAGAAGGGGATATGCCGGCATAAGGCAAGATATGCTGAACCCCATAGTGTATCTCGCTACTTACGCCAGGTGATACACCAGCCCCTATTACAAGAGGCGAGATGTGCCATGGCATATGCAGGCTGTGACATTCGCAGGATACGACAACATTTACACTGCAGCCCGCAACGCCTGGTGCAACTGCGGGTTATGACAGGAACATAGCCCAATTCCAGTAGGGCAGCTGTCATAACCTGCAGTTGCGGTTACAAGAGACGTAGTGGTGTACCTAAGGTATGACAGCTTGGACATGTCTTAAGTGGCATCCGATGGCTGGCACCATCAGATGCTACCATGCAGTGCACCAGCAATGGTGAAAGGTTAACCCACATGCCCCTAGTAACACACACCTGCCCCAACCCCCCTGATCTGCACAGACCCCCGAGGGTCCATTTCTGGTGTGCCCCCTGATGCCTGTGCTATGTGTCCTGCCCCTCCCATGCCCCCTGGTGTCTGCCGAGGTGGTCCGGGGCTAGGGGGGCTTCAGGGGGCCGCCTGTCACTTGCTGTGATTTGTGACATGCGGCTGTGATATGCCATACATGGGCTACTGCCACACGCATGATGTATCTCGCATGTCACAAGTGCTGGGACCCTCTTGATTCTGGAATGTGGCATAGGGGCGACAGGCGTAACTCGCAACTGCATGAAAGTTATGCCAGTCATCTCGGAATCAGGCCCAATGTTTTTTTCATACTGATATTATTAATTTTATTCATTTTGAAGCATTTTAGTTAGGTTATTTAGATTTTATGCCACTTTTAGGGACAGTAAAAAAATATGTTTTAAAAATGTCAGTAACACCAACACCAACATAGAGGTGTTGATGGGGAGAAGGGTATGGGTAAATGGAGAAAGTGACAAAGGCAAGAAGGACAGGGATGGGGCAAAAGGGAGTAAGGCCATCAGGACATGGAGGGTAATGAGAACCAATGCCCATAGTCTGGGCAACAAGCTCCCTGAGCTGGTGGTCTTGATGGAAGAGGGATGCCTGGATATCGTAGCAGTCACAGAAACATGGTACACAGAGAACCATGACTGGGATGCCAACATACCAGGGTACACAATCTACAGGAGGGACAGGGAGGGGAAAAGAGGGGGGAGGAGTAGCTCTCTATGTAAAGGAAGAGATAAAAGCAACTATACAAAAGAGTAAACAGGGAGGAGAGAAGGCACTGTGGGTCACCTTGGAGACTGGAAAGGGCACCACAATCCACACAGGGGTTGTGTACAGACACCCATGTCAGGGGGAGGGAATGGACAAGGATATGATAGAAGGCATTCTTAGAATGGCAGAGAAAGGGGAGATACTGTTAATGGGAGACCTGAATATGTCAGATGTTAACTGGAGCACATTTGCTGCAGCCACATCCAAGAGCAGGGCCATTCTTGATGCCCTACAGGTGGCAGGCCTCAGACAGCTAGTTTCGGAACCCACTCATGAGGGAGCAATCTTAGACCTTGTACTCTCAAATGGGGGCAATGAGACAATCTCAGATCTAGAAGTGGGTTGCCATCTGGGGACAAGTGACTATCAAACAGTGTGGTTCACGTAAACGCAGCTACAGAGTCAAGCCATACAAAAGTGAGGGTACTGGACTTTAGGAGGGCTGACTTTGGCAAGATGTCAAAGTGCCTCAGAAAAGTACTAGCAAACAGGCTAGAAGGAGGTGTGGAGCAACAATGGGGAATCATCAAAACTGCCATCACAGAGGCAACAAGCCTTTGTGTGAAGGAAATAAACAAATCAAAATGAAAGAAAAAGCCACTATGGTTCTCTAAAGAGGTGGCTGCGAAAGTCAGGAAGAAAAAGATAGCATTCCGGAAGTATAAGGAAACACAGAAGGAGCAGGACAGAGAGCTGTACCAGTTAAGGCAGAAGGAAGCAGGGAGGGAAGTCAGAATAGCAAAGGCCCGAACTGAGGAAAAGATAGCCAACTCAGGTAAGAAGGGGGGAAAAATACCTTTTATAGGTACATCAGCGAGCATAGAAAGACAAAGGGAGGGATAGTGAGGCTGAATAGAATGAACGGTGGGTGGGCAGAGGGAGACAGTGAAAAATCAGGGATACTGAACGAATATTTCAGCTCAGTATCCACAAAAGAGGAGGGGGAAGTGCCTAATCCAATTAACAGAAGCACTCTGGATAGGTGGGTCGATCCCAGTCCTTTCACAGAAGAAAGGGTTCTGCAGGAACTCCTAAAACTGAAGGTGAACAAAGCAATGGGGCCTGATGGAATTCACCCCAGAATTCTAAAAGAATTAAGGAAGGAACTAGTGAAACCACTGGCTACTCTTTTTAATAAATCATGGGAGGATGGTATGGTGCCTGAGGACTGGAGGAAGGTGGATGTGATTCCCCTTCACAAAAGTGGGACCAAGACAGAGGCAGGAAACTACAGACCTGTCAGTCTGACCTCTGTGGTAGGGAAAGTGATGGAGTCACTTGAAGGAAAGAATAGTTGAGTACCTTGAGGCCAGTGGGGCACAGGACCCAAGCCAGCATGAGTTCACAGCGGGAAGGTCATGTCAGACGAATCTAATAGATTTCTTTGACTGGGTGACCAAGGTAGTAGACCAGGGAGGGGCTGTGGACATGGCCTACCTAGACTTTAGCAAGGCATTTGACACAGTCCCACACAGAAGATTGATAGTCAAATTAACCAGCCTGGGAGTGGGTCCCAGGGTGGTAGCCTGGGTAAAACATTGGCTGCACAACAGGACACAGAAGTTAATTGTAAATGGAGTCCACTCTGAAGAAAGAGGGGTTACTAGTGGGGTACCGCAGGGTTCAGTATTGGGTCCAGTCCTTTTTAATGTCTTCATCAGTGACATTGCAGAGGGACTGGAAGGAAAAATATGCTTTTTGCAGATGACACAAAGATCTGCAACAGGGTTGATACACAAGGAGGCGTGGAAAGGATGAAAAGGGACTTGACAAGATTGGAGGAATGGTCAGAAGTATGGCAGCTAGGATTCAATGCAAAGAAGTGCAAAATAATGCACCTGGGAAACAAGAACCCAGGGGAAGAATACACAATGGATGGGGAGGTAGTAACAACAAAAAGGAAAGGGACCTGGGGTAATCATATCAGATGACCCTAAGGTTAGCAAGCAATGGAGAAGGCAGTAGGGAGGGCTGGGAGTATACTGGGATGTATAGGGAGAGGCATCAGCAGCAGAAAACAGGAAGTTGTTATCCCTCTGTACAGACAGTTGGTGAGACCCCATCTGGAGTACTGTGTCCAGTTCTGGAGACCCCATCTCCACAAAGACATAGGCAGGATAGAGGCAGTCCAGAGGAGGGCAACTAAAATGGTGCAGGGTCTGCAAGAGAAGCCGTATGAGGAGAGACTAAAAAAGCTTAATATGTATACCCTTGAGGAAAGAAGAGAGAGGGGGGACATGATATAAACTTTTAAGTACTTCAGTGGAATCAACAAAGTCCAAGAGGGTAGCATCTTTCAGAAAAAGAGACGTGCAAGAACAAGAGGACACAATTTAAAGATAGAAGGAGGGAGGTTCAGGGGCAATGTGAGGAAGTATTATTTCACAGAGAGGGTAGTGAATGCATGGAACAGCCTTCCTGAGGAGGTTGTGGGGTCTAAAATTGTGGGATAATTTAAGAATGCATGGGACAGACATAACGCAATTCTTGTGGGGCGTAAGAAGAAATAGACTGTTGGTTAACTAGGATCTGCGGCCTAACCTGTATGTAGGGAAATGGGCAGACTAGATGGGCCAAGCGGTCCTTATCTGCTGTCAAAGTCTATGTTTCTATGTTTCTATGAAATGACCAAGGAGTGTGGGTACACTGGTACGGTGAGGGGAGCCTCAGATTTCTCTTGGGCCTAGGGCCCCAGGTTGCCTTAATCTGGCTGTGCCAGTAAGAAGTCAGTATGCTTTATGGAGTGCCACAGATATTCTGCGGAGGGTAGTGGTGAAAGCTGAGCCATAGATAACCAGAATATAGTCAACAATGGATACTATGGAGCTATAGATAACTAGTATAAGGGCTTCAGGCATTATATTGTGTTAATGTCTATGGAGTAACCCCATCTTGATACTGGAAGACCTGGCAACATGCTCAACATGCTGGGCGTATGATAGTAAGCTATGCACGGTTACCCCTAGATACATGAAATGTTGAATTTGTTCAAGCAGAATGCCAGAGTTTTTTCTGTTATTGTATTCTATTCCCTGTAGCTGGGCTCCAGTTTTCAGATGCTGACTCTCTGATGGTTAGGCACTGGATCTGTGTTTGCTGCGAGCACCGCTAAACAACATGACTTTTGTTTTTTTGTAGTTCAGAATCAGCTTGTGTTTCATAAACCAGGCCCCCACTTCCTCAAAGCTGAGTTGAAGTTGGTGTTCCAGTGGTTCAGGGTCAGTGTTGCTAGTGTACATTTTTTTCCCCCAATTGTTTAACCAGGAGTAGCACACTAAGCTGAAAGCTTGTTTACAGGTGTGACCTGGGAGCACAGGGAAGTTAAGTGACTTGCTCAGGGTCACACAATATGCAAGTGTGGGCTGTGGGATTCAAACCCAGGTCTCCAGCTTTGCAGCTCAGAGCCTTAAACCACTGTGCTCTACTGCCTCCGCAGTACCGCATCATCTGCATAAAGGAGGATCTGCTGATGATAGGAGTGAGGGAGATTGTTAAGAAAGATGCTAAAGAGAAGTGGACCCAGTATGGAGCTCTGTGGTACTCCAGAGCAGACATGTTGATGGTCAGAGGTGACATTAGCTATCTTCACCCATTGGGAGCAGCCTACAAGATAGCTTTTGAACCAGGACACAGTATCTGCTGAGAGGCCAATTGTATGTGTTGCACACTCACTTTAAATGCTACGATATCTATTGTGTCCTCCCACCAACTTTTTCCCATGAAGAAGTAGCAGTGTGCTCTGCAGTGCCAATCTGTTAGTTGACTGTGGGCTGTCAGAAATAAATGTGTGCATTTAGCAGTTCCAAAGCCAGTTGACTCTGAGTGTACTTTGTTTCTGTGAAGATTTCCTGTGTCTTTGCAGCACCTCACTTTGGATGGTTGCATATTCCCTTAGTTGGCATAAATTTTATCATATCAGTTTTTTTTTTTAGCAAAATTGTATTTCTGACATCCTTACATTTAGAATGCAATAACAGAATAAATGCGGGCTCTACAGATGTCAGTGAAGAAACCAGTCCATAACAATAGTACACACTAATGTTTCACGTCGAAATCAAATGCTTTATCAAGACTCTTGATAAAGCATCTGATTATGATGTGAAATGTTGTCGTTTGGGGTTGCTACCACTTACTTGTACCCGTTTTACAAAGTCATTGTTGTTACTGCATTTTTTTTATACTATTAAAAGCAGTTTTAGTGTGTCCTATTGTTATGGACTGGTTTCTTTACTGACATCTGTAGAGCCCGCGTTTTTTCTGTTATTGTATTCTATTCCCTGTAGCCGGGCTCCAGCTTTCAGATGCTGACTTGAGCCACTGTGTTTGTCCTTTATCCTTACATTTAGCCCGACTGTATTTTTAGTTTTCTCAGATATTGTTAAAACAGCTTTTGTAGCCAATTTTGTAATTAATGACTCATGTCATTAAAGATAGCCACCACTCGTGAGTTTTAAAAATCTCTTTCATTGAGGTTACCAGTTGAATATACATGCTAGATTTATGATGCAGATGTATTAGGATAGTGTCACCACATGTTTCTGATGGTAAACTGTACAGCAGTGTACCAAGATAGTTAATATTTCTTATGAAAAGCATGGCATGGGAGTGTAAACTTTTAAAAACTTCAAAATCCCATATCATGGTTTAGAAAAGAAAGAAAATGAAGAGAAATGCCTATTTGGACATTTTTGCCAGAAAATCATTTTTGCTGAAAAACAACTGTATGGTGACAAAAAATACTGCTGCTTTAAACAAATTATTTACCCTGCTGTAATACAGCATCTCATTTTCAGTGGTGTCCTGCTTTTACCCATTTTCATAGCTGTGTGGACTGGAGCACTGGGATACAAGTGACTTGCTCAAAGTCACACAGTATGTATTTGGTTCTAGGGAGGTTGGAATCTGTGCTCTCCCTCTTTCCAAATGGATGCTCTGTCCACAAGACTGTCCTTCCTCCACGTAAAAGTCTAAAGATTCCTGGTTCAATCCCGGGTTTCTGCAATTGTTTTGGGGCTGGCAGTATAGCCTAGAGGTTAGAGTAATGAGATGTGAATGAGCTTGGTATATCAAGCAGACCTGGATTTGATTCCCACAACTTCTGTTTGCATGCTCCGTGACTCTGAACGAGTTACTTGACCTCCACGGTGCTCCCGAGTTGCCCCTGAAAACAGGTACTGGTGCCTAGTGGGCCTTACCTGGTTATCAAAGAATTAAAAAAAAATCATTATTAATGGGAATGATGGAGTATATAACTGTTGCCCCTTTTGAAATAGTTGTTTCACTGGCCCTGAACTTTTCCTAGCCAGGTCAGGCTTTATCCTATGGTACTGAAGTCATCATGGGCCAAAAGGCTCCAAAAATAATTAACTGTATTGGTTTCATAGAAAAAAAAAATTTTGTTTAAAGAAATTCAAGGAAATGGTTGTCTTGACCAAACAAAATACTTTTTCGACAAATATTTAACACTTCTATAACCCATGCAACAGTCTTTTATGCTCTTACTTTAGTAGCCACTTAACAGCCAATTAAAACATCAAGCCTTTTGCATTTTGTGTACCTGATGAAGGGACCTGTGTGGCCCCAAACATGTGTATATTACATCATCTTTGTGCAAGACATGTTGATCCAATACAATGTATCAATAAAGGGTATCAAATATACGATAACTCCTGTTTTTCAAGGACTAACATGGCTCTAATCTCTCTTTACTGTGCATTGTTGCATTATGTGTTATCAGTGTTGGAAATAGAAAAAATTCACTGGGGGGTCCCAGTAGCTTTGATGTAGGATCAAACATATTATACCTTACAGGGGTCTGGGGACACATTTCCTCATTATATGTCATATTTTTAATTTCTTATTTGGTCAGTTTTATGTCTATATTTGGCTACGTTTTGCACAGGAGCAATCCTTCCCCATTTTGCTTGCACTGAGTTCTCCCGGGTCTCCCACCATTTCCACCGCTGTGTATGATATGCTTGTTAACTGTTGTAGTGCCAACAGATGTTGTTATGACGATCGAGAATACAGCTCTATTTACAGAACCTAGGTTTTAAAGTTTTGTTCGTGCAATGTTTGCAGCTGTCGCACCATCAGTCAGCCGCTAAACAAGTCATTCATGCAGAGCATACAGTGTCAGTTGACATTTTCATTTGCTTATTTGATTGTAGCTTAATGTCTGTTCTTAGTCATTTTTCTTGCCATGTAATTATTTGCTTTGATTATTGTACATTACTCTCCTCTCTCCTCTCCCCCCCCCCCCCCAAGGATGCATCTGGAAATGAGCTGTTATCAGCTCAGTATGTCTTTCCTGCTGAAACTTTCAAAATAAATGAATAACTACATTTTCAAAGTCTTACTGTAGGAAAAGCTGCAGTAATGTATATGTCACTCAAGGGCATCTTATTCACTTTCTTCTAGTAACTTTCGTGAAAAGATTTCTACCTATTTAGCCCATCTTGAACTTTGCTACCCCCGTGCACGACTCTATCAAAGTCAAGCCCCTGTAATGTATTTCATTGTTTTTTTATTATATTACTATGTTTCCTACAGGTATATTATCAGAGCTTGGGCTAGAAAATGAGACTGTCACAAAGCAAATTGCAGAACAGTATGTGGTGAAGCTAGACGTGGAGGCCAAGACAAAATTTGAAGCATTTTTGCAAAGATCTGTGCAGAATCCGTACACCCTTTTTGTACTGATCCATGATCATGCACACTGGGACCTTATTAGGTAATGCTTTTTCCCACTCTGTATTAGTAAATTTTCAAATATTCTCTAAATTTGTGCTTCTTTGTGAATGGTTTTGTTTGAAGATAGCCTTGCCTGTTTTGAATGTTTGATTACAAAATCTCAGGTACCACTGAAATGTTTAGATTGTGTAAATGGGATGAACTACAAAACAAATCTGATCACATTGGTAATCCATCAGTTACATAAATTTATATGCATGTATGTTGAATTTCTGTCCCTAATTTGTACCATGCAATTGATGTTACTTCTGAGTGATGCCCAGTTGCACTGGGCCATGTGAAGAAATGGACGGTGCAATTTCTTCATTCCTGAGACTAGTCTTTTTTGAGTGTGAGACAAAAATATATATTGATAAGCAGGATCATACCAGTATAAAAATGTGGGCACAAATAATTGGCAATCATATTTTTTTAATTTTTCACAACTTATTTACTTAGGATGACTCACTTAAAATGCATCTTGCTTCCAGTGGGATCTTTTTCTACCTTTTTCCACAATGTGGTGGACTAGATCACAGAGGGTAAAGTGACTTGCTCAAGGTCACACAATATTTGAGTCTAGTAGAATATGAACTTGTGATATCCTGGTCCCCATGCCAGTACTTGATCTGTTAGTCCACATTGCCTCACAGATTGTCATAAATAGGACGAACAGCTTCTGCACGTCCACCTCGGGTGGTTGACCAGTCCTTGTATGTTTGTGAGAACTATTATTTGTCATATATATTTGGATGTCTGATGACCTCAAGGTAGGGAAACAGTGTGACAAGGTAGCAGGTAAAGCACATAGGATGCTGGGATGCATAGGCAGGGGCATCACCTGCAGGAAAAGGGAGGTCATAATTCCACTATACAAGACGCTAGTAAGGCCCCACCTGGAGTACAGTGTACAGTTCTGGAGACCTTACTTATGCAAGGACATAGACAGGGTAGAGAAGATTCAGAGGAGGGCAACAAAGATGGTACATGGATTGCATCATAAGTCGTATGAGGACAGGCTGAAGGAATTGAATATGTACTCCCTGGAGGAGAGGAGGGACAGAGGGGATATGATAGACATACAAGTGTCTTACAGGGAGGAACAGGGTGCAGGAATACACTATTTTTAAGTGAAAAAGATGTACCAGGACTAGAGGGCATGGGATAAAGTTGGAGAAAGGATGATTCAGAGGAAACGTGAGGAAGAATTTCTTCACAGAATGACTGGTGGACAAGTGCAACACCCTGCCAGAAGAAGTGGCAGGGGCTGAAACAATCACAGGATTTAAGAATGCATGGGATAGACATAAAGGAATTCTGGAGGTCAGGGTTAAGGGGCAACAGACTTCCAGGACAACATAAAGTGAACTTACAAGCTCAAATGGGCAGACTGGGTGGGCCGTAGGCCCTGATCTGCTGACACTCTCTATGTGTCTATGTATCTATGATTTAGCAAAAAGAAATTTTTTAGAATGTTGTCACATTTTTAATGCATTGTATATACTTTACTTTATTAAAACTGTATAACTCCTGAACACATGATCTTGATGGTTTTCAAGAGCAACTGCACAAAGAGGCCTGGATATTCAGAAGGGTTGCACATGGCACAACACTGTTGCACCATGCGCAACCCACTGATGCACCCCGGCATGATATTCAAATGGGGATTATGCCTGGCACAAATCCCGATCACGTAAGTGCATCAGCTAATGTATGCAAGCGCAGGTGGAAGTGTACCCATGTATACTCCACACATCCCGATCACTCTGCCCGGGATGTGCTGAGCCCATGCATGCACAACCCCTACTTGTGCTGCACACAGGTGAGCCAAAAAAAAAGGAACAACGGCTGGCCACCCACAGGTGAGCTGCCATATTGCAGGGTGCAACATGGCAGCTGCCACCTGTGGGTGGCCACCCGAGCTCCTGCTGCACCTTCATGGCGGCACCCCCATGCCCGATCGCAGGCATACATAGAAGAATAGACATTCTATATCCTGGTGGTCCGGTGATCGATTGCGAGCCGATTATGGTTTAAATACAACACGCCCTATATCCCCTGGTGGTCCAGTGGACCACCGCAGCTCGATTGCGGGCCCAAGTATAAATGAAACACGTCCTATATCCTGGTGGTCCAGTGACCATCAGCAGCCAGTTGGGCTTCAGTATAAAATACAACACATCCTGTATCTCTGGTGGTCCAGTGGACCACTTGTAACCTCGATCGCAGGCATAGTAGGAAATACGCCACATAACAACCCTGGGACTTGGTGTACCCCTCCCCACCCGCCTCACCGAGCGCCTCTGGCTCGCCTCCCCAATCAGCGGTGGGCGGCAGCTCCCCACCGCTTGCCGCCACCGCCGACTGACACTGCACGGTGAGCTGTGGAGCGATTGGTCCTACAGCATGAGCTGGCGGTGCAGAGTTTCATATCAGATCACAGTCCAGATATGTGAAATGATCCATTCATATCTTGACTGTGTAGTACCGGTATGGGCTGCATGCCCATTGACTCATGCTGTGGACCAGTGGGTGTACAGCCCTACCATACGGTGTCAGTCGGCGGGGTGGCGGGCGGGTGGGCAGCTGCCACCCGCTGCTGACCGGGGGGGGGAGCGGGGCAGTGCGGTGGATGGGAAGGGAGGTACCACTAGTCCACCAGGGTTGTTTTGGGTGGAATTATTTCCTACATATTCCCGCGATCGGGCTGCAAGCAGTCCACTGGACCACCAGGGATATAGGACATGTTGCATTTTATACTTAAGCCCGCGATTGGGCTGTGAGTGGTCCACTGGACCACCAGAAATATAGGACGTGTTGAATTTTATACGTAAGCCCGTGATTGAGCTGGGAGCAGTCTACTGGACCACCAGGGATATAGGACGTGTTGTATTTTATACTTAAGCCTGCAATCAGGCTGCGAGTGGTCCACTGGATCACCAGGGATATTGGACAATTATTATTTTAACAGATGCCCGCGATCGGGCAGTGGGCGCTTTGCCGTGCTGTGCAGGGGGCATCGGTCCCTGATGGCTGCAGCCTGGCAGAGCACCGGGGATTGATGCACCTACATGCAAATGGGGCCATAATGACATGAAAATGACCCCATTTGCACCTTGCATGCATTATGGCTCCATTTGCATGTGCACTTTTGAATATCGTGTTTTTGCGCCTAGCACAATGGAACTTGTGCTAGCACATCCCCCGATCCACTCGGGCCACTTGCGCTGGTGCAGTGCCACTGTGCCATGCGCACTGCAGGTGGCCAGGGTGCGATATTTACCGTTGCTGTGTCATGGTGCAGCTCCATTGACTATCTCTCTGTCAATGCCCCTGCGCAGTTGTTGGCGCTTGAGCCTAGGGTTTGCACCACAGCCTGGCTCAGTCTGAATATCCGGCCAGAATGTTTTTTTTAAATAGATCTGTAATTTTAAATATTTTTTTTTGTAAAAATGAATATGGCCACACATGGTACAGCCCTGGCCCCAAAAGTGAGTAGACATTACTGTCCTTATATAGAAGACACACTTACCTTCCCAAGACAGCTTTTTAACAGTTGGAAACAGCATAGTAATTTCTTTTGGAAATCAGGGTACAAAGGTATACTGTAGTTCTAAGAATGGGAAGGCAGACGTTCTTGTGTTATTTCAACAGATTAACTATTAGATACATTCTGCATTCATTCCTTTTTCATTAATAAAGTCATTTTTTTAAAAAAGGAGAACAGTTTTTAAACCATTCATGGGTAGGTCCTATTTAATGAAAGTATACACTGTAATATTTCTTTTCAAACGTAAGAATTTAATTTCAGTAAAGACACATAATTGTACATTTTGTAGGTTGGTTAGTAATTGATCTTTCTAATTTCTTTGAAATTACAGAAACAGGATACAAATTCAGCTCTCTGCAGTTTTTATGATATCCTTTTTCTCTGCAACAGAGTTTATCTGATACTGTTTCCAAGGCTGCTGATAAAATGATTCTGTCTAGGATTGATTGACATCTCAAAGTGGAAGCTATGTTCTGCATCTAGAGAAATCACATTTTGTTAGCTAGCAGCTCATTCCTAAATTCTGTATCTAAATATATGACTTAGCTTCAGTTGATATTTGTGTACATTTTTAGCTAAAACATGTCAGCATTAGTTTTTATGAGAGGGCGATGTGGTCAAGTGATTAGAAAACAGAACTCAAAACAAAGAAATTGCAGGTTTAGATACACCACGGCCAGATGCTTGTTGCGTAACTTGGAGTACGACTTACATTAGATAGAAGCAGAACCTTGACAAGAATGAGATGCAGCATCTCAGCTGGGTCACCCTAGGTAAATAAATTGTAAAATTAAAAACAATTACAAATAAGTAGCCTGCTTATCTACAGATGATGATTCAGTCTTTAAAATCAAATACTTTTAAGGATGAAATTAATCTTATCTTTTAATTTGTCATCCAGATTTTCTGTTTATCCCTCCCTCAGTCATCATTCTTCCCTGTTTCTCATTGATGTGGATCAATTACACAGGTTGTTGGTTTTATTTTTCTACAGAAAGCATTCTTGATGGGCTCAAAATGGCTGCTGTCACCCCATCTCAATAAACAGCCTCTTGATCATAACATTATCCATATTGCCTCCTTCCCAATCATCCTTTCTTAAGACTGCTTTTGCTGTGGCCAAAATAGTTTGTTTAGTTTTACTTTCAAGCCACTGGGCATGTCATAAACTGGAATAAGGTGAATATGACGTGGCACGCAGCATCCACAGGATGAATCTCAGCAGGGTGCCAACATAAGCACAGTTGTAATGCAATGGATAAGATCACATAATGGTCTATAGCATTTGCATAACAACTAGTTTCAAGTAGTGCCTGTCTTAACTCTTAGCTGGTACCTCCCCACTGCACCAAACAATCACTCCTCCTGTTGCTTATCCTAACTGCCTCACAATTTCCCTTCCACACCAAACAAACCCTCCCACTGCTGATCCTGTTCACCTCTCAATTCTCTGACCTTTCTGAACAATCCCTCTCACTAAAGAACTTTGCATGCATCCCAATTCTTCTAGCTGCACCAAGCAATCTCTTTTCTAGCTGAACATTCCCACCTCTTGAGTCCCTTGACTGTACCGAATGGTTCTTACTGCTGCTGATCCCCCACCTCCTGATTCCACCAGGGATATCAAACAATTCCTCCTGCTGCTGATGCCACATTCCACTGGATTCTCCCAGCTCACTGTCTCTGGATTCTCCCAGCTCACTGAATAATCCCTCTTGCTGTTAATCCTGCCCACCTTCTATTTCTATCAGCCATGCCAAGCAATTTGTCCCACTGCTGCTTACAGCTGCCTCCGAATTCCCTTGACTGTAGCAAATAAAACACTCCAGCTGTTGATCCTACCAATGCAATGAGTCCCCCAGCTATACCAAGGAGTCCCTCCAGCTGTTCATCCCACCCACTTTCTGAGTCCCCTGGCTTCATTGAAAAAACCCTGCAGATACTGATGTTGCCTGCTTCCTGATGCCCTCAGCCATACCAAATATTCTCTCCCACTGCTGATCCCACCCATCTCCTGATTTCCACAGCTATACCAAGCAGTCTCTCTACCACTGTGATCTTTCCCACCTCCCAGTTCCCTTGGTTATACCAAACAATCCCTATTACTGCTGATGATCCTGACTACCTCCCAATTCCCCTGGCCACACCAAAATATCCCTCCTGCTGATCCCACATGCTTCCCAGTTTCTCCAGCTATACTGAAAAATTCCTTCCACTGTTGAGCCTGTCTGCCTCCAGGCGATCCCATCCACACCAAACAATCCCTCCTGCTGCTGATCTCACCTGCCTACCGATTCCCACACATATACCAAACAATCCCTCCCACTGCTCATTCTGCCTGCCTTCTGATTTCCATGGCTGCAGCAAACAATCCCTCTCCCTGTTGATCCCACCACCTTCCCATTGCTGATCCTGCCCACCTCTGATTCTGCCAGCTCCACTGAACAATCCTTCCTTCTACTGATCCCACCCACCTCCTGATTCCCTTGGCTGTGCTAAACAAGCTGTTTCACTGCTGATCTTGTCTTACCTCTCAAGTTCCCTTGGGACACCAAATAATCCCTCCATCTGTTGATGCCATCCACCTCCTGAGCCCCCGGATACATCAAATAATTCCTTTCATTGCTGATTCTACCTACTTCCCAATTCCCCTGGCTATACCAAACAATCTTCTTACTGCTGATGCCGCCCACTTTCTAGTTTCCTGACAGTACCAAACAATCACGTCCATACCCGATCTGGCCTGCCTATTGGTTCCCCGTCTGCACTTAACAATACCTCTTGCTGCTGATTCTGCCTTCCTCCTGATCCCCCGGCCATACTGACATAGAGAATATTGGATGGGCAACTATGCACTGCCAGTGTGTTCTGCCACATAGGGGCTCTGATTCCCTCTGACCTTGAGAGTGAAGTTCGAGAGGTCTGTGGGAATCAGAACCCGAGGTGGCAGAACACACTGGTTGTGCATAAAGTTGCTTATCCTGTATTTTTTTTATAGTGTATAATATTATGTGAAATGTGTGCATTGTGTTTTTTTCTGTTTCACAATGAAACTGACTTGTGCAGTCTCTAGAGGTTCTAAAATGCTGTTCTACCACAGAAGGATACAATCACATTCCACGACCTTTGAACTCTGGTACAACAGCATTTTGAAAAGGACAGATTTCTATATAGAACATTGCTCTACTATACACTATAATTCCTTTTTTCTCTTGATCCTGTCTGCCTTCTGATTTCCCTGACTGTACCAAAGAAAACATGCCCACTACTGATTTCACCAACTTCCCATTTCCCTTGGCCATACTGAACAGTTCCTCCCTCTGCTGATCCCACCTACCTACCAGTTCCATAGCTGTACTGAAAATTCCTCCTGTTACTGATCCCACATACCTCTTGATTCCCCTGGTCACAATGAACAACCCCTCCTGCTGTTGACACCAACCACCTTCTGATTCCCTCAGCCATACTGAACAATCCCTCCTGCTGTTGATCCCAACCGCCTTCTGATTCCCTCAGCCGTACTGAACAATCCCTCCTGCTGTTGATCCCAACTGCCTTCTGATTTCAGCCGTACTGAACAATCCCTCCTGCTGTTGATCCCAACCGCCTTCTGATTCCCTCAGCCGCATTGAACAATCAGTCCTGCTGTTGATCCCAACCGCTCTGATTCCTCCAGCCGCATTCGATCATCCTCCTGCTGTTGATCCCAACTGCCTTCTGATTCCTCAGCTGTACTGAACAATCCCTCCTGCTGTTGATCCCAACCGCCTTTTGATTCCCTCAGCCGTACTGAACAATCAGTCCTGCTGTTGATCCCAACCGCCTTCTGATTCCCTCAGCCGTACTGAACAATCCCTCCTGCAGTTGATCCCAACCGCCTTCTGATTCCCTCAGCCGTACTGAACAATCCCTCCTGCTGTTGATCCCAACCGCCTTCTGATTCCCTCAGCCATACTGAACAATCCCTCCTGCTGGGGCTTGCTCCATCTCCCAAATTCCCTGCCTTCATAAAAAAAATCACTTCTATTGCTGATCCCACCTGCTTCCAATTCTCATGGTCGCACAAAACAATCTCTCCTGCTGCTGATCCTTCACACCTGATTCTTCTGACTGCACTGAAGAAACACAGCACAGCAGTTCTGTTACTTACGAGAAACAAATGGAAATGTAATGCAAGTGTCATTTCCTGAGGAAAGGTAGGGAGATCTGTCATGATTTATTTGGCACCCCTTCAGTTTTTTAAATAAATTAGCAAGGGCACTGGAGCTATAGCTTTGTTTATTTGTATGCTCTCTATATGTATGTATGTATGTATGCATGTACCGCTATGTCTACTTGTGTTTATCATAAGCTTATGCCTCTACTGAAAATATGTACTGGTCTGGTCTAATGTTAGTGTTCATTTACAGTTGGTTGCACAGTTAATGCTAAATAGTAGAGGAGTTCATGTATTCTAAGGTGCACATGCTTGGTCAGCTTTGAGATTTCCTCATGAAATGTTAATAATTAGGAATAGCTGATCCCACTCACCTCTGGATTCCCCCTCGGCTGCACTGAACAGAAACAAAGAAACATAGAAATTGTCGGCAGAGAAGGACCGTCAGGCCCATCCAGTCTGCCCATACATCCTACTTTTTGAAAGTGTCTGCTGACTTTACTTAGTCATTTACCTTAGCTGAGCTTTCCCTATGATTCCTTTTTGCCTGTCCCATGCCTGTTTGAAGCCCTGCACTGTGCTCTTTCCCACCACCTCCTGTGGCATGTCATTCCATGCACCTACCACCCTTTCTGTGAAAAAGAACTTCCTCACATTCCCCCTTAGTCGGCCTACTTCTAATCTCATGTAGTGCCCTCTTGTTTTACTGTTTGATTTAAAATGAAAAATGTCTGCCCCTTCACCTTATTTATGCCCTTGAGATATTTGAATGTCTCAATCATATCCCCCTCTCCCTCCTTTGCTCTATGGTATACATATTGAGTTCCTGTAATCTGTCCTCATATGCCTTCTGTTGCAGGCCCTGTACCATCTTCGTTGCCCTCCTCTGCACTGCCTCCATCTTGTTGATGTCTTTGCACAGATGCAGCCTCCAATACTGCATGCAGTATTCCAGATTGGGCCCAACCAGTGTTTTGTAGAGAGAAATCAGTACCTCCCTCTTACAGCTTGTTATACCCCTACTAATACACCCCAGCATCCCTCTAGCCTTCCTTACTGCCTTTGCGGTCTGCTTGAATGCTTTTTGGTCTTCTGTAATGATGACTCCTTAGTCTCTTTCTTTCCTAATGACTGTTAGCAACTCGCCCCCAGCTTGTAACTTGCTTTAAAGTTCCTCCTACCCATGTACATGATTTTGCACTTCTTTGCATTAAACCCCAGTTGCCACTTTTCAGACAGTCTCTCCAGTTTTTCCAGATCGTTCCTAATCCTTTCCACCCCCTCTGGAGTATCCACTCTGCTGCAGATCTTTGCGTCATGTGCAAACAGGCAAACCCTTCCCTGCAGCCCATTTGCAATGTCACTGATGAAGACATTGAAGAGGACTGGCCCCAGAACTGATCCATGAGGCACACCACTGGTGACCCACATCTCCTCCGACTGTGTGCCGTTAACCACCACTCTTTTGTTTTCTGTCCTGTAACCAGTTTCCCACGCAGTACACCAGCCTTTGGCCCACCCCAAGACTACCTAGCTTGTTTACCAGTCTTCTATATGGAATGGTTCTTCCCACTGGTGATCCAACACACCAGCTAATTCCCCCAACCTCACAACACAGTCATTCCAGTTGCTGATCTAGCCCTACTCCTGATTTCTATGGCTCCACCAAACAATCCCTTCCATAGGCATAGCGAGGGGGGGTCCTGGGTGCCCAGAAACCCCCTCCAATCTTGCTTTGATTAAGTTTTCATAAAAAAATGTTTGTTCACAGGGATTAAATAATGGGATTTCCTTGGTGGAAACCCCCCTATTCTGAAATCCTGGCTATGCCCCTGCCTTCTGCTGCTGACCCTGTCCACTTTCTGATTCCCAGAGCACTGTCAAACAATCCCTCCTTCTACTGATCCTGCCAACCTCCTGATTCCCCATGGCCACATAGAAGAAGTACAGCACAAGAGTTCTATTACTTAGAGAAACACATTGAAATGTAATGAAAGTGGTATTTCCTGCAGAGAGATAAGATGATCTGTTGTGGTTTACTAGGTATTTATTTAGCTGTTTTAATCATTATAAAATGAGAATAGGATACGAGGAGCTACTCACTTTATCTTTATGCACTCTATATGTACAGGATGTATATCTGTTTTTGTCGGTAGCCAGTGATGATAGCGATATTAATTGAGCGACTGTAGAAAGAGCGACTCATTTATATCGCTATCATGAGCAGCAACCCTGCTAGGGTAGTGATGCTGTGGCAACTAGAGCGACTGGAAGGGGAGGGATAGGGAGGTGGAGGGGAGGGATAGGAGGGCGGGTTTGTGTAGGTTGAGGATCCTGCTGCAGCTGAGCCAGCCCTGTGGTGTGGTGGTGAGGGTGGCTGGCTATGTGCAGCAGGAACTGGGTTTGGGACCTACTGGGGGTGATTTTTAGCTGCTGCATGCTGCTCTTTGTATTTTTTTTTTTTTTTTGCAGTTTGTGTTTTGCCCCCTCCTGGACATGCATCCCCTGGAGTTAGCAATCCTAAGTAAGGGGTGAAGCCCCTTGTGGAGGGGGGGGGGCACAGTCCCCCCCCCACATAAACACTTGTCATTTGCCGGAAGTCGGGTCGCTTGTGTTTCTATATTGCCGTAGTGCTTTTCGGCGATATACGTTTGCTATGATAGCGATCGCTGTTTTTCGATCGCTATCATAACATGGAACCATTATTGTCTGACATACATTTTTTCATGTTTTTTCATGTGCCATAGCTGCAAATGCATACTGCTCTAATGATAAATATTTCATGTAATGGTCTGTTGTGCAGTTAATGATAAACAGTCTAAAGCTCACATACATGGGGGTAAATAAGGTACAGGACAGGAGTATTTTTCAAAATAAAGGTTGCTCAAGAACAAGGGGATATGCTATGAAGCTGGAGGGGGGTACATTCAGGAGAGATGTGAGGAAGTACTTCATAACAGAAAGAGTGGTGGATTCCTGAACAGCCTTCCAGCAGAGATGGTAGGGGTGAAACCAGAGGTGGTGTTCAAGAATGCATGGGATAAGCACAAGGGAATCATAGCAGAAAAGAAGTGGAAGGGAGAAAGAGCTGTGGATTGGGCACAGTCTGCGGTAATAGTGTAGGTAGGGACAAATGGGTAGATTGGGCCAAGCAGTCCTTATCTAACATCAAATTCTACGTTTCTATGTTTCTGCATGGTCAGCATTGAGATCTCTCTATGAAATGTTAATGATTAGCCAAGCTAACCTTTCATTTTTCATGCAAAGGATTGCGCATATCTTCAGATTTCGTTTATGTGTATGATCCTCCTCTAAATCATCTAATGTTGAATCTTTTATAAATGCTTCTGTTTCTCAGGGAAGCAACTGTTAAAGATTTCTGTGCATTCAGTGCCCTTTCTCCCTCTGAACTTTGAGCTGGCTGGCACTGGTTTTTGCATCTGGCTGAAGCTGTTACTCCAATGTCTCTGTGGTGGCGCATCACTTCAGAGATGAGAAGGTCTTGAAATTAAAGAAGACAGGCACAGCTGTTGGCCCCATTTTGGGTATATGATGCCGCCATGTAACACACCAAGTCAGTGGATGCATGCCGATGTGAAGCTACTCCATAAGTATCATTCCTTCTCACGTGATGCCCCTCCCCTGGGCCACCAGAGGGTGGATGTGCAATGGAAGGAGGCACCCTTCCTCCAGGCCAGGTTGTGCACAGGGTGGATACTGGAACCCTGCCTTGCTGATTGACACCAAACATCCCAGACTTGGGTGAAAACCCAGGCTGTATGGATGGCAAGCAGTAGTGCTAATGCTGCAGTAGCCAGGCAGCCATCCTGGAGTTGATCTTTCCAGCTATGCCTTGCCCCATCCATGTCCTGGTCCTGTAACTATCTATACTTCCTGTGTGTTTTTTGAACCCCCTTCCTCTTGTACCTCTCCATGTTTCATAACAATATCTCCATGTGATACTTTTACACCAACAAAACAACTTTCTTACTAATACCATTTGTGCTGACTATTTATTGCAATTCAAGCTGAACATTAATTCCATATCTTACATCAGGTTACTGCATAGCAACTATTGTGACTCGGACCAGAACATGTTCAGTGAAGGTGAAGGAAGTTTAATAGTGGAGTCCCTCAGGGATCAGTCCTTGGGCCCCTTCTGTTCAACGCTTACGTCTCTGACTTAATGAAGGGTATCAGGAGTGAGATGAGGCTCTTTGAGGACGACTCAAAACTGGGGGTGGTGGCAGATGGGGAGGAGGGGAGGTGTCCTACAGGGGACCTGGAGGCTCTGGAAAGGTGGTCTAGAAAGCGGAAGCTGAGGTTCAATGCGGAAATGCATAGTACTGCACCTGAGCCAGAAACCCGGCCAAGTGACACCCGGGGGGGGGGGGGAGGAATGCTACAAGTCTCAATGGCAGAGAGCGACCTGAGGGTGGTGGTAGATGTCAAGATGAACAACTTGGAGACTTGTAGGAGGGCAGTGGCCAAGGCCAACAGGATGCTTGGATGCATCGCTAGGGGGCTCACCTCCAGAAGGAGGGAAGTGATACTCCCACTGTATAACTGCTTGGTGAGGCCACACCTCAAGTATTGCATGCAGTTTTGGAGGCCACATTTAAAGAGGGACATTGAACTCCTGGAGAGGGTCCAGAGGAGGGCTACCAAAATGATTTGGGGCTTGGGGGATAGGACCTATGGGGAGAGGCTTGAAGAGCTAAATATGTACACATTGGAAGAGAGACTGGACTGGGCGACATGATAGAGGTCTTCAGGTACATGAAGGGGATAAATAGGGGAGGAGCAGTCAGGGTGCTCCAAAGGAAGGGGGAGCAACTAGAGGGCATGGGTGGAAACTGGAAGGGGGGATTCAGGGGAGAAAGGAGGAGGTGCTACTTCACTGAGAGGGTGGTGGAGCCATGGAATCTGCTGCCAAGGGGGCTGGAGGAGGCAGAAATGGTGGAGGGGTTCAAGAGGGGGTGGGACAGGTACAGGGGAAGGGTTCTGGAAGCAAAAACCAGTGCAGCGAAAATATCTGGGACTGTGAAGGGAGAAGCCAGAGAGGGCGAGGGGGGCAGCAAAGTCAGCTCCCAAGGTGGGGGCTGACCAAATGAGCAGACACGAAAAACCGTTAGGCCTATTCTGCTGGCATTTTAGTATGTTAGTATGTAAGGTCCTGAAAAAATGACCTTCTCCTGTTTGTGGTGTCTTGCTGTTCATTTGCACTTTGTTTGTACTCTCTTTTGACCTCATTTATCTCAACAGATCAAAGTTATATCTCCGTTTTCCTGTCCCTCTTCCAAACTGTCTGTATCAGTTTTATCCTGTCTTCCTTTTATTTTGTCTCTGTATCAGCATTTTTCTGACCTCTTTTTAAACTCTCAGATGACATGTTAAACTGAGATCCCATCAACCTGTTTAAAGATTTCTCTGGTGGTTGTTAAAGATCTTTTGGCCCTTTTTGAAGAGTAGAGGAATTTCCCTGGTGTCCTGGACAAATTTTCCCAATTCACTAACTGACCAATGGGTTAACCAGGTGTATTATCAATTATGTGTATCCCCTCCTTCCCAAATGTCTAGGGGCCAAGTGTTCCGGGGGAGGGGGTCCCAGACTCTAGAATCCCACCAAGCATTTCTCTGAACAATAACAATATTAAAAATGTTTTTTCTCACCTTGAGATGTCTTCCAACACACCGTCTCAGTACCCCAAAATGATATTTTGTTTACCCCAGCAGCTGGATCAGCGAGCAGACCCTGAGCAATCATCTTCGGGCTTCTTAGCTTTACGCTCACTGGTCTCAGAGCAAGAGGGTACAAGGTAAAAACTGGAAGCTTCAAGATCCCAAGAAGACCACAGAACCCCTAAAAGCTAAAGGACTGGTTATTTCATTTAAATCCTTCATCAAATAGATCACTCTGGGGGCGTGGCCAAGCCGATATCCAGAATGGCAGCATAGCTCTGGAGCTCTGTGCCCATACCGCCAAAGAATTTGTTTCGCCTAACTCCCCTGGACCCGTGTAGATGAGAAAAACTGAAGAAAATAATATTTAACCTTGGTATGCTGCCAAAAATGTCAAAAAAACAGGGACAACTGAACTTAAAAAGTTCCAGCAGCGGATCCAAAGCTATGGGATTGGAGGCCCAGCCACCTCGAGGAGAAGTCCTGACTAATATGGAAGTATCGCAACAGGTAGTAACGGGGGTGGAGAATGCTGTTACCTCACTGCTCTTGGCTCTGGAAAGAATGTTCAACGATCTGAAGTACGATCTAACATGCAAAATGAATGCAGGGTTCGAGAATGTTTCAGCCCAGTTGTCACATCTTCAAACAACGGTGAATACCCTGGGAGAAACGGTGGAGCAACATTCAGGTCACCTAGGAGAGCTGGAAGAGTGAGTTAGAACCCAGAAAGATCAATATGTCCAACTGAACTGCCAGTTGCAAACAGCCCTAGCCGAAATGGAGAAGCTGAAGGCAGTACTCGATGACCACGAGAACAGAGAGAGAGATGAATGAATATACGGATTGTGGGCCTGGCTGAGGGAATGGAAGGCCGAGATTGCGCAACATACTGCCAAACATAGTTGAAAACGCACTTGGACCTGCCGGCTGAATGTACATTGGAAATACAGCACGCCCACAGAATCCCGGGTAGATGGCCTGCACCAACTGAAAGGCCTCACCACATTATTCTAAAATTCCTCCGATATCAGGATAGAGTTATGGTGTTGGAAGCTGCAAGGAAGGCTGACCCTATCCGAGTGGACTCCAAGCCGGTCAGTATCTTTCAGGACTTTTCAAAAACAGTGCAGGCAGAATAGAATGCTTTTTTCCAGTAAAACGGAGACTGCATCAGCTCGACTGGCCGTTTGTGTTGATCTACCCTGCTCGATTGATTATTCGAAGGAAGAATTCAGCCCTGAAGACTTTTACAAGTCCCGACGTGGTGATGCAGTATATTGAAAATGAACTACGCCAACAAGATGAGACGATGGATGAAAATCTGTATAAGAGAGAACTGTAAGGTAGTGATGTGAGTCCTGTTTAGGGCTTATTTCTTTGTCCTGGAGAAATCAGGATAGTGATAGGGGGTGCTTAGCCCGGTCACGACTGTAAATCGATAATGGCCTGGGAGAGTTGGATTGGGTGGCCTTCCCTAAGTCCCTTGATTTTCTTTTCGTTTTTGGATCTTAGGGGATATCAGTGTTTCAGTCCTTTATGTGGAAAGACTCTAAAGTAGAAAAAAAGAGAATGGACAGAAATATCGGGACTTTATACATGATGGATTAAATAGATTACTGTTTACAATTATGTTTTTTGGAATGGGATCAATGCATCTTTTTCCTTTCTCCAGGAGAGATCTACTGAAGGTTTAAGATGGTGAAAGTGGGTCTGGGGAGAGGGGGGAGAACAAGCAAGAATCTAAGTAATTTTGCTGTCTTGTAGGGCAGTGCGCTGGGTCCTGCGCAGGGAATTTACCATATTATTAGACTGCTCTGAGGCTCTAAGCAAAGCTCTGGGGAAAGAGGGGGGCACAATAGGTTTGTTAGGATGTAGGAGCAATAAAGTGTCTGTTTTTTGAAAATTATGGGGCAGTCTTTCTTTTGCTCTAAGGGATTCTCAACCTGGAGTTTTCCCTGGGTAAAACAAGCTCTGAAGTGCCTTCCCACAGCCACTTATGGTCCTATATAAGGTGCTTGTCCTTGGAGCATGTTTTCTTCTTATAGAATAGGAAGGGATAGGCCTTGTGTGGAGCTCCAGGCATCGCATGTTAATTACAGGATGTATAGTGATTATATGGGCTAGATGGCTAATCCACAAAAACAAAGGGGGTCAAAGCTAAGTAAGTGTTAGGGAAGGAAAGGGAGTTCGAGAGGGGAGAGACACATCTTAGCTGCTTAAGTTGTAGTTTGATTTTGGGAACAGTTCCTTTGTTCGTGTGTAAGCGCCAGTTGTGCAGGTTCTCTCTAGTTTAGAGGGTTAAATGTCTTATAGGGGGAAGGAGACATTTTAGTTTATAAGGAGTTAAAGGGGTTTAAGATGAGGGTGGGGTATGGGGGTTGTTTCTAACAGGGTTTAAAAGTAAAAATGTTCAAGAGTCATGTGGGACGGGAATGGTAAATACAAAAGATGTGTTGTGTAGGCTGAGGTTCGTGAGAGACAAGGATATCAAACCATGCTTTTTTTTTTTTTTTAGATGGATAACTTAAAATTTCTTTCTTGAAATGTAAATGGTTTAAGAACTGCAGCGAAGTGAAAACAAGTATGGTCATATACCAAGAAAAAGAAGGTGGACGTGGCTATGCTTCAGGAGCTACACCTAACACAAGATGAGACTAAGCGACTGGAAGGCAGATGTGGGGGGGTACTATGATTGCTTCTCCTTTCTCATCCAAGGCCAGAGGTACATGTATATGGTTTCGACCGGGGATAAGGGTGCAAGTTCACTCCTCCCAGATCGATAATCAGGGGAGATACATGGTAATACACGCCACAGTAGAAGAGGAAAAATTTGTCCTGGGGACCTTGTACGGTCCTGCTTTTGACTGTCCAGAATTTTTTGAACATATGGCTATTACCCTAGCAAACTACCCTGATAAAATGATTATTGGAGGGGACTATAATACGTACTGGGATCCCTTAGTGGACCGTTCAAACCCTTGTTTTAGGCGATTCCCCAAGAGTGTATTAGCTCTAAGAAAGTTAGCAGAAGAAAGAGCCATGCAAGAGATATGGCAGTTTAAACATCCAGATGCAGAGGAGTTTTCATTTTATCCGCACGTCCATAAAATCTATATTAGATTAGATTATTTTCTGGCATCCCCAGTGTTTTTGGACCGGGTGGAGTTGGTACAATATGGTTCTATTCTGGTGTTGGACCATGCCCCCCTCTATTTGGAATTAAAGGGAGAAATAGAGGAGGTGGAGGACAGACAATGGAGACTTGACTCTATATTGTTAAACGATCCACATTTTGTTCAGCAGCTGTCCAGTCGAATTAGAGAATTTTTAGAAGTTAACAAGGTGGAGGATACCTCAGCAAGGGTTACATGGGAGGCCCTTAAAGCATATGTTGAGGGAGAAATTATTTCTTTTGCAGCCTTTAAAAAAAAAAAATAGGAGAAGAAAAGGGAGACAGAGTTAGAAATAAATATTATGACATTAGAAAAACAAGTAATAAAATCCCAATCCCCTAAAGAAATGGCGCAGCTGAAAAGGCTTAAGGGGGAATATAATCAGAAGAGCTCCAAATGTATAGAGATAGATATCCTGGTGCCTAGGGCAGGGCAATATTTTGAAGGAGATAGATCAGGGAAGTGGATGGCCTGGTTAATCAAGAAACAAAGGGAGGAGAGAACTATAATAGCTATAGAAAATGAGAATGGAGAAAATACCTCTTCTGCTCGAAGGATAAATAATATATTTAAAATGTTTTATGAAAAACTTTATACCTCTGAAATCCCATACCTCTGAAATCCCGTAGGGGTCGTGTCCTTGGGACTTTTTGGATGGTGTATCTCTACTGACACCATCAATAAATGATAATGAAATGCTTGGGTGAGACCTCACACAGCAGGAGGTTAAGGAGGCAATTTGGGCCTCCAGATTGGGCCAGGCTCTGGGACCAGATGGGCTCCCCTTGAAATTTTATAAAAAGTTCTGGGGAGAGTTGTCTCAATTGTTTATGGGTATGATCCGGGAAGTGTTGGAGGGAGAGGGTTTGACACCATCTCAACAGTTGGCTACTGTAATGATCCTCCCTAAACCGGGTAAAGACCCTAAAAAATGTGGATCTTCTAGGGACATGGATATGTTGTTCATCCACACTTCCTGGCAGGTATCCTTGCCGCTTTAAGTCTTGCTGGAAGGTCTTCAAGCTGGCTCCTCCCACCCAACCGGGTGGTAAAACTCTCGGCTCCGCCCCATGACGCCAGATCTTCCTTACCGCTTGGAAGCTCAGGTTCCCTCCTTAGCGCTCTGCGTTTTAGACTGGATCCTAACTCTTCAGTTTGTCCGAAATTGGTTTTGAAGTTTTCTAAACTTCGGTCTTCATCTTCCCTCGCGGCTGCGATGGACAAATCTGTTCCCGGCTTTCGGAGGTGCCCTTGCAGGCAGAAAATGTCCAGGACGGATCCGCACTCCACGTGCGTCTACTGCCTAGGCCTAGATCACGACCCGCAGGCCTGCAGGTTGTGCCGCTCTTTCTCGGCCAATGTCCTGGATGATCGCTCTGCCCGATTGAAGCTCGGGTGCCCCGAGAAACGTTTCCCGCCGGTAAAATCTAAAGAGGCTCGTTGGGCGGTGTCTGCAGCAGCTGGCTCGGCTGAGCAGCTTGAGCAGGTGATCGCCCTCGAGGAGGAGGAGGAGGCGGCCCTGGCCGCATCTTCCTCCTCCTCGGCCGCGGCATTTATCCCGCTCTCTCTGAGTTCCTCGTATACGGCTTCGTTCAAGGAGCTTTGTCAGTCCCTTTCCGTGAAAGGAGAGGGGCCTTTGGGACATTCTTCTCGGCCCAAGAAAAAGGAGTCGAAACGTAAGTCCCACCATCGGCATTCATGGGAGTGGGAGAGGTCCCCTTCCCCGGACAGCCGACCGTCGACTTCGGTCGAGGTTGCGGCTGAGGCCACTGGCTTCACGGTGCCTCTGATGATGAAGTTGAGATTTTTCTCGATCCGTTAGATTGGCTGTCAACTGGAGAAGCCGAACCCTCCTTCACCAGTTCCCCGTGGATACCGAGGATCTGCTCTGCACCTTCTGGGCCGTAGTCCCGTTAAAGTGTCCGAGCCAAGGAAGAGCAGGTGTCCCCTGCACTTCCAGATCCACCCTCTGTCCCCCCAAGGGTCTCGGTCTCGGACCTCTTTTTGGTCCAGTCATTCCTGCCGACATTGGGGGTCTCGGTCTCGTTACCGAAGTAAGTGGTGACGCCGTTCTTCCTCGTCCTCCTCCTCAGATGAGAGGAGGCTGCGGCGCTAAGTTGCGCCGGGCGCTATTTGAGACCTTATGTGGCAGCAGTTGCTGTTTATGGGCCTGGCCGACCCCGGCCAAGATCCCGGCCATCAAGTGGCTGTCGCCTGAATGACCGAAGCAACCTCTCGTTCCAGTCGAGTTGCCCACTCCAGGGACGGTTGCTCAGCCGAAACCAGCTGCTCCACCGATTGTGGTGGAACCTCCGCCTCCACAACCAAAGTCGGGGGCACCGACCAAGAATTCTCGGTCGGGTTATGGCCTGTCCCACAGGTTGTCAGTCACCCTCACTGCCCACCGTCCTCGGCAGATGGAGGGTGGCTCAGGGCCAAGGCAGCTCTTTGCAGACTCTTCAGAATCTGACGACGACTCATCCCTGTTCTCCAGGCAGTTCGATCTGGAGTCCTCCGGGGGCCAGTCAGTGGATGATAGCCCATCATCCTTCTTGGGTCTGCTTCGACTCATCTCGGAGTCCACCGGGATGCAGCTTGAGCCCATGTCCAAACGGGCCAAGTATCCCCTGATGGAGATTCTGGACCGAAGGGATTCTCCCACGGAGGCCTTTCCGGTAGCTGAGGCCATTGTCGGCTAAGCCTTGGAGCTTTGGCAGTGGCCTGCTTCCTGTCCTGCGCCCTCGGCCAGGATGGCCAGGAAGTATGCGGTCCCTACCAGCTCTTTGCCTGGTTTCTCGGAGCACCCCTCTGCCGAGGGGTTAGTCACTGATAGCGTTTTCTGGTGTTCCGGTAACACTCGGGATGTGGATAAGCCCCCCAACAAAGAGTCCAAAAAGCTGGACTTTGCCGGGTGCAAGGTGTACGCTGCATTCTCCCTCGGCCTCCGACAGGCCAGCTCAGCCGTGCTGATGGCACACTTCTCCCACGCCCTCATGGGCTTCCTGGATGAGGTTGTTCCTCATCTCCCGGCTCACCTGCAGACCACGGTCCGCCAGGTCCGGGACCAGGGTAGAGCGGTGGTGAAGCAGCAGCTTCAGACTGCTCTGGACATAGGTGATTCCTGTGCCAGGTCAGTAGCGTCCACGGTGGCCATGTGATGCAGGGCGTGGCTGAGGATATCCACTTTCACGGCGGATACCCAGCACAAGTTGGCAGATGCCCCCTTCTTGGGGACTGACCTCTTTGGCCCTGGAGTGGAGGGACACCTCCAGTGGATCGAGAAGTCCAATGCCACCCTGGACTCGGTCACCTCCGCCCAGAGAGACAAAGGCTGCCATCAGCAGCAGAAGTCCTTTCGTCCTTCTGTCCCTGCTTCTTGACCGGCCCAGCAGCACTAGCAACAGGGCCAGCAGGCTCGAGCTTGTTGTCCCAAACCCAAGCCGGCAGCTTCCTCCAACAGGAAGCAAGGAAGTAAAGGCCCAGGAGGTCCCTCGGCCAGTTCTTCCTCCAAGCCAGCCCAGTGATGGGTTGAGGGGTGCCGTCCCCAGCGTCGTCACTCCCCCACCTGGGTTCCCCCCATGGGGGGATGGCTCTGTCACTTCCTTTCCGCCTGGTCCGTTATCACCACGGACTGCTGGGTGTTAGAGGTGGTAGGAAAAGGCCTGCCTCTGTAGTTCAAGCAGGCCCCACCCTTTCGAGCCGTTGCCCCTCGGGGGGCTGGGGGGTCCGCAGCCTCACTGTCGGCCCGCCAAGCCGATATTGCCCTGCTCCTCGAAAAAGAGGTGATCAGAAAGGTGGCGGATCCTCCTCCAAACCCGGGATTTGTATCCAGGTACTTTCTGGTCCCAAAACGGATGGGGGGCTGGTGCCCCATTCTCGACCTGCACGACCTGACCAAGTTCCTAAGGTCTCGAACCTTCAGGATGGTCACTCGGGCCCAGATAATCCCATCCTTGGAATGAGGCATGTGGTTCTGTTCCCTAGACCTCCAGGACGTGTTCTTTCACGTCCCAATCCATCCGTCCCATCAGAGATTCCTCCACTTCAGAGCGGAGGGATCCCTTTACGAGTTCCAGGCCATGCCCTTCGGCCTCTCCCTAGCTCCCAGGGTCTTCACCAAATACATGGCAGTGGTGACAGCATTCTTGCGGTGCTGAGGGGTCCGGGTGTACCCTTACCTGGATGATTGGCTGATAGCAGCCCCCTCCAGTCTGGAGGTGGAGCGGTCCAGAGATCTGGCCCTCCAGGTTTGCTCTCAGGTTGGCCTCCTCATCAACGAGGCCAAGTCGGAACTCGTGCCAAAGCAGGTGATACTGTTCATGGGGCAGAGCTCGACTCTCTGCGAGCCAGAGCATGGCTCCCGGTGGACAGGGCTGAGGTTCTTTTCTCCTTTGCCCAATCATTTCTGGTTGGGCAATTGCACCCTGCTTGGGACTTCCTGCGCCTCCTGGGCCTCATGGTGGCCTGCACCAGCGTGGTCCATTGGGCCCGTTGGTACATGCGACCCTTCAATGGGGACTGGCCAGCCAATGGTCACAATGCTGTGATCCATTGTACCAGCCCGTGACAGTGACCCAGGAGATTTGGAATGCTCTCCATTGGTGGATCGTTCCAGCACATCTGCAGGAGGGCATCCCATTCGTCCGCCCCGAGCTGACGGTCTCTCTCTCGAGCGGTGCATCTCTGATGAGTTGGGGTGCCCATCTGGGGGAACACCGAGTGCACAGCCTCTGATCCCCTCGGGAGTCCCGATGCCACATCAACCTGCTGGAGCTCGGAGCAGTCCGTCTACCTCTCACCGCCTTCGCTCCGTTTCTATGGGGTCAAGTGGTTCAGGTCCAGATAGACAGCACCACGACCATGTACTATCTGAACCGCTAGGGTGGGACGTGCTCCATGCTGTTATGCAAGGAAGCTCTCCGCATATGGTCCCTCATGCGCAGCCTGAAGGCGGATCTCCTAGCCATTCACGTGGCAGGAGCCTCCAACACCCTGGCCGATGCCCTAAGCCAGATAGGGGCTGCGTCCCACGAGTGGTCTCTCCAGCTGGAGGTAGTACAAGATCTGTTCTCCCACTGGGGCACGCCTCAGATGGACCTGTTTGCCTCCAGGGAGAATGCGAAGCTGAGTCTGTTCCATGCCCATCCCCTCAGCAGGGCTCGCTGCAGGGGGATGCCTTCTCGAGGCCATGGACCCCGGGCCTCTTCTATGCCTTTACCCCATTTCCCTTGATCCACAAGGTGCTTCTCAAGGTGAGGAGGGACAAGGCGCAGGTGATTCTGGTAGCCCCAGACTGGCCCCGCCAGTTCTGGTATCCAGATCTCCTCAGCCTCAGCTCCAGGCTCCTGAGGCGGCTTCCAGCCCGCCCGGACCTGATCTCAGTCAACCAGGGGAAGGTATTCCATCCAGACCTTCAATCCCTGCACCTGACGGCCTGGTTCCTGAGCGGCTAGAGTTCCAGGCTTTGGGTCTTTCCGACGAGGTCCTCAATGTCATTGAGGCATCCCGTAAGGAGTCGACCAGGAAATGCTATGCCTTCAAATGGAAGAGGTTCTCCATTTGGTGTCAGGGGAAGGGCTTGGACCCCTCCGACTGCCCCTTGGCAAGCATTCTGGACTACCTGTGGTCCCTTTCTCAGCAAGGGCTTCGGTCGACGACCCTTAAGGTGCACCTGGCAGCCATCTCTGCTTAACGGGCGCGGGCCGGCAAGCAGTTGGTGGTGCAGGAGAAGGTGGTCGGGCGCTTTTTCAAAGGCCTTGACCACATTTCCCCTCCAGTGTGAGAACCTCCACCTCCGTGGGATCTACTGCTGGTATTGGCCAAGCTTATGAGCAAGCCATTCAAACCAATGCACAGGTGCGATATTTCACACCTGTCATGGAAGACCGCCTTCTTGGTGGCTATCATGTCAGCCAGAAGGATGGGAGAGCTCCAGGCACTTTCCATTGAGTCTCCTTACCTGGTCTTCCACAGGGACAAGGTTGTCCTGCACTCCCACCCGAAATTCCTTCCGAAGGTGGTGTCAGAGTTTCACCTTAACCAAGTGTTGACTCTGCCGGTGTTCTACCCCAATCACACCTCGGAGGCCAGGTATAGGCTCCATGCTTTGGACCCTAGACGAGCGCTCACTTATTATAAGGAGTGGATGGCTGAAGTTCGGGGAGAGGTTCACCAGCTGTTTGTCACCTATGCTGAAGCTGCACCTGGCAGACCTGCAGCAAAGCGGACGATAGGCAGGTGGGTCACCTCCTGCATAGAGCTCTGCCATAGGTTGGCGGGCATGAAGCCTCCCAGAGGGATAAGAGCTCATTCTACCCACCATACTGCTGCATCAGTAGCTGCTTCCAGGGATGTCCCTATCCAGGATATCTGCTGGGCTGCCACCTGGAAGTCGGCATATACCTTTATTATCCACTACCACATCAACATTGAGTCACGCCGGGATGCTGGTTTTGGGGCCTCGGTTCTCCAGTCTCTCTTTCCCAAGTAAATATCAGGGGTGTGCGCCTTGCCTCCCTCCTCCCGGAGAACTGCTAGGAGTCTGCCAGAAAGTGTGGATGAACAACATATCCATGTCCCTAGAAATACAGGTTACTCACCTGTAACAGGAGTTCTAGGAATGGTATATGTTGTTCATCCACACGACCCACCCGACCTCCCTGGCTTTGATGCACAACCTGAGCTTCCAGAGGGCCAGATCTGGCGTCATGGGGCGGAGCCGAGAGTTTTACCACCCGGGTGGGTGGGAGGAGCCAGCTTGAAGACCTTCTGGCAAGACTTAAAGCGGCAAGGATACCTGCCAGAAAGTGTGGATGAACAACAATACCATTCCTAGAACTCCTGTTACAGGTGAGTAACCGGTATTTACCGCCCTGTCTCGTTACTTAACTCTGATTATAAGATCATAGCAAATATTTTAGCTAAGAGACTGGAGGGTATTTTGCCTGGGGTCGTTCACTCTGACCAGGGGGGATTTGTTCGGAGCAGGCAAGCTAGACATAATTTGAGATGGGTCTTAAATGTTATATGGTATGGATCGAAGGGGGCAGGTAACTCCTGAGGTCTCCTCACGTTAGACGCAGAAAAGGCCTTTGACAGGGTCGAGTGGCCTTTCATGTTTACGGTTTTAAAAATATTTGGTCTGCACCCAGTCTTTAGTCGATGGGTGGAATTTTGTACCAATCTCCAAAGGCTCAAATACTTACAAATAACACTTTATTGAGCCCTTTTCGATTGTATAGGGGTACTTGACAGGGCTGTCCCTACTCCCTTTTGATAAATGTCCTTACCATTGAAGAATTGGCAGCTGCGATTAGAAGTCACCAGGGAATTAAAGGATATATGATAAATAAGAGGAAACATGTAATTTCGCTTTTCGTGGATGATGTGTTGTTGTTTTTGGTAGACCCTAGACAGCTATGCCTGCTCTGACCTCCCTTTTCAAGGGATATGGGCCCCTTTCGGGCCATAAGATTAACTGGAGTAAAAGCGAGTGGCTTCCATTGAGGAACATTAGAGAATCTGTCCATATCGCGGGTGTGGACGTTCCCCCTAAGTTGGCAATAAAATATCTTGGAGTACAGCTTCCCCTAAAATTGGCAGAAGTGGGTCACTTAAATTATAAACCACTGGCATTAAAAATAAAGGAACAATGCAATAGATGGAAGTCGCTCCCTTTGTTTCTGTTGGGAAAAGTGAATCTAGTGAAGATGCAAATATTGCCCCAATGCCTTTATTTTTTTCAAACATTACCTATTAGGATCCCTGGGTGTTATATGAGGTCCTTGGAGGGCTCTGTGACTTCCCTTTTATGGTCATATCACAGACCGAGAATTAGGAAAGAAGTACTTTGGCTCCCTGTTCTTAAAGGAGGTTTGGCACTCCCTAACCTGAGGCTTTATGCTTTAGCCACACAACTAACGCATATTATGGATTGTCATGAGAAGGGGGATAGGAGCAGAGCATGGGTCACCATGGAGTCTCACTCCCCTGAAATTTCTCCACTTGCTCAATATCTTCTATCTTTGAGTTTGAGGGCATGGGAAGGGGAAAATCCTTGGAATCCACTTACAAAGACTACCCTTAGGTACTGGAGATCGGCCTTACAGATTATAGGGGAGAGGGCTGGTCTGTCACCTGATGGATCCATCCTACATAGCTTATGGAAAAATGGTGGAGCGCCCTAACCTATCCTAGGTTAGAAGGGCACTGGGGAAATGGGAAAAGCAGAGAATTTTCCTACTATCATAACTATTTCATAAGGACTCATTTTTAGGTTTTTCGGAGCTAATACAAACTTATAATACCCAGCCCTCCCAATACTTTATATACCTTCAGATAAAACAAAGGCTGGCTAAGTTGTGTGGGTTGGAGGAGGATACCACCACCCTGGTTAGAACAACTCTGGAGGAGATACTTCAACATTGTAAAATACACAGTTAGGCAAAACCGCTGAGTGTCCTTTACAAAGTGTTGTTGGGGGCCCAACTGGACAAGCTCCAGAAATTAAAAAATAGGTCGGAAGGTGATCTGGGGGGGAGACATTTTGTCAGGAGGAGATTGGAGTTTGGCTATGCGAAATGGTAGAACTGTGTCAGTAAATAATAGACTTAGAAATATTCATGACAATATTATTCACAGAACCTATTTTACTCCAGCCCTGGCACACAAAATAGATTCACAAGTCCCAGATCAATGTCCAAAATGCTCTGTACAGTGGTGTTCTTTCTTCCATTTGGTGTGGGCATGTCCAAGGGTATTAATATATTGGAATGAAATTAATACTTTACTTAACAAGGTATTAGAATGTGAAATTATGTTAGTCCCAGTAGATATTCTGTTAGGGATTTATAGAAATGGGAAAGGCCAGGCGAAAGCTTCACACCTCTTTAGAAGATTGGCCCTGGTGGTGGGGAAACAGATATTGGTTCAAAATTGGATGGCACAGGTTCCACCTACAATAGCCCAAAGGACTAAAATACTAATAAGTAATATGAAATTAGAACATATCCAATATGAGGTCCTGGGACGAAGGGATAGATATAATCAGATCTGGTCCCCACTAGAAAAAGCTCCGAGTGAAATGTGGTTTCCTGCATTCTAATGCCTGTTGGTAGAACAATCCTAAAAATCCAAACTAGAAAGGGGATGGAGATTTTGGACACTTGGTTGTAGGGCACATGGTTTTTAGATGGGATATGATCTGATGTTTCAAATAATGTGGAAACTTCATTTAAGCTGCTTATGATACTGCTCTGGAACCTCACATTTATGTATTACTTGATAATTGATCAAGAAAACTGTATGGAAAAAATTTTAATGATGTAACAAAATTGCCTTTCTCAAGACCACAGACTCTGTAATAAATAAAGTTTAAAAAAAAAATAGATCACTCTGGACTCTGGTTTCTCCCACAAACAAATCAAGTTTATTCTCCTGAACTCGTAAAGATTGCAGGAGTTCAGGGTCTCAGTGGCTTAGAAGTTTTAATAGATTTACACAGCTCCATGAGGTTAACGTTTTTACTTGGAACTATTTCCACAAGAGAGTGTGCAGGTTTTTTTAGGCTTAGCTTTTCTGTCTGAACAAAATCAGCAGCAAATATTTACTCAGGACAGAGATTACTTTGCAGACACTTTCAGAAGTGTGACGCTCCCGATAGACCACTGGCACTGGTAAGTACCTAATAACTTGATTGCTATCCCACCTCAAATGCAGCTTCTCTCCCAGCCAAAATCTTTTTCCATACCTCTCACTGCCTCAGCCCAAAAGCCTCTACCAGGGGAACGATGTGCTCCTCTGATGCCACTGAGCTATTTCATTCTCAGGGCGAAAACTGAACAGCATGCTAATTCCATGGCTGCATCTTCTCAAACACAGCTCAGTTTCCCAAAACTTAGCCCTTGTCCTAGACCGGCCTGGTCCCGATGGCTTCTCTCTGTCTCTCTCTCTCTCTCTAAACGTGGCTTCTGAACTCTTTCTGGAGCTGAACCTCCCAAGCAGTCACAGTGGTTCCATTACTTAACTGTTCCTTTGACCTAAGCTGAGCCATGGCTTATATTGGCCTAAAAGCCTACTCTCCAAACGTAGGCCCCAGCACCTCCCCAACCGCAAGCCCCATTGAGTCCAGACCGACGCCCACTCCCAACTGCTAACCCATGAGCCACCCTGCCATGTGGGGAAAGAAACAGAGACTGCTGCCACCAGTGCCGACTCCCTGTAGAGGCCCTGCTATAACCTCTACAGCCCTGATGGCTTGAGAAAACCACTCCTGAAGATAAACCCTACACCCCCAGGGTCTGTCACTACCTCCCCTCCAAAACACTCCCTGGATGCTCTTGCCACCCAGTCCTAAGGGACCCAAGATCCAAACGACCGCAAACTGCCTTGCTGCTCATCTCCCTTAGATGCCCCACCCAGGGACCTGGTGCATCACCACTGAGGCATCTGACCTGCCTAAGAGAAGGGGGGGCACCCCCCCCTTCGAACTGCTTTGCTGCAGAACTGACGCACTCTCTCTCTGATCTCTTCTGTGCCTCCCCTTTATATAAAAGCCCTACCTACTGCCCCCAAATGGTGGCAAGCAGAAAATACACCCGCCAGTGCACCAAACTCCCTACACACTGGGGGGTCCCTAAAGGTGAGCAATAAGCCCTCCCAAATGAGGTGGGGCTTACATATGGGTTCTCAGATTTGCTGAAATCCACTCTGATAGGATTTTTTAGGATTTCAGAAGATCTGATTCCAAATCAGAATCTAAAACCCTAAAAATACTGGCAGACAAGAAGCACTGCTGGTATGCAATCAAAATCAAATTTTAGATTCCAGAATCAGATTTTGTAATCTGATTCTCATCCTGAGTATTGACTGTTTTTTGGATTTAGTATTTTGTGTCTTCAGTTCTGAAAACCCTAAATCCTAAAAAGAGATTGTAATCTTTTTTCACACTGAATAAGCTTCATTGAGTTTCTTAAAATATAACAAACAAACAAGCTACAAGAACTATGACAAGCAAACCACACATATGCAAGAACATGCTTCCTCCCTCCCACCCAACCCACCCCTGCCCCCATATAACAGGCACTGGAACAGGTAGGGGAAGGAACATACATGTAAGTAAGCAAAAAAGAAAATATAGACATTGAGGATGAGGTTAGCACCCTAGGGTGGACTGCCTGGTGTGGGGAGCAGCGCCTGAGATAAGCCTGAAAGCAATGTCTAGAGGAAGCCACTGCACATTCCAAATGCAGCATGTCCAGCACTTCCTTATGCCATTCAATGAAGGATGGAACAGTTTGGTCCATCCAGTGTCGAAGTATGATGTTTTTTTAACAGCCATAGTGATTAATGCAAAATGACAGCACCTGGCACCCATCAGCTCCTGGATGCCCACCCCCGAAATACACTGCTCTTGCCTGAAGACCTCAGCTAAGCCGAAGGCTGGGTTCAGTGTTTCACTGATACAGTGCCACAAAGGTTGAATTTTTGGGCAATCCCAAAGGATATGGAGAAGGGTGCCCTCCCCACTATTGCACCTAATGCATAACACCAAACTGTGCAGCCCCCACTTGTACAAATTCACAGGGATATTGAGAGACTGTAATCCGATAAATCCAATTCCATTAATAGAATTCAGAGTATTCTTATTGTAAATAAGGTTATGTCATGGCATAGAGAATGGTAAACTACTATGTACTGTGCTAGTACAAAATAGCTGTGGTCCACCCTGAAGGTGGCTGAACTTCACAGTGACTGCTCAGGGCTGAGCTCTACGATTGTCAAGCACTTTCCTATAATTTTTCAAATGTATCAATACCTTTTATATATGTTAGTCTTCTTTAACTCTCCTGTGACTTTATTTAATATTATATGACACCCATGCTTTTTGAATCTCACAGTAAATAATTTTTATCCGCCTTTCATTCCCAGTTCTCTCTCTTTCTCTCTCTCTCTCTATTTCATTCTCAGCTGTTTGATTATCTGACTGCCCTCAAATTGCATGGTGTTGAAGTACCTGGTATCTAAGACTGTATATACAGTGTAAAATGCCTATGCGTTCTATATTGTTTACATTTTATATTTTTGTATAATTCTGTTCTGTGATTTTATTTTAGTTGTCACTGTGAAGTGTTTAGAAATACAATTTGTTTGCCAAATCCTATACAAAAATAGATTTCATTGATTGTATACCTTCAACCACCTTCCTCCCAAAACATTTTAGACCATTTTCAATCTGAATTGTACACAGGATGTAAAATTAAATGACTCTTATCCATGTAGTCAGTGACTTGCTCCTTTCTGCTGACTGTGATTTAATTTCCAACTTATTCTCCCTGGCCATTATGCTGCCACTGATACCATAGACCGCACGGTGCAGCATACTACACCACGCTTTTCAACAGTCTAGAATGCCATGCAGATGTCTTTTGCTCTCTTCTTCTTTTGTTCCATCCCTACTTGGGGTTGCTCGTCCTGTGGTTTCATTAAAAAGTCTGTAATGAAACCTCTGGGAAAACTTTGTAAATTATGGTATGCATTGCTCTTGTTGTAGTTTCTACATGTTCGGTTTTTTTATCTTCCCTTTATTCTCTACTTTTAGAAAAATGTGTATAAAAACAGAATATTTGTCATTTGAACTTAATCTGCTGCTGTTGCTTGTCTACACATGATGCCATAATCTATCGCTTGTGACATCATAATCATTTCCACGATAACTTATTGAGATTAGTAAACAGAAGATTATGATAGCACATATAGACAATAACAGACAGCAGAGGCAAGTGAAGACTTTGGGCCTGTTTATAATCTCTGTGCAAACAACAACCAACACTATTTTTCTTTTACTTGTTTAATGACCCCTCTCTTCTAACTGAGTTTATCTATTGTGATCAGAATAACTTTTGTCTCTGTGTACAAGTCTTTCAACACAATGTTTCAAAGATGGAAGTGTTCCTACTGGACATTAGCAGCATTCTAAATCAAAACTGCATCCACTCAATTTCGCTTCAAATCCTTTTTTCCCCCCCCATTATCTCTTTATCCTCTGGAGCCCTAGCAGGTGGTTTCAGCCCTCCTGATTGAGGGACTCTCTATCCGGTCCCACCGTTCCTGTATTTTATGGTCCCCAGTAGTTCCCCCGCAGATTGTCCCCCGCGGTGGGGCCAGGGGGAGGTTGCCCACCTCTCCCCCCTCCCAGAGCCCCAATCCAGAAACCGGGGATGGCCCAGGGAGTGGTGGAACATCATTGAGCCTGCCAGGCTCATTTTCCTCCATTTTTGCCTGTCCCCCTCCCCTCTGACGTGAGGGCAGTCAATGAGTGGGACAACTGGCCCTCCCTTCCCCCAAGAGAGGAGAGCAGTCCTCCAGATGCTCAATCTTCTCTCCCCCCTGCCGATCCCCAGTGGCTCGTGCTTGTTCCTGAACTCAGGTTGCCGGCATGGCATGAGGTGTAGCGACCAGCACCTCAACCTCCAGCGCCACTGGGCCAGCACTGTGCTTCAAATCTTACCATGCTTTACCTCCTCCTTCTGCAAGCTTGTTGTCTGCATGACCACACAAGTTCCTTCTCCTTGCATGAATCTACTGTCTGTGAAACTACTACCACAGTCAAAGCGTTGTTCTTCTTTACTCCAATGCCTTGACCCACCCCCATTCATAGAATCCTTGTCCTAACCTTTGTCACTTCTCACCTTGACCAATGACTAATGACTTTACTTTCACCCATGGCTGTCCATTTTATGCAGTGCTGTACAGCTGCTGTTGTATACTATGCTTTTTTCAGTTACTGCTGCCTCTGTGTCTTTGATTGTATCCATATTTTGTATTTGTTTTGTATTGTGTAATGTAAACTGCATCTGTTTTATAAGTTGTTTCCCCCTACATTTAATTTCCCTGGTCACACCTAGAAACAAGCCTCAGCTTAGCGCCTTTCCCAGTTAACAAATTTTAACTAACTAACTAACTAACATGACTAATGAAACTCTGTCCATATTGTGCCAAATCACAGTTTGAGCAAAATGACACTGTCAAGCTTCCCCTTCACACCACAGAAAGGGTTATCACAGTACTGCCGTGCTCAGAGACCTCCTCTGGCTCCCAGGCATTCCTTTAAGAGTACCTTCCTGTTCTTCAAGGTTCGGCATTGACTTGCCTCCACCTATCTCACTGAGCTAGTCTCCCTCTCCCCCCCCCCACCACCACTCACTCTACCTTTTCTTTCTGCTGCATATATGTCCCTCAGTGTGACCTGGTCACTGTCAGTGAGGTAGCTTTCTCTTCTACAGCACATACAGTCTAGAAATCCCTTTATAGCCCTGTCCAGTTCTCTTCTAATCACAAATAAAGACTTATCTTTTCTATTTACCTTCAACCCATAGTCTGTATTTCTCTATTTCTCTTTGCTTCAATCAAAACTCTGCTGAGGGTACTTTATAGTACCACTGTATTGTCATTTACTAGTTATTTACACTAATGGCATCTCTCCCTATTGTACAAATGCTTGAATGTATTTTCTTATATATTTTGACACACAAGTATAATTTTCACATTTACCACAATAAGTATTTGTATTTCTATTAAATATGTACACATATTTTGTTTGATTATATGAGTCCAGTAAGTAAGCAATAAGCCATGACAGGGTGTGCGTTAGACAGTTTAACACACAGCTAGGAGGCGTAGTGAGGCACGAGGCCAATGGCCGAGTGCATCCAGCCTCGTAGCCGTGTGTTAAACTGTCTAACGCACACCCTGGAGTGGTTTATTGCGCTTATGAAATGGCCATCTTTCGTTCAACTGCATTTGGTAGGTTAAATTTCCAATTTTAAGTAGGAAAAAACATGTATGTTTGTGTCACTTTTAATAAAATAGTTCCTCCGCCTAAGTGTGCTGTGTGTTTTTTTGTTTGCACTGAAGTAATTTTGTCCTACAAAGGCTTCTGTACTTTAGTAGGTCTGGTTGTCATAGCAGTAGCCCCCCATGCTGCTGGACAGAAATAAGATAGATTGCAGCTGTTTCTTTCTTTCTTTCTTTTTTTTTTATTAAAAAACCAAAACTCTAGTGAGCAGGTGGGCTGATAGAGAGATAGAGCGAGTGGGTGGGCTGGTGCAGAGATCACGGAGGTCTGATAATGATAGCAGTACCCTCCCCCATGCTGCTTGTGGAGACAAATAAGAGAAATTGCGCTATTTCTTTTTTTTTTTTAATTTAAAGATAGAGTGAGCAAGTGGGCTGATAGAGACAGTGACTGGGCGGGCTGGTACAGAGATCGCAAGTCGGCTGATAGAGACAGTGACTGGGTGGGCTGGTACAGAGATCGCGGTTGTTCCGGTTTTTTTTGGTAGATGAAGGAGCGTCCGGGTTGGGAGAGATATCACAGTTGTTCGTTTCTTTTTCTGTTAAAATTAAAACAATTGAGTTTACAGAGCGAGCGGTCGGGCTGGTGAAGAGATCGTGGCTGTTCCGTCTTTTTTTCACTGAGGCAAAGTGAAGAGGCGTCAGAGGTATTTATTTTTAACAGTTCAGCTGGCACCACTTCTGGCACAAACAAGATGGCTGCGTTTTGTTTTGCTAACATTCTAAAGTGGGCAGCATCACCTATATCAATGCCCACTGCCCAGTGTTGGTCCTTTTTCCTGTGCATCAGAATGAATATCACATCCCTAGCAGCCAATGAGATCTCTTAATTTATGATGCCCATTTCATAAATAATTTTATGATACATTTATAAAACAGGTGCAGCACAAAATAAAGTTGGAATGCTATGGTAGTTTAAGCCATATAGTACAGTGGTACACAAAATGCTTAAGTGCTTATAACAATGCCAATATTAGCTATTGTTTTATAAAGCCTTTTTTTGCAGTTGAGACTGACAGGCAAAAGATAAGTTATTATTGCTTCTTCGCACATCATGCTGAAGAGCAGGAAAAGCCTATCAGTTTAGCTCTGAGAGCATCACAAAGATTAGAGAAACAGCCTCACAATGGCAAGTCAAAATAGAATCTGGATGAATCAATTTAATATCTTCTGATTGAGCTGGGCCTTGCTCATCCTGTATGTTGATTAGTGTTAGAAACAGAGCTTGTTGCTGCTGACAGAGTTAATAAGCCCTACGAGAAGAAACTCTTTTCCAAACAATAACCTATTATTGCACAGCTGCTCAAGAGCCTGTGGCCACAATAAAAGTTAAATGAGTTTCTTGGCTTGCTAACCTATCCATCCAAACTGCTAAAGACACATTGTTCTAGGCTTTACGTCAGAGCGTAAATTATTAATTGAAGTTTTTGCTAGTTAACGTGTATAAATGATTGAATTTATATTTGATTTTACTATTGTGAGCACTGTCAAATGTGCTGCCTGAATTTTGAGTGGGGTGCATTTTCATTTATGTGGCATTTTGATGTTTCAGAGAGCCTGTGGTGTGGAAGCAGCTTGTTTCACAGAGCCCCGTCAGAACTTGGCTCAGGAATGGATGCAGGCATTGGGGCATTGAGCAGCTGGTGTTGTGCCGATGATAAGCTTAGACTTCAGGAGACTATCAAACTCCTTTCACTGTAGTGCATCCTTTTAGGAAACCGGTGAAGCAAAACTGGCATCAACTGCTAGAGGCTGCTCTACTGAGCTTTCTAGTAAAGGTAGTACGTTGATGAAAGTTGACCTAAGAGCAAGTGTTAGAAGGAGTTGGGACCCAAGTATTAAGACCACTGCTTCTGCCACATCAATGACCCAACAGCAGCAGCATGATATTTTTCTGTGTAGGTGCCCCCATTTGAGAGCAGACATGGGTCACTCACATCGGGAGGCAGGCTGAACACAGAAAGCTACCAACAACTGTGTGCCTCAACTCAGGGAGGACTGGCAGCAGGTCGCTGTACCACAACTAAGCCATGGAAGACCAGGGAGTTAGCCGCCCTGCAGGATTACACTGTGTGTGCTTGAGGTCATCAGATCAATTATGCTCACACCACATGAGAGTGGGGGTATGTGGGTGGAGGAAAAACTAGGGGTTAAAACCATGCTACCATTGGGATAATGGCTTTTGGTTTTCTCAGGCCGCAGTGGGGTTAACAGAGGCCAGGGCTGGAAGAGCTGTCATCAGTAGAGACCTCACAGCAAGAGGGATGACAGCAGGGAGAAATAGCTATATAAAAACATTGCAGAAACTGCAGTGTTTTGTATGCACAAGTCCAACTTGTGCCAACATTTCATAGTCACTTGGGAAACTGGGGGTTTCACTTGAATGAGCAACATTGGCTGCTCCCATAGCTGAAACAAGGTGCACATATGAGGAACAAATCCTGGAACAGTATACTTTATATTGCTGGGATACTAGTAAAGGGCATGGAGCAGGAATAGAGGCTAGGAAATAGTGATCAACAATAACCTAAAGCAGGCTGCTTAGAATAACTGGGTGTAAAGGAGTGGCAACAGAATGCTGGGGTACATAGGGAGAAGGATTACTAGGAAAAGAAGGGAAGTGATATTGCCTTTGTATTGATCACTGATGAGACTGCAACTGGAATACTGTGTACAGTTCTGGGGTCCTCACCTAAAGAAGAAATGAGAGGGAGAAAGAGAGAGAGAGCGAGAGAAGAGAGAGAGAGAGAGAGAGAGTGAGACAGTGAGAGAGAGAGAAAAAGAGAGAGAGAGAGAGAGTGATTACAGCAAAGAGCCATGAAGACAATCCTTGGTTGTTATATGAGAGAGAGAGAGAGAGAGAGAGAGAGAGAGAAAGTGAGAAAGTGAGAGAGAGATATTACAGTAAAGAGCCATGAAGACAATCCATGGTTGTTACATGATGAGAGACTAAAAAGCTTCAACATATATTTACTGAAAAACTGAGTCTACTACACTCCAACAGATTCACATCACTTTTTAGTGATTCTATATCGTTTATTGCAGTTTTGAGATTTAATATCATACAGTACCAGACATGCTCACTGGCCACTTATCCTGTGCTTTGGGTTTAACAGCCTTTCATTAGGGGTATCCTGATGAAGGGTTGTTTAAACCCAAAGCGCCGGGGCTAGGAGTAGCCAGTGAGCATGTCTGAACATTGGTGCATTATTAAACCTTGAAACTGCAATAAAGTTTTTTGGAATCACTAAGAAACTGATGTGGATCCTTGTTTGGAGTTCAGGCATAGGACTTGGTTCTGTGGTGTGTTCGGAGTTAGCCACCCTCCTGTCTGCACCTTCCTTTTTCCTGTGGCTCACAGCTTACTTTTGAATCCGTATATTTACTGGAGGACATACGGGAGATGAGGTATATGATCAAAACTTTCAAGTCCATGAAAGGGTTCTGCAGAGTGGACAAAGAAAGTCTGTTTATATGAAGAAAGTATGTCTCCATCGGTGGTGTTGCTCAAGCAAAGAGGGATTAGAAAGGGAATTAGGAAATAGTTCATGGAAAGGATGGTGGATGGGTGAAGCAAACTTTGTGGCAAGGTTGCGAAAGCAAAGACAGCTGTGGGATTCAAAATGAACTGGTACATACAGTATTTAAGGGAGTTATCAGAAGGGAAGTAGAAGGAGGGGGAAGTGATGACTGGAAGGCAGAATGGAGGCTAGATCATTTCCAGGTAAGAAATCTTGGGACAGACTTGATAGATTGCTCAGGTCTTTTTTTTTTTTGTCTTGTCACTTTTCAATTTTTCTGTATTTCACACTCTCCAAGACATATGAGGGCAAGAATAAGCCTGCAAGTGTTATGGTAAATAGCAATGGGAAGGGGGTAGTCCACACACAAGATTGATCTTAATACCTCTGCAACTACTGTACCACCAGGAATAAATAAATAACACAGGGAACCAGGGATTTAGACAGTTATAAAAGTCAAAGGCATGTGGAGAAGACAGCAGGAAAGTGTGGAGTCTGGAGATACTGGCAACAGTAATCCTGATGCAGGATTTGTAAAGTCAGAATTTTTGGCCCTCTACTAACCTGGTGTGATGGCCTCCCATGCATTGGGGTAAATAAAAGCCCATGCTAGGACAATATAGAGATCCTATGGGAAACTTTGTAAATTCCACCATTGGGATCCATGGGGGATCAGCATGGTGAATGGTGCACATGCAACATTGTCGAGGTTGAGTGAAAACAGCTGGATCCCCTAATCTGCTGACTTTTGCAATGACTGTGGACTCCTCCCATAGTCATTGTGTAAGCAACATTAAACTTAGCATTTAATCATGCAACTGAACTGTTTATATATTGGGGTCAGTTGTAGAAAATACGGTCCTTGTTCCGAAACAAAACATGTTTGGAGGCTTGACTTTGCTGTCGTGTTTATTCTTGGTCCATGGTGTGGAAATTCTGGAATCTGTGCTCTAGACTGTGAAATACACACTGGGTCACACCTGGGCCACGGAGATATGGTACTCATACCCCTCAACTATCCCTGATTTTCAGGGACAGCCCTGATTTTAACCCAAAAATGTCTTCTGTCCCTCCTAAATTTGGAATTGTTCTTACAGAAGACTCAGGATTCGACTCATAAAATGATGTCTGATATTAGTATTAGAGTTTACCCTCAGAAAATACTTTGATCATTCAGCCACATACCATAACAGCTTCTGGAACTTATATTACGATTTTTAAGATGTGTCCCTGATTTTGGTCACCTGTTCTACTGTATATTTTTGTAAGCCTTTTCCCTGATTTGCAGGGCACAAAGTTGAGAGGTATATACCAGAGGTAAAGGGCACTTACACTGTAGCATCAGGTGGCCTTTTTAAGGAAAAAGAATAGGGATAAGAGTAATGGGATCAGAATAATACATTCAGATATTGAAATAGGGTGAGTATACAAAGAACAAAGTTCTGCAGCATTATTCTCATTTTTAAGTTTCCCTTTATGAAGATTGTAGTCACATTTTGTTTCTTTTTTTTTCTTTCAGCAGTGGGGCGTCTGCCTCATATCAGCAGATGGAATCGTTAACAGGACTTGTTGATAGACTGCTAAACTGCAAAGATGTGAACGAGGCCCCCAACATCTTAACGCTTCACGTCACATCCTTCCCCTATGCTCTGCAGACACAACTGACTCGCATCAGCCCCTACAATGAAATCCATTGGCCTTCTGCATACAACAATGTAAATTTTAATTACTACTATCTTATTTTAAACCTTTGGGAGATTTAATGTAGATCATTTTGAAATGTTTGTTGCCTTGTAATTTCATAGGAAACCCTTTCAGCTGATAGGAAACAACATGTTTTTTTCCCTTTAGGACAGCAGGGTATGCTCTAGATTGTTTTTTAAATAAATGTGTTTTATTAATTTTTGACTGCAGCTGGACCTGTCTTGTTGTTTTCATAACTGTTTACTGATGTATGTTTCTGTGTTTCCTGGGCATTGTATGATGTTATAAAATGGGTAGAGAAAACCCTGCATTTTGATTGAGTCATACCTGTGCATCAAATCCATTAGATGCACAGGTAAAAGCAAGTCTTCAAAAGCAAGACCACATTAAAAAAATAAAAGAAATAAGTATGCTGTGGCAACAGTCTTTTTAAAATTCTGCCATTTTGTTTCTGCCTTAGCAAATAAACATAACAGCACAAAACCCCTAACTAGCCATATTAGTCAACGTTTATTACACTAAAAAACTCAGTAAATGGAATATAAGCCCAATGAATGTATTCTTTATATAAACTGCAGTTAAAAATAAACTGTTTCTGGTTGCATCATGCCGTCGCTTCTCTGAGTACCCGCCCGTTCCCAGCAGTTAAATTTCAACAGAGAAGGATTTCTCTCACATCGCGTTGCTGTGCTTAAGTCTCCAGCTGTTCTGGCAAGCTGTGTTTCCGGGCATGCTGTCTAATGTCTCCGGGTGCTTTACTATACCCCACAGTCAAAACAAATATTCTATACTGCCATTTTTTTCTTTAAATTAATGTTTACAGACCTAGCCAAAATCAGAACAACACAGATCGACTCCATCACTCTCTGGATCAGGACATGCTCACCACAACAGATGGGGAGGACCTGACATATAGCCAGTAGCACAAAAATAAATAAATACATACAAAATATTTTGTTTTTTTTTCATTTATTTATTTAACAAATAAAGTATCCCACGTACTAGAGGCAGTACCAGATGTAGTTCTGAGCTCACTACAAGTCCTGTTTGCAGGGGTGGGGGAGCTGAACTTGGTATGACAGCTATGGATGAGACAATAGGACAATATTCCTATTGTAGCAGATAGCAGCCAAAAGGACTATTTTACCTCAAATTAACATAATGATTTTTGTTTTTGACATATAAATATAGTCTTTTAGGGGGAGAAAAATATTTCAGAAAAGGAACCCATTTTAGAAGCGCAATAAGACACCAGGGGCCAGACTTCCGGGGCCAAAGGCACTTGGTTTGTGGCCTCATGCCTCATTACACCCTTGGGCGTGTGATAGTATCTGTTCAGTGTGCACACTGTTGTATCTAATTGCTTATTCAGTTGCACTTTTCAGTGATCTGTATTCAGCAGTACAGAACAAGGAAAATTACATCCCTAAATGTCCAAGAAACACAGAAACAGCAATAAACTGTGAGGGAAATTATAAGGGAGACTCCGTAGCATATAGAAACAGTGCAAATCATTTATCTAACCAAAAAGGACCACCTAATGCATATCAGAAAACTGGACGCCACTGAAATGAAGACTCAAAGGGGCAATTTAAGGTATTAAAGAAACCGTACCAGCAGTCCTAAATTATAGATCAGTTGCACTTGTGTTTCATGCCTATTTCAAGGGTAAAAAAAAACCCTACAGTATATGTTATTGAAACAATAGAAAATGTATGTCTCTGGTGAGTGATGTACTACTGTGGTAAGTGCTGAGAAGTAAACATGGCACCAGGATTTCCTTGAGAAAGTTAGTGTGGCCAAGTCACGGGTCGCTGCCACCTGTTCCCCCATTATAATCCCTTTAACAAATCTTCCCAAAGACGTTTCAAATTTTTTCCTACCAAAATACTTTGAAGGTTACCGAGCCAAGAAGAGCTGCTTGAGTATTTGAGTCACTTTCATTTTTCTTGCAAGCACCAATTAGTCCAGATATTAAATTTGTGATTCATTATCTTTAGCCAAAAAGTATCCACCTTTGAATCAGTTATGGCTTTTACAGGGACTCTACCCAGTTCATATCTCATGATGTGCTGGCCAGGTTTTACTTGTTTTTTAAAAGTGAATGATAAAATAAGGAAAAAGGAATTTCCACTTCATGTAGTGCATAGTATCCCCACAGTTTGGAACTGTATGTCATTGTTGGGTTAAGTTTCGACTCCCCTGCTTTATGTGCTGGGTCTGCTGTATCACCCCCATAATGATAGTTAAAGGGCAAAGAAGTATTTGTATTCCGTTTGACATTTTGTATTTGTTTTTCACATGTCTCTACCATTTACTATTCAAGCTAAACAGAGGGATAAATACTCTTTAAGCACTTCAGTTTTTATTCCATTCTTTGTAAAGCAATATGTTTTTCCCACCAAATATAATTATTTTTGTCTTATCATAGTTTACTGTTAGTTTGTGCTTCTGACATAACTGATAGAAAACATTCAATTTATGTCAGATTTCAACAGGGGAGGGAGGGAGGGAGGGAGGGAAACATAGAAACATAGAATTTGACGGCAGATAAGGACCGCTTGGCTCACCCAGTCTGCCCATTTCCCTACCTAATGGATAAGCTGCAGATCCTAGTTAACCAGCAGCCTACTTCTTCCTACCCCACCCCCTAGAATTGCCTTATGACTGTCCCATGCATGCTTGAATTCCACCACTGTTTTTGACTCCACAGCCTCCTCCGGAAGGTCGTTCCATGCATCCACAACCCTCTCTGTGAAAAAATACTTCCTTAAATTACCTGTGAGCCGCCCCCCTTCTATCTTCAAATTGTGCCCCCTTGTTCTTGCACACCTCTTATTTGAAAGATGCTACCCTCTTGGACTTTGTTGATTCCCTTGAGGTACTTGAAAGTTTCTATCATGTCCCCCCTCTCCCTCCTTTCCTCGAGGCTATACATATTCAGGTCCTTAAGTCGCTCTTCATATGTCTTCTGGTGCAGACCCTGTACCATTTTAGTTGCCCTCCTCTGGACAGCCTCCATCCTGTCTATGTCTTTGCGGAGATTGGGTCTCCAGAACTGCACGCAGTACTCCAGATGGGGTCTCACCAACTGTCTGTACAGAGGGATAATAACTTCCTGTTTTCTACTGGTGATGCCTCTCCCTATGCATCCCAGTATCCCCCAGCCCTCCTTGCTGCCCTCTCACATTGCTTGGAAGAATCATCTTGTCTGCGTACACCAATCCAGGACATGTGACATTCATTAAAGTTTGGGAATTAAACTTGTTAGCTTCCAACCCCAACAAAATGCCATTGATATATAAGCTAAATAGCAGTGGAGCAAGTAAGCACCCTTGTTTTATCCCACAGATAGAGATAAATGATGAAGCAAGATTACCTAGGATATCAAATCTTATTATGTAATGTTTGAATGTAAAGTATACAAGGGGGATTAGTACCACAACAATTGAAATACATTTTAAATATCTAAAAAACTAAAGATCACTAGAAGAAAACATTTACAGATATGGAAACCTCATCTATGGCCACATGCTTACAACCAAGAAAAATAATTTTGATAATCATTTCCTGATTGTGTTGCACTGCTGCCTTAAACTACATCTCTCTATATTAACTTTAGAGAAGTGGCGAATAGAGGTATCTTGCAAATTGCTATGACTTGCTATATGTGAATTAAAGTCCCCAACTATTTTAACTCTGGCTTTATCATTCCATTCTAGAGCCTCCATTTGTTTTTCAAAATCACTCCATATCGAATCACTAAACTGCTCTGACAATCTTGGATGGATGTATACATACAGCACTAGAAGGTGTATCGCTTGAAAAATAGTATATACAAATTGACAGTAATCTCCCTGGGATAAAATCTTTACATATTTCAGCAATGGACTGATTTTCACAAAAATAGTCAGCCCCCCAGCATTTCTACCACATTTTATTGATCTTCTGGGATATCTCTTCCCTTGGGCCATACCTTTGAAACAACACCCACATCAGCACTTGGACCACACAGGAACCTTTGCTAGCCGGGGGACACACATGACAATGTCATATGTCAGCATAAATGTGGGTGACCCCATCTCTCGTCAGTTCTTTTCCCGCCATCCACTGTATTCATTGGCCCACCAGTGGAAACAAATACGTCTAGCTATTGTCATTTATTATTTTCTTATAAAGTAATCACTAATAATTTAGTAGTACCACTGACTCTGTATGACACTGAAACCAGCAATCATGTTCCGGTACTACGAATGTGGAGAAAAAATATATAAGGATGATGCACATAAAGTCAGGGCCCCTGGTGTTCTGCGGCAGAATTTTCTGATTTCTGCGGCAGGGCTCCTTGACTTCTGCGGCAGCATTTTGTGATTTCTGCGGCATGATTTATTCATTTCTCTGGCAGAATGCAGTCCTGTCATTGGCTAAATATGATGTGATGTCATCGATGACATCATATGCTAAGCATAGGGGAAGGGCTTCAGGATAAACGAGCTGGGAAATAAAGCCTAACACTATGAAAAAACAGTATATTTATATGAAAATTCATCCAAAACAATAAATTCTGTGGCACTATATATATTCTGCGGCATGATGCAAATTCTGCAACCGCAGAATCGCAGAATTCCAAGGGCCTTGCATAAAGTGTGTGTCTGCAGTTTAGGCCTCTTTCACAATGTCAGGACTTATGAGATTTGCCAGAGCTTCAATAAAACAACCAGGTGATGCAAAAAAAAAGGTGCTGGAGAAGTTTTTGTTAGAGAAAACTCTAGTATCCATTCAAAAAGCCCAGGTTCAGAAGGCAGCAGTGCCGGCCACTTCAACTGAGTCACAGTCGTCAAAGTCAAAACACTGCAAAAAAAGACATGTCACTGGGACATAACCGTAAACATAAGGATAAGATTAGTTCTGCTTCCCCAGTGAGTTCTAGGTCATCATAGATACATGGATACATAGATATATAGACAGTGTCGGCAGATAAGGGCCTATGGCCCACCCAGTCTGCCCATTTGAGCTTGTAAGTTCAGTTTATGTTTTCCTAGAAGTCTGTTGCCCCTTACCCCGACCTCCAGAATTCCTTTATGTCTATCCCATGCATTCTTAAATCCCATGATTGTTTCAGCCCCCACTACTTCCTCTGGTAGGGTGTTCCACTTGTCCACCACCCGTTCTGTGAAGAAATTCTTCCTCGCGTTTCCTCTGAATCGTCCTCCCTCCAACTTCATCCCATGCCCTCTAGTCCTGGAACATCTTTTTCACTTAAAAATAGTGTATTCATGCACCCTGTTCCTACCTGTAAGATACTTGTATGCCTCTATCATTGCAACTTGCAGATGGCCAACCTGCATCATCGTCATCCGGTCTGGTGGAAGTAATGCCAGCCCCCCTACCGTCAGCCAGACACCAAGGTCAGGGCTTGGTTTAGGCACTACTGTACCTACTTCAGATGATATGTCACTTTTGTAGATGGGTCCCAGCCTGTCATCGACTCCAGTGGTCACAGCCTCTGGCCAGGGCATTGCTAAGGAGCAGCCAATGCTGGCATAATTTTCAGACATGATATGGCACATAATTCCAGGCATGACTATGCAGCCTGCACTGCCATCAATGAGGATTCCTGCATTGCAGATCCCATTGACCTCCATGGCTGGTAAACAGCAAGCACCTCCTGTGTAGAGGCCCTTAGCATTGCTAGTGAGGTCTTCCATTCCCATCGTGAAGATGGACACCGAGGAGGAGGAGTATAATCCAGACTTCATAATGGAGGAGGATTATGAGGATGAGGGATATGGAAAGAAACATTACGCCCCATGTTCCAGTTCCACTGTATCCTCTTGCAGTGAGGATTCTGCAGTGTCTTGATCTCCTCCTGAAGACCCTACCTTTCAAACAACGATGCAGCAAATACAAAATGCTATGTGTTTTGCTGTGGAAGAAAAGGATTCCATCAAAAAGAATTTAGTGCATTTCTTGGAGTGTCCCTGCATGCCTTCCATCATTGTTCATCCAGCTAATCATGCCTTGAAGGATGCCACCTTTGCTCCCTGTTATAGACCAAATACGATACCTGCTGTATCCAGAAAGGCAGACAAGCAGTACCCTGTCTCTCCTACCAAGCCTTGTTATACCAGCAGGCCAGAAACTGATTCTGTACTCATAATGGCTGCCCATGATAGATCCAGGGCACCAAAGCAGATGAGTACCCTACCACCTGACAAGGAATCCATAAGGCTTGATGTGATAAGCAAGGGAACATACACCTCTACCTCACTGGGCCTGCATATTACAAACTATCAATCTCACGTGATCAGGTATCAAAATAGCCTCTGGAAGGCTGCCAAAGCTACAGCTCAGGCACTCCCAGAGGGTACTGTCAAGAATGAATTGCTTAAAAATGTGAATAGAAACATAGAAACATAGAAATTGATGGCAGATAAGGATGCAAGGCCCATCCAGTCTGCCCTTTTCTTTTTCTACCTCATAACTGTGCCATTGGCATTTGCTTTGTCAAGGGCCTATCTATTCATATTCATCTGTATTGCTCCCTTATGCCTATCCCATGCCTGTTTGAAGCCCTGCACTGTATTCATGAATGCTGGACCTGAGGTAGCCAGACATTTGTTCCACTCAGCATATGATGTTTCAGATTCTTCAGCCAAGGCAGCTGCTATGGGCATCTGCATGAGATGGTACTCTTGGCTCAGAGTGGCTGGGTTTGCAACAGACGTGCATCAAACATTTCTGAATGCTTTTCTTAAAGGCACCAAACTATTAGGATACCATGTAGAGGAGGCATTAAGAGGCCTATAGTTCTTGAAAATTATTTTAAAGTCAGTTAAATTATTGTACCCCATGGCTGGTAGAGGTAATGGATCCCTTCACCAGCCTGCTGTCAGAGGTGGCCATCAAGCCTACCATTAACAAGGCCAAGGTAAGGGTGGCGGAGCCTTGCTGGCTCTCTCTCCCCCAGGAACCCATTCCAAAGCCTCCAATGCAGGTGGCTTTACCCAGACAAGCTCAGCATGATTGATGTCAGATTTCCCCCAAACCACTTCATTAGTAGGAGATGGTGGTGGTGGTGGTGGGGGTCAGTTTTCCCTTTATTTAACACAATGAAGGGAACTCACTACAGATCAGTGGGTCCTGGGGATAATTGCAAAGGGACATACTCTGAAGTTATTAGAAACCCCTCCATAGCATCCTCTGTCTCTTTCAACTTACCCTACTGGAAATCTGTCCCTGCTGAAAGAGAAGGTGCAAGCTTTGCTAACCAATTCATGTCATAGAACCTGTACCTTCAAGCCAGAAAGGCAAAGGTTTCTATTCCAGATACTTCATGTTCCCCAAATGGATAGGAGATCTCAGACCTGTGCTACATTTTCGAGATCTAAACTTCTAAATACAATACAAGATGTTTTGCATGGTTTCCCTGCAAAATCTGATTTCCCTGTTGCAAAAAAAAAGGACTGGATTTGTTCCCTGGGCATGAAGAATGCATAACTTCATATCAAGATCAGACAGCATCACCGAAAGTATTTGAGATTTGTCCTGGAAGGGGAGCACTTCAGTTCAGAGTATTACCCTTTGGCTTCTCTTCTGCACCTCAGGTCTTTACCAAATGCATGGCAGTGGTGGCAGCAGCCCTTTGCAGGGGAGGTCTGTATGTCTTCCCATTCCTTGATGACTGGCTATTGAAAGCCAAGTCCAGGATCCAACTTGAGCTCAACTGTCTCGCACAAGGCAACTGTTCAAAGACCTGAGGGCTACAATGAATGTACCAAAGTCAGTACTGTCCCCTTGCCAGCGGCTGCAGTACTTAAGTGCAGTCCTGGACACAGAACAGAGCAGAACATCTCATGGCTCAAGTACAGCTGGTGTACAGCAGTCATTACATCCCAGCCACGACTTGCTCATGCCTCCTGGGCCCTCATGGCAGCAACCATTGTGACTGTGCCACTGGCTCACTTACATATGCAGATACCACAGTGAACACTGAGAGTGCAGTAGAAACAAGTGATGGGAGGACATGGACCAAAAGGTGCTCATCAGCCAGCCCAGTGGCATGGAGTGCTGAGGCATCTGAGTCTTACCTCCTGCCATGCTGGTGACCCATGTGAGCGGACCGCCAGGGGTTGGCTGGGGAGGGAGAGGATCGAGCATCCAGAGGACAGCTCTCCTCTGCTGGGGAGGGGTGGGGATGGAGTCTGCTGCTTGTCTGGTCCCTAGCTGTGGCTGGGGGCTGGCACAATGGACCAACAGATGAAGGAGGTGGATGTGGGGCAAACCCCCAGCGTGCCGTGTGTGGAAGCATGCTCAGCCATTTGTGTCACTGCAAGCCACCGCACCGCACCGCACTTGGTGGATGGGAACAAAAAGCGGAAAAATCTCGACTGGCGAGATGATGCTGGCCCCTTGCAGGTGCCGCACCTGGCCATCTGTCACTTTGTGAAAAAAAAAGCCAGAGTTGAGTCCAGTGGATGCCGGGGTGACAGGTTTGGTGGGTCCAGTGGAAAGGGGATGGTCAGGAGGGTGAGAAAGAAAGCAAGGGAAAAAAAAGGGCTCATCATGTCACATTTACACAAGTCACTAATGTGGTGGATGGACTACAGAAACCTATTGAAGGGCATTCCATTCTTAATCCCAAATCTGACTCAGATTCTCACCTTGAATGCATCAAGATCAGAGTGGGGAGCATATCTAGGCCCTTATCAATCCCAAAGTTTATGGATCCAGTTGGAAGTCATATTACACATAAATTTCCTGGAGATGAGAGCTGTCCTATACAGTCTCCAGGTTTTTCAGGAGCATCTGACTTCGGGTCATCTACTAGTACAGACAAACATCAGTGTTATGCATTACATAAATAAGCAAGGGGGGACTCATTCCTATCACCTGTGTCGGAAAGCAATGAGTGTGTGTGCTGGAACATGACCTGGAGTTTTCAGCCATGCATCTCCCAGGAGTCCTGAATGTTTTAGAAGAGAAGATAAGCAGGTCACAGTTTAAGGTGTACCGATAGGAACTGCTGACCTCTGTGGTAGACAGCCTCTCCACAAGGTGTGGCCATCCACAGTTAGACCTTTTTGCATCCCTGCACAATGCAAAAATGCCAACTTTCTGCTTGCTCACTCCAGGACCTGGAGTTTATTGGTAAGATGCATTGTCCCTCTGTTGGAGGTTTCTGTATGCATTCCCTCCCATTCTATTAATACAGAGAGTATTACTGAAACTACAGATAGAGGATGCCCCCCATCCTCATTGCATTTCTGTTGCCTCAACAAGTATGGTATCTGCTGCTGCAACAGCTAGCAGCAGAGCCTCCAGTACCCTTGCGTCTGTGCAGAGGCCTGTTGTCCAAGTGGTGTCTGAGTTCACCCTAAATCAAACCATCCACCTTCCAGTTTATTATTCTGAGTATGCCAATTACAGTGAATCATTGCTCCACACTTTGGATGTATTTACAATCCTGAGATATTATCTTGCTTGCACCAAGGACTGCAGAAAATCCTCTCAGCGGTTTGTTTCATTCGCCCCTGTGAAAGAGGGCATATTAATTTAAAAACAGTGCTTGCTGTTATAGAAAGTCTGGTAAGGACTTCCTGGTGTGTTTCGTGGTCATTCCAAAAAGTATGATAAGGACTTCCTGATGTGTTTCGTGGTCATTCCACAAAGTATGATAAGGACTTCCTGGTGTGTTTCATGGTCATTCCACAAGGGGTATGGCCACCTTTGTTGCTTGCTTCAGAAGTGCCTCTGTGGCTGACATCTGTACTGCAGGCACCTGGAGTACTGTCCACACGTTCACTAAACATTATGGTCTGGACATTGTTTCTCATAGAAATGCAGACTTTGCCTTAACTGTTCTGCAGGGACTGCTGTCATAAACAGACAGCACAAACCTCCCAGTTAGCTTTAGGGACAGCTTGTGACTTGTTCCAAATGTGTGGCCCAAGGGAAGATATATTCTCAAAAAAAGATAGAAGTTTCATACATCTTCTTTGGGGGTATCTCAGTCATTAGGTTACACCACAGGAACCTTTGCCGTCAGTGAAGGGGAATCCACATAAAAGATTTTCAGCAGTACAACTGGGGCCGTCAACACCGGCTGATGTCAGCAACCCTATATAAGCATGAGTGGCCCCGCACCCTCCTTACTTCTTTCCCACCATCGACTTGCTTGCATGAGTCTCTGTGGAAGCTTCGACGCAGTGTTCACCCCCTTTTTTTTCAGCCAACGGCTTTTTTCTCTTTACTCTGCCTAAATCTCTTTTTTAAGAGATTTTTCTTTTTGTTTATGTCGAGAGTTTATTCCTCCTCATCTTTTTTCTGTCACTGCAGCTGCAGAATGAAGATGCCTCTACAGGAAACAAATCCTTAGGATCGTGGGAGCAGCTCCATGGGGGAGTGAGCTGGATGTCATTATCCACCTAGGGACAAATTACCTGGCTGGGAATGGGATCAGAACAGTGCAACAGGAGTTTGTGGAGTTAGGGAGGGGCCTTCGACAAGTAGCACACATGGTAACTTTCTTGGAAGTGCTACCTGTCTATGGCATGGATGAGGCTAGGGTACTCCACACCATGGGATTCAATGACTGGTTGAAAAACTGGTGCAGAGCTCAGGGATTTGACTTCATTGGGGGACTGGGGCTCCACCTGGAGGGATACAGGCCTATACTGGTGCGATGGTCTGCATCTGTCCGAGAGGAGAACCAGGATCCTAGGTGATAGGTTTAAACGCTTCATTGGCAAGCATTTAAACTAGCCAAGGAAGGAGGCACTGAAAAGGAGAAGGGAAATCCTAGCCCCCCCCAAACAAATCAGGGTAGTTAGTGAGGTAAACATCAAGATAGAGCAGTCGATAGTGAGAAGGGCAGTGGTAAATGGAGAAAAAGGCAGTAGGGATAGGGATGGGGAAAAAGGAATAAGGCCATAAAAAAATGGAGGGTAATGAGTACCAGTGCCCATAGTCTAGGTAACAAGCTCCATGAACTAGTGGCCTTGATGGAAGAGGGATGTCTGGCTATTGTGGCAGTCACAGAAACATGGTACACAGAGAACTATGACTGGGATGTCAACATACCAGGGTACACAATCTACAGGAGGGACAGGGAGGGAGGGAAGAAGAGGAGGATGAGTGGCTATCTACATAAGGGAAGGGATCAAAGCGACTGAGCTAAAGGGTAAACAGGGAGGAGAGAAGGCACTGTGGGTCACCCTAGAGACTGGAAATGGCACCACAATCCGCACTGGGGTTGTATACAGACCCCCATCTCAGGGAGAGGAAATGGACAAGGAAATGATAGAAGGCATCCTTAGGATGGCAGAAAAGGGGGGGAGATATTGCTGAAAGGGGACCTGAATATGCCGGATGTTAACTGGAGCACCTTTGCTGCAGTCACATCCAAGAGCAGGGCCATTCTTTATGCCCTACAGGGGGCATGCCTCAGACAGATAGTTTTGGAGCCCTCTCAGGAGGGACCAATCTTAGACCTGGTACTCTCAAATGGGGATGGAGAGAGGATCTCAGATCTAGAAGTGGGTAGCCATCTGGGAACAAGTGACCACCAAACACTGCGGTTCATGATAAACTTAGCTGTAGAGTCAAACCATACAAAAGTGAAGGTACTGGACTTCAGGAGGGCTGATTCTGTCAAAATGGGAGAGTGCCTCAGAAAGGCACTGGCAAACAGGCAAGAAGGAGGGGTGCAGCAACAATGGGGAAACATCAAAACTGCAATCACAGAGGCAACAAGCCTTTGTGTGAAGCAAATAAACAAATCAAAATGAAAGAAAAACCACTATAGTTCTCAGAAGAAGTGGTGGGGAAGGTTAGGGAGAAAAAAAGATAGCATTCAGGAAGTGTAAGGACACACAGAAGAAGCAGGACAGAGAACTGTACCAGCTAAAGCAGAAGGAAGCGGTGAAGGCAGTCAGAATTGCAAAGGCCCAAACTGAAGAAAAGACAGTTAACTTGGTTAAGAAGTGGATAAAACCTTTTAAAGGTACATTAGGGAGCAAAGAAAGACTAAGTCAGGGATACTGAAGCTGAATAAAGAGGAGAGTGGTTGGGCAGAGAGGGATAGTGAAAAAGCAGGGATACTGAACTAATACTTCTGATCAGTGTTCACAAAGGAAGAGGATGGGGAGGTACCTAATCCAGTCAATAGAAGCACTCTGGATAGGGGGGTGATATCAGTCCTTTCACAAAAGAAAGGGTTCTGAAAGAACTCCTAAAACTGAAGGTGGATAAAGCAATGGGGCCTGATGGAATTCACCCCTGAATTCTAAAAGAACTAAGGGGAGAACTAGTAACACCACTGACTACCCTTTTTAATAAATCATGGAGGAATGGAGTGGTATCCAAGGACTGTAGGAGGGCAGATGTGATTCCCCTTCACAAAAGTGGGAGCAAACAGAGGCAGGAAACTACAGACCTATCAGTTTGACCTCAGTGGTAGGGAAAATGATGGAATCACTTCTGAAGGAAAGAATTGTTGAGTACCTAGAGGCCAGTGGGGCACCGGAACCAAGGCAGCATTTTTTCACAGCAGGAAGGTCATGTCAGACGAATCTAATCTATTTCTTTGACTAGGTGACCAAAGTAGTAGACCAGGGAGAGTCTGTGGACGTGGCCTACCTAGACTTTAGCAAGGCATTTGACACAGTCCCGCACAAAAGACTAATAAACAAATTAGCCAGCCTAGAAGTGGGTCCCAGGGTGGTAGCCTGGGTAAAACATTGGCTGAACAACAGGACACGGGGTAATAGTAAATTAAGTCCACAGTGAAGAAAGTGGGGTTACTAGTGGGGTACCGCAGGGTTCAGTACTGGGGATGATCCTCTTTAATGTCTTTATAAGTGACATTGCAGAGGGACTGGAAGGAAAAGTATGTCTCTTTGCAGATGACACAAAGATCTGCAACAGGGTTGATGCACGAGGTGGGGTGGAAAGGATGAGAAGGGACTTGGCAAGGTTGGAGGAATGGTCAAATGTTTGGCAGCTTAGATTCAAAGCAAAGAAGTGTAAAGTAATGCACTTGGAAACAAAAACCCAGGAGAAGAGTACACAATGGGGGGTGAGATACTGACAACAACAAAAATGGAAGGGGATCTGGGGGTAGTTATATCAGATGAATTAAAGGTGGGCAAGCAATGTGAGAAGGCAGTAAGGAGGGTTGGGGGGATACTGGGATGCATAGGGAGAGTTATCACCAGTAGAAAACAGGAAGCTGTTGTCCCTCTGTACAGACAGTTGGTAAGACCACATCTTGATTACTGTGTGCAGTTCTGGAGACCCCATCTCAACAAAGACATAGACAGGGCAGAGGCTGTCCAGAGGAGGGCAACCAAAATAGTACAAGGTCTGCACCAGAAAACATATGAATAAAGACTAAAGGAGCTTAATATATATAGCCTCGAGGAAAGGAGGGAGAGGGAGGACATGATAGAAACTTTCAAGTACCTCAAAGGAATCAATAAAGTCCAAGAGGGTAGCATCTTTCAGAAAAAGAGATGTGCAAGAACAAGGTGGCACAATTTGAAGATAGAGGGGGGTGGCTCAGAGGTAACGTGAGGAAGTATTTCTTCATGGAGAGGGTAGTAGATGCATGGAACAACCTTCCTGTGGAGGTTGTGGAGTCAAAAACCGTGAAAGAATTTAAGAATGCATGGGGCAGACATAAGGCAATTCTAGATGGGGGTAGGAGGAAGTAGGCTGTTGGTTTAATAGGATCAGCAGCTTATCAGTTAGGTAGGGAAATGGGCAGACTAGGTGGGCCAAGCGGTTCTTATCTGCCATCAAATTCTATGTTTCTATGTTTCTATGTTCCTACAGATGAACACTCTATTTGTGTCTGTTGTCTTGTGCCTGACCACGACATCTCTGACTGTGAGCTCTGCCAGAAGTTTAATTAAACAAACCTCAGGTTGCTCCGGCGAAGAGGCCAGCTGTCCAGATCTCTGTGCCTATCAGACCCATACCAACAGCACCTCCGCCCGACATACAGGGCACCCAGTCGTCGACCTCCGGATCGTCGGTCATTCTGTTGTCGACGACCATCCCATCGATGCCTGCCCTTTATCACTCCATGGCTAAAAGCTCATCGGGTTCCCAGGACACAGCCAGAGGGTCATCGACACCTGTGGCATCAACCCCACCTCCATCAACGCCCACTATGGATGTGAATGAAGTACTGATTAAATTCACTATTGTACTTGTTCAGCAGCTAGGCACCTTGAATAGGCCCCCGTTGCTGATGACGAGGACAGCAGCTTCATCGTCGACGCCTGTTCGACAATCCTGGGAGTCCCCCAATGGGCTGCCGCTGGTGAATCTGACACCAGAACCAGAGGTTGAGGAGGTCAATGTAGAAGAGGGCTGTCACCCTGATCTCATTCTCCCTGATGAAGTGGAGGATGAAGAGAAAGAGTTCCTGACTTCAGACAAGTCCACAGCCTCCCCGGTCAGTAAGGACTCTGTGAAACATACTAGAAAGTTCCCCTCTGGAGGAAGCCACATTTTTTTAATGTGATAAAGCAGTTGTCTTCTACCATTGGCTTCCAGACTGAGGAAGAGGATGTGACCAGGAAAGACCTGGTGAATTTCCTAGAGATGCTTGAATCTTCCCCTAAGATCTTTCCTCCAATACTTCCAGCATTGAAGAATGCAATCATAAGAGCCTGGCGCAGTCCAGACATGGTGCCAGCCATTCCACGCAGGACAGACAAACTTTATAACGCCCCTCAGGGTCTCCCTTATTTTGCTGCCAAGGAGGAAACAGACTCAGTCATCATCAAGGCAGCTCATGACAGACCTAAGGTGCCCAAACACCTTAGTTCCCTTCACACAGATAAAGAATCTCAGAGGATTGCCCTCTGGGGGAAAAAGGATTTATGTCTCCTCCAGCTTAGGTCTCAGGGTTGCAAATTATCTGTTGCAAAAGTTTTCGCGCAAGAGCACTTTCTCACCATGATGGCAGACCCTTCCCCAGTAACAGAGTTTCCCTCTGAGTTAAATGCATATATGTAAGAGTGCTTTCTCAAGACTTTGAGAAAGCGCTCTTGCATGAAAACATTTGACTCTGAGTGAGTCTTTGTTACTAGAGAGGGATCTGCCATTGTGGTTGATGGCGTCCTTATCATTCTTGGATTTTATCATTTGGATTTGTACTTATTTTACCTGGATCTAATAAAGAATCTATTTTACTGCATCTGGTTGCATTCTACTTGGTCTTCGTTACAAACATCTTCAAGGATGGAACTCTAGATGCCGACTTGCCTTTGTAAGTATACCAAATGTATGACATCTGTGTAGTATACTACAGTGTATATGTACAGTAGCTGTCCTAAGAGTGACAGCGGGGAGCTGTACTACTGGAGAGCAATGTATGTCACATGGCAAATGGCATGTATGAGGGTGTCTTTAGTCGAGATTCCAAGTGATTATGATTTGGAAAATATATGTTTTTAGCTACAGTATGTGTAATGCAAAAGGAGCATGGGTGTAGGGCAAGTAACAAGTTGTATTACTGCGTAAGACTCGGGACAGGTAGTGACTGTCCTAACTTTGGTTGCTGGCATGCTGGCTGTGTATACATGTGATTTTAATTACCTCATAATTTGAATCCATTCACATTACTGCCGCAGAATCAGCAGTAGTTCTGCTGCAGAAAATATGACATCTTGCTGCAGAATGTAGGTCCACTTTGTCACAGTGATCATGGGGCCCTGACTATACAACATGGCTGATACAGTTGCCAGAGCAGCTGCCACTGGCATATGCCTTCATAGGCACTCCTGGCTTAGAGTTTCTGGATTTGCAGATGATGTGCAGAACAAGGTGCTTAATGTCCCTTTCAATGGCACCAAGCTGTTCAGTCCTGATGTTCAGGACCTTATAAAAGATCTGCAGGCCTTGGGCACTGCCATCAAATCAGCCCATTCCCTCTACCACGCTCAGCCAAGGGGCAGAGGGTGAGCTACTTTTTGTAGACAGACCAGTAGGCCTTTATTGGCTCCCCATACCCAAGGAAAGCTTAGAGCCCAGGCTCCCTTGCCCACCCCCTCCAATGCTGAAACGGCAGCCAAGTGACCCAGAAATGATGGACCAACCTCTGCAGCTGGCTCCACCTAAGCTTGACTCCTTGCCAGGCCCCCTCCTCTGGTTCAGACACAGGAGATGGTAATCAGATGATGGTATTCCCGCCATCTGAATCAATGAGGATCCTAACTTCAGATGCATGGATTCTGCTGGTCATAGAAGATGGCCACACCTTGGAGCTTAAACAGCAGCCTTAAGACACCCTCCTCCACCCTCCAGCTATCCCACTGCTCACTTGGCTGTTCTCCAGGAGGAAGTACAGTATCTTCTGTGCAAGCAGGCCATTGAGGCAGTTTACAGGTGCCAGAGAAACCAGGGGTTTTATTTCAGATTTTTCCTGGTCCCCAAAAAGCCCGGAGATCCGAGGTCAATCTTAGATCTAAAGGAACTCAGTCTCTTTGTCCAGTACAAAATATTCTGGATGGTAGCTTTACCAGGCCTGATGCCCCTCCTCAAGACTGGGGGCTGGCTCTATTCACTGGACCTGCAGGATGCTTACCTGAACATCTTGGTCTTTCCTTCTCACAGGAGGTTTCTTTGTTTTGCCTTTCAGGGTGAGCATTATCAGTTCACAGTGTTGTCCTTTGGCTTATCCTCTGTGCCGTGAGTCTTTGCCAAATGCTTGGCAGCAGTCACAGCAGCTCTAAGAAGAGAGGGACTGTATGTCTTCCCTCATCTGGATGACTGACTTCTCAAGGCCCCGTCCAGGGAACAACTTTTGCTGACTCTGGAGCATGCTCTCCAGCTCTTCCACACCCTGAACATTACTGTCAATCTGCCCAAGCCTTTCTAGTACTGTCCCAATGGCTGTAGTATACAGGAGTGGTTTTGGATTTTGGGCAGGGAAAGTTCTTCCTGCCCCAAAACAGGGTGGAGTGCCTCATGGCCCAAGCCCAGGAAGTCGCTCAGTCTCGGTATATTCCTGCCAGGTGTACCTCAGATTCTTGGGCCTAATAACAGTGGCCATTCCCACCATTCTACTGCCAGGCTTCACATGTGCACCCTTCAGTGGACCCCCAGGTTACAATGGGACCAGCGCAAGGATGACTTGGACCAACCAGTCCTTGTCTCCTCTCCAGTACGCAAGGTACTGCAGTGGTGGATGGACCCCTTGAATCTATTCAAAGCATTCCCTTCTAGATTTCTTCCCCACATCAGATCTTTACCATGGATGCATTGGGTCTGGGTTGGGGAGCACACCTGGGCCCCCTCAAAACCCAGGGCTTCAGGTCTCAGTGGGAAGCCACCCTGCATATCAGAGTCCTGGAGATGGGAGCGGTGCTCAACGCCATGCAGACTTTTCAAGAGTATCTTGCTCCAGGACAACCGCTAGTACAGTCAGACAATTGGAGTGTAGTCTACTACATCAACAAGAAAGGTGGGACTCACTCATACCCCCTTTGTTGGGAGGCCATGAGAGTGTGGTACTGGGTGCTGGAGCACAGCCTGTCAGCAGTCCATGTACCAGGTGTCCTAAACACCCTGGCAGACAGTCTCAGCAGAACTCTGTCCAGCATGCATAAATGGGAGCTTCTCTCATCCATTGCAGAAGACTTGTTCGACAGATGGGGTAATCCAGAGTTGGACCTTTTTGCGTCCCCACTCAACGCAAAACTGTCCAATTTCTGCTCACTAGATCCAGTGCCTGGAGTTTTCTGGTGAGGCATGTTGTCCCTCTCTTGGAGTGGGAGCTTTCTGTATGCATTTCCTCTATTTCCTCTAATACAAAGGGTGCTAATCAAGTTGCAGATGGAATGGGCCAGCATGATTCTGGTGGCTCCATTCTGGCCTCGCCAGATATGGTTCCCTCTACTACAGCAGATGGCAGAGGAACCTCCAGTACTGCTCCCTCATTGCAAGAATCTGCTGACCCAGGATCAGAGACACTGGTCCATCCCAACCTCAGGTCCCTTTATCTGCATGCCTGGCTCCTAAGAATGTAGCCATCACCAGGTATGAGGTCTCTAACAGGGTAGCAGATGTCCTGGTGTCCACTTGGAAGGCTTCCACTCGAGCCACCTATACCATGAAGTGGAATCGGTTTGCTGTTTGGGCTGCCAAACGTGCCCTGGACCTTTTCACCTGTTCGGTGAATCATATCCTGGACTACCTGATCTCTTTGTCTGACTTGGGCCTCCAGCATTCTTCCCTCAAGGTCCACCTTTTGCCATTTCTGCCTTTCATGAGCCCATGGGTGACCGCACGATTGCTCAGCTGGATGCCTCTTGTACCTTCCTTTGGGACATCCTGCATCTAAAACCTCCAATCTGTTCTCTTGTCCCAGATTGGGACTTGAATTCAATTTTGGAAAAATTAACCCTGTCTCCTTTTGAGCCAATCATGCCCTGCGATTTGCGCTTTCTCTTTTAGAAAGCACTGTTTATAGTTGCAATTACTTCTGCTCGAAGAATATCAGAGCTTCAGGCCGTCTGGTGGGAGGAGCCTTATTTGATTTTTCACAAAGACAGGGTGTCTTTGCACTCAAATCCTAAGTTTCTGCCTAAGGTGGTTTCTGAGTTTACATAAAATCAGTCTATCCACCTTCCAGCTTATTTTTCTGAGTGTACCAATCCAGGGGAATCACTGCTCCATGCGCTAGATGTGCGCAGAACTTTGAAGTGTTACCTGCTTCACACTAAGGAGTCCAGAAAGTCAAAGTAGTTGTTTGTTTCCTTCACCCCAGGAAGAGAGGGTGCTTTAGTCTCTAAGCAATGTTTATTTAAATGGTTGGCTAATTGCATTGTGTTCTGCTACAACAAGTACAGCAGAGAATTACCTGTTGCTGTCAAAGCGCATTCCACCAGAGGCATGGCTGCCTCGGTGGCTTGTTTCAAAGGGGTCTCAGCCACTGACATTTGTGTGGCAGCCACCTGGATTACAGTCTACTTTCACCAAGCTTTACAGTCTGGGCATTGCTTCAAGAGCGAGTGCAGGAGTTGGCAGGGCTGTCTTACAAGGACTTAAGTCTTAAGTTTATGGAGATCTAACCTCCTAGACTGTACGTTTACACTTGTCACTGCTTGGTACTCATTCCTATGGTGTAATTTGATGACCGAGATGCCCCCGAAGAAGACAGAATGTTACATAAGAACTAACCATAACAGTAGATCTTTGAGGGAATCTCAGTCATCAGATATATTTTTCTCCCACCATCCCCCTTCTTGGGGTTCTTGTCCAGGAACTGGTTATCTACTGTATCCAGTTTTTTATCAGATCTGGGTACCTCTTTCTCTCTTCGGTTCCCCTGGGCATGGGCCCTAGCTCCCTTCGTCTCTGGGAGGAAAGAACTGAGGAGGGAGCAGGGCCGCTCACATCTATATAAGGTTGCTGACATCAAAGGTGTGGGCAGCCCCAATTGCACTGCTGAAAGTCATCTGTGGATTCCCTTTCATCAACGGTGAAGGTTCCTACAGTGTAACCTGATGACTGAAATCCCCTTAAAGATCTACTGTTATGGTTAGTTCTTACATAACTGTTTTTCACTGCAACAGTAGATCTTTGAGAGGATCTCTTCCCTTAGGCCATGCCAGCCTTCTCTCCGTCCCCCTTTTATGAGTTGTATGGAAATTCCGCATCCAGTTGGGTACTGGCTGTTAACATCTTCATCAACATCATCTGGGTAAATAATATTGTGGACAAAATAAAGCGGATCAAACATAAAGTAGACCAAATCAAAGGGAGCATGAAACATCACAACTGTGCAGACATGGATGGGGCTACAGATGCAGCAGGTCAAGAAAGGAACACAGGACACAGTTATTATCATGTTACATGCCTTTACTCAGGAAACAGTGACCCATGACCTCAGCAACAGGTCACACACACACACACACACACACACACACACACACACACACACAGCACTCCCCACCACCAAATGCACATGTTGGAGGCACACTCCATGACCACGGGGCATGGTGACACACAATTCAGGGGCCATGGGAACAGTACCCATACTCACACCAGTACCAGCTGAAAACATCACCCGCATAATAAGTAAGCAATAAGACACAATTGGGTGTGCATTAGACAGTTCTAATGCACAGCTAGGGGGACGTAGTGAGGGACGAGACCACAGACCGAGTGTGTCCAGTCCCCTAGCCATGCATTAGAACTGTCTAATGCACGTCCCCAGAGTGGCTTATTGCGCTTATAAAATGGGTCTGTGTATTCTAAATGGGGGTTCTAGTTTTAGCTTTGCATTAGACACGTCTAATGCATGGCTAACAACCAATCTAAGAGTGCTTGAAATCCTTTGCCCATTTTATAAAACGGGACAAGTGAATGCAGTGGTGTGTGTGTGTGTGTGTGTGTGTGTGTGTGTGTGTGTGTGTGTGTGTGTGCCTGTTGCTGGGGTCCTGGGTCACTGTTTCCTGAGTAAAGGCGTGTAACATGATAATAGCTGTGTCCTGTGTTCCTTTCTTGACCTGCTGTGTCTGCAGCCCCCTCCATGTCTGCACAGTTGTGATGTTTCATGCCCCCTTTGATTTGGTCTGTTTTATGTTTGGTCCGCTTTATTTTGTCAGCGATATTATTTACCCAGATGATGTTGATGGAGATGTTAACAGCCGGTACAATCCAGTTGTGCCTTGGGAATTTTCATGGCTGCCTTCTCCAGTGCTTTTATCTGACTAATATTTGAGGTGCTGGTATAATCTCCAGGTTCCCCAAGAAGAGTCCTCCAAGCACATTCTCAGGTGGGGAACTGAGAAAGATGGAGCCACTTATGTTTATGTAGACGCTGACGTATCACATCATTGTGGACAGCCCTTGGCTAGCAAAAGTTTCTGTGCAGTCCTAGCACTGATGCAGGTGTAATTCCAAAGGTGTGGCCTAAGGGAAGTGATTCTCTTGAAGATCTGCTGTTACGATAAATAAGTAACTCTCCTGTTTTATAGCTGGCAAAAACAACCCCTGAACCCCATTTATTTTATGTTTGTAATATAGCCATGTTTCTTGCAGGCAAATTAAATGAAATGTACTTATAAATTCAAACCACTTTGGGCCAGAGGTTTTAGCAGCCAATCCCGTAATACTCCATGAAATAAATTCTATAGATTTATATTTAGTGGTACCAACAATTACTACTCCTTTAGATACACATGGAGAGTATAATTGCAACAAATTACTTCTGGGGTTCGGTGTAACACAACAGTACTGATTCATGATTGTAGCAGTAGGGAAAGACTCTCCATCTCCAACTAGAGGTTCTCATACTACAGATACACTTTGCTGTATTTACTGCTCCACAAAATCTCATTGATTTAACATATCTGTTATATGTATCCAAATTATCCAATTCTGTTGCTTCCCAGAGCATTTTTGTGGCCAGTGCTTTATCTTGAACCCATATGTCAGTCTTGCTACTTATGTTAATATTATTGGGTCTATATACTCTAATAATTCTCTTATGACCCAGTTTTATTTGTAGTACCTTGGAAGACAAAAAGCAGACATGGTGCAGTAGATTGAGATCATTGTTGTTTCTCTGAAGCTCTTTACCAAATATGGAAAGAATAACAGATTTGTTGGAATCAGACACAGGTGTTTGTCTGGGGGGGCCGAAAAATTCCAATTAAAGCCACTAACTAGCTCAATGATTTTATCTATTTCAATTTTCAGTTTATCTGCCCCTGGTTCTTTATTTCTCTTTTTTTTTATTGAAATATTTTTTATTAGTTAAGGAATAACAGTGCAGCGCATTGTACAATTGTGTGTTACAATAGAAATTACACATTACAATTCATGGGACAGTCAGGGAAAAATTACAATTCAGCGTAGGTTTTAGAAAGTTACCAGTCCAGTATAGAGTAAGGAGAATTGTTAATATATATACATAATCAGTTGATTTATAGACAGGATCAGCAAGGGAGGTACCATTATATATCTGTTTGATTGTGAATCCCTTTTCTTCATGTAGATAACACTTATCCATTTTGGAAAAGACCACAAATCCCCCCCCCACCCTCCATCCCCTCCCCTCCTCTCCAGTCTTCTATATGGTCCCATGATGCTGAATAAGGTTGTGAAAGGGATATATAAATCATGGGACAAAGTCAGTAAAATGTTCCAACTGATGTAAGACCCACTTCCTCCATCTGATCTCAAAGTTGGGCAGGCAGTTATTCAATCTGGCCGTAATCCATTCCAAGTTATATATTTCATAGGTTAAGCTCTTCCATGAATCTTTTGAAGGAATCTTGGGAGACATCCAGAGCCTTGTAATGATCTTTTTAGCTGCGACAATCAAAATATTCAATAAATTATGAACATTTTTATCCCATTTAGTGCCCCTCGGGGGAATGGCTGTGAGGATGAAGGTGGGAGTAAATATCTCTGGACAGTCATAAATTTCAGTTAATACAGAGAGAACTTCTTGCCAGTAGCCAGACAAGTATGAGCAGGACCACATTATATATGAATGTGATCAGCCCTATTATACCCACACCCCCAGCAACATTGAGTATATTCTTCACCCTTGAATTTCGCCGTAACCACTGGTGTTCTGAAAAACCTAAGCCGTAGTTTCCATGCATACTCCCGCCAATAGGAATTGGAGAAGACTTTGGAGTATGCCATTGTGTATTTGCACCAGTCTTCTGTGTCAAATTCTATCCCCAGTTCCTGTGCCCACCTTACTTTAAGGGTTCTTTATTTCTTATGATGGATTGCCAGGACACTGGTGGGGTAATTACTATACCAAACTCCTCCAATCTTTTCATTGAACTCCACATTAGTTTTGCTATTTCTGTGTTCTCTGTAATTACATATAATAGGTTTATATTATTGTAAATATTCCTAAAGAGTGATATTGCAGAGATCTTACCGCATACAGTGTCAGGTATGGCCACTATAAGATGTTGTCTCAGTTGTTAGCATATCCACCTCTGGATCAGAAGGTTGTGGGTTCTCATCTTATTGGACTTGTACCTAAAACACCAGCACCTGAGTGCAGTATTGGGAGGTGCTGTTCTGCTGGGGTGTGCCATGCTTCTGATGAGATGTTAAACCAAGATTTCTTCTACCCATTGTGGTGCTGCCCTGATGGGTATCCAGGTGGAAGTAAATGAACCCAGGGCATTCTTCGTAAAGAGTAGGGGACATTACCGGTGTCCTAGACAACATTCTCCTTCCCATAAAACTGGTTCATGCAATTGTCAAGGCTGTGTGTGGGTGTTGATGTGCGATATGGCTGCCACCACACATTCAGTCACTTCATTACCAGTCTAGCATTGCTTGTAAAGCACTTTGCGATACACTGCGTATGAAAAGTGCTATATAAACACTGATTCTTCTTCTTTTTCTAAAGTTTTCAGACTGTCCAGGTCTTCATAAGATTTTTGTGGTATCTCTTCACCTTTAATAAAAGCTTTTTGGCACTATTGCTTGTGGGAGTTTGAATGTCATCTGTTCCATCATTCGATTCCATATCTGATATCCTGTGTTCACCCATAACATTTATGTCTTCTGGCACAATTAGTTGCTTCAGTTGCTTAGTATTAATAATTTGACATTTAAAGCCAGTGGGTGTGTGACAAAAACTCCTTTGAGCTGTTTCATCTTCTAGGGAGTTTTGTCTAAATCACTTCTCCTGCTGCCACCACCTGCTTATACTAAGTGAATACCTCTGTCCTGCTCAGGGACTTAGAAGGTAAAGCTCAGTAATACTTGGTAGAGTGCACTTTGAAAGGAGGACTTTAAACAGATGATTTTCACTTTGACCAGCAGAAATATTAAAATTGCCTTTGCAATAAGGATGCTCAGCCACTGGTACTATAACAATTGATTTTTCACTATTAAATTCTACAAGATATTACATACAGGATGTGTACAGCAACCAAAAGGATATACACATTTACTGGAAAGGAGAATAAAACAATTTGAACAGATAGATTACCTATAGAATAAACTTACAGTCTAGTCTCACACTAGGATGTATATTTACCTGCCCGCTAACTTGAAAGAAACATTTACTAAGACTGTTCTTTTCTCACGCAGATGTTAGGTATGGGAGCAGGGCTGTCCTTCTGATTGGGGAACTCGCACCAAGAGGTGGACCCCAAACCCTCTTCAAAGGTTTCAGGAAGTCAGAGGGAGAGGGTTGGGGTTACTCTCTTCTGTTTATGTACTGGGGCAGTAGAATGGGACCTCCATAGTGTGACAGCTCTCTCTAGTATTCCCCACCCACATGAGTGTGTGTGTGTGTGTGTGTGTGTGTGATTATAGATGACAGGCCAAATTGCCCTTTCCCAGCTAGCAACATTCTAATTGCATGATCAGATTCACACCTCTGAAACCAATCCCTAAAGATTTATGGCACCCTCTTTGTCTTATTGTTATTATTTTCTTTACTTCCTACTGTAGGTGCTCAGGGTGCCTCTGTGGGAAAAATAGCACTCTCACACCTAGCAACTGATTTCCCCTGTAGGTTTCCCAGGATAGCTGCTGGGACATGTGACCTGAACTCCATTTTGTTTGTCCTATGCCATTCCAATCTTAGAAAGAACTTACATGTGAATAAGAAGAAAAGAAAAGAATTGCAATACCAAAAAAAATATTACATTAACATGGTCACATTCCCATCACATCTCTTCTCCCCAGAAGATGAAGTTGTGTCTCTTTGGACAACCTCCAAGAAACACTTCCATTCATGTAGGGAACAGGATGTGCCTAAAGTATCATGCAATGCACTTAGCCCTGCATAGACAACCCATCTACACTGGCATCTTGTGAACCACTGTGGTGCTGGATGGTTATGTTACACAACTGCAATACCAAACTTCAGTGCAGCAATTTTGTATTTTGCTCACTAGTCCTATGGAGAAAGATCAGGGGATTATGATCTGTGACTACAGTTAACTCCCCTTGCTGAACCCCCCTTTGGTACCCTGTAGGGGGGACTGCCTTCGCCGCACTTGGATCCCAGTGTCCACATGGTGTTCAGCCATTGTGGTGTACCCCAGTTCCCCTGCAAACTTTTCCCTAAATGCTTGCATCACCCCCCTCATCTCCTCTGCTTGAGCTAGCGTCAGCTGCTTCAAGAGGGCGAGGTTATTCACTGAGGCTTCGTCCCACGCCTCCTCGAGGAGGTCCACCAGTGGATCAGCCTCATTATGCTCTTCTAGTGTGCTACATACAATAAGAACCATTTCCTCCCTATCGTAGAAGGGCTTCATCATGTTAACATGATGCACTCCCTGCCTGAACCTTCTGTCAGGCAGTTCTACCACATACTTGTCCTCATTCACCTTTCTCACTATGGAAAAAAAGCCCTCCCATGCTGCCTGCAATTTATTTTGTCGGACTAGGATGAGTATCATCACTCACTGTCTGACTTTGTACTCCCAGGCTCTGGCTCTATGGTTGTACCAGGCTTTCTGCAGCTGTTGTGCAGTGGCTATGTGCTCCTGGGTGAGCCCCATGAGTTCCTTAAACTGGGTCCTGAAGTTCAGGATGTACTCCACAAAAGATTTCCCTTGGGAGGCAAGGTCACCCTCCCATTTAACCCTAACTAAGTCTTGGGCCCCCCCTCACCCTGTGACCAAACAGGAGCTCGAAAGGTGAGAACTCTGTGGACTCCTGTGGGACTTCCCTGTGAGCAAACAGGAGATTGGGCAAATACTTGTTCTACTCTCTATTGTGCTGATCATCAAACATCCTGAGCATAGTTTCCCGGGACCCATTGAACCAATCTACCAGGCCATTAGTTTCAGGGTGATAGGGTGAAGAACAGAGCTGTTTCACCCTACACTTCTCCCACAGGCTAGTCATGAGTGACGACATGAAATTTGTCCCTTGGTCTGACAAAATCTGCTGGTGAAATCCCACTCGTCTAACGGTTCCCAAAAGTTAATCTGCCACTTTCTCTGCCTCAATGGAAGACATAGCCATCACATCAGGGTACTTGGTTGCATAGCTCACAACAGCCAGTAAGCACCTTTGCCCATGCAACTCGGGGTGCTCAGGGGCCCCACGATGTCCACGGCTATCGTCTTTTTTTTATGCTCCTCACATGCTCCTTGGCTGGCCACTCCTTTGGACCACCTGGTCCCCACAGCCACCCTCCTCTGCCAGTCACTATCCTGTTACCCCCAGCAACCACCAGTCGATCTCCCGCATGACCCAACATAACCCTTCAGCAGGTGAGGGTCCCCCCTCCAGGGGAGAAGTGCCCAGAGGCACATCTGTATTAGCCCTGGGATCAGTGGTGGGGTGATCAGCATGGGGTTATCCTGGAATTTGTGGAACTGGTGGCCATCATCCGGTTGGGCCAGGGGGCATTTTCTGCCTTTCTTGGCTCACCCACTCAGCCTTGTGGGAGCAGCGACCTGCAGCAGGGATGTGCGGGTGGTGTATCCAGGCTACACATCCCTCTAGCTCATCTCCAATCTGCCAGCAGATGCTGAGGCCCTACCTACCTCCTCCCCTGGGAGGAAAGCATCCAATGGATGCTCTGGATCCCCTCCCTGCTGGTCTCCAATCCTGGTACTCAGGCTTGGGGTGCAAACCCGGGTCACCAGTGTGCCGAGCGAACCCCTTTGCTCGGTGCCATGAAGCCAGCTGGCTACCTTCTTAAATGGGTTCATCAGTAATAGGCAGGGATATCAAAGCTGCCTTAGCCTTGTCCCCCACCTTTCCCACTCTCTAGCACTGTGGACAAGTCTGACAGAAATTTGCCACATCTACGTACATGGTAAGCCAAAAGAAATTGTTGATAAGCTGCCTTTTTGTGTGGCTAATACTCAGGTGGCCTGAAAAAGGGATGGTATGGGCCAGGGCTAAAAGCTGCTTGTGATAAGCCAGAGGGACTACCAGCTGCCAGAGTACCTCTCTCTCTCTCTCTTTAGACTCCTCTGTGATATACAGTTCTGTACAGCATCCCATTCTCTCAGTAAACTATATTTTTACTCCCCTGTGTGTCATCAGCACTATCTGTTATTTCTCTTAGTTTCTGTAGGGAAGGGTCAGCCAGCTAAGTTCTGCCCAGCTCTTCCTGTGTGACTCCCTAACTCCCCTTCCAATGCCCATGGCTGAGATCTCCTCAGTTTGCAGCTGGGGCTCAGGGCTGCTACTCCTAGCTAGCTCCTCAACCACACTAGCTGCCTCCTCAGCTGCTGAGGAAGGAGTTATCGCAGGATACGTTACCCCTCCTCACCCTCAGGAGCATGCTCTCTTGCCTGACTGCAGGTAGTAATGCATACCTGAGTTTCCCTGTGGTCAGAATCATTCCCCATTATCACATCTACAAGGAGATCAGGAACATTTCCCACCTCTTGTACCTCATGGCCATGTTCCCAGCTCAGGAAGACTGGAGCCATTGGAACTTCGACCACTGGACCCATGACTCCCCAGATCTTGGAAAATTGCCCAGGGAGAAGCTGCTCCACCTGGATTAGATCCTGCCTCACCATGGAGAATGAAGCACTAGTGTCCCTCAAGCCATATGTTACGGTCCCATTAACTAGGAAAGAGTGCATACGTATGGAGGAGTTAGGTGGTACTGCAGTTTGTGAGTAGGCTACTAGCTGCTTGGCACTATCATGATCACCCCCTCCCCAGCCCTTTGCCCTTGGTTCATATTTTTAGGGCAGTCATATGACAGGTGCCCCACTTTAAGGCAAATATAGCATTTCTTTGGCCCCAGCTCCTTGTTTCCTTTAGGGCTGGTGGGTCGTGTTGTGGGCTCTGGTGCAGGCTCATTCACTTCAGACCACCCTCGCTGGGTCCCCGTGAAACCATGCGCTGTCCCACCCCTCAGTGTTGTTGTGTAGCATGTGTGGCCACAAATAGATCAACACTTTCTGCTGCCTCCTTTGTGGAGCTGCATGCCTGGTCCAGCAACCACACACAGATATTCAAGTACAAGTTTAAGAAATTGTTCCCTTACAAATAAGTCTTTTATTTGCTCCACAGTTCTAGCTTTAGCTCCATCCACCCAGTGGTCTGGATAGATACAGATTTGAACATGTAATTCTACATAGCTGTCTCCTGGGCCATTTTTTCCCTCCCTGAACTTTCACTTGTAAGCCTCAGGAGTTGGCTCAAAACCTTTAAATAACACCCTCTTGACTTTATCATAGTCCATACAGTCCCTATCATCCATTCTAGCAAATGCATGCAAAGCATGGCCAGTAAGCAATAGTGTGAGGTGGGTCATCCACGTAACCCTGTCCAATTTAAACTGCACACATACCCTCTCAAATAATTTTAATAACAAATCAAGATCATCCCCCTCCTGGTATTGAGAAAACATTTTAGAATTAATTTTGGCTTTGTGGGTTTAACCCTCTACACCAATACTTACAGTTTGCTGCACTGCTTTCTGGTGCAGGGCCATCGTCTCTTTCTTGTGCTAGCGTTCTTTCTCTGTTTCCTGTTGTTTTTGGATCTCATGTTGGTGTTCCTTCTCTCTTTCAGCTTATTGCATCTCTCTTTCCTTGTTTCTTTTGTCTCGTGTGAGATGCTCATGCTGATGCTGATGCTCTCCTGCTGCATCAGTATCTCATGCTGGTACGCCTTCTCTCTTTCCTCTGCCTTCAGCCTTATTCCCTCCCTTTTGGCCTCGAGCCTTGCCCTGTGCAGTTCTGCCTCTTTCAGTGCAAGTTTTGTTTTCAGATAACCACACTGATTTTGAGACTTTGTTGCACCAGTTCTTGGCTCAGGTTTGGACTGCATTACTTCACCAGTTTGTGGCTCAAGGTCCAACTCTGGCTCAGCCTCCATGATGTGAGTCTCACTACTTTGGTCATCTTCATCGGTGACTACCTGCTCCAACTGCATTTGGTCATACACCTCAGTGACTGCCTGCCCGCCTGCATGGGAGGTAGGTGGTCATACTCCTTAGTGACTGCCTGCTTCCCATGCTTTTGGTCGTGTTCCTTCAGGCCTTCTATGAGTCCATCTCTAGTTAGGTCCTCATAAACAGTCCGTCTCCTTTTGCAAAGCTCACAGAGCTGAGGCACACATTTTCTGTATGTTGAAGAGCTCATACTTGTTAACTACATTGCACTAAGCAGTAGTAAAAGATGTAATCTTTTTGCATAGCCTGTTTCATGATTATTAAGGTAACCTTTCTAATGGCAATCTGTTTTTTCTGTGTTCCAGGTAAGACTTTTACCGCTGACTTACAGCTCCTAGTTCCACCAGGAAAGCATACTGCTCACACACTCTGGCTTTCAATTTGTGCACTGAATCCCAGTGCTCTGCCACCAGTTTGTGACAAAACTCCTATGGGCTGTATCAACTTCTAGGGAGTTTTGTCTGAATCACTTTTCTGCTGCTGCCACCTGGTTATAATAGGAAAATACCTTTGTCCTGCTCAGGGACCTGGAAGGTCAAGCACAGTAATATTTGGTAGTGTGCACTTCTGAGGGCAGACTTTAAAGAAACATTCATGAACAGTGTTCTTTCTTCACTCAGACAAGCTATGTATGGGAGCAGGGCTGTGCTTCCTATTGGGGAACACTCACTGAAGGAAGTCAGAGAGAGAGAGAGATAGTGTTGCAGTTGCTCTCTTCTCTTTATGTACTCATGGCAGCAGAATAGGATCTCCCTAGTGTGACAGCCCCTCCAGTATTCCCCATCCACAAGAGTGCATTGTGCAAATATATGAACATACGAATGTGCCAGCAGAAACAGACCACCCGGTCTATCTAAGTCTGTTCAAGTATGCAGCCAACACCCCTAGTTGCAGCTGCCCCAACCCCTCTCCCTTTTGTCATCCCACTGCCACCTCCCACCCTCACTCTCCCCTGTTCCCTGTCCCATGCCCTTTGAAGCTGTTCACAGATTTACATGATACCACCCATTCTGGTAGGGCGTTCCATTTTGCTACCACCCTCTCTGTGAAATAGTGTCTCCTCATTTCCTTCCTAAATCTTCCCCCCTCCATTCTTAGCTCATGTCCCCTGGTGACCCTCCCCTTCCTTAACTTAAAGACCCCATCTGCCCCATCCTTATTGATTCCCCTCAGATACTTGAATGTCTCTATCATGTCCGCCCTGTCCCTTCTATCCTCCAGACTGTAAATATTGAGGTCTCCCAGCCTACTGTCATAGTCTCTCCCCTCCATTCCACATATCATCTTTGTTGCCCTCCTCTGCACCCCCTCCAGCAGCTTGATATCATGCTTTAGGAATGGCCTCCAAAACTGCACACAATACTCTACGTGCGGCCTTACCAGTGATCTGTAAAAGGGCAAGATCACCTCCCTCACCTGGATGAAACCCCCCTCGCTATGCATCCCAGCATTTTGTTCACTTTTGCAGCCACTCTCCTGCACTGGGCAGTGTTGTTCATGGTTCCCGTTATCATTACCCCAAGGTCCTTCTCCTTCTCTGTGATTCCCATCTTAACCCCCCACAGCCAGTATTCTCTCCTTAGGTTCTTCACCCCAAAGTGCATAACCTAACACTTCTTTGCATTGAACCCCAGCTGCCACCTCTCTGACCACTCCTCTAGCTTTCTTAGGTCTCCCTGTAGCTGCTTCCATCCCTCCTCTCCATCCACCATTGCTCCGATTTTGACGTCGTCAGCAAACAGACTTACCTTGCTCACCACCCCATGTCCAATGTCTGATATGAAGAGTCCAAACAATACTGGCCCCAGCACAGAGCCCTGTGGCATCCCACTTGTCACCGGCCTTGGAGTTGAGAGCTCCTCTCTCACCACCACCCGTTGCAGCCTTCCACTCAGCCAGCTTGTAATCTAGTTAATCATTTTTGCCCCTACTCCTGCACCAGTTAGTTTCCCCCAAAGCTGCCCATGAGGCACCAAATCAAAGGCCTTGCCGAAGTCCAAGTAAAGAACATCCACCGCATGACCCTTATCCAGTTCACCTGTCACCTAGTCATAATATTGTATCAGGTTGGTTTGACAAGACTTCCCTTAAACAAATCCATACTGATGTCCTCCAGGTACAACACCAGTCTTTCCTTTAGTATCGTTTCCATGAGTTTGCACACTATGGATGTGTGACTTACCAGACGATAATTACCCAGTTCATCCCTTGGCCCGCTGTTGTGTAATGGCACTACATGTGCCATCCTCTAGTCCAGTGGCACACATCCCAACACCATGGAGGTGCTGTACAGATCCACCAGCGGCTCCGCCAACACCTCCACCATATCCCTCGGCACCCTGGGGTGGATACCATCTGGCCCTGGTGCCTTGTCTACCTTCAGTGCCCTCAGTCCCTCTAGGACTTTACTTGCCTCAGTTCTTCCATCTGTTGCCTCCTCTCCTCCTGTCCCCACCCTCCCAGCCCACGCCTGGTAGCAGTCCCCCCCTCTTCTTCCATGAACATGGAACAAAAGTATTCATTCAGTGCTTCTGCCTGCTGCTCCCCCCTTTCTGTCCACTCCCCACCCCTTTTTATCCTCACTATTGTCTCCTTGCACTTTCTTTTCTCCCTGATGTATCTGAAGAAGTCTCCCCCCCCCATTAATTCAATGGGCTAATCTCAGCTCCCTCTGGGCCTTGGCTTCTCTCACTTTTCTGGTCACCTCCCTGGACCATCGTACATATTTCTCCCTGTCCACTTCCTTCCCTTTCCTCCTAAACCTCTGGTGAGCCACTTGTTTTGCCCTCGCCACTTCCACAACCTCTCTGTTCAACCAGCATGGTTTTCTTGCTCTGCTTCTCTTACTCTGTGCCTTGGTGCAGGCTTCTGTTGCCTCTGTAAGCTCCCATTTAATAATATCCCATTCAGCTCCACATCCATCTCATGCCTTATGCTCTCCAGTTTCCCTGTCAGTGCTTCCTGCATCCTTCCAAATATGTGTGTGAGTGTATGTGTGTGTGTATTGTTGACTGGCTGAATTGACTATCCCATCTAGCAACATCCTCACTGCATGATTGCACCTCTGACACCAATCCTTAAAGGTTTATGACATCCTCTTGTCTTATGGTTATTACTTTGTTTACTTCCAAACTGCTCAGGATGCCACTGTGGGAAATGCAGCACTCTCACACCTGGCAACTGATTTCCCTGTAGGTTACCCCCGATAGCTTTTGGGACATGTGACTGGAACTCCATTTTATTTGCCCTATGCCATTCCAACAATAGAAAGAACTTATATGTGAATAAGCAGAAAAGAAAATAATTACAACAGCTAAAAGAAATTGTATTAACATGATTGAATTCCTGTCTCAGTATGCCTCTTCTGTGGTCTGTCCCTTACTTCTCCCGCTAATGTTTTTTCCCTGATTGCTTGCCTTTTCTCCACTATTTTTTCTACTGGTAGAGTTAGCTGTTGTTCTCTTTTTCATTGTTTTTCCCTGCCTTTCTCCCTTTATTTGTATTATTCCCTTTTGATGTGTTACGTTTTCCCCCTTCAGAGGTGTATCAGGTATTATAATCTCTGGAAAGCTGATATTCCTTTGTTTTGTGTTGGCAAACAAAGTGGGACAGTGCAGCTTTAGAGGCGCGGTCACTGTTCGGTGAATGCAGAGCATGCACCAGTAGGTGCATCCCGCATTCCCCAATCAGTCTGCATGCCGGCATGACACCATGCATACATAATGGGGCGAGCACATCTAAGAAAAGGTCCGCTGCAATCCGAGCAAAGCTCATCAGATGCAGCGGTCCTTTTCTTGCCGTGCTCGCCGCCATTATGTGCATAGTCGGCGAGCGGGTGGCCGCCTAACATCTGCCAACTTCGGAGGTGCCCAATCCCCCTGTCGGTTAACCCCCCCTAGCTGTCTTTGTGTGCTGACGGGGGAGCCCACCCCGTCGGCATAAACCTCCAGTTGTTGAATGCCATGGGGTGCCTCAATCCCCTTGGCTCATGCCCCCACTTTCTTTTTCTGTGCCAACGGGTGCCTCAACTCGCCGGCATTACTTCCTCCTCCCCCATGTTAGGCACGACGAGGGTGCCCACCCCTGTCGGTTACTGACACCCCCAAAACAGTTAGGTGGCATGCTGGGAGCCCACCCCAGTGTGCCAAATGCCTTGCAAATGAAACTGTCCCGCAATGTTTTTTCTGGTTTTTAACCTGTAAACAAAAACGGTCCCTGAGTCTCGATGCCCCTCCCCACCCGCACCCACCCATTGCGCACCCTGCCTCCCTCACCCCTCACCCCATACTTACCTCCAGCATCTGGCGCAACGATCTTCTGTGGACCGGGAACATGTCTGCGCTCTTCAAAGCCGACCGCGAACTGAGGAAATGCCGGTAAGCTGTATAATGGAATGAATAGGGTTTTTTCAACTTTAATGCATATCTCAGGCATTTTTGGGAATTTTAGCCCCAAATTTTCAACATGGGGTTTTTGGGACCCCTTCTCATGAATTCTTGCACTGTCATTGCGTTATTCGGTCCCAAAAGGTGATTTCGCAGTCACTGCGTGGAATCACCTTTTGGGACTGAGTAACAAAATGACAGTGCACTGTTCATGAGAGGGGCCCTCAAAAAGCCTATGTTGCAAGTTTGGTGGAAAAAATCCCAAAAATGATTGTTTTACCAGCATGCGTAGCAACTGCACAACGCACGCTCGTAAGTTAGCATATTCATACTATTTTCATGCCAGATTCTCAACATTGGCATTTTACTACACCTTCTTGTGAACCATACAGCTGTCATTTTTTACATCCTTGCTGAAATGTGTTTTCGCACTTCTGGCGCAGAATAGCATGGTCGCTGTGCGAAATCAATGTTTGGGACACATTACAAAAATGACAGTGATACTGTTCATGAGCAGAGGTCCTAAAATGCCTGTGTTGAAAATTTGGTGACAATGCTCTGTAAAATGACTGTGTTACGAGCGTGCATTTTGCAGTTTGCACGCACGCTCGTACGTTCACAAACTTCTAATATTCTCACTCCAGATTTTCTACAGTGCCATTGTTCTGCACCTCCTAATGAACAGTACTGCTGTCATTTTTCACATCCTGACCAATATCTTTTTTCGCAGTTCCGGAGCAGAATAGCGTGGTTGCTGTGGAAAATCCGTGTTCGAGACACATGATGAAAATGACAGTGACACTGTTCATTAGCAGATGCCCTAAAATGCCTATGTTGAAAATTTTGGAACAAAAGTCAATAAAATGAGTGTTTTATGAGCGTGTGTTGCATAGTTTGCACACACGCTCATGACTTTCTGAATTTGTAATACTTTCACTCCAGCTGTTCATCATTGGCATTTTTCCATGCTTCCTTATGAACACTTCAGCTGCCTGAAATGTGTTTTCGCACGTCTGGCGCAGAATTGCACGGCTGCTGTGTGAAATCAGGTTTTGGGACAGTTTGAGGAAATGACAGTGACACTATTCATGAGCAGAGGTCCTAAAATGCCTATGTTGAACATTTGGTGCCGAAACTCCATACAATGACTGTGTTGCAAGCGTGCATTGCGCAGTTTCCACGCACCCTTGTAACTTCATCAATCTGCAATATTTTTATGCCACATTTTCACCACTGGCATTTGTGCACTTCTCCTTATCAACAGTCCAGCTGCCATTTTTCACAGCCTGCCCAAAACGTGTTTCCACAGCAGTGGCGCATAATGGCGTACTCGCTGTGCAAAAATCACCTTTTGAGACACATTCACAAAATCACAGCACTATGCGTCTCTAGCTATGCCACTACAACTGCCAATGCCAGCGAAACAACATTCGGCATTGACAACTGCTTGTTTACTTTAACTTTGCTACCACCTGATTCAGAAGCACTGACTGTGAAGCTAATTCATTTTTTATTGATGCCAATTAATTTTTCAGAAAGTAAATACAATGCAGAAGTGCCTCATAGGCCTGGATGAGGAGGTAATTTCCTGGAATATTTGTTTCTGTATGATTTCTAGATTAGATAATCTGATATGCTGCATCTGTTTTGGAGAATCTCTCTGAGCAGGTTCTGTGTTGCTCTTTTCTGCAGGCTTGATAATGGAAAAATTAAATAGTCTGCAAAAATCTGGACCTGACTGATTCGACTGAGCCTCATGTTGTTCATTATTGTTCAAAGAGGGATTTATATTGAATAATTTTCCCCTTACTTGATCTAGCATAGTGTCAATATCTGAGTTAACACTTAAGGGGCTGTATAGGTCTAACCCGCTATTTGTTAAAGTTTGCATCCCTGTATGATTTGGAGGTATCATAGTTGTTGGGGTCAAGAGATCAGTTAAATCCTCACCATCTCTATAGTGAATATCTGTCTGCACCACCTAATTTCTGTTTTTCCCCGTTTCCTTCGAACCTCTAGTTTCTGAAAAGTCATCACTGGTTCATGCAAAGGATTTAAATTCACTTTATTAATTCCATTTTAGATTATTTAGGGGTATTGTTTGAGCCATTTGTTTACTAATCATTTGGGTATCTAAAATTTCTACTGGTTCCCTATTTTCTAGATGCATCTCATAATCAGTCAGTCAGTTCCTGTTGTACACCTGAAATAGAAGTCAGTTTCTTCTTCATTGCTTCTAATTCCCGATTGTCTAAATTGGCCCTTATGTTAAATCGGGGTTGACTTCCCTTCTATCCACTGCTTATTATTAGTATCTCATGATTCAGATATCGGAGTTGAACTGATTTTAGAATTCTGTGCTATAAGGGCTGTAGCTGTTTTAGCACTAGTTTTCCCCTTAAATTATTTTCTTTAACTAATTGCCTGCCACTTCTTGTGTGCATCATAACCCAAAACAAAATCAAAAGCATTAAAGTGTACTATGACCACACAAAGACTTTCAAAAGTTGTGCAAATGTGCTTTTGTGAGCAACAGTAATAGATGATAAAGTTTATTTATAAACAGAATTATTCGAAGTGCCATTTAAAAATAATTGAGCAGTCTTATCAAAAAGCAGATGTCCAGCTGACAGCTCCAAAGATTAAAATAGGCTCCTTTAAGATGCAGTCCACAAATCCTCTTTGCCATCTTTATCTTGCAGCCTGACAAGATTATTGTAGTTTGTTCAATTATGTATACTGTTCTGGCCTAGAGACTCAAAAATAATAGCATGAAAAAAGCAATACACTTTCCTGTTTTTAGAAAATGTCAGACCCAGCTCTGTGCTATCTGTAGAAAACACAATTAATTTCCTTTGGCCTTGCAGATTCAAGGTGTTTTTGTTCTCTTGCTTCCTTCTGTTTTTTTTGTGCAATACGCTGTTATAGCTTTGACACCTTGCAGTTTGAGCTCTTGTAGAACAGCAGTTTTCTGATGGCAACTGAACTAGTGAGGTCAATGGGGGATAATAATGTAGATAGGGATGGTGAATGGATAATACATTAGAGACAGGTGAATGCCTTGGCGGGGTAATGAAGGTGAAATAATGCAGAGAATGAGTACAGTAGGTCTGGCCAGAGGATGGGAAATGGTAGGAGACAAGGATTCTGGAGTGTAGCCTGCTTAAATGCCAGAAAGTTTGGAAAGGAAGCCTCACTTGCCACGTCAATTTTTAAAAAATTCTGTACATCATAATAACCAAACACTTCTGAAGAGCCCACTTGTCAACGCCCTACATTTTGAAACTAGGCATCCTGTTTGGTGCTTAAGTAGTAGGACTCCTGAGTGCATGGTCTCCCATGTGACACAAAATTCAGACAAATATATTACTGAGGTTTAGCTGAAGGTATTCAAGCTTGTCATGCATGTCCTCTCCTATGTGAAGAGTCATTAAGTGTAGGGGTCAACCTTAACCTTTTTTTGCACAAGCCAGCAGGGCAAGTTGATTCAAAATTGCACTAGTCCTTAATTATAAAAGTAAATTTTGATCACTTATACAGGAAACCATGCAAGCAAAGCCAAGAAATACTCTGATTATTGCACATTTATCCTGCTGTCACATTGCTTCCAGCTCCCCAGCAGAATGAAGACTGCAATACCATTACAGTGAGACCCCCCCCATTGTTTTGTACCATAGCCTCCTCTCTTCCTCTTTCTGCCCCCCCACACCAAACAGAGAGAGGATATCACAACAGCAAATGTTCAATCAAGCAGTCCTAGCTCTGCGCACATAGTAGCTGACATCATCATGCACCTCACCACACTATCACCACCACCCACAGGGTAATGAACAGGGTCGGGCAGAGAAAGACACTCTCAGCCCCCACCCTATAGTCAACTGGAGACCTGCACTTTTGAAAGTTTATGTACAGTGTCAAGTGAGCCAGGAGCACATCAAAGATTTCTTTGGGTTGGGGCTAAACAAACCTAAGGGGCTTGGGAAATAGAAAACTGACATTTTTATTTGTAAAAGTATTGATTTTAATATGCTCTACCCTAACAATAACAGATTTTTCTTTAACATTGTTCTTTCATCAGCCCAGGGGAAATAGTACACAGGCAGAACACTATACTATTTCTATTTCTGTATAGAATGATCTATGCACCCCAAGAATGCCCATTTCAAGGTTTCAAACTATGCATTTTTATCAAGGTTTATTTTTGTACCATACATGATCCAAAGCTTTGTTTTGAGGCTGAAAGGACATGCTGAGTGGGATAAGGGTGGAACTGTATGGATGGTGATGGCTGGCATGGTCCATTTAGAAGAGCTGTGGACCCCTACACTTGCCAGTAATGGGATCTATGGATGGTCACTTCAGAGTCTGGTCTGCAGTGGCGTCCAGGGAAAGAACAGAGTTAAGAGATTTGGAGGGGAGAGGGAAGTTATGGTGAGGCTGGGATAAAACCCACCACCTGCAGGGCCGATCCTGTATACCTATTTGCATTTTGTCACTGAAATGTTGGATACAAATACTCAAAATGTAGAGAAATGAGGGGCACTGGTCTTAATAATATTGGACAAATTGTTAGACATAGACACATTCAGAAAACTGGAACCTAGTGACTTAACAGCACTCTACCCTTGATCACCCTGAACACTAGCTGAAAGTCTTAACAGTGGAGTGATAATGACTCACATTGAGTCTTTTGTGGGATCCCTCTCTTGAACTGCCAGATAATTGCAGCTCTTAATGAGCTGTTAAACACACCTGGCCATCTGGGACATTGAGAGAGATTAGCATGAAGACTAGAGAATGCTAAAGTAGAGACATTTTTAACTTCACTAACAGCCATGAAAATCTGCACTAGTCAAGACGTGCTAGTAGAGAGTTAGCTGCACTAGCCCTGGTCAATTTGCACCAGTGTTGAGCTAGTAAAACAATGTTAAGATCGACCCCTGATTAAGTGCTCTAAAAACAAGCTGCTCCCAGCAGAGCCCCGTGGAGCATCCTGTGCTCTGTGTGCAGGATCACATCACACTTGAGGGAATATGCAGGTCAAGCTTGAAAACCTTCATCTAAAGCTAAATGATATATTTGTCTGACTTTTGTGCTAAAATGGAGACTGTGCACTCAGGAGTCCTACTGCTTAAGCCCTGAGGAAGAGGCCTAGCCTCGAAACATTGGCTATTAAGGAGCAGGCTGTTGAAAGTGTTTGGTTATTATGTTGTAGTGAAATTAAAAAAAAAGACTGCAATGTTGACTTAGCGAGTGAGTCTTTATTTTCTAACTTGAGGGTGTTACTTTATGGCTTGCTATGAACAGACTCTTCCTACATCAGTTTTTTGTTTTCACGGAGGGACAACCTTCTGGAATTTCCTTTGTTAATTGCCAGAAGTCTCGTAACAAAATGAGTGAGCCCCAGGCAGTGGCAGTAGAAGCTATGATAGACCTGTTAGCCATAGTAGAAATACGGGCAAGACCTTGCAGTACCAGACTGCACAATCTACTAGAGGGACAGAAAAAAATGAAGTAGGGGGGAGGCTCTGCATGCTAGGGAAAGTACAGAGGGCACATGAGGGCAAATAGGGCAGCATTCTGACAATACAAGGGGAACAAAGCAAGGCCAACTGTGAAGATTATCTGAAGAAGGTGAAATAGGCAAGAATTATGTCAAGAAAAAGAAAAGCAGAGATGGAGCTGGGGTCGGGAGGAGAAAACATTTCTTTAGGTACAGAAGGCAAAAAACAAAAAACAAAAACTAAGGAGGGTATTATCAGAAAAAAAGAATAAAAGGACATAGGTGGAGCTGGAGAGGAAAATGGCTGATCTACTAAATGATTATCTTTGCTCAGTATTATTCACTGTGGAGGAGGGGTCACTACTGAAGTGCAGCATGCAGGCGAAAAAGATGGGGTGAGAGGACTGAGTGGGGTCCAGTCTTGGAAGAAAGGGTGGTCAGGGGCCTCAAAACCCTGAAGGTGGACAAAGCACCTGGTCCAGGTGGGTTGCAACCTTGTGTGCCAAAGAAGGTGGTGAAGACCCTGGCAGTGTCATTGACAAGTTTAATGGTTCACTGTCAGTGGAGGTGGTTTCATAATGACCTGAGCAACCACGGGCTTGTGGTTTGCACCAGGGCACACCCTAAGGTCCCCACATTTCCCAAACTTTTATCGAAGTGTTCCTTCCGTAAATTTAGCCTTGAGAACTACCTGGCAGACCTAAGTAATGCAAGCTGGCAAGGCCTGTACCTCACCAAGACACTAGAGGAAGCTGTCAAAATATTTAATGATAAGATCACATACCTGGCCAATAAACATGTCCCCATAATCAGAGCTTGTAAGTTCTCCCACTCCTGGTTTACTCCTGACCTTAAAGCAGTGCTCACCAACTGTGACAAACTGTGGTCTTGTGCCAGACAAACCAAGTCACCATCGGACTGGCAGTTCTTCCCAGCCACCAGAAATGCCTGCACCCAGCTTGTACATATTACAAAATCAAACTTCTATATCACTACCCTGGAACAGGCAAATGGTAATTCAGCCAAACTCTGGAAGATTATAAGATCAGTAGAAGGCCACCAATCCACTCCCTCCATTCCTAGTAAAATCCGCACAAATGGTGTGGTTGTTGAGGATCGTACACAGATCCTTCAGGAACTTAACACACACTTTGCCACTGCTGGGTTGGCTTTTGACTTCTCTCCATACAACAATTTATTCAACACTGACCAAGCTAGTAGCCCTCAGCCAGCAATCCAAGCAATCCAATCCTTACAAGCTCAAATGGGCAGACTGGGTGGGCCATAGGCCCTTATCTGCTGACACTGTCTATGTAGCTATGTATCTATGTAATCTTTCCAGCTGAAGCATGTTTCCTTTAATGAAGTTGAGGATCTCTTCATTAAGCTAGACACCAGGAAGGCCGGTGGGGAAGACAGACTCGATCCCTTACTGCTCAGACTAGGGTATTACTACCTTACTTTTCCCCATACTACACTTACTCAGCCTTTCCATAGACACACCTCGGTATCCTCCTGTTGGAAAGCCACACACATAATCCCTCTTTTCAAATCAGGTGACCTATGCAACCTAAATAACTACAGGCCAATCTCTATCTTGCCTACACTCTCCAAAATCTTCGAGAAGCTAGTACATAGCCAACTTAAGCATCACCTTAAAACTTACTCCCTCCTCAACCCTGCACAGTCAGGTTTTAGGTCAAATCATAGTGCCATCACGGCCGTTGCAAAAGTTACCAATGACTGGATTATGGCCTATGATGCAAAAAGATTCACAGGCGCCATCATTCTCGATCTCAGCAAGGCGTTTGACACTGTCTATCACAACCTTGTCATTCAAAGTCTCCGCAGCATAGGTGCCACTGCCTTCATGGCAATGTGGTTTATCAGCTACCTGTCTGGTCGAGTTCAGAAAATTAAAGCTGACAGTCTCTTCTCAGCCCCCCTTCCCATTACCAGAGGTGTTCCCCAGGGCTTCATTTTAGGCCCAATTCTCTTTTCCATCTACATTAATCACCTTGATTCCAACATCAACGACTCCAAGCTACACTTCTTTGCAGATGACACAGTTCTGTATTCGTCAAAAACAACCATGTCTGAAGTTAGAGAGGAGCTGCAGGCTGCCTTCTCTTACCTCGAGAAGAACCTCATCAATTAGAAACTACTAGTAAATTAAAAAAAACTAAGGCTATGTTCTTTTCCCCCAACAATGTCCCCTCCCTGCCATCACAGACAAACAGTGCTATTATCACCCTCCTTAGAGAACCTCTCGAGACAGTGTCCAAGTTCAAATATCTAGGCATATGGCTCGACTGCAGACTCTCCTTTAGTGCCCATATTGACTCCCTTGCCAGTAAGCTTAAATCTAGACTAGGTTTCTTCTATAGAAATAGATTCCTCTTCCCCCAGGAGACTAGAGTCAGGCTCATGCAGTCCACCATCTTACCCCTTCTCAGTTATGGAGATCTGATTTACAAATCTGCCATGGTCACCAGTCTGTACAAGCTCGATGTCCTGTATCACCGAGCCTTGTGTTTCATCACTATTGCCCCATTTAGAACTCACCATTGCAATCTGTATGCATCCATTGGTTGGACCTCCCTAGCTACCAGGCACTTGTATGTTAAACATTCTATTAAAAAATCTTCCAGGCTACTTACTTCCCCTCACCCACATCTCCTGGTGTACATACTCTCTCAGGAAGTCGGACTTCATGTATCTAGACATGCCCAGGACTCGTACTTCCTTTGGCAAACCTGCCATCCTGACCCCTATGCTCTACTGACCAACTGGAACAATCTACAATCTACTCTGAAGCTTACCGGTCTTATATCTGTCAGTGCCTTTAAAACCTTAACCACGAGATTGGTTAAACAGATATTCAGCTGTCGTAGGCTGTAAACCCAGCCTCTGCTATTGGTTCCCTAGTCTTTGCCCAGTCCCTTTTCCTTCCCCACCCACCAGGCCCTTCATGTCACACTTTCCCACCAAACAGGCCTCCCATGTCACAACTCCCCACTACCCTCCATTCCTCCCTCCCTCTCCTCCTCCCTCTGCTATTCCCCTCTTACACCCTCTTTATCTCTTCTTTCCTTCCAACTTCACACTACCTGGTCACCAGTACTTAATGAACTCTTTTGTGGCCTTCTATTTATGCATCCCATATCCACCTTAAGGCCTTTGCACTTTATTTATTGCCATAGTTCAGTCCCTGTTATTTGCACTTTTCTGATCCTTTTTTTGTACTTCAGTTGTGCATGTTGCACACTTGTGGCCATTGTTATTTCTACTGTTTACTATGCCTGTATTATTTACTGTATTCCATGCCTGTATAACAATGCATATTGTACCCACTTCTATTGCCTGTATTATGTATGTATATACTATATGTTGCCACATGGATTGTGTATGTTTGTATGTATACTATGCTGCTACTTGTTTGTGTTTCTGAAATATGTCTCAGGACCTCCTTGTGAATTAGCTTGCTCAATGGAGTTATTCTTGCAATTAACTTGAACTTGAACTCCAGTAGACTGGAGAGCTGCTAATGTGGTGCAGCTTAACAAGAGTGGGGACACATGACCTGGGAAATAACAGACCAGTTAGCCTAACCTTAGTTGTAGGCAACCTGTTGGAAACCATCATTAAGAAACATATTGTGGAATCCTTGGAAGCAAATGAGTTGCAGGACAGGAGGCAACACAAGTCTGTAGCAGGAAGATCTTGCCAAATTAACCTGCTTGACTTCTTTGATTGGGTCACAGATGTAGTAGACAGGGGCTAAGAAGAGACCGTGTTGTACCTCAACTTTAGGCCTTCATTGCCATCCCACACAGAAGGATAATAAGTAGTAGTATTTATTTGGTAACTGGTTAAACAAAGCTCTGAGTCACATGACCCTTTTACAGGCTTGACCCAGGGGAGTACCCCAGTACATGTAACAAAATATATACAAGTTACTGTATACACGAATACTCAATACAATAAATTACACTCACAAAAAAAAGATGAGTGACTCTGGAGTGGGGAACAAACTAATCAGTTTGAAAGTGAACTGGCTGGAAGACAGGATACAGGGGGTGATCATCAATGGGGCATACTCGGAGCCCAGGGGAATCATGGGGGTACCACAGGGATCAATTCTGGGACTGGTGGTCTTCAGTATCTCATTTTTGGTATAGGAGGGGGAATCCAGTAGAATATGTTTCTGTTTGTTGATGACATGAATATCTGTCACAGAGTGGACACTGAGGAAAGAAAGAAAAAATTAAGGAGACCTGGAAAAATTGGAAAGGTGGTCCAGATTATGCCAAATAAAGTTCAGTGCAAAAGAAAAGTGCAAAATGGTGCACACTGGGACCCACAGGGAAAAAAGAGGGGAAGCAATACCTTGGGAAGGGGGTGATGGCCAACCACTGGTAGAAAGCACCCTAAAACCTACTACTGGATGATGGTGGTGGTGGTGGTGGTGGTGGGGAAGTAATGGTAGTGCAGACAATGTAGGGAAGAGACCAGTGAACCATAATTTGTGGCAACAAGTCCACTGCATAGTTCAACAATGCATACGGGAAGGTGAAAGGGGATTTGATAGTAAAGGGACAGAAATGATACTGCCTGTGTACAGGTTCCTGGTTGCACCTGGAGTACTGAGTACAGTTCTGGAGTTCACAGTTCAAGAAAGACAGAAACTGCATGGAAACTACCAAAGAAGGCCACGAAGATGATCCACGGGCAGAAGTGTAGGTTGTATGAGGAAAGGTTCACAGACCATAGCATCCATACACTGGAGGCCAGGAGGGAAAGAAGCATATGACTAAAACATACAAGTTCCTAGAAGGAACCAACAGGACAGATTGCAAGGAGTTATGAGGAATAAGGACAGTGTAATTAAATAAGACAGGTGGAAACTGGTGTGAGGGGTAGAATCAGGAGGGACATGATGAAGTTCTTCTACATAAAGCAGGAGGGATATTGACTAGACTGCCCAGAGAGTTGATCAAAGCCAATACTGTGACAGGCTTTAAACTTGGTTAGGACAGATGTAACGGGCTAGTGGGACCCACAGGGGAAAAGAGGGGAGGCAATACCTTGGGAAGGGGGTGATGACCAACCACTAAGGTGATTAGATCTCTAAATCCAGTCCAGCATTATTCTCAGCATGGAGCTAGGCAGTGAAATGGAAAGAATGGGTGGACCTCTGTGTCTTTTTTTGTTGACACACTCTGTGTTTCTTTTCAGATCATTTTGATGAATTCCAAAAGCATTTTGTGGCTTATGGATTGGAAAAGAAGAAAGTCACTGTGTGTTTCTCTGAGGAAGGGGGCTGTATCAGCTTACTTTACTGAGTCAGGAGCAGAGGGAGAGTCTAATTGGAGGTGTGGCTTAGGAGTACAAAAGCAGGTGTCTCCAATTACAGCTTCCTGCTGTTTTTGACAGAGAACTTTGGTTTCAGAGCAAGAAACAGCAATCTAGAACTACAGATTTTTTTACTAATTGGCCTCCTTCCCACCCCTCCACCCTCAGCCAGTTCTACTTTTATAGCCACTGGATTTGACTGACAACAGAACTTCCTGTTTGGCAGTAGGAAGGGAAGGATCACTGAGACACATTAGTTTCATCAGCCTTGAGGGAACCTATAAAATAACTTCCCTCCGTGGCTGCTGGAGGTCTGAATCCAAGCACGGAAGAAAGAGCCTACTGAAGACTACAGGAAGTTCCTGTCCCAGAACTGGAAGGGTGAGAGTTGTAAGGGCGTATAAGCAGTAGGAAAGTAAGTGTAAAAATACATAGGGGGAGGAGACAGTAAGCATACAAAGCAACAGGAGAGGGGACACAAAATAAGTCAAGATGGGAGTGGTGCAGTGCAATGGCTGTGGGGCAGCAGTGTTCCAGGAGACATTCTGGAGGCTGTGATGCTTCCCTGTTTGCAGGCACCTCTCTGGTCTGAGGGAGGAGGTTGCCCGTCTCCAGGCTCACCTCTTCCCCCTCCCAGGGACCACCAGGGCCACCACCGTTACCTCAGAGGTTGCCAAGAAAGAGGAGCAGTTGGACCAAGGTGGGCTCAGGGAGGGAGAGGGTGGTGGAACAGAGGTGCATCCCTCCAGTTGTACCTCTCCACAATTCATATACTGTTCTGGCAAGAGTGGTTTCTCTGTGGAGGCACCTGAGTGGAGACCAAGGAGAATGCTGGGAACCTCCACAAAGGAGACCCACAGGAGGGTGGCACAAACCCCCCTGTGATAGGGTGGGTGACCCTACCCCAGTTGGAAAACTGTAGTGATGAATAAAGCAGCTTAGCTTCAACAAAGTTTACCCCATGATGCCAAATTAGGGATATGTACAGTATAGCTTGCAGTAGTCCCTGGAAGTAAAATAAAGTTGTAGTTACCTTTTCCTTCCTCTACGTAAGTCTGGTGTACTTTATATTTTGTTTATCTTTGAGCCTTGCTAGCTGGCCACTATCAGGGTAGTCTTCAATTTAGTGTGTGTTCTACAATCCCCCCACCCCCCAAAGAATGTGGCATGCTGGTATATAGAGATCACCATAAAAAGTATTACATAAGGGCTTTGCTTTTTAATAAGAGTAAAAGAAACTGCCCAAGGCGTGTAATGTGCCAGCTAACAAATAAAGTTCTCCTTGCTGTAGAAACTCTGAGCATGGCAGTTTGCCTATATAATGGGAGGATGCACCCCCAGTATAAATGTAACAAAGCGCTGAGCAGTAAATCCAGGCAAATATACCTGTGCTAAATAGTTTGTTGTTTACAGGCTGCTGATGATTTTGGGAAATAGTTGAGACTATTTCTGTGAAACAAAACAAGATATAAGGAAGCATTTGATAGCTTTAGAAAAAGAGATGTGTATAAATTATAAAAGTATATGAGGATAACAGTTAAAGGTTGAGTTCATCTCTAGAAGAATCTATGCTTTTTAAAGGTAGTTTGTACCTGGAAGCTGGGAGGTCAGAAGCTCCTGGGTCTGTGTTTCTGTTGCTGCTGCTATTTCAGCAGCTGCAGCCATTTTAGAAAGATGTTCCCTTAGGGAAGGGCTGGCACTGAATTGCATTTGTATACAGGGAAGGCTTGGGTTTTGTCCTGCCAGGAAGTGATTAGTTTATTAAAGGGATGAAATTTCTGAAAAGGATATTTGTTTGTACAGGTATGTTCTTATGTTTATGCTTTTGTAAGGGGCTTAGCATTGTGTAACAATTGCCCCTATATATGTATCCTGTATATTTCTTTGAAAATAATGCAGTTGTGTGAATTATAAATCTAGTATTCCTTTAATTGTTTAATTGAACATGCCTGATAAATCATGTGACACCTGAGCTGTATATAAGGGATGCTCAGGTAACCTACAGTTTAGATTTACTTTGGGCTGAGGAGCAGAGAGGAACCGCAGGGAGAAGCAGTGTGGAGCCAGCGAAGCAGCCAAACATGAGAGAGGCATGCAGTGTTGAAGTACTGAGATCCTGGTTACCCAAAGGTGAAGGTGAGGCAAGCTTAAAGTGGAACTCGGGTTGAAAGTCCTGTAAAGCCTAAAAGCAAGGAGGAATCACTGTGGCCAGGGATTGGTCCTGGACCTCCAAAGGTCAGGTTTGGGCTACCTGGATGCTAGAAGCTGCTCACCTGGAATTTACCAAAGGAGAGGACTCAGACTGGTGAGAAGCTGCAGAGGCCTGAGTGGGCAGATACTCAGACTGCAGAGGAACTTGCAGAAACCCAGGGGGTATTGGCAGGGTGACCATACCATGCGATGGGTTCAGTTCCTGGTCTCTAGAGGGCATTGTAAGGTCCAACTGCAGTGTTCTAGTGAGGGGTCTCCTAGCTAAACTCCCAGACCATACTCTTTATTGTTTTTCTTATAGTAACCTGACAAAAGTTTACATCTGAAAATGCCATCTGTACAAACCTGGCAATGAAACAGCACCTCAGGGTGTTTTACATGCTATTTTATTATTCCTGCTGTCTTCCTGAATTGATCCCCACTACATTTGGTACCAGAAGTGGGGTGCCAGAACACACTGACAGGGGATGTGTGGCTGGTCACACACTAGATGTGCTGGTACTGAAGAAAGCGAGACGTGCAGGAAACCTCTAGTGCTAAAAGTCTGAACAGTTTGCTGACTGAATAACTGATCCTGTGATAATGATGTATGAGAAAGTGAAGTCCTTGGTGGAATTGGCAGCAATGAACTTGCAGAGTGAACCAGAGGAGGCGCTGTCTGAGAGAGAGATGCTGATGAATGTCTCAAAGATGGTGCAATGGCTGACTCAAAAGTGGCTAGAGACTGAGGAACAATGTTCTGTGGCAGAGCAACGAATGCAGACACTGGAGCAGATGGAAGTTGTGACTGTTAACCAAGCACTGTTTGGGAACCATGAGGCTGATGGGGAAGGAACAGTGGCATCTAAATTTGCTAAGGAGAATGATGACAATGTCCCAGATGAACAGCCCTGTGGTATACTCCCTGCAGATCTGTGTGCTGTTTTAGAAAATGTGGAGTTGCCAGAGTTGGATGATGATCGAAGAGTGCAGGTACAATTGCCTGAACTGACAGAGCTTGAAAGGCAAGAGCAAGAGCCAAGTCAGCTATGTGAACATTTTAAGGACTTGTGTGCCGACATCCAGAAGGGTCCTGGAAGTTCAACAGACTGCAGGTATGGAGAACCAGTGGTCCTTTTAAGACCAGAAGGGACTGAGTGTTTAAAGCCTAAAACTAATACTGACTTTCAAATGTGGAGTATGCTCCAAATGAATGATACCTGTGTACGTAGGTTATTTGCATTTGTAAACATGGTTGATAATGTGCCTAGTAATGTTGAAAGGCTGGATTGTGCTAGACCTTTTTATTTTATAAAGAATGGGGTCCTGTATAGGCGTCACAAGAAATTTCGGGAGAAATGTACTGAAGACCAGTTGGTGGTGCCCAGGGTACTTTGACTGCAGGTTCTTCAGGCAGCACATTTTGATCCCAAGAAAGGATATTTGAGATGCCATGGGATGTTAAATCACATACTATCCTATTTCTACTGGCCAGGGGTAATTAAACAAGTAGTGAAGTTCTGCAAGACCTGTAAAACATGTCAGAGTGTGGTGGCAACCAATAGGATGGCAGCTAGAATAGTTGCAAGGAATAAAAATTAATTTTCTGGTAGGAGGTGTCGGGATGGGTGGAGTCCTATATCCATTTGACATTAAGACTGGGGAGAGATTCTTGGAGGTGGAAGTACCTCCTAGATATAGTTTCTCTCTCTAAGCATAAAAGGTAATGTGTGTTCTGAAGAAATGTTTAATCATATTATAATGCTGGGAAAAAATAATTGAGTACTTCTAGATAAAAAAAAACAACAAAGGAATGTGAGGGTATTAGACTCAAGAGTAGGGAGATGTGGTTAAAGGGATTACCATGTTGTAGAAGTTCTCTGTTAATAGTACAGTCAATTGGCTGAGTTGTCATACCTGAACGTAAAGAAAGGTAATGATTCTATTAAAAGAGAAAGGGATGAAAATAAAATGGAAGTGGAAGAGGAGTCAGTACCAGGTTAGTTAAATCAATAAAACTTCTGAAGTCAGGCATGGAAACAAGTCATTTGCAAGAACTGGTTCCCTTTTAAGCTGGGGGGGGTATAACAACTAACAATGCCCTCTAGAGACCAGGAACTGAACCCATCACATGGTATGGTCACCCTGCCAATACCCCCCTGGATTTCTGCAAGTTCCTCTGCAGTCTGAGTATCTGCCCACTCAGGCCTCTGCAGCTTCTCACCAGTCTGAGTCCTCTCCCTTTTGGTAAATTCCAGGTGAGCAGCTTCTAGCATCCAGGTAGCCCAAACCTGACCTTTGGAGGTCCAGGGCCAATCCCAGGCCACAGTGATTCCTCATTGCTTTTAGGCTTTACAGGACTTTCAACCTGAGCTCCACCTTAAGCTTGCCTCACTTTCACCTTTGGGTAACCAGGATCTCAGTACTTCAACACTGCATGTCTCTCTCACGTTTGGCTGCTTCTCTGGCTCCACACTGCTTCTCCCTGAGGTTCCTCTCTGCTCCTCAGCCCAAAGTAAATCTAAACCGTAGGTTACCTGAGTATCCTTTACATATAGCTCAGGTGTCACATGATTTATCAGTCATGTTCTATTAAACAATTAAAGGAATACTAGATTTATAATTCACACAACTGCATTATTTTCAAAGAAATATACAGGATACATACTGTATATAGGGGCAATTGTTACACAATGCTAAGCCCCTTACAAAAGCATAAACATAAGAACATACCTGTACAAAAAAATACCCTTTTCAGAAATGTCATCCCTTTAAACTAATCACTTCCTGGCAGGACAAGACCCAAGCCTTCCCTGTATACTAATGCAATTCAGGGCCAGCCCTTCCCTAAGGGAACATCTTTCTAAAATGGCTGCAGCTGCTGAAATAGCAGCAGCAACAGAAACACAGACCCAGGAGCTTCTGAACTCCCAGCTTCCAGGTACAAACTACCTTTAAAAAGCATAGATTCTTCTAGAGATGAACTCAACCTTTAACTGTTATCCTGCATATACTTTTATAATTTATACACATAGCTTTAGAAAAGAGATCAAATGCTTCCTTATATCATGTTTTGTTTCACAGAAATAGTCTCAACTATTTCCCAAAATCATCAGCAGCCTGTAAACAACAAACTATTTAGCACAGGTATATTTGCCTGGATTTACTGCTCAGCGCTTTGTTACATTTATACGGGGGGGTTGCATCCTCCCATTTTATAGGCAAACTGCCATGCTCAGAGTTTCTACAGCAAGGAGAACTTTATTTGTTAGCTGGCACATTACACGCCTTGGGCAGCTTCTTTTACTCTTATTTAAAAGCAAAGCCCTCATGTAATACTTCTTATGGTGATCTCTATATACCAGCATGCCACATTCTTTGGGGGAGGGATTGTAGAGCACAAACTAAATTGAAGACTACCCTGATAGTCGCCAGCTAGCAAGGCTCAAAGATGAACAAAATATAAAGTACACCAGACTTACATAGAGGAATGAAAAGATAACTACAACTTTATTTGACTTCCAGGGACTACTGCATGCTATACATATCCCTAATTTGGCTTCATGGGGTAAACTTTGTTGAAGCTGAGCTGCTTTATCCATCACTACAGTTTTCCAACTGGTGTAGGGTCACCCACCCTATTGCACCCCCACAGGGGAAGGAAATACCTCCTGGTGGGGGACTCGATCATTGGGGGGGTAGAAGTGAGGGTAGAAGGGGATAGGGAGGTAAGGTGCCTGCCTGATGCCATGGCTCAGAGGGACATGAAGCGAATCCTCAGGATCGCGGGAGCAGCTGCACGAGGGAGGGAGCTGGATGTCATTGTCCACCTAGGGACAAATGACCTAGCTGTGAGTGGGATCAGAGCGGTGCAAGAGGAGTTTGTGGAGTTGGGGAGGGGCCTTAGACAAGTAGCATGTATGGTAACCTTCTCAGAGGTGCTGCCTGTCTATGGCAAGGATGATGTGAAGGTATTCCATACCATGGGATTCAATGAATGGTTGAAAAACTCATGTGGAGCTCAGGGTTTTGGCTTCATTGGGGACTGGGGAGCCACCTGGAGGGATGCAGGCTTATACTAGTACGATGGTCTGCATCTGTCTGGGGGGGAACCAGGATCCTAGGTGACAGGTTTAAATGCTTCATTGGCAAGCATTTAAACTAGCCAAGGGGGGGCACTGAAAAGGAGCAGGGAAATCTCAACCTTGCCCCACAAAACACAGTAATTGGAGAAGTAAACTCCAAGGTAGGGAGTCAGTAGGGAGCAGGGCAGGGGTAAATGCAGTAAAAGGCAGTAAGGACAGGGATGAGGCTAAAAGGGGTCAGGCCAAAAAAAAATAAATGGAAGGTGCTGAGTACCAATGTCCATAGTCTGTGCAACAAGCTCCCTGAACTAGTGGCCTTGGGATGCCTGGATATTGTGGCAGTCACTGAAACATGGTACACAGAGAACTATGACTGGGATGTCAGCACATCACGATACACAGACTACAGGAGGGACATGGTGGGTAAAAGAGGAGGAGGAGTAGCTGTCTATATAAGGGAAGAGATCAAAGCAACAGAACTAAAGAGTAAACAGGAAGTTGATGAGTCACTATGGGTCACCCTGGAGACAGGAAATGGCACCACAGTCCGCATGGGGGTTGTGTACAGACCCCTATCTCAGGGGGAGGAAATGGACAAGGAAATGATAGAAGGCATCCTTAAAATAGCAGAGAAAGGGTAGATATTATTGATGGGGGACATGAATATGCCAGATGTTAACTGGAGTACCTTTGCTGCAGGCACATCCAAGAGCAGGGTCATTCTTGATGCCCTATAGGGGGCATGCCTCAGATGGCTAGTGTTGGATCTCACTCAGGAGGGAGCAATCTTAGACCTGGTGCTCTCAAATGGGGAAGGAGAAAGGATCTCAGATTTAGAAGTGGGTAGCCAGCTGGGAACAAGTGACCACCAAACAGTTTGGTTCACAATAAACACAGCCACAGAATCAAGCCATACAAAAACAAGAGTATTGGACTTCAGGAAAATGAGAGTGCCTCAGAAAAGCACTAGCAAACTGGCAAGAAGGAGGGGTGGAGGAACTATGGGGAACAATCAAAACAGCCATTGCAGAGGCAACAGCCTTTGTGTGAAGCAAATCAACAAAACAAAATGAAGGAAAAAAACACTATGGTTCTCAAAAGAGGTGGCAGGAACGGTTAAGGAGAAAAGGAAAGCATTCAGGAAATATAAGGAAATGCAGAAGGAGCAGGGCAGAGAACTTTATCAGTTAAAGCAGAAGGAGGAAGGGAAGGCAGTCAGAATAGCAAAGGCACAAACTGAGGAAAAGATAGCCACCTCTGTTAAAAAGGGGGTTGAAACCTTTTATAGGTACATTAGGGAGCAAAGAAAGACCAAGGGAGGGATACAGAGACTTAATAAAGGGGAAGGAATGTGGGCCAAGGGTAACCGTGAAAAAGCAGGGATACTGAACGAATATTTCTGCTTAGTATTCACAGTGGAAGAGGAGGGGGAGGTTCCTAAACCAAACAAGAGAGAAACTCTGAATAGGGGGGTTGATACCAGTCCATTCACAGAAGAAAGGGTTTTGAAAGAACTCTTGAAACTGAGGGTGGACAAAGCAATGGGGCCTGATGGGATTCACCCAAGAATTCTAAAAGAACTAAGGGTGGAACTAGTAACACCACTGACTAGTCTCTTTCACAAATCATGGGAGGATGCGGTGGTACATGAGAACAAAAGGAGGACAAATGTGATTCTACTTTGCAAAAGTGGGAGCAGGGAAGAGGCAGGAAACTACAAGACCAGTTAGTTTGAATTCAGTGGTAGGGAAAATGATGGAATCACTTCTGAAGGAAAGAATTGTTGAGTACCTAGAGGCCAGTGGGTCACAGGGCCCAAGGCAGTAAGGTTTCACAGCAGGAAGGTCATGTCAGATGAACATAATAGATTTCTTTGACTGGATGACCAAAGTGAGGGGCTGCAGATATGGCCTACCTAGATTTTAGCAAGGCATTTGACACAGCCTCACACAAAAGATTAATATACAAGTTAGCCAGCCTTGGAGTGGGTCCCAAGATGGTAGCCTGGATAAAAAACTTGCTGGACAACAGGATGCAAAAGGTAATAGTAAACTGAGTCCACAGTAAAGAAAGGAGGGTAACTAGTGGGGTACTGCAGGGTTTGGCACTGGGACTGGTCCTCTTTAATGTCTTTATAAGTGACTTTGGAGAGCACCTGGAAGGAAAGGTATGTCTCTTTGCAGATGACACAAAGATCTGCAACAGGGTTGATACAGAAGGTGGGGTGGAAAGGATGAAAAGGGACTTGGCAAGGTTGGAGGAATGGTCAAATATGTGGCAGCTCAGATTCAGTGCAAAGAAGTGCAAGGTAATGCATCTGGGAAACAAAAACCCAGGGGAAGAGTACACAGTGTGGGGTGAGTTAATAACAACAACAAAAACTGAAAGAGACCTAGGAGTAATTATATCAGATTATCTAAGGTGGGCAAGCAATGAAGAAGAACGAAGCAAGCAACGAAGAAGCCAGAAGGGGAAGGAAGGAAACATATTCAATTCAGTGCTTTAGAGTAACTGGTAATTGCTATTTTTCTTTTAAACTTAGATTGTGGGCTTTTAGTGACACTATACTTTCTTTGTTGTCTTTACTTATAATTGTTTTTGGGCCGTTGGAAATTTAAAGCATAGTGGGGTGTAATTCTGTGCTGTCTTTAATTGCTGCAAATTTTCGCCCCTCCCCCCTTCCCCAACTCTTAATTATATGCCCTGTTAAATCTGATTGACAGGAGCTAAACACAGGGTATAGTAAGGGGTGTGAAGTAGGAGGGGCATAAGGGGGAAGAAGCCCACCCTCAGCACGACAAGTGTTTTGACTCATTTGTTTATTTATTGGTTTCTTTTCTTTTAAAAAAAAAATTATCTGAGGATCAGTGGCAGGATTTTTAGTACAGCAAATTAATAAAAAGGGAACTAGGAGAGCTTCAGTAGCAGACAAGTAGTGGAATTGCAGTATAATGTGGGGAGTGGTGCAATGCAGTGGCTGTGGGGCAGCCATATTCAGGCAGACCTTCTGGACACTGAGGTGCTGCCCTATCTGCATGCATCTCTCTGGACTGCGGGATGAGGTAGCCAGACTCAGAGCAGAAGTAAACTGGGTGAGGAGTACCATCACCCTATCCAGGGACCACCAGTCCAATGCCACTGCCTCAAAGGATGCCAAGAACGAGGGAGCACTTGGATGACAGTGGGCTCAGGGACGGTTAGAGCAGTTAGGCAGAGGCACATCCCAGATCCTATTCCACTCAAGAACTCATATGCCACACTGGCAAATGAGGACAACCAAATAGAGGTACCCAGAGAAGTGGAAGGAAAGGATGTGGAGGTTAGCAAGGAGGTGACCTCAGCGGGAAAGCAGTGGACCCCAGAGGAGGAGGAGGAAGTGAATCCTGGTGGGGGACTCCATCATAAGAGGGATCCAGCTAGGAACACAGGAGGGGGAGGACAGGGAGGTGAGGTGCCTACCAGGTGCCACGGCATGGAGGGATGGAAGGAAGATCCTGGGGATCACTGGGAAGGCAAGACGGGAGGGTGAGCTGGATGTCATTATCCACCTAGGTACTAATGACCTGGCAAATGGGGAGCCAAAGGAAGTTCAGGAAGAGTTTAGGAAACTGGGGAGGGGTCTCAAGCAAGTAGCTACTTCTGTCACTTTCTCGAAGTACTACCTGTGAGAGGCAAGGGAGAACAGGAGTGCATGCACCAGGAACTTTAACTCATGGTTGAAGAACTGGTGCTATGAGGAAGGGTTTGGATTCATTGGTGACTGGGGACCCACCTGGAGGGATGGAGGTTTGTTCAAGCCTGATGGCCTGCATCCATCCTGGAGGGGAATCCAAGCACTCAATGATAAGTTTAAATGCTACATTGACAAGCATTTAAACTAGCAAAGGGGGGTGACAGGCCAGCAAGGAGGGTACCTACTTGCTCACCCCCCACAGCTAGCAGTGGAACCAGTGAACCAGAGGAGTGGCTATATCTGCAAAGCAGTGTGCAAAAGATGGAGATTAGTGCCCAAGAGGTGGATAAGCAGAAAAGGGGCAAAATTCAGCAGAAGGGCAGACAGCAAGGAGAACCAGGGATAAATGACAACCAAGGAAGGGGCTGGAGCAGAACAGTGAAACAGTCTAGGGAGGTCAAATCATGGAAAGCCATGTGTGCAAATGCCAGGAGCCTTAGCAACAAGATGGAAGATCTGGAGGCTGTCATGGTACAGTCAGACCTGGACATTGTGGCCATCACTGAAACCTGTGTAATGATAACCACGACTGGGAGATGACCATACCTGGCTACAACATATTCAGAAGAGAGACAGAGCAGGCAGGAAGGGGAGGAGGAGTGGCACTGTATGTGAAAAATGACATAAGGGCCACAGAGATCCAGGAGGAACAAAATGGGGAGAGATACTGTGGGTTAAGCTGGAAAGGAAAATGGGACAGCTATCCCACAGGTGTGGTCTATAGACCACCAGCCCAGGAGGAAGAAACAGATAGGGAGTTGATGCTAGCCATCCAAAGGATGGCAGACAAGGTGAGGTAGTACTGGTTGGAGACTTCAATATTCCAGACGTGGACTGGAGCATCCCAGCAGCAGCATCAACTAGGAGCAGATTTATCCTGGACTCCCTTCAGGGTGCCTTCCTCAAGCAACTGGTCATGGAACCAACCCAGCAGAAGGCAATACTGGACCTTGTGCTCACAAACAGGGACAGTGTGATGGGGGTAACAGTGGGGGAGCACCTGGGAAACAGTGACCACCAGTCATTGTGGTTTGAAATCACAGAAAGAGCAGAACCAAACCACACAAAAATACGATCCTGGATTTTAGGGGGCAGACTTTGAGAAAATGGGGAGATACTTGAAAGAGGCATTAAAGGAATGGGACAGGAATCAGGGGTTGAGGAACAGTGGGCAGTATTTAAAATGGGGATTACAAGAACAACAGAATTATGCATTAAGCAGGTTAGCAAGAGGAAAAGGAAGAGGAGACCATTACGGTTTTCCAAAGAGGTAGCAAAGAAAGTGAAAGCTGTGTTGCATCCAGGCAATACAAAAAAGACACAGGCAGAAGGGGATAGGGAGAAGCACCAGGAGAAGCAAAGGGAGGCAGGAGGTCAATGGGAAGCCAAAGCTCAGACAGAAGAACACATTGCAAAATCAGTGGGTAGAGGGGACAAAACCTTTTACAGGTACATAAGTGAAAAAAGAAAGACAAAGGGAGGGATAGTGAGACTGAAGGGGGAGGATGGGGGCCGCATGGAGGATGACAACAGTAAAGCTGACATTTTGAACAGGTATTTCTGCTCAGTCTTTACTGACGAAGAGGAGGGTAATGGGTCTGAAGGGAGTACAAGGGGTGAGAATGGTGCAGAAATGGACACAAGTCCCTTTACACGAGAAAGGGTCCTGAAGGAACTGGAAGCAATAAGAGTTGATAAAGCAATGGGGCCAGATGGGGTGCACCCCAGGGTCCTTAAAGAACTAAGAGAGGTGGTGGCTGAACCTCTGGCTATCCTGTTTAGCCGATCACTGGAAACAGGGGAGGTACCCAAAGACTGGAGGACAGCAGATGTAGTCCCCTTATACAAAAGTAGGAACAAAGAGGAAGCAGGGAACTACAGACCAGTCAGCCTCACCTCGGTAGTGGGGAAGATCATGGAAGCACTACTGAAGGAGAGATTGGTGGAACATCTGGTTGTCAATGGACTACAGGACCCAAGGCAGCATGGTTTCACCCAGGGGAGGTCATGTCAGACCAACTCGCTGAATTTTTGACTGGGTGACTAGGGAGGTGGATCAGGGAGGGCAGGACATGGCCTATCTAGACTTCAGCAAGGCCTTTGACACTGTGCCACATAGAAGACTATTACACAAACTGAGGGATATGGGTGTGGGCAGGACAGTAGTGTGGTGGGTAGGTAACTGGCTGGGTGGCAGGACACAGAGGGTGGTGGTAAATGGCTGTCACTCCACAGAGGGAAGAGTGACCAGTGGGGTACCACAGGGATCAGTGCTGGGACCGGTCCTATTCAACATCTTCATCAGTGACATTGCGCAGGACCTAGAAGGCAGAATTTCACTGTTCGCTGATGACACAAGCTCTGTAACAGAGTAGACACACCAGAGGGTGTAGACAGAATGAGAAGGGACCTGCAGAAACTTGAAGAATGGTCAGGGTTTGGCAGTTGAAATTCAATGCAAAGAAGTGCAAGATAATGCATATGGGGCACAAAAACCCTGGCACAATATATCAGTTGGGGGGTGAGGATATAGCATGCACCAAGCAGGAAAGGGATCTTGGGGTTGTCATCTCTGATGACCTCAAGGTAGGAAACATGTGACAATGCAGCAGGTAAACAAATAGGATGCTGGGATGTATAGGCAGGGGCATCACCAGCAGGAAAAGGAGGTCATAATCCTGCTATAACAAGACACTAGTGAGGCCTCACCTGGAGTACACTGTACAGTTCTGGAGACCATACCACGTAAGGACATAGACAGGGTAGAGAAGGTTCAGAGGAGGGCAACAAAGATGGTGCATGGATTGCATCACAAGTCCTATGAAGACAGGTTGAAGGAACTGAACATGTACTCCCTGGAGGAGAGGAGAGGGAGAGAGGGGATATGATAGAGACATACAAATATCTTACAGGGAGGAACAGGGTGCAGGAAAACACTATTTTTAAGTGAAAAAGATGTTCCAGGACTAGAGGGCATGGGATGAAGTTGGAGGAGGACGATTCAGAGGAAACATGAGAAAGAATTTCTTCACAGAACGGGTGGTGGACAAGTGGAACACCCTGCCAGAGGAAGTGGTGGGGCTGAAACAATCACAGGATTTAAGAATGCATGGGATAGACATAAAGGAATTCTGGAGGTCAGGGATAAGGGGCAACAGACTTCTAGGAAAACAAACTGAACTTACAAGCTCAAATGGTCAGACTGGGTGGGCCATAGGCCCTTATCTGCCGACACTGTCTATGTATCTATGTATCTATGTATAATGTCAGAAGGCAGTAAGGAGGGCTGGGGGATACTGGGATGCATAGGGAGAGGCATCAACAGTAGAAAACAGGAAGTTGTTATCTGTCTGTACAGACAGTTAGTGAGACCCCATCTGGAGTACTGCATGCAATTCTGGAGACCCCATCTCCGCAAAGACATAGAGTGGAGGCTGTTCAGATTAGGGCAACCAAAATGGTGCAGGGTCTGCACCAGAAGACATACAACGAGAGACTAAAGCAGCTTAATATGTATACCCTTGAGGAAAGGAGGGAGAGGGGGGGACATGATAGAAACTTTCAAGTATCTCAAGGGAATTAACAAAGTACAAGAGGGTAGCATCTTTCAGAAGAAGAGATGTGCAAGAACAAGGGGGCACAGTTTGAAGATAGAGGGAGGATGGCTCAGAGGTAATGTTAGAAAGTATTTTTTCACAGAGAGGGTTATGGTTGCATGGAACAGTTTCCTGAGGAGGTTGTAGAGTCAGGAACAGTGGGAGAATTCAAGAATGCTTGGGACAGGCATGAGGCAATTCTAGTGGGGGATAGGAGGAAGTAAGCTGTTGATTAAGCAGAATCTGCAGCTTATCCATCAGGTAGAGAAATGGGCAGACTAGGTGGGCCAAGAGGTCCTTATCTGCCATCAAATTCTATGCTTCTATGTTCTAGTTTTCCATACATTACATAATCGTGAATTAGTTTCCACAGTTTACTTTAAAAAGTCACTGTAAATTGTGGATAACTAATTTTTAAAGTAAACTCTGGAACATCAGTCCACAGTTTAAATAAACTATTTATGCTTTTGGAATGGTAGAAGTCTGAGGAATTAGGCAGAATTGGTCACATTTTGCAGAATCCTATCAGAATGGGAATCTGAAACTTCTGCACAGCTCTACTAATCAGTTTTAGGGGCAATTTTGTTTGCTAGATGCATCTTTTTTGTATTCTCTGTCAGAGTAAGGCTTTGTTACATGGGCGGATAGGATGAGAGGAGGCTGTTGTTTTCCGGTGGAAGGTTGCTAGGAAAGTCACCCTTCATTGCAAGCATTGTAGGGCTTGAAAAGATCTTAATGGCAGTCAGGTTTTTAAGGAATGGTAGTAATTGATGCTTTTTTGAGTTTGTTGTCTTGCTGGTGGAAGGATTCACAGGAGTACTTTTCTTTCCTTTGCTGGGTCAGATTTTGTATTGAAGACCATTTATTGTCTAATGTCAAGTAGGCTATTAGAGGTAATGAAGAGGCAGTGGAGGCAGAGCCAAGACCATTAGTCGTCCTGTGTGTCACCTCTCACTCTGTAACTACCTACTTAATTGTAATGTCTAATGCTGTAGGAGTCCTTACTTTGTAAGTGTTTCAGGCCAATAGAGTGCTGACAGTTTGTGTTGTAATAGTAATTATGGTGAAGCACTAACTTAGTGATGTATTTTGTGCAGCACTGGATGCTAATATCAAGTAATTAAGTAAAAAAATCAATACTGCCGGGGGCTATTTGGGACATTATATAGGTGGGTTATTCGGCAGCTAGGAGTGTTTTTAAAAAAAAAAATACTGTATATATGGCAGATTTAGTTTGGTGGAGGCACAAGGTTAAACACCCAAGCTGCTTATTACGTGGCTCTGGGTCATTCCTGAAAACAGACCCTCTCCCAGTGTACCTACCCAGTGAATAAAGTGAAAATAGATAAATAATAAATAAAGGGTCTCAGAGCACTTTCAGTTGCTATTGTACCATAATTCTGACTCACTGCTACGGAATTCCGACACTGTGATGTCAGAGCTATGGTACAATAACATTTCAGCTCCTACTGATTTTTGTTTAATACGAGCATTAACCATATATTATAACTATCTATGCGCTTTACCGAACAATAAGTGAAAGAGTCACAACAATCCCATTGTTTAAGGAACAAGACTGTAAGAGGGGAATTATGCCATGGTGGGTTTGTGTTATATAAATGACTTCAACCACCAGGAGGTATGTTTACAAGCATAACATATGCTCTGGAAATGTCTTATTCCACTTCTCAAATGTTTAATAATGATTAGTTGTTTAATGGTGGTGTAACTTAGTGCTATAGCTTTAAGTTGGTAGTTTTATTTATTTTATTTAGTTTTTGTTGACCAGGTAAGTGCACTAGACAAATCCTGCCTATTTTCAGGCACGACCCGGGGGAGGGGGATACAGATGAATGCCAACTGACCTTGAACCAGATTAAGCTGTTGGTGGTATTTTTAGTGAATGAGGGAAATTTGGCCAGGACACCGGGAAAATTCCCCTACTGGCTGCTGGTCAGTGGCTGGTGGGGAGTCTTTCTGACGTCACGTCACAGAATGGCAGACGGTTTGGAACACGGACCAGAGAGGGAGGTCGAAATGAGCCTATGGCCTGATGAGGAAATGAGTTCGAGTTTATCGGGAGACCACGATGCAGAGACTGGCAAAGGTCAGCTGGAAACAGCACTGGAGGAAACAGGGAATACTCCATTTGTGGTTGGTAATATTTCAGCTGGCATTTCAGGAGATTTACAAGTCAAAAAATCACTTACATATGTGGAGTCAAAATCGGCTCCGAAGACGGCTGATAAGCATGAGTGTAACACAGATTTAGACCCACAAAAGGAACTGGGTCTTCAGGGAGAGGTTTCCGGGAGGATTGCTTGTGGAGACGGACCGCACACGTCACATATAGTGCAACGACAATTCGGGATTGGAGAAGACAGCCAAAGAAGCGACGGGAAAGACTGGTCGGAGGAGGTTGCTCTAACTGAAGCGGGCTGGAAACGCACGGACTCTGGGGACTGGGTTCCAGACTTTACTTGGTCAGCCTCTATCAGCATGCATGCCACGGATTCTCAAACGATGACTTCAGGTACCACCAATACAGAGAAAATGCCTTCTTTTTCAAAAAGTAAAGGGGAGGGTGGAGAGAGTATCTTGGCTTATGAAAAGCCAAGTACCTCTACAGCAGGTGCTATTTCGGAGTTAGCAGTTTCTAAGAGTTTAAATTCTGAATTATTGGGGCACAGTAAAAAACCTACAATGTCTGACTTATTCAAAAATAAATGAGCAAGCACTACGCCGCAATGCTGTGCGGTTAAATATAAAGGAGGCCTCAGAACATCCAGACAGATATTACATTTTTAAACAGCTATTGAAAACTGCAATGGGATTCTGTGCCAAAGACATTTATGCTTTAATTCATATTTCTGGAGAGGACTCTTTTGACATTAGCTTTCAAACAAATGCTCTTATGGAAAAATTCTGGGAAAAATATGCAGTACAGAAAAATACCCCTTTATGGTTGCCTTTTTTGCCATTCCATTAACCAGACCTCTGATTAGATTTGTCACAATTATGTTTAGAAACGAAGGAGTGAACGTGAGTGATATATATCATTGGCTACAATCAAAGTGTGAAGTGTTAGGCCCCCCAGAAGCGATTTTAGATATTGAGGGAATTTGGACTGGGGGATGGAAATTTAAAGTCAAGCTTTTTCAAGTTAATTCTGAAATTGTTCATCTGCCAAACAGTTTTTTCCTAGGCAAAGATAGAGGGGTATGTTTCTATGGGGGTCAACCAAAGGCTTGTTACAAGTGTGGGGATAGAACACATATTAGTAGTGTTTGTGACATTTTAAAATGCCCATCATGTGGGGGCTTTGGCCACTCAGTAGACATGTGCACAAACATTTTTCAATGTACTTTATGTGAGGAAAAAGGGCATGCATTTCATCAATGCCCTTGGGCCAGACATAATTGTCCTGGAGGTTTAGATCATGATGGGTTACTGCGTAAAGCTCAATCCAAAAACAAAAGCTCAACTGAACCTATTCTTTTACACCCTCCAACACTGGTATCTCCATCTATTCCTCCGGATTTAGATAAGAACAGGGAAGTTTCACCTGTGGTAAATGACCATCTGACCACGGTGGAAAATCTACTGTTCAACCAGTGATTAAACAGATTTCTAGTTCTTTCATGCCACCCCTTTGAAATAGTGAAAATAGAAGATTTACAAGAGCTTCACTGAAGCAAAACCAAACGAGTCCTCTGCCCACAGAAAACTTTTTTTTACCTCTTCAGGAGGAGGTTAGAGATTCAGATTTAGAATCCGAAACTTCCCATCTTTCAGAAATTGTAACAGATGATGAGGAGAGTAAATCTACAGAACTTGCAAAAGACAAAAAGGGAAAGAAAGGAAAAAAAAGGAAAGTGAGCCAAAAAAATAGTATTTGAACAACTTTATGGCCTCCTTAAAGTTTGCCTCTTTTAATGTTTGTAGTTTAAAAACTTTTCAGAGGCAGATATCCATTTTTTCACACCTCAAATTTCTAAGATTAGATGTCATTTTTCTACAAGAAGCTAGACTTTCTTCCCTTCATGAAATAAATCAGTTAAAAAGAAAATGGACATGTGGGCCTTCTTTTTGGTCCTTTGGGTCAGAAGTAGCAGATGGCATTGCCATACTATTTGGAAATTTGTCTTTTAAAGTTTCCAAAGTCATAGATTTATTTCCTGGTAGGGCTCTAATTCTAGATTGTTCATGGGGAGACTATTGTTTTCGTTTTATTAATATATATGGTCCTCAATCTAAAACTGGCAGTATTGATCTTTTGGGAAATTAAGCCATTTTTGTTTACCAAAAACATATAATATGGGTGGAGACTTTAATTGTTCTCTGATATACAGATTCGAGAATGTCGGGAAAAAAGTATATTACGACTCAAATGCTCTTCTTGATATTGTGAAAGACACAAGTCTTCAAGACGTATATAGAAGTTTACATTCACAGGCTGGTGAAACTTATCATAGGCATACATTTGCGACCCGAATAGACATGTTTTTTATTTCACATTATTTAAAAACAATTTTTTGTTCAGTAATTCCATCAGAGTTTTCTGATCATCACATATTATCTTGTGTTCTTTCATTAAAAAATCTGCCGACAAAGTTTTACACTTTGATACAAAGATGGAGATTAAACACCTCATTTTTGGCAAATTCAGTTTATTTTTCTAAATTGGAATTTTTTTTGGCTGCAAAGTTTTCTACTCTAGATTTCTTTTCATCTTATTATGAGTGGTGGTTACGCACGAAACAGGAAATTAAAAAGTTATTTCAAAATTGGGGCAAGAGTAAAGTTGATTATGATTATAGAAAATATTTGGTATATAGAAACCAATTATATAGACTAATGTCATTTCCTCCTAGTGACCATCACTTATTTACCTCTCAAATTAAAGAAATAAAGAAGCAGATGAGAATGTTTCAATATAATAGGCTAAATCACTAGATTTAGAATTCAGATTTAATATAAAAACTCTCCCATGTCTGACCCTTATCAAGCATGTAAAACGCACTTAGCTGATACCTTAATGACGGGTTTGCTCAATTCAAATAATGAAATAATTACTGCTGATTTAGACATGTTACATCTTGTTCAAAAATCTATTCAAGATTATTTCTCATTTTCAAAGGTATCATCTACTGATACCTTTCCAAAGCAGGTTTTTCATACTCTTCCTAGGGTTCCTGACAAGCTATTACAGTCCCTGACAAAACCCATTTCATCACAAGAAGTAATTGCTGTAATCAAACAATTAAAAATGGGTCTTCCTGGGATAGATGGTATCCCAAACGAATTTTATAAAAAATGTATAGTATATATGGGATTTTTTTTGCCCCTTGTATTTAATTCATTTTTATCTTCTGAATATCTTGTGAAGAATTTTCTATGTCCATAATGACATTTATTTACAAAAAGGGATAATCGATTCTATCAAATTATGCACCAATTTGTTTATTAAATAGTGACTATAAAATTTTATCAAAAATTTTGCATAATAGGTTAGAAAACTTGCAGAATTGTTGATTCATCCAACACAAACGGTGCCGTAAAAAACAGGAAGATTCAACATAATCTTTTTTAATCAGAGATCTTTTGCTAGCAATCTAAATTTCATAAAACAGAATTGGTAGCAGCTTTAGATCAGTCAAAAGCCTTTGATGCTGTGAGCCATTCCTATCTTTATTTTATTTTATCATCTTATGGGATCCCGGAAATCTTCATACACTGGATTTCACAATTATATAACAAAGCGGTTACTGTTCCAATAGTAAATGGACTTATGGGAGAAAAGGTTAAGATTAATAGGGGAGCTAGATAGGGGTGCCCTTTAAGTCCTCTGTTATACACCTTTGTTTTAGACCAGTTATTAGACATATTATTTCTGAAGAAACCATAATTGGTATTGCCCCTTTCCGCATTTAGAGAGTATCAGTTAACTGCTTTTGCAGATTATGTAACGCTCTCCTAGCTGACCCAGTTTCTTTAAAGAAAGCGTAGAGATTTTAATTTTTTGGTCAGTTCTCTGGGCCTCTCTCAATATACAAAAAGTTTTGTTTTGCAGCTAGGCAAATTGTTCCTGATCTAACTCAATGTTTTGATATTTCTTTAAACTACACCCAAAAAATCTTAGGAATTTGGTTTGGGGTAGAAGATATGGAATTATATAACTGGGAGAAGCAGCTTCTCATTGGGGAAATGAAAGTTAACCGATGGAAACATTGGAAATTTGGAAAACATAAAAGAGTGATGATTATAAATAAATTTTTATTACCTGTTTTCATTTATATTAGCCATCTTTTTCCCCCACCTCTAGTTTTTGAAACTAGATTATATAGTATTTTTTTTTCAGATGCTCTGGGGAAATAGGTTGAATCCGGTTAAAAGGAGTTTACTTACCTTAAGAAAAGAGATGGAGGTTTGCAGATGACCAACCCAAATATTTTTTTTCATTCCATATTTTTGTTTTCTTCCTTTCCGTTTATTTGGCAAGAAGCATCTTTACCTTGGCATTTTTGGGTTAAATCTTTATGGCATAAATATTTTTTTAAATGGTCAATATTACCACCCAGAATTTTGATGTCAGATGAACTTCCAAAATATGGTCTTTCCACCTTTAAAAAATTATTTCAATGGAAAATTCCCCTACAAAAAGTACGTTCTTTAAATAGGAAATCTTTTTATGATTTAATTGTATATGATTTATAGAAAGTAAGTTTGATTTTTCCTAACTGTTCCCCGACAAATATGAAATATGCTCTAAATAAATTAACCGATCTTAGGATTCCGCTTAAAATCTGGGATGTTATTTGGATCTCAGCTCACGGACGATTGGGAGTTCGAAAATTTAAAGTACAAACCGGTGACTGATAGGTATTGTTTAAGATCTGATTGTATTAATATAGAAGAAAGTCAAACTCATTTTTTATAGACTGCAATGATAGTAAGAAATTTTGGGAATTTGACTACATTACATTGGTGTATGCCTCATTTACAGTCTATAACTTATAATACTTTGGTGTTAGGGGATTATTCGGGAAGGTGGGAGAAATATCACCAAAGTACCCTAAATGTCTCTTTTGCTGTCTTGCAATATTTTTTATGGCAAGCACGTTGTCTCTTTGTATTACAGCAAATTCATACAGATTATTCGATAATTGTGTCTTATGTAGTATCTGAGTTGCATGCACTTCGAATAAGGGATGGAAAAAAGTTTTCTAACACTTATGTTGCTCATTTGTGGAAATATTTTCCAGATTGCTGAAGTTACAGGGTTTGTTTGGATTATTTGAAACCATTTTCTCTGTTAAGTAATCGAACTTATTTTTTTTTTGCCTGGTAATGAAAAATTGTCTTAAGTGATGTTATGTTCATTTCTCAATAAAATTTCCCCTACTCTGCTGCATTGCTGCCAGCAGGGGGACCCTTGGCCACCAGTGTTGCTGTGGCCAGTCTGCCTAGGATGCTGGAGGAGATGGATGCATCTAGTACAGGGGAGCTGGCCTCCTCTCCTGTACTGTCTGATCCAGAGGCTGTTGTTGCTGCTTGTGATGTGGCTGAGGTTGTCGACCTCAGTGTTCTTACCTCTACTGACGCTTCTGCTGTGCCTCGTTCTGCTTGTGAATTTGTGCCTCCTTTGCCTAAGGATAAGTCTGGTCTGCTCGCTGCACGTTCACATCTACTGCTGCAAATGGACTTACTTGACAGAGAACTTGCTGTTTTTTCGGATGTCACTGGATCCTCTGCGCTGGCGTCTTCTGTTTCCAGTCGGACGACTTCTGCGGCTGGACCGGAGGAAAGTGGTGTTTCACTGAATGCAGTTGTTTCAATGCTTCCTACGGAACGTTCCCCTGATTCTCGGGCTGGCAGTTCATTGGGTTCAGTACCCGTGTGCATAAAGCCCCTTCTGCCTGTTTCCTCTGTGCATGTTGAGGGTGCCCCTGTTCCTCCTTTACCAGCTCCAGGGGTGACTTTTGCTGGACAGACATTTTCCTTCACCTCCCGAGTCCAGAGACCTGGCTGGAGCAAACTGCCCGGAGTTCCTTCTGCTCCTGGTTCTGAGGGGACTAGTACTTTGAAACCGGCGATTTTGCCAATGGAAACTTCTTGGTCTCCTGATTGGGCGTTACGGGTGGCTGGCTGGGAACAATCGGAAGGTGGGTCCTGGTCACCAGACTCACAAGATCCTTCCTATATTAGGATGCTGAAAAACGCTGTTGCATCGGCGGACACTGTGTCTTCTGACCCTCTGAGCTCCAACTTGCCCCGGGGTAATTCATCTTCTCCTTGTGGTTTGGACTCTGAATCTGTTAATGATACTGTTGTGGGGGATACTGATGTACTGGGGAATATTGCTGTTACTGAGGTTCCTGTTTCTGGTGTTGATGTATATGCCTCTGATTCTCAGTGTCCCACCTCGAGCTTGGTTTGTCCAGCTTCAGAGGCACCTGGAGGCTCGACTCCCGCAATACCGGCCTGTTTGGGTCAAGACCCTGCGTCACGGCAGGGTGTGGCTCCCAAACCTGGTATTTCAGTGGGTTTTAAGCTCACAGATTTGTTTCAATCCAATAAAGGTGAGCCTGCTCCTAGATTCAATGCTGTCAGGTTTTTATATAAAGGGGGGCTAGATACCCCCCCCCGACAGGTTGTATGTTGCTAAATCTTTGCCTAAAGGGTCTATGCATTTCTTTTCATCGGAAATGTTTGCCTTGATTAGTTTAGGGAATTCCAATTTTGGTGTGAGCTTTAAACATGTTTCTCATTTGGATCGTTTTTGGGTCCAGTATGCTAAATTGAAAACTTCCCCTTTGGGCTCCCTTTCATGTTCTTACTTTAACGAAACCTACTGTTAAGACTATCACTATTATGTTTAAAAACGAAGGGGTCAATGTTGAGGACATTTTATTTTGGCTCCGACAGAGATGTGAGGTTTTGAATAAACCTACCCCAATTTTAGATAGTGAACAGATTTGGGATGGTGTATGGAGGGTTAGGGTTAAGCTGTTTTCCTCTGACTCTGGTCCAGCTCACTTGCCTAATTTTTTTTTTCTTGGGAAAGATAAGGGGTTGATTTTTTTATGCAGGGCAACCTAGGTCTTGCTTTAAATGTGGATCTTGTGCCCATTTTAGCTCTGCTTGTGACACACTTAAATGTAGCCATTGTTTAGATTTTGGCCATTCCTCTAGTGCTTGTTTGAACCTTTTTAAGTGTAACCTCTGTGAAAACACTGGTCATGTTTATGGTCATTGTCCCCGGGCCTCTCATAACCGGGATGATTGTCCCTCCCATGTGGGCCTCATTAACCTTGCTCAACAGCAGCAGGCACAAAAATCTGCTGAGAGTCTTTCTCGTGTTGGTACTGTGGCTTCTCCCCCTTCCCCTTCTTTCCTGTTTGCTCCTGTTATGGAGCCTGCAGTTGGGGTGGCTCCTGTTTCGGCCCCTCAGAATGATGTTCTGCTGCTTGAGCCTGCTTCTATTGTGTCTCTGGAGGGCCTTTCTTTGATTATCCCTGACTCTGCTACACTTATGGTTATGCCTCCCCCTCCCCCTCCTTTGTCTCAGACTTTGCCTGTTTAGGAGCAGGCTACCCCTTTTACTGTTCCTAAAAAAAAGGACCAGGAAAGGGCTGACTGTTTCTGGTAAGGGTAAGGCTCCTGGGTCCTGGGCTTCTGGTAATAAATTTGCGATTTTAGCTCCAGAAGTTGCTGATAGGGATTCTGGGGATGATGATACGGATACCTCCTCCCTTGTGTCTAATACTGATACGGATGGGGGTGGCGATGTTGACCCCATTGTTAAATGGATGAGACAGTGTCACCGTGGTAAATCACCCTAATCCTAAACCCTTTGGATTCCTTGTCCATTCTCTCTTTTAATGTTAACAGTATTAAGGGAGATAAAAAGCTTGGTGGTGGTCTGCTCTCTTTACTAGAGATGCATTGTGACATCGCTGGTTTAGTGGATACTCGTTTAAAAACTAACAAAGAACTCCAGCAAGCTTCTTGGGTTTGGTCTCAGGGCCCTTCTTTTTGGTCCTCTGGGGTGGATAAGTGTGATGGGGTAGGTATTTTGTTTTATAATCCTGCCCTTCGGGTATCTAGATTGGTGGATATTTTCCCAGGTCGTGCACTGCTGCTTGACCTCACCTTCTACACTGAACGATTTCGGTTAATTGCGGTATATGCCCCTCAGACCAAAGCATTGCTGTCTGCTCTTTTTCAAACTATTCAACCATTTTTGCATACTTCTAGACTGATCATTTGGGCTGGGGATTTTAATTGTGGTCTTCATCAGTCTGATAGAGGACTTCAGACAACCAAATTGTTTAGTGACTCTATGACTCTGAAGAATGTTCTGTCAACAGCTAAACTTCAGGATGCCTATAGGGTTCTGCACCCTAGGGGTGGTTATACTTATTTTTGGGGTGCTTGACGCACTAGGATTGAGTTTTTATTTCTTTCCCATATGCTTACTGTTCGTGATTGTCAGACTATTGGTAGAGAGTTCTCAGATCATGTGGCCTTAAGGGTTGTATTGTCCTGGTCTGACGTTCCCGGTGTAAAAAGAACAGATGGCAACTCAATGATTCCATTCTTGATGATCCCAAAATCCAAAAGTTGTGGAGGCGAGACTGGGCAGCACGGTTGTCTGTTGCTGACATCTATGAGGATATTTTAGAATGGTGGGAGGACACTAAGGCTGGTTGGAGGAAGGTTTTCCAACAGAAAGCCGATGCGGCTCTTACCTGCCAATATAAAAAGTACCTGGCCTTACGTCAACAATTGCAGAATTTGATTTCTCTGTCTGATGAGAATCATTATGATTATAGCTCTCAGATTTCTGTTTTGCGTGATCAGATGAAGGCTTTGCAGAATGACAGGGCTAAATCCTTGGGCTATGAAGCTCACTTTGGGACTAAAATTACCAAAGGGGGCTTTGACCCTTTCAAAGACTGTCAGGATAGGGTGGACTCTTGGATTATTTATAACCTGGTATCCCCTTCGGGAGATCTGGTTAGTTCCCCGGAGTCCCTGATTCAGGTTGTTGAACATTTTGTTTTGGGCATGTTTGGGACTGAATCTCCCTTCGCTGATGATGATGTTTTTTTTGACTCATTATCTTTGCCCTCCCTCACTTCAGCAGAATGTGAGATGCTTTCTGCTGCTATTACTGAGGAGGAAGTATTACAGGCCATAGTTGGTTTGAAATGGGATTCTGCTCCTGGCTCTGATGGCCTCACGGCAGGATTCTATTCTACTTTTCGCACTGGTTTGGTTCCTGCTTTAACTCTTTTGTTTAATGAAATGTTGTCAAAGGCATCATTTTCCAAGTCTATGAAAGAGGCAATCTTGGTCCTCATTCATAACAAGGGGGTGGCTTCTGATATCAATAACTGGAGATCTTTGAGTTTACTTAATGTGGACAGCAAACTTGTGGCAAAAATTTTGCTTGCCAGACTTGTTCGGGTAGCTCGGCTACTTAGTCCTGTCCAGACGTGCAGCATCCCTGGTAGGTGCCAATCTGACAATCTGATTTTATTACGTGAACTATTTGCCCTAGGGGACCTGAATTACATTCAGGGTTTGGTGCTGGCAATCGATCAAGAGAAAGCCTTTGATATAGTTTCCCATACATATTTGTTCTCAGTTTTAGCTGCATTTGGATTTCCCTCCAAATTTATAGATTGGATTCGAGCTCTTTATTTTCAGGCAGTACTTCTCCCTAATGTTAATGGTTGGTTGGGACATCCTGTTTTAGTTAAATGGGGGGTGCATCAGGGGTGCCCTTTGAGTCCCCTTTTATATGCCTTTGGAACTGATATTTTGATTAGGGCAATTCTTCATTGCCCCGGGATCCTTGGGTTACAAGGGCTGCCTGGCCTCCCTCCTATCAAAGTACTGGCTTATGCAGACGACTTGGTGCTGACTGTGGCATCCCGTTCGGATGAGCAGGCTGTACTTGATGTGTTCCAACAGTATTCCTTAGTGGCAGGATCCCGGATTAATTTTTTGAAGAGTGTTGAGCTCCCGCTAGGATCCCCCACTCCTCCTGAGTCCGGTACCTTTGCTGGCGTCCAGCTCTCTTCAGAACCCATTAGGATTCTCGGTCTATGGTTTGGGCCTGGAGGTTTACCACTGTTGAACTGGACTGGGGCATTAGGGAGGGCTGATAAGCTTTTAGCTGGGTGGCGACAGAAGCAGATTGGGAAGAAAAAACAGGTTTATTTACTCAAAACTTTGATGGTCCCCATTTTTTTGTACCTTTGCTATGTTCCCCCATGTCTTTATTTACCAGACTATATAGTGTTTTCTTTCAGGCTCTTTGGGGTTCTCAGTTGAATCCTATCAAGCGATGTTTCACTTATCGGCCTCCCTGTGAGGGTGGGGTAGGGATGGTACATCCTGCAGCCTTTTTTATAGTATTTTTTTTTTGTTATAATTTGGGTTGGGCCTTGAAACCTGGTAATAAGGGCTGGAAACCTTTTCTTTGTTCGTGGCTTTGGCCTTGTCTTATTCCCTGGGAACTAGGCAAAAGGGGGTCTGTGGCTAAACTTTCAGACCTCCCGCCTTTTGGTTTGGAGGTCATGAAACTGGCCATGACCTGGGGTTTAAAGCCCGGTGATTTTTGTACACTGAGTAGGAGGTCAGTATATGATCACATTTGGAGACGAGAGGCTCAGGATCTTGTTGCGGTTCCATCCTGTCCACTTGATCGTCTGTCTTGGATATTGAAGCAACTTTTGAATCCTAGACTCCCTCCTTATGTGTGGGACATGGTCTGGCTCAGTAATTATGGTAGACTTAGTGTTAAGGGGAATCACAAACATAAAATGATGATTGATAGATACTGTCCTAGGGATTCTTGCCTTTCGATTATAGAATCTCAGGCTCATTTATTCCTTGACTGTCCATTTGCTTCAGATTTTTGGTCTACTATTGCTGTTATGTGGGGTGAACCTTTTTTTACTAAACTGTCTTATTATGTTTGGGACTCATTCTGTTTTACATATTAAATATCATGCAGAAACTATATATATTGTACTATGTTTTATGCGTTATTTTTTATGGCAAGCTAGATGTCTGCTAGTTTCGCACCAGAAATGGATCCCTATTTTGGAAATTGTGTAGAATGTTAGGAATGCTGTATTTACCTTGAAAAAGTTTGATTTTTCTAGATATTCCAGACCGCAATTTCGTAATTTTTGGATTAACTGTGATTCTTGGAATTTGACTTGATTTTTTTGTATCCTCTTTTTTTTTGTTTTTGCTGTTTTTCTTTGACCTTTGTCATTTATATCCTTTGAATGTTTGTTGTAATGAAGCCCACTTCTTCTCAATAAAATTCCCCTACTCTTTTCGATTAAGTGCCACGGGATCTTTAACATCCACCTGAACTACCACCAATCCAGGCAGATGGGACCTCGATTTAACATCTCATCTGAAAGACGGCACCTCAAAAGTGCAGCACCCCTTTCATGCTGCACTACAGTGTCAGTACTGGGATATTAACCCAAGTGCCAAATGTGGGAGCTGAACCCACAGCCCTCAGATCTCCTGGCCTCAGAGGTGAGTATGCTACCTACTGAGCCACTAGCACTGCATGTATTAACATACTGTACATCAGGATTCCACCAATCTGTATCGACAGCAAAGTTGTCAAAGTGCTTCTTGGCGACAGAAACATTGTCGACAGGCGAAATTTTGCCTGTCAACATTAAGTGTTTTTTTTATGTGGGGGTTTTCACCCCTGCACCCCCTTCTGAAAGATAAACTCCAGGTCAGAGTTTATATGGGGGGGGTGCATTTGAAATTGGCAAAATTCGCCATCAGGCCCAGTAGAGCGACAACCTTGAGGTTGTCGCTGTACTAGATTTCGATGTCGAAATTTTGACATTGTAACATGATACTGTACATCAGGTAAGCAGCAGGCTTTAGATTGTGGTTAGAACATCTGACTTGTTACCTGTAGGTGCAGTTGCACTGGAATAAGTGAGTTATGATTGTATGATTATACAACAGTTGGTCCTGCTTCTTTAAATATCTAACACTGAGTGTTTTCTTACTTCCCATGTGAGCTGTGAGTCTAAGCTGGCAGCCAGTGCTGTTGATTACCTTGTGGCTGCCATTTGATCTGTATGTCTTAGCTGCACTTCAGTGTACTTGATTAGTTTGTCAGATGCTGTAGTGTCTTTGCTGCTGCATTCAAGGAAAGTGGATATTTTACTACTTTTGAGAGCAATTTATGCAAGTATTTGGTAATGCTTTAGTGCTGTATGTATGTATATATGTTTCTGCTGTTATGTGTAATTGTTATTTCTGATTATTTTCTTGTGTTTTAATTAGGTATGTAAGTTTTCTTTATGTCTGGTTTAAAGAGGAGCAGCATTGAGTCTTTCTGAGTTTGGATTTTTGTGTATTTAGTATATAGTTTGTGTTTTTTTTTAAGTTACAGTAGTGTTTGTTTTTAAATCAAGGATGGAAATGAGAAAGGAAAAGTGTGGCCTACTGGGATTTAAACCTCAGATCTCTGGTATGCCGTTCCAGTGCTCTAACCATTAAGCTACAGGCTCACTGGTCAAAGCGTCTGAGGAATTTCCTTACAGCCACACACACTCCTTTCTCTAGTGTTGCACAATTATGCAACTAGGAACCAATGTTACAAATGCCACTTTCTGTCAGTGCAGTTTAACCCCTGCAAGGTATACATATTTTTAAATCAAGGATGGAAATGAGAAAGGAAAAGTGTGGCCTACTGGGATTCGAACCTCAGATCTCTGGTATGCCGTTCCGTTCCGTTGGTTCCTAGTTGTAAACAGAAAGGATGAACACAAGTGGTACCCAATTTTACTCTAATAATGACTGAGAACATTTTTAAGAAACTTTACATGAATAAAATGAATTATGTAAAAGAATCTTGACTTCTGCTTCTGGCTTGGGGGGAAGGGGTGTTGAACCAGTGATCTCCTGGTGCCCATATGAGTGCTACAACCACTGGAATGCGCTATTTTCTAAGACAGTATAAGTATGGCTGTTATACTGCTTAATGATAGGTAGCAATGTGATTTAAATGATCTATAAAACTGAAACACTCCTTGGTGTACATTGTTTTATTTTTTCCCCTCATGTTACTCCATACAGTGTCTACTAAAAATAATAGAATATATTCAAGTTATACCTAGCTACACCATATAAGAATTACTTTACATTTAAATGTAAATCTCTACAACACCAAACCAAAGCAATATGGAGTTGCTATATCTTTACCCTTTGTTTGGAAGACTTGTGAACAGCAGAGCCCTTAAGAATCAAACCATTAACCCCAGGTTTAAGTTCTGCAAGTCTGGTCCATAAGAGGAGACTTGTGAATACACAAATAAAACTTTTGAGTAAAAATAATCATGTCCATCCACAAACCATTGAGTGGCATTTTGCCAGGAACTAAACCTAGCAAAATAATATAATTTATACTTATTACATCTCTGAACTTCCTAACAAGTGATTGTGGAAGTATTTTGCACAAATAACCAAAGTTTGGAAAACTCTGTACAGAACAAAAAGATATATTATGGTGGTGTGGTAGTTCCACTATTATTAGGGTTGAGCAGGAACTTCTGTGCTAACCTCAGTTTTTGCACCTTTATAATACAGCCATTCCTGGACAGAATGAATTGACATTTGGCATGCACTGAGTCAATGCTAGGATCTCTGGATTCTGTAAATTTTGAAATATTTAATGGGGGGTGTTGAACATTCTAGGTGATTGAAAATACTGTACAGTACATAAAAATATATATTTAAGACATTCATTTTTTCGCTGATTGCAATAAAACAGCCATGAGGTGAATTCTGAAACTTTCAGGTTTGTTAGACTTTGGATAAATGTGACACTTCAATATGTGGCTCTACACAAAAATGTGTAAACTTTCAGTTATTATGAAAATAAAATGCTGTTTTTGCACATGCATGGTTAATTTTTTCACACATTTTTTGTAACTGTATTTTTGCAAAACTAATATAGGTCTTTTTCTGGAATCAGAACCCATTTTTGTGAGATAAGAGTCATTGTTTAAAGAGTCTTAGCAGTCATGAAAGTGAGAAAGTTGGACAACCTTTGAGCATCAAAAATTTTTGTAAATTAAGTCTGAAACTTCTCTTGTTGATAGTATAGGATGTAAGGTTAATCATATAAGTGTCTTTTGTTAAAAAAAATCATTTTTAAAATACAGTATTAATGAAATTAGTCTGTTGCATCTCACGAAAACAGGCCCTGCTTTCCTAAGTCATGAATTTGCTTTTTACTGCTCACAAACTCACTTTCATGAGTCTTGCCTGTCATGAATGTGGGATAAAGAACATGAAATGCTGCACAACATAAACAAGAACATCTACTGGATGTTAAGTGTTAGACTTATGTAGTCAACATTGTGGGGTGCAAGAATGATTCAAGTGTTTTTCTTCTTTAAAAACTTTTTGAGGATGGGATATAACGTATATGTCACATATACGGATTATACTGTATATGGACTATATGCTGTATGACACTTGCATGGAACTATTTTTTGAGCATGCTGTATACAAATCCTTTATTATTTTATGTAATTATATATACTTTTGAGATGGGACTCACTTTTGAATGTTCAGAGGTTTGTTTTCTTCCCTTCATCTCTGAGTCTTTGACAGGCTTTTTTTTATACAAGGGCAACTATATTGAGGTGACAAACCTTTAGCTATATTAGTGCATGCTTATCAACCACTTGGACACTGAGTAACATGTCACATGTAAGTCCTTGTGATGCTGTGAAACAGAATGATATTTGGTGGATGTGACATATAGAAAACTCCCCAAAACGTAGAGTGTCTCATAGCTGTGATCCTCGTAGGCATTTACATCATGTCTGTAATATTCATATATCCATTATTATTTTTCATGCTTGATAGTGTGTTTTTTTCTTACTAGGGTATGGACTTGTACCATGAAAATAAAAAATATTTTGGCCTGTCTGAGTTCATTGACTCCACACGCTCAGGACACAGTCTGCCATTATTAAAATATGACAGCTCATTTGAATCCATGGTCATGGCACTAGGAGACAGGTACAGTAATTCTCAATTTAGTTTCTCATTTACTAACTAGAAATTCATCTGAATTTACAAAATCATGGCTCTGCCATCATGCATCAAAATCTTTCATAGGCTTAATCACAGTATAGTGACTCCAAAAGTGTGACACTTTTTTTTGTCCAAAATAACCTCTGAACCACCACTAATTAATTTAATAACTTTGCTGTACTAATGAGAATTTTGATTAGGTAGATCAATATAAGTTCAGAAAAAAGTTGTAGCAAATGAGTAAAGAAAGCTACAGATTCATAAAATAAACTGTTTGCAATTTATCAAGATTGTTTGTGTTTTATGCTGGGGTATGTTGCAACAACAGGCTTGTACTTACAGGGCACTTACGTTTGGTTAAATTACACAGTGCATGGATATTATTTCAGAAATGCAGGCTTTTTTTTTTGCCTACTGTAATTATTCTGACTGTGAATAATTTTGTTGTTTGATACAAATTCTTTTTCTTGGTGGAAAGTAAATTTAACTAATTAGTAATGGTTCAGATGTTATTTTGGACAGAAATGTTGGGGTCACTATACTGTGATCAAGCTATTACTCAAACAGAAGTGAAAATACTGGTTTACTGAAATAACAATTGGAAACTTCCTTATAGTTATGTTATATCATTTTGACTGACTGGCTGCATTTATTTCCAAGAAATTATATTTTAAAGTTTAGGTACAATACTTAAGCAATGAGGTATGACAGGATATGCATTGTACTTAGATAATGGCACACCTTGGATAATTGAAAGACTGAGTGCTTTTAGTGTCTGAGAAGTGCCATTATCCCAGTACAAAGCAAACCCTGGCATTCTTTATTGTGATTATGAAATGGGTCCATTATTATTAGTAAAAAAAATAATTAAAAAGATTAAATTTAAATCAGTAGTGCAACAAAAAATAATTTTCCAAAAAGCTAGTTTCAGTTACAGTTAATAAAAATATTAGCATATCTGTCAAATTTAGTTTTCTAGGCATCTTCTATGCTGCATACTATAAGTATTTTTTTTATCTTCTTGATTTTTTTTTTTGTATATATATTTTGTCTTTTTCTCTTTTACTCCCTGTCCCCACCCCCCCCGGGGCCACAGCGTACACATGTGTGTATGTGAGTATAGGCGCACACACATGCCAGGATCCAGTGGCCCCTCCCCCATCCCGGACTTACGACGCTGCTCCTAACTGCCTGCGCTACCCACCGGACCTCCACTCAGTGGGAGCAGGACTACAGCGGAGCAGGCATCCAACCCATGGAAGGGAGAGCCAAGGCTCGATCCCATTCTGCCCCCCCTGAGCTGGCACCCCGGTGGCCCAAGGTCATTCTCGAACCCAGGTCACCGGCGTGGCATGAGGTAAGGTGCCAGCGCCTCAGCCCTCTGCACCACCAGGCCGACATCTTCTTGATCTTTATCCTTGTCAGCTCTACAGTGCTATTTCTGAGCCAAATGCAGCAGCCATCTTTCTCTTGAGAAAAACTAAATTAAAACATTTATAACATATTCAAATTCTGGTGGAACTTAAAAGTTTTACAAACAAAAATAGAGGATGCCTGGACTCGTTTAAAATTAAAAAAGTTATACTAACATACTAACATACTATTTGCCAGCAGATTAGGCCTTACGGTCTATCGAGTCTGCTCAAACCTCAGATCCCTAGTTGGGTGCCGAGGCCCTCCTCTCCCTTGTGTTCCAGAAATCCCTATCATCCATCCCCACCCCCCTGGGACAGGCCATCATCTGATACATCCACTTTCTGTGTCTGTCCCACCCTCTCTTGAAGCCCTCCACTGTGGATCTCTGAACCAGCTCGCCAGGCAGTGCATTCCAAGGGTCCACCACCCTCTCAGTGAAAAACGTCCTCCTCTTTTCCCCCCTCACCCTTCCACCTTCCAACTTCAAACCATGCCCTCTGGTGATACCTCCCTGCTTTAGTCTAAAGATCCCTCCATGTTTACCCTATTTATTCCCTTGAGGTGCCAGAAGACCTCAATCATGTCCCCGATCTCTCCTCTCCTCCAATGAAAACAGGCAGAGCTCCTCAAGTCTGTCCTCATCGTCAAATCCCTTAGCCCTCGTATCATCTTAGTTGCCCTACTCTGTACCCTCTCCAGGAGCTGTATGTCCCTCTTCAAGTGTGGTCTCCAGTACTGTACACAGTACTCAAGGTGTAGTCTAACCAGTCCATTGTACAGCGGCAGAATCACTTCCTTGCTCCTAGAGGTGATCCCCCTTACGATGCATCCCAGCATCCTGTTTGCCTTGCTAGCCGCTTTCCTGCACTGCTCAGAGTTATTCATACATGCATCCACCATGACCCCTTGGTCTTTTTCCCCTATTGAGGCCTCCAGCACCTACCCTCCCAGGGTGTACCTGTGTTTAGGGTTTCCCCGCCCAAGATGTAACACCTTGCACTTGGTGATATTGAAATTAAATTTCCGTGTGTGAGCCCAGCTTTCCAGGGTGTCCAGGTCCCCTTGCAGGGCCAACCTCCCCTCTTCTCCCTCAACTACTGCTCCCATCTTGGAGTCATCAGTGAAGAGACTCATTTCACACCCTATACCCTCCCTGATGTCCGGTATGTATGCATTAAACAGGATCGGACCCAGGACCGAGCCCTGTGGTACCCCACTACCAACCTCTCTAGGGTTCGAGAGCTCTCCACAGGCCACTACTCTCTGGGTGCATCCAGCTAGCCAGTTTTCAATCCGTCTGACCATCAAAGGGCCTACTCCTAACCTCATCAGTTTCTCCACCAGACCACTGTGGGGGACAGAGTCAAACACCTTGCTGAAGTCCAAGAATAATACATCCACAGGCTTTCCCCTGTCCAGTTCTGATGTTACCCATTCGTAGAACTCCACAAGATTGGTTTGACATGATCTACCTAGCACAAACCCATGTTGCCGACTATCCAGACCTCCCACCTCCTCCAAGTACACCCCCAATCGTTCCTTTAGTATACTCTCCATTAATTTTCCAACCACCGAGGTCAAACTGATGGGTCTATAGTTACCTGGTACTTCCCTTGACCCCTCTTTATGGATTGGCACCACATGTGCCTCTCGCCAATTCCTAGGTACTCTCCCTGTCTCAAGTGACCTGTTGAAGAGCTCCGCCAGGGGTGCAGCCAGTATGTTCGCCAATTCCCATAGTACTCTCGGATGAATGCCATCTGGCGCAGGAGATTTGTCTTTCTTTAGGGCCTTGAGGGCTAACCACACCCTTTTGGCAGAGATAGCATCATCCGTCCCCTCCACCTTACTGGCCTTTTTATCCTTATCCAGATGTGACACCCCTGGGGTACCTCTCCCTTCCTCTTGCTCCATTTCTGTTGCTCCCCTGATCTCACCCACTGCCGCTTCTATCCCCATCGTGCCTTGCTTTGTAGATATCCCATCCCCCTCCCTAGTGAACACAGAGGCAAAGTATTTGTTAAATACCTCTGCCTGGTCCCTCGCCTCTTCCACCCACCCTCCTTCTGATCTCAATCTGCTGAGATGGCCCTTAGTTTTTCTCCGCTCCCCAATGTACTGGAAGAACCCCTTTTCCCCTCCATGTATCCCCTGTGCCAGCCGCTGCTCTTTACTGGACTTTGCTCCTCTCACCATCCGGGTGACTTTTCTAGATGCAAGATGGTACATTTCCTTATCCCTATCCCCTCTTGTTGTTTTATATTTTTTGTAGGCCGCCTTCTTTTCTCTGACCGCTACCTGTACCTCACTGGACCACCAGCATGATTTATGTGACCTTGCTCCCTTACGTTTCAACTTAGCGCAGATCCTGACTGCCTCATGAAGTCCCCGGTTTATGACCTCCCATTTCTTTTCCACACTTGTCATTGATGTAATCCCCTTCAAGTGATCCTTGAGAATATTTCCCATGCCCACAAAGTCTGCCCACTGAAGTCCACTGCCAGTGTCCTAGATCTCCACCTCCCCATGCTTATTTGAAACCAGACAGTGTAGTGGTCGCTCCCAGTCAGGGGTCCTCTACAACCAGGTCCCTTACCAGATCCCCATCTGCCAGAACCACATGCAGGACATGCCCCTCCCTTGTGGGCTTCATCACATGCTGTGTTAAGAACACATCCTGGAAGCCGTCCAGCAGCCTCTGCTCCTTGGCCACCTTAGAGGACATGGTTCCCCAGTTTGTACCTGGCATATTAAGGTCCCCCATCAACACCACTCCTTCCCCTTTTGGTCCACACTGGGCAATGATGTTGTCCAGCAAACCATCCTCTAGAACATCACTCATCCAGGGGGGCCTATATACTACACCCAACTTGACCTTATCTCCTGCTGGGGATCATAAGGTGACCCATAAGGCCTCAACGTTTCCCTCTGCCTCTTCTACCCTAGCAATTTCTATGCCATCTCTAATGAACATAGCCACTCCACCCCCTCTGCCCTCCTTTCTATCCTTCCTAAGCATAGTGTACCCCCGCACGTTTAGGTCCCAGTCATGGTTTTGTTAGCCCCGTCTCCATGACCACCGCCACATCCACCCCGAACAGCATGGCCTGGAACTCTGGCAACTTGTTTCCCAAGCTCCTGGCATTTACTAACACCAACCCCACCCTTTATCCCTGATCCCTTTGTCAGACCCCACCCAGGTTCCTTATACTTCCATCCTCCCTCTGCTCCTCCTGAAACCTCCAACCCCAGTCTGTTTCCCCTCCCCCTTGGGTTTGAAGGCTACTCCCTCATCTGGAGAGGGCTTCTGGTCAGCCCTCCTTATCCCTTCCCCCTCACAAGTTTAAACCCCACCTTTCCTGAATGTAGTCAGCCATCCCTGTTTAAGGACTTCCTTCCTAATGGGGCAAGATGAAGCCTGTCCTTGGCATACAGTCCCTTATCCTCCCAAACTCCTTTCCAGTTCCCTAACACCCCCAACCCACTCTCTTCACCCCACTTCCTGAGCCAGTCATTACCTCTGTGATCTTCATTTTTTCTCCACTGAGGCCTTTGGTACTGGCAATATCTCCAAAAAGGAAATGTTACATCCATTATCCCGACAGACTCTGGCAAGTTCTTGGAACCTTGCTTGGATTTCCAAAATGCTATTTCACTCTAGATCGTTAGTTCCCAAATGCACCAGGAAATCCGGTTTCCCTCCACAATCCCTAACCAGTTCATACACCATGAACTTTGCTCTGTGCACTGTCAGCCCAGAGATACTCACTACCTTAACCTGGCTATGGCATCCACCCCCCTGTCCCTCCCACTGGATACCCCTAATCATCGAGTGTCCCAATAACAGAACCTTAACACCGTCATCATCCTTATGGTTACCTCCACTATGCCCTCTCAGCCCCGCATCCCCCCCTTTATTCATGATCTCAATTCCATGTGAGTCTTCCTGCCTTAGTAGAGACCCCCTTGTCACCCTCCCCTTTTTGCCTCCCTCGTTATTTTGCCCACTTAACTCAGACCCCCTCTGAATAGGTGTCCCCATTAACCCTCTCTTATCTGAACCATTTATCCTGGCCCTGATGGTTTCCCCTTCCCCCACACCACCATCCTTCCCTTGTAATAGTACCCCTGCCTCCAGAGGCTCTCTGTGGGTCCCCTTTAGCTAGGGCCCATTCTTGGTACTGACCCCCTGCTGAAAGGGCTCCTCTCCCACCTCCTTGTCTCCAGTTTCTCTCAGTCATGCTCTCCTCCCTCATGTCTGCAATATGTTGCATTTCCCCATCTGCTTAACATTTATGTTTCCCTTCTCCTCTGGGACTATTTCTATCCTTTCCATTGCTGGTCTGTGATGCCCTATGGGTATCCGACTCCCTCCCGACCTCTGTATCAGTTTCCTCATTTCCACCAACCCTTCCTCCCCTCTAGGTTGCTTAGTAGCTCAAATTTATTGTGACACTCTATGTCAGCCTCCATCAAGTAACCTGAGTTTCCCCTGACTGCACCTCTAAACTGCCCCTCTTCTTCCCTCTTGCTCTGTTCTCCTTAGGAGCTCCCTTCCCACAGTCTGCTGTTTTAGGCTTCACCACAACAGCCCCTCCCTTCTCAATGTCTGCTCTACTAGGCTTTCCCACAACAGCCCCTCCTGACTCTTCCCCTCCACTCTCTTTGTATTCGGAATGTTCACCCCGTACGCTTTCCCTTAGCGTCAACATCCCTATCTAAGGGTCCTCTGTCCCTAATATCCCCCCTCCTGCTTGCTGTAACATAACGTCCTGTAATTTCAGAGCGTTGCCCCAGCCTCCCCTCAGCCCCACCCTTCTGCTGCCCATATCCACACCACTTATCCTTGGACACCCCCCAGCTTACTCCTTAACCAATATAGCTCACTCCTGAAACAAGATAGCTGTCTACAGAGTGGGCAGCCTCCCTCTCTCCAGGCCCAATTGAGAATTATTGCCATCCCACAGCCTGTTCAGCCTACAACCCTTCCGAAGATGCCTGCCATGGCGGAATATGGCCACCCTGTTTGTCCCCCTCTGTTTATAATGGCACACCCCCTTTTCTCAGTCCCTTTCCCCTGGAATACAGTTTCTCTCTGTACTGACTGCAGTTATTTACAAACCCAATTTCAACCCCACCAATAAAGTTCCCAAGTCTCACAAACACATACAGTCCAGTGTGTGTGTCCAGTCCCACTAACAGTGTGTGTATGCAGATATCAGGTACCATATGATGTCACAGGCCCACCAGTTCCTGTTGCTTTGAATTTCAGTCCCAAACAGAAATACACAGCCCTTCAATCCCAACCCCCAGTGGCTTTTCAGTATTTAAGAAAGCCTACAAAACAGGGTGGTAGGGAGGGCTCTTACCAACACCAGGCAAACATCACATTTAAATTTCACTCTAATTATCACTGCCAAACAAGTGTTCCCAAGCCTCAAAGTTACAATATCACAGCCCAAGTAACAGTTCTAACTCAAAGTAGTAATTTTTAACACATAGAACTAATTTCATGTACAAAACTATTCAAATATTTCAGTTAAAACAGAATATAACCCCAGACCTCTGTCCTTACCAGCCTCCTGCTTATGTTCCCAAGTGAACAATGAGAGACAAGGCGATTCCTGTTAATTTCCCCTTCCCCTAACACCAGGCAAACATCACAATTAAAGATCATGTGCAACGGTTTTTATATATTTTTTATAAAAGCTTGAAAAGCTGACATTCAAGTCCTTGTGTCATGATTAGTGTTTCCTGAAAATTTCATGCTGTTTGATTTTGTGGTTTTCTTTAAATCAGCATTTGTTAACTTGCTCTACAATGGCTGAAAACAGTGGAGTTATTGTGTCCTCTCAGTCAAACTAGAGTGTGATGACATCATTTTGTAGTAGCTTACTGTTTCAGATTCCCAATCAGAGCAGCACTCTGTAGAGTTAATGGTTTGCTGAGCTCTCCAAGTTTCTTACAAACCCAGTCTCTGGTTTGGGTTTAGATAGGTCAATTTAAAACATATCATTATCTTCTGATAAAAAGCTGATCATTTTAATTTCAATGCTGAATTAAAGTAGTGGAAATCTTTCTCTGTGAGAAATCAGCTTGTCTGTATCACAGCTTTCCGTTCTTTCTAATCAAAAATCTGATTTTTTTTCTAACTATATAGCACAGGGCTGTTTAATGAATATAAAATAAATCTAGTTCATTCACAGAAACAGTTTGTCTTTGATGTAGCCTTCATAAATATGTTCGTGTAAGAACATTTTTTATGTCAGATTGACAAACAGTACATGTGCTTGAAATACTGTAGCAGAGTGTGACAGGCACCTGTCTGAACTCACAAATTTCAGTTCTTTGGTAGTTTCTGTGTGAAAATATATCATGTACGTGTACAACTAGAAACACTATGTGGCATCCCAATGCACCGTGTCTCTGCCCCACAGTTGAGGCAGCTGCAGTCTACTGCCACCTTTCCCTGCCCCACAAGCCCCCTGCCTTCTGCTCCACAAGCAAGACTGCTGCATCCTGCTGCCCACTGTCTTCTCCCACACAGTCTGGGACTGTGCACCCTGCTGCTTCCATCCCCTGCCTAAAGGATCAGGGCTGCTGCTCCCTGCTACCCCCTGCCCAAACGGTTGGGGATGACACACCCTACTGCCCTCGCTACCTCACCCTCACAGTTAGGGAAGCTTCACCTGTTGACCCCTGTTCCTGTCTCCACAGTCAGGGCTGCTGTGCTGTGTTAAGCCCTAGTCTGCCAGGTCCCCTGCCTCCACAGCTTGGGGTTGCTGTACCATGCTGCCCTAGCCACCAGAGGTGAGGCTTTTGCTACACCCTGCTACCCACTTCCATTGCCCCAAATGGGCAGGGCTGCTGCACCATCTGTACCCCATCTCATAGTCAGGGCTGCTGTACCCTGATGCCCCTGTGTTCTGCACTACATTCAAGACTTCTGCATCATGCTGTCCTCTATCCCTTGTCACCAGAGACAGGGCTCCTGTACCCTGCTCCTTTCTACACAGTTTGGGTTGCCATGGTCTGCTGTGCTCTACTTCCCCATGCAGCTGCAGTTTGGGCTGCTGCACCATGCTGCCACTTGCCACGAGATGCAGGGTATTTGCTGTGCCCTGTTGCATGCCTCCACAGTTGAGGCAGTTGCACCCTGCTGTCCCCTGCCACCAGAGTCAGATCCTTTGCTATACCCTGATGCCCACATTCCTTGTCCCAGACATGCATGGCTGCTGCACCCTGTCCCACAGTTTGGGCTGCTGCATCCTGATGCCACCCCTAGCTCCTGCCTGAACATTCAGGGCTGCTACACCCTGTTGCCCTCTGTCCCCACGCTCACAGTCAGGGCCACGGCACCCTGTTGCCCCCTGTCCCTGTCTCCACAGTCAGGGCTGCTGTGCTGTGCTACACCCTAGAGTCTCATGCCGTCTGCATCCACATTTGGGGCTGCTGAGCCCTGCTACACATTTCCATTGCCCCAAATGGGCTGGGCTGCTGCACAATGAACTCCCTGTACCACTGTCAGGGCTGCTGTATCCTGATGTCCACCTGTGTCCTGCCCCACAGTCAAGGCTTCTGCACCATGCTGTCCTTTGTCCTCTGCCACCGTTGTGTCCTGCTGCACCACACAGCCCCTTGCTTCAACAGGAAGGGAACAGGGTGCAGCAAATGCCCTTACTCTTGTGCTGCACCCTTCCCGAACAGTTGGGGGTTGGTGCACCCTGCTACTCTCTCTCTCTCTCTCTCACCCTCACAGTCAGGGACATTGCACATGTTGCACCCTGTTCCTGTCTCAGCAGAGTGTTGCAAAGGATCTGACTCTGGTGGCAGGGGGACAGCAGGGTGCAACTGCCTCAACTGTGGAGTCATGCAACAGGGTGCAGCAAATGCCCTGAATCTTGTGGCAAGTGGCAGCATGGTGCAGCAGCCCTAATTGCAGAGGCATGGGGCTCTAGGGCACAGCATACCACAGCAACCACAACTGTGTAGAAAGAAGCAGGGTGCAGCAGCCCTGTCTGTGGTGTTAGGTGATAGAAAACAGCATGGTGCAGAAGTCTCAACTGTGAGGCAGGACACATGGGGCATCAGGGTACAGCAGCCCTGACTGTGAGATGGGGTACACTTGGTGAAGCAGCCCTGTCCATGGAGGCAGGGAACATGGCACTTTAGGGCCTAGCGCAGCACAGCAACCTTGACTGTGGAGACAGGAACAGGGGGCAACAGGTGCAGCTTCCCTAACTGTGAGGGTTGGGGAGATAGGGCAGCAGGGTGCAGGAACCCCAATTGTTTAGGCAGGGAGCAGCAGTGTGCAGTAGTCCTGATTCATTAGGCAAGGGATGGAGGCAGCAGGGTGCACAATCCATGACTGTGTGGGTGAAGACAGTGGGCAGCAGGATGCAGCAGCCTCAAATGTGGAGCAGAAGATAGGGGGCTTGTGGGGTAGGGGACTGGTGGCAGTAGACTGCAGCTGCCTCAACTGTGGGGCAGAGACACAGTTATTAGGATGCCACATAGTGGTTCTAGTTGTACACGTACATGATGTATTTTCACACAGAAACCACTAAAGAGCTTAAATTTGTGAGTTCTGACAGTACATGTGCTTGAAATACTGTAGCAGAGTGTGACAAGCACCTGTTTGTCAATCTGACATGAAGAAAAATGTTCTTACATGATTGTATTTATGAAGGCTACATCAAAGACAAACTGTTTCTGTGAATGAACAAAATTTAGATTTATTTTATATTCATTAAACAGTTCTGTGTTATATAGTTAGAAAATAATTGAGGTTTGATTAGAAAGAACAGAGCTGTGATACAGACAAGCTGATTTCTCACAGAAAAAAGATTTCCATTACTTCAATTCAGCATTGGAACTGATATGATCAGCTTTGTAAAGGAAGAGAATTATATATTTTAAGCTGATCTACCTAACCACAAACCAGAGACTGGGTTTGTAAGGAACCTGGAGAGCTCAGCAAACCATAAACTCTACAGAGTGCTGCTCTGATTGGGAATCTGAAACAGCAAGCTACTGTACTCCAAAATGATGTCATCGCTTTTTAAGTTTGACTGAGAAGACAGAAGTAACTCCACTGTTTTCAGCCACTGTAGAGCAAGTTAACAAATGTTGATTTAAAGAAAACCACAAAACCAAACAGCATGACATTTTTAGGAAACACTAATCATGACACAAGGACTTGAATTTCAGCTTTTAAAGCTTTTATGAAAAATATGCAAAAACCGTTGCACATGATCTTTAAATTTCACTCTAACTATCACTGCCAAACAAGTGTTCCCAAGCCTCAAAAGTTACAATATCACAGCCCAAGTAACAGTTCTAACTCAAAGTAATAATTTTTAACACATAGACGCCTGGGCACTGGGCACATATGGTCAACTTTTCTGCCCAGTTTTGTTGCACTGCTGCTTTAAATAAGTAAAATGGAGAAAAAAGGTAAATAAAGAAGAATAAATAGTCCTATGGAGCCATTGCTATTTTGCTGTTTGACCAGTAGATGGCAGATGCTGCATTTTATTTTTTATACAAGTGAGAGAATTGAAGTGGATTGATACAATGTACTTGCTTAACGTAAACAGGTCCGTGAGGTTACAGATCTTTTTCCAGTGCTGTTGTGCTGGGATATCAGCGCTCGCTTCCGAGCTCCTCAGTCAATCAGGTTTCTGTTTTTTTTGTATGCATTTCATAATTAAGCAATAATACATGATAGGGTGTGGTGTATCATGGGATATCGTCACACACAGAAACTGTTGGCAGATAAGGACTGCAAGGCTCATCCAGTCTGCCTATTTCCTTTTCTGCCTTATGAATGTGCCATCGGACTTTGCTCAGTCAATGGCCTATCTATTCATACTCATCTGTATTGCCTTATTCCTATCCCATACCTGTTTGAAGCCCTGCACTGTATTCATATCCACCACTTCCTGAGATAGGCTGTTCCATGCATCCACCGCCCTTTCTGTGAAAAAGAACTTCCTCACATTACCCCTTAATTGGCCTTCCTCTAATCTCATGCTATGTCCTCTTGTCCTGCTATTTTTTTTTATATTGAAACATGTTAGACTCTTTCACCTTGTTAATGCCCTTAAGGTGTTTGAATGTTTTGATCATATCCCTCTCTCCCTCCTTTGCTCTAGGGTATACATATTGAGCTCCGTTAATCTATCCTCATATGTTTTCTGATGCAGTCCTGCACCATTTTGGTTTCCTTCTCTGGACTGCCTCAATTTGGTTAATGTCCTTGTGAAGGTGTGGCCTCCAGTACTGCACACAGTACTCCAGATGGGGCCTAACCAGTGTCTTGTAAAGAGGGATTATTACCTCCCTCTTCCAACTTGTCATACCCCTACTAATACACCCCAACATCCCTCTAGCCTTACCTACTGCTTTAGTGGTCTGCTTGGATGATTTCAGGTCATCGGTGATGATGATGCCCAAGTCTCTTTCTTCCCTTGTGACTGCCATCAACTCCCCTCCCAGCCTATATGTGGCTTCAGGGTTTCTCTTCCCTGTGTGCATGATCTTGCACTTCTTTGTGTTAAACTCCAGTTGCCACTCTTCCGACCATTTTCCAGATCTCTTCTCATTCTGTCCACCCCGTCTGGATCATCTACTCTGTTGCAGATCTTAGTGTCATCTGCAAACAGACAAACCTTACCCTCCAGTCCATCTGCAATGTCACTGATGAAGATATTGAAGAGGACTGGCCCCAGGTCTGATCCCTGAGGTACCCCACTTGTGACTTGCATCTCTTCTGACTGTATACCGTTTACCACCACTCTCCATTTATGAGGCACAAGACCGCAGGCCAAGTGTCTCATGCACCTGAGACGTGAAGATAGCCCACGATATTATTTATTTATTTAGATTTTGGTAACCGGGTAAGCCCACTGAGACCAGAGATCCCTTTTTCAGGGGTGACCCGGAATTAGTTACAGTGAATACATACATAGGTATAATATACAGTAGTTTTAACTGAATACATATTTAGTTACAGTGAATACATACATAGATATTAATGTACAGTAGTTTTAGCTGATACATATTGGGGAATAGGTATCAAACGTCAGGCACAGAGACAGCAGGTAGCACAAGGCTCACAGGTATTAAGACAGGTACACAGTACATTTAGCATTTTTGCATAAGAGATTCTTGGGGTGGGAAGGTGTGGTTCAGCTGGTGGTAGCAAGGGAGTAGACCCAGGCGGGGGCTAGCGATTACAGCCACAGAGGCTAAGTTCCTGGAGATACACTTTGAGGCCTGATTTAAACCCTGGGAGAGTAGGCTTGTCAACCAGACTTGGTGGGAGGGCGTTCCATAAGTAGGGAGGGCGTTCCATAAGTAGGGAGCAGCGTATTGGAAGGAGCGCTTGACTTGGTTGGTGAGAACACGGGGGATATCGAGGGGATGACTTGCTGTGGATCGCAGGGTTCGGCGCTGGACTTTTGGAGTGAGCAGCCACGCAGGTGTGGAGGAGGGCCCAAGGAGGTGAATTTAAAAGCCAGACAGGCAGAAGAGTAAGCCAGCTTGTGCCATAGGGTGGGCTAGTTTAGGTCCGAGAGGGCCTCACAGTGGTGCCTCCTGGGGGAGGAGTTTGTTACAAAGCGAGCCACTCTGTGATAGAGCATGGAGAGTTTGTTGAGCTCCATCTCTCGGAGGAACTGTAGTACGGGGGAACTGTATAGGATGGAGGGGAGGAGGTTGCAGTTGGCTATGGCTCATCGCGCCTCGTCGGAGAGGGAGTTGCCCAGATGGTAGAGGAGACCAAGCCTCTGGTGGATGGATCGTGTTAAGGAGTCAATGTGTGGTTTATAGGTCAGCTCCTGGTCAAGGAAGATCCCATGGTGCTTGAACTGGTCTATGACCTCTACTCTCCTCCCTTGGGCTGTGTTGAGCTGGAGTAGCTCACTTCTGTCAGTGCCCAGGCACCTAGTCCCAAACAGGATGGCCTTAGTTTTGTCTTCATTCAGCTTTAGAGAATTAGAGGTAAACCAGACCTCAAGAGCTAAGAGACAGGTCTGCAGTTTGGAGGAGATGACACTGGGTTGCAGGTCACTACAGTAGACAACAGTGTCATCTGCATAAAGGATGAGGTTGCTGAACATGCAGCCACCCTCAATGTCATTGAGGAAGAGTGAGAATAGCAGGGGGCCCAGGATCGAGCCCTGGGGTACCCCGGAGACCATGGGTCTAGTGCCAGATTGTGTTCCTCTCCAACTGACTTTTTGGGATCTATTGATCAGGTAGCTCTCGAACCAGGAGAGCGAGTGCTCATCCAGTCCCAGTCAGTGGAGTTTGGAAAGGAGAAGTTCGTGGCTGACCAGGTCGAAGGCCATGGACAGGTCAATGAATAGGGTGCCCATTGGGGAGCCTTGGTCCATGGCCTTGAGGATGTCTGATGTAAGCCGGATGAGGGCAGTGTCAGTGCCATGGCCTTTCCTAAAGCCATGTTGTACATCAGCAAGGAGTAGGTGCTGCTCAAGGTAATCCTGCAGTTGATTGTATACAAGCCTCTCCTGCACTTTTCCGAGAGGGCTGAGTAGGGAGATAGGCCTATAGTTTTCCATTTTGTCCCGGGGTCCTTTTTTGTGGATGGGGACAATAGTCGATACCTTCCACTTACTTGGGACTGTTCCTTCGAGGAGGGACCTGTTGATGAGCAGGGTGACAGGGTAGGCGATAGCCGGGGCAGTGGCCCTCAGCAGCCGAGGTTCAAGCAGGTCATTTCTCGGGGAAGAGTTAGGGTTTATTTTGCGTAAAAGAGGAAGTACAGCATACGGTTCAACCAGTTTCAGGTGGAATAGGGGCCGAGGAAGCACCTGGTCCGTATTGGAGTGGTAGGGAGTCCCGGGGCGGGGGGAGGGTCCATTAGGATTGGAGAAGGAGGCACAGAAGGCATCAGCAACTACAGAGGGGTCGTTGGTCAAAGTATCCCCAACCAGGAGTGAGTCATCTTGTGCGTTTGAGGTACCCTTGAGAAGGGAGTTTATGTGACCCCAGAATTTCTTAGGGTCACGTAGGTGGCTAGTTTGGAGGTCTCTTAGGTACTTGGACTTGGCCTGTTTGGAGGTTTTTTTGCATAGGTTCCTCAGTTCCCTGTACTTCTCCCAGTCAGGTGTACTGCCAGAGGATTTGTAGAGTCCCCATGCCCTGTTGCGGAGTAGCATAGTTTGCTTAAGGCTAGGGCTCAGCCATTTGTGGCACTTTCCCTGTACCCTGAGCTTCTTTCGTGGGGCATGCAGGTTGGCCAAGGACAGGAATGAATTGGTGAAGTAATCAAGAGCCTCATCGAGTGAGGGGAGGGAGACAATGGGGTTCCAGTCAATTGTCCCCAAGTCGGAGCAGAGGTCTGCTGGTACAAACCTGCTGAAGTTCCTCGCTTATATGACCCTGGCAGCAGTTTTAGGGGGTTTGTTGGACCAGGCGCAGAAAATTGGTGAGTGGTCACTCAAAGAGTCTGACATGATCCCAGCAGTCAGTATGCGGTCAGGGCAGGAGACTAGTGCCCAGTCGAGTAAGGAATGCTTGCCAGACTTAGCATTGTGCCTAGTAGGCAGATCGATGACTTGGGTAAGTGAGGAGTCAAGTATTGAATTCTTGATTGTGGAGGTTCCCAGGGCAAGCCAGTTTAGATTGAAGTCCCCGAGGAGGAGGATCTCCCCAAGGGATGCTCCACCAGGGCATTGGTTAGGGATTCTAGGGAGGAGGCGGCAGATTGGGGCAGGAGGTAGGCACACCATATGTAGAGGGGCTTGGTGTCTCCGAGAAGCACTTTAACAAATAGGATCTCACTCTGCGATCCACAAAGAGAGGGGTGATCAATCTGCAAAGCATTCAAGGTAGAGCTGAGATAGATGAGAACCCCACCTCCTTTTTTCCCTGCTCTGTCCTTTCTAAAAGCCTGGTAGCCAGCTAGGTCCACTTCGTGGGGGAGGATATTTCAGTCACAGCTAGTATGTCAGGTTTGTATAGAGGTGTCCATGCCTCAAGGTCATGGATTTTGTGCCTTAAGCAGCCGATATTCATATGTACCAGCTTGAGTCCACTGGTGTTGGCCCAGAGGGGGTTGGTGGGGTCACTGAGGGTGAGATTAGGAGAGTGGGGACCAGGGTTTGGTTCGATGTCCCCCCTAGCGTCAGCTTGAGCCTGGCGAGGAGGCCAGTAGTATTGTGGGAGAAGGGGAGGAGCCTCCGCTGGTCGTACTCGCTGAAGTAGGAAGATAAGTTATAGCAGCTGCCCTTCAGGAGTGGTCCATACGAGATTTGACTTGGCTAAGCTCGTTTAGCCCCTCCACCCGAGGCTGTGAGGGTCGGGAGAGGTGTACAGAATTCCAACACGGCTCTAAGGAGAGACGACCCCAGGGGAGGGGTAGGGCAGTCCCCTGTAACTGAGCTAGGTATGCAGGAGCGACCCTGGGCGCCAAGCTCCTCATGTTGTAGATCTGAGAGGGGACACAAGTCTCGGGGGATTGCTGGAGTCTAAAGTGGCAGGGAGCTGAGCTAGAGGGGGAGTAGATCAACACAGCAAGCACCAGTGTAACAATAACAGTTGGAGACCTTAGAATGTAAGAGAAATTACTAAGCCAGGAGGATATCAGCTGCACCTCTAGCTCTAGCTCCAGAGAGATGAGTGGGTCTGGTTATTAGTACATTGGGTAGTTCAATAACTGGTATTACAGGCTAACTACACGTAGGTTACAAGACAGCTTTAGTTAAGGCACTTGAAATTTGCAGAGACTCTAAGACAGCAGTAGAAGCCAGCAGTAATTAAGCACTTGAGATAAGCACAGACAAATATAATACAGGTTGGGAAGCCAACATCAAGCTTACAGGGGTAGGGGGGTATAGGGGGTTAACAGAAGAACGACAGGCTGAGCATTTCTGGATTGCTGCTGGATTGGACAAGCTAATTTGTGGGCGGGGCTTAGGTCCATTTAACGGGAGGAGGGAGGAGGGAACGGGGTGGGCAGGCAGGAAATTTCTCAAGCTCGGAAAGCAGCAGCCCTTGAGCGAAAGTCCCAAGCTTGGTGTGCAGCAGCCCTTCAGTGAAAGTCCTTCGTGATGGTAAGCAGCTTCTTTTACCGTCTTTTGGATTCCCGGTGCAGGATTCAGTGTCCGTTGCAGGCTTCGGGGGAGGTACGCTAAAGCAAGCGCCTCAACCCTGAGGAAGAAACTTGGGTTCGGTCCTGGGGGGGGGGGGGGGGGAACCTTCGGTAGAGGGCCAACGTCTCCATGGCCCGGAGTATGCTGAAAGGAGAGGGTTTATAGCGCAGTTAAATGCCCAGCAGCCAGGAGCATCATCAGGTGCAGGGACCAATTGCCTTGGAGTGCCTTTTTCAAATTTGGCGCTCCGAGGCAGCGACTAGCACGCCGGTCTTTTAGAGTCCCAAGCTCAGAATGCAGCAGCCTTTAAGCGAAAGTCCCAAGCTCGGAAAGCAAGAGCCCTTGAGCGAAAGTCCCAAGCTCGGTATGCAGCAGCCCTTCAGCAAAAGTCCTTCGTGACGGTAAGCGGCTTCTTTTACCGTCTTTCGGATTCCCGGTGCAGGATTCAGTGTCCATTGCAGGCTTTGGGGGAGGTGCGCCAAAGCAAGTGCCTCAACCCCCAAGGAAGAAACTTGTTATACCACATCCTGAAGTGTATTATTGCTATTATGAACTGGATTACAATTTTTATAAGAAAAAAACTATTTAAAAAAAATTTTAAAATGGGAAAAGATTATGTTTTGGGAGTACTGTAGAAGTACATTTGTACAAAGCGGTTTTTTTGTTGGTTGTGATTAGCATTGTGGTCAGCAGGCAATGCTGTTGCTATAGGAGCTAATAGCAGGTAAGGCAGTGCTGTCTTGATAAATGTTTTATTGGTGCTGGTGTAACCCCTAGGTGGCGCTATCCCAAGGGCTACTACCCCTGCCTGTTTGACTACGGACAGGTTGAGGGGCCTAGGTCTTATGGCGGGTGCCTCCACCCAGAGGTCAGGGTTTGTAGTGGTTAGACTAGCTTGGTCACAGCCCTCTGGGACACTGAGACCCCCTTTTATTCCCTCTAGTGGCTCACACAGTACACCAGAGTTACAGCCCCAATACCCCACGTATACACACTGTTCACTCATATAGATACCACTTACCCTCGAGACTGATTCTGCAGCAGGTCTCTGAGGACCCCCTGTAAAATAAGGTTAAACAATATACACAGCAAAACACAATACAGTTTCCATAAGTACCAACACCACAGACAGTATATAGTATAACAACAACAAATCAGATTTATTTAGGGGGCAGTAACACGGGAGGGGGAAATCAGGTTAATTGGTGGCATTAAATCACAGTACTGTGCACACATACAGGGGCTGAAAAGTCACACTCTGGGTACCCAGGTTGGGGGCTAGCCAGGTCCATTGCCCGGGGTTGGCTGGCAGGTGCAGATGGATAGGGCCCTGTAGAAGAAAATATATGCACAACACCCAACTGTAATCCGGAGCCGGATGGCTCAGTCTATGAAGCAGTGAAACAACAAGAATTAGATGACACACTTGTGATTGAAAACAGGCTGCAAGGGAATACCCGGATTTGTACTCACAATACCCAAGCTGAAAACCGGATGGTGGATGTTCTTCTGCATTGCCAGAACAACAAGGCATGGAGACAAAGTCCTTGTGACTGGACCCCACTGCAGTTGATAGCAAACAGATTTAGTCCGAGACAAGCTGGGGTTTGCTTCCAGCTTCAACACACAGCACACAGCACTGGGGATTGGAAATAGCGATTCCCCACAAGCACTACACACATTCATATGTAAAAGGAAAGTACTATACCAGGCAGACTGCTCCTCAATCCCGATCGCAGTTATTGCAAAATACCCGGGAGCACACACAGCAGCTTCAGTTCCTGACAGACCGAGCACGATTCAGCAGTTTCTCCAGTCTTCTACAAGGTGAGCCTGGTTTCCACACTTCTAGTGCTTCTTTCTCCTCACAACTCGGATTCAGTCCAAACTGGCACTCACAAAGGCTGCAGACCGAAACTCAGGGCCTCACACGCGCCTCTGCCAGGATAAAACTATACAATCGCAGAAGCACAGAGCTCTCTTCTCTCTTCACAGTCACAACTGATCTAATCTTCCAGTCACAGAGCAGGGCATTTCTTTAGCTCCACACCATTCTGTTGGCTGGTTCTGCTGTCACTCACAATAAGACTCCCTCTGTTGGTGGAAAAAGGCACCAAGGTTAAAACTACATTTCCCAGAGTCATTGCCCATACAACCCCCTTGTGGCTGGCTCAAAACTGAGAGTCCAAGTTCCAATTCGTCCACAGGCTCCATTTTAGGGTCTCCCTATCATCCTGATTGGTCCAAGTCAGCTATTCAGGACCAAATTGAAAGAGTTACACTGAAACAGTTTGTGCTGAAATGAAGACAGGTTAGACAAACTACATTTTCTCAGTCACTCTAAATGATTTCTGGCAAATAATTATATCTTTCAACAAGGCTCCCTCTGCACATGTAGCAATGTCAGAAACGGAGCAAATTGACAGCAGCCCGGGCCGGATTCGAGCATTAAATACACAGTCCCCCCATACAAACTAATTAAGTCTGCAAGCAGGCAGCTGTTAAAAAGACAGTACGTGGAGGCTCAAATAGCACTCACTTAGAGCCACATTTAAACAGCTCAGATGCCGAACACCACCCAGACTTGGAGCATTCAGGCAAGCTCCTGGAAGACTTTTGGGAACCCCATTTGCAGGGGGGTTACACTGGTACTGTTGGAACAACATATGTTTACATTCTCACCCTCACCCCCCCCCATAAGAAGGCAGAAGTGCTTATTTTGTAATGCTCTGTGGACAGAAAAAGGCGCAATGTGTGGTTACGTGCCCCCTCCCCAAGCAGGCAGGACTGTTTGCTATTATTACTGAAATGGAGTAAAGCTGCTTGTGTCTGGATGTGCCCATCTGTCTCCAAAGCAGGCAGACATTTTAAATAATGCAGCAGTAAGCAACCTTGCCTTCTACCTTGAAGAATGAATAGAATGAATAGTAAGTGCAGACCGGGCTTGCATGCCAGTTTTTGATAATGCTTGTGTATTGCAGGTGGGTGAAGGTCAACAATGAGCAGCATGTTGAATGCGAGTAGGGGGAGTGGCACACAAGTTTGAAGTGGCTGTTGGTGTCAAAATTGATAGGAAGTGAAAATAAAGAGATGGCAGGTGATGGGGTAAAATAGAAAAAAAACTATTGGTTGCTGTGGTAGGGAAAGTGTTTTTTTTCCTGAGCAGTTGGTGGCTGATAATTTTTTCAAGCAGAGAAGAGCTTCTGCTGTTAACCACAACTTCAGCCCTGCTGTCTGGGTGCTGAAATGTACAGGGCCTGCCTTAACCAATCTGGGCCCCTGTGTAGCCCCCTACCAGGCCCCACCACTCCATTCCCCATGGGCCCCCCACATCCAACATTTACACCTACTAACCCTCCTGTCCTGAATTAATAAAGCAGTACCAGGTCTGCTAGTTTAACCAGCATCTTTTAATTAGTGCCACTGACTGCATTAAATTATTTGACTTCATCACTGGAAATAAATCTGACTGAGCCTGGAGCAAGAACTTAAGTATGGTACTACCGCATTCATTTCTGTAAGGACAGGGACATCATTACTGGATACTCACACCTCCGATACTCTGATTTGCAAACAAGTTGAACAACTTAACTTTTCTGGAGGTGTGAGTGAGAGAGGATTATCATGGGACACCAGTAAGGTTGCCACCTGTCAGTTTTTTTATCTGGTGGTCAGGTTTTCAGGGTCCCTATCAGGAAATCTGCTTTTGCTCTGTGCTGGTCAGGTTTTTGAGCCATTTTGAGTGCTCACATACTTTTGAAACATATTTTGTCATATCATTCATTGTTTCAGCTATATGTCCAGGTTACAGACAAGTTCTCTTGTCAATATAGCCCTTTGTTTGTGAAAGTAGTAAACATGGGAGGTGTGAAGTATGGCCATTAACACCACTAGCACTTACTTAACCTAATATTTTCCACTGCAGCAAAGCTGCCCCCACCTTTTGTAACAGTAACAGAGCCAGTTGTCTTCCACTTTCATTTGCTCAAAACATTTTCATCTCTAACAAAATTTAGGCATTTTTAAATGTTTTAAATGTTTTTTTCCCTCAAGAAAAAAGTGTGGGCCCCCTAGGTGCAGTGGCACAGTTTGCACCTAGCTAAGGCCGGCCCTGGAAATATATGGGTGGACAGATTGGGAACAGGTAAAACAACCTGTTGGCTGGTACCTTTTCTTACCCATAATTATGTTGTGGATTTTAATCACAGGTAAGAAGAAGGCTCCACCAGGCAGGTGTTGGATTTTGGCAACCAGTTAATAATTAAAATTATACTATGGCAAGAAAGAATCCTGGGCTCTGATTGGTCAGTCTGGGGCTAGACCTGTGATGTTGTGCCAGCACATCAAAGCTCTAGTCCCAACACTCACAAGACCACATTAAATGTTAAAAGAATCACTTCAAAAGCCATGTCCAGTTTGCCCACACTTTTGTTTTGCCATGGAGTCTGCTAGCACTTCCCAAGTTTAAAAAAGTGAATCCTTCCCTCCCACATTTTTAAACACACAAATACACCTTTTCTATTTCTCCCAGCGAACAATTTCATGTAATCCTTGACCATATTCTTGATTTACACCCAAATTAAAAAATGAAAGTGAAGCTGTCAGTAGGTTTGGCTTCCCAGCTCCCCACTCTGCAGCCAACTTCACTGTCCCTACTCCTCATCTCATAAATATCTTGATTGTCATTTATGCTGAAAGCCGATTGCTGTGAGAGATTTACATTCATTTTTTTACGCCTCCTATCTTCAGCACTCCCCCCGTTCTTAACCTCGCTTCTCATTACCGCACCACACACCGCTTCAAAGGATGCACAAGGCATGGCTTCTACATATACATGCTCCATTCCCAATCTCTGTGACTGCAGTATTACATGCTCTGTTCCTGATCTCCATAACTGCAGCTCCACACGCACTGCTGTCAATAACCATGACTGCAGCTACACCTGCTCTGTTCCCAATCACTGATCAAACACAAAGAAAACAAATCGCCAAATTTTCCCAGCCATGCTCCTGTAGCTGGGGGGGCTAGAACATAATGAGTACTCGAGAGAAGCAGGGAATAAAATAATACTCCAGCTGCTCACAAGAAAGCAAACAACAAAATGTCATTTTTTGAAAAGCATTATTCCTTCTATAAAAGCTGGGATATTCTGTGTAAAAATTAGCCATTGTATAATTGGAATAATGCACTCTAGGGTGTGTTGTGCTGGGATAATATAATTTCTCGGGTGTTGAACGCGCTCGGCCTGTGATCTCTTGCTTCAGTTACCCAAGATGTGATGACACACACCCCCTTGTGCATTATTCCATAAATAGCATGCAAATCAGGTACTAAATCTTCTGAAAATGGGACCCCTGAATTTGTGCTGCTTCAAGCTCAGGAGACTAAAGTTGTGCTCATCACTGAGCTGAGTGGAATGGTGGAAGTGTGACCATAAAGTGGACAGCATTAAATACTGTGATACAAACTATCATACGAGGTAGACAAATGGCAGTAAAGAGTATTCGGACTAATTCATTATGAGGACGTTACACTCTGTGATTAGCTGTTGTACTGGACATGTCACTCTCTTAGATGTTCAATCCTGAGCAGTGTGTATTACTTTTTAAAATGCAATTCTTTTTTCTAAAAAACAATTACATTTGTTATCACATTAACACCCTTATAAGTGGGCATTATGTCTGAGGACAGTTGCCATTTTGAGATTCCATGCTGTAGGAGAAACCTAGGGCAAGCCTCAATCACCTGTTGGCTACCCTCCATTTGGAACAGTCTGCCCGACCAAATCACCACTGCCAGCTCCTATCCCTTGTGTAAGAGGTTAATCAATGTTCATCATAGTTCCTTGATTTCATGCCCCAGTTGCCCCAATAATGCCCCCCTGGGCCAAAACAGACTAAGGCCTGTAGTTACATATCGGGACCACTGGGTCACCTACTGTCCTCTCAGCGTATTAATTCAGTCTCACATGTTGCAGCTTGCATCTTCTTCTGCAACCTAAGCTTAATGGCACATTGCCTATTGTTTGCAGTGTGTGTGTGTAGAATACGCTGTTGATAACAAGTATTTTCACTGCAGTGGCATACTGTAAATTGCAAGTGTTTCATCATTTGCATCTTATATGTATTTCTGATGTAACTCAGTGGGCCCAATTCACAAATGGCTGGGACTGGTTCCTGGTGCATACACCAACTGGGAATGGCACATGGGGCAACTTGCGCAACTCTGTGTGCTGGTCCTGACTCAGAGACATGGCCTGCACCAAACTGGGGGCTGCCTGCACCCCCTGATTTTACACCACTTTTGCAGTGAATGTATGGCTGCGTCATGGTGGAGGGGTGGCATATGCTGAGGCAGTGCTGCACTATTCCCATATATAGGATTCACAAAGTGCTGCACTAGGTGCAGAGCTCACCAGGGCTTAGAGCAGCTGGAGCTGGTATAATAGCCTGTGTACTGTCACAGAGAGTGTGCCAGGTGGGAAGGGCTGCCCCATGCAGCAGTGGCACCATCCATCCTGCCGGTGTGCCATGAAGAGCTGTGATGTATAACACAGATCCCTTAGCTTGCGGTGTCTGGCCAGCCCGTAGCACCACCATCTTAGAGCAACCTTCATAGATGCTGCCATGTCCCGTCTGCATGCCAGAGGCCAGCTTACTGTCCATTTGGGACCCCAGGACAGTTGGCCTATGGGTGTGCTATGCCCATAGCCAGTAAGAGATGAATTGTACAGGGGGCAGTATATGGTGCTTGGCATGACCCATAGCTGGGGTACGGTGACTGCCACACTCTGCCCTGCTGAGTGGCATGTCCATGGAATCACCTCACAGGCACTGTAGCCTTTTGCAACTGTCACAGTGCTCTGTGGTGATTAGTCCTGCGCTGTGGGCAACACTGCAGTTGGTGGCATTGCCGCAGGGCTGTCTCGCAGCTTGCAGCATTCACCATGTATGCGTCTTTACTGTGACACATGGGAGTGCTTGCCACAAACTGTGGGAGTTTGGTGTTGGGACCCTTCTCATTCATGAATTGGGTGCAGGGTCTCTGTCGCGCCAATGGTCAGTGCAAGCTGCAGAGCTTGCACTGACCTAAGTGACATTTGTGAGTCCAGTCAATTGTCTTTACTGCTGTGCCACAAATTGCACCTGCATCATTCCTTTGCACCTTATTTGTAATAGGTGTTGTAATTTTACTATGTACTATTGTGTATAGAACCATTGTAGTGAACATACATAGAAACATAGAAATTTGTTGGCAGAAAAAGATCCCATGGTCCATCCAGTCTGCCCAAGTTCCCTCCTCTAGGAAGACCTCCGCCTTCCATTTTCCGTCTGCTGGCTGTTGTTTAAGCCCATGTATGTATCTCAGGCTTTTTAAAATGTGCCCACTGAATCAACCCCCACCACCCATTCTGGCAGTCTGCTCCATGACCCCACCACCCTCTCGGTAAATAACTTCCTCCTGATGTCACCTTTAAATCTGCCCCCAAGTTTTAATGCATGCTCCCTAGTGGATTCGTTCTCACTCAATCTGAAGTATTGTCAACCCTCACCCTATTTATGCTTTTCAAGTACTTGAATGTTTCTACCATGACCCCCCCCCCAGTGTGTACAGGCCCAGCTCACCCAGTCTTTCCTCATATGACCTCTCCTGCAGCCTACACACCATTCTGGTAGCCCTTCTATGGACCCTCTCCAGCCTGTCCTTGTCCCCTTGTAAGTCTGGCCTCCAGAACTGAACCCCGTATTCCAGCTGCAGTCTGACCATGGTCTTGTATAGTGGCATGATCACCTCCCTTCTCCTGCTTGTAAAGCCCCTCCCTAGTCATGCCAACATTCTGAGTGCCTTCCCCGCTGCCTTGTTGCACTGACTCCGAACCTTCAGGCTGTCCAAAATGGTGATCCCCAGGTCCCTTTCCTGTTATGTTGTCTCCAAATCCCTACCCCCCCCCCAGCCAGTATTTTGCCTTCAGGTTTCTACGCCCTATATGCATAATTCTGCATTTCTTTGCATTAAATTATAGCTGCCATCTTTCTGACCACTCCTCCTACCTTTTGAGATCATCTCTTATGCTTTCCATGCCCACCGACGTACCCCCTCTATTACATGTTTTCATGTCGTCTGCAAACAGACTCATCTTCCCATGCAGACCCTCCGTAATGTCCCCAATGTAAATGTTGAAGAATATGGGTCTCAGCACTATTCTTGTTTTTTCTGTATTATGTACATCTCCTCTTTTAAGAACCCTAATATTGGGGCTTATTCATGATGGCTACATGGTGCTATGCACAGTGCATGAGCCCCATGCATAGACTGATCATACTAAGGATGAGTTTGGAGCAAAAAGGCAACTAGCCCATGAAAGCGCCTCATACTACATATACTAGGACATATTTTTATATGAAAGCAAGAATCTGTCCAATCTATTTTTGAACAAGATTCTGTTTTAACTGATAATAACTGATGTTGGCAGTCTATTCCATGGGTTTATTATTCTCTGAGAAAAATAAAATGCCCTTTATTTATCTAAATTTATTTTTCTGCAGCTGTGTGGATGACCTCTAATGGAAATAGCTACTTGTTTAAAATCAAGCACACATTCTGATGTTAGGAAGGGATCATTAATAATGTCCCAATTAAATAGGAGGTCTCCCCTTAGCCACCATTGTTCCAATGACATTAAATTGAATTCGGAAAGTCTTTCAACATACAACAAACACTTTACTGGACAGACTAATTTCGTAATTCTTTGAAGTCTCTCAAGTAAATGTATGTCTTTCTGCATATAAGGGCAGCATAATTGAGAAACATAATCAAAATGAGGTCTAATGTATGCACGGTAAAGGGGAAGCGGAACACGCGGAAGCAACGTTGTGCACATAGCCGCCACACAAACATGCATATCATAGTGGATATGCAGATGTGCTGGGGCGTTCTCGTGTACTCGGTATGTGTGGGACACCTCACGCACCTGCACGATGCAGTTACTTCAGAAAGGCATGTCATGTCCCTGCGTATGTGATATGTGTTCTGGAAGCAGCCGTAAACAGCCTACATGGTGCACACACAGTGGGCAAAGCCAGCGAAGCTGGCTGGAGGGTGCACGGTACTGCCCACTTCAGCTAAACATGTCAGCAACACATGCAGTGACACAAGGCATGTCAACTGCACCAGCACATGTGCCAGCCACCTGCCATGTGCCACCATCACACATGTGACAACATGGCCCATATGGCCAGCCCCAGCATGGCGTGTATGCCAACCAGCAGGCACCACCACACATGGATGCACAGCACAGCGTACTGTGGCAAACATGCAGGCACACTCACCAAGCATGCCACAAGGCCCTCTCATGGATACACACTGAACACAGACACACACACACACACACACACACACACACACACACACAGAGTAGCCCATGCACACCATGCCAGGGCAAGGAAGTAGACACTGAGACGTAGCTGGATTAGAATGCTTTTACTGGCATCCACAGTACAATACAGGTTCATGGAGAAAAATAGGGCAACAGTCATGGGGGAGGGGGAATGGCTCACGGATGGTGCTTCTCCTCAATCGGAGTCCTTCTCCGAGAGCAGGTCTGGGCTGGTGGATGGGTCCGCTCTGGGGTGTCTGTAAACTCCCTCTCCTCTAGTACCAGCCACCTGACAGGGCCACGGTATCTCCGAAACGAGAAGAGCAGACAGAGGGGACCAATGCCAGTGTCATAGCAATATGCAACTACCCCTGCCCTGGCAATGCCACCCACCCACACACTCACATACACATGGCCAACATTCACCTACCTTTGAGGGGGCACAGATGGCCCACAGGTCCCCCGGTCATCCCTGTAGACAAAGTCCTTTGTGCTGCTCCACAACTCCAGTCTTCATGGCAGGTCATGCGGCAGCCACCGCCGCAGGGTGACCATATGGGCAGGCCCCAGCCCGCCCATCACCCGGTACTCCAGGACTAGCACCGCCTTCCTATGATGGGTCCCCTGCAAGACACAATGGGAACAGTGATAAACAGACATGCCCATGGCACAGGGCCCAACCACCCATCAAACACACAAGGGTCATGGCCACGGCCTCCAGTGGAAGTACCTACCTGTCTCTTCTCCATTACCTTCTAGATCTCCCCAACTGGTATGCCATCCTGATAGGTGGCCTCCACCACCCAATACAGCCGTCATGGCATGGCAAGCCTGCCACAGACACCCCATGCCACCATGAAAGGGTATGCTGCCACCATCCTCTCCACAGCAATTATGGCATTCTGTGGCAGGCACGCCCACACTGTGTGTGCATGCCATGCTCATAAGGGCATGTGTGACATGCCACATGGCACACATGTCACGCACGTGTGGACATGCAATGCCACATAGTGAACGCTAGTAGCGGATCACAAATTTGCACTGCGATGTGCCCAGGGGCACTACTACATATGGTCTTACTGGAGGAGGCAGATGCAGGGCGTCATGGCAGACCAAGGCACCATCCCCGGTCATTCAAGCCATGCCTCGTTGCCCAGACACTGCACTCCACCGACATCCTACAGCAGTACTGGGTTTACCATGGCATGCTACGGTACATCTGTGGCCTTGTGGAGGATGCGATCATACCAGCCACCAAATGCGCCATGGCCATGTCGATGGAGACAAAGGTGCTATGCACCCTACAGTACTATGCCACGGGCACATTCCAGCGAGTGACAGGCGACGTGATGGGGTGTGTCAGGCGTCCATGTCACAGGTGCTGCACCAGGTGACCGATGCCCTGGTGAGGCACCGGGAGAGGCACATCATGTTCCCATGCATGTTGCAGGGCTCAAAGCCATCAAGGATGCATTCCTGGATATGTATGGCATGACGAACACAGTGGGTGCGATCGACTGCACGCATATGCCCATCCTTGCCCCGCCCATCAACGAGGATGCCTACAGAAACCATAAGGGATTCCATAGCATGAACTATCAGGTCATCTGCGATGCAATGGGCATCCTGATTAATGTCCTGGCATGGTACCTGGTGTCATGCCATGACTCGTATATGTATGACAGCAGCACCCAGAGGTGCCGTCTGTACCGGCAGCCAGAGGGCTTCAGCTGGCTGTTGGGTGAGGCCCCATAACCAAGTGTGAATATGTTGGCTGCATGTGTGCCCCAGCATTGCTAACTGCTCCCTTCCGCTCTACTCCCACAGGTGACAGTGGGTACCCCTGAGAACGACACTTCTGACACCATACCTGGCTCCACGGCACCCAGTGAGGTTGCATTCAATGCAGCGTACATGCAGGTGTATGACATCATGGAATGCACGATAGGGCTGCTAAGGATGCATTTCTGATGCCTGGACCACAAGGGTGGCAGGATGATGCTTGCGCCGGGTATGGCATGCAGAGTGTTCACCGCCTGTGCCATGCTGCACAACATCTGCATGCGCTGCATGGTGCTGGAGCCACCAGACATACACCCAGAGGAGGATGGCAAGGAACCACCGCAGCAACCCCATGGACCAGCACCGCCTGAGGAGGGAGCCAGGGTGCCACCTGTGGGCAACCATACAGCAGGATGCAGGGTGACGAGGGCTGTGCACCATCATGTGGTAAATGGTGCATTTGACAGGTAAGGTGGCATGCATGCTGGCGATAATGAGAGTGCCAAACTGAGCCGGCATGTGCGTGACATGTGTGCCACGGTGTGGCCAAGGTCACAGCATGCCACCAGCATGCATGCCACACCTGTAGTCCACCATGCATTCCATTACTGTGTTTTTGGACCACTCTGATGGCACACCATCACAAGCATCACATTCCAACGAGTACGTGCTGCATGGTGGGTGTGTGGGGGTGTGTTCCAGGGCAGTGAGGGTCAGTGGCGTGTGCACCTGGTACCCTCTCCAGGTGGTGCTGGAAAATGGGGTGTCAAACTGGACTGTGGTGTGCACTGTGGTGAGAGGGTATGTGTGTATATATATATATATGTGTGTGTGTGTGTGTGTGTGTGTGTGTGTGTGTGTGTGTGTGTGTGTGGGCATGTAGCGATGCTGGAGGGGATGGGGATGTATTGTCCATGGCGATCACTTACGTGTCATCTGCACCACCTCACTGAGTCACAAGTCTTTGTTGCTGCCCTCTGTGTCCACACACCTGTCTGCCTACTGCCATGTGGCATGCGGTGCCCGCCATCTGTGAGCCACCCTGTGCCGCCTGTACACGGTGTGATGGCTGGGTCGCCATGCTTGGTCCTGGCTTCTGGTGGGCTCTGCCCACCATGGGTTTGGGGCACTGTCTGGCACTGTTGCACCTCTCCTGTGGTTCCATGGGTGTGGGGTCAGGTGCACTGATTGGTGCAATGGGTGCAGCCATGGCGGCATGGCGGGATGTCCCTGTTGGGCTGCAAGGTGGACAGCTATGGCCAGGAGGGTGTCGGCCATCTGCTCTTGTGCCCTTGCACACATGGCCACCTCATCCACCAGGCATTCCTGGGTGCATGCACCTGTGGCCACTGCCTCTGCCATCCGCTCCTGTGCCCTCACGCCCATGGCCATGCCTTCTGCTAGCCCCTACTGCACAGACCCTGCCATGACCTTTGTGAGCTGGTGCACAGCCTCCATACAGTCCCTGGTCACCTGCAGTTGGTCCTACTCCAGCCTGTGGAGGTTGGGATAGTAGCTGGCTAGGAGCGAGCTGCTGGCACCCTGGAGGTTCCAGTGTCCTGCTCCTGTGTGTCGGGTGGTGTGGTGGGTGGCAAAGTTCCCACAGTCGCGGCACAGCTGTCCTCTTGGGGGATGGTATTGTCCTTGCTGCTGCAGTCTGGTCCTGGTTATGGCTGTTCTGCACTAGTGCTGCCCTCCTGCGTCTCCATGTCGGATGTCGCCTTTGTGTGTTGGCCTGTGCCCGGGCTGCTCTCCTCCTCCTGCAGCTGCTGCTCCGGGGTCCATCCCCTGTCTCTGACGTGTGGTCCACGGGCATGTTAGTTTGTTGTCTGTCCTCCTCCTGCATGCCCACTGTTGTGTGCTGCTGTGACCCTGTGTGTGGGATGGGGTGACATTGGTTAGTGCACCTGAGTGTCTGTCATGGGTAGCTACATGCCCCATGTTACTGGCAGTACCCACCTTCGCTGCCTGCACTTGGCGGACGTCCTCCATCTCTTCTTTCTCCCATGCTGGATAGTCCCTCTCCACCACTGTTGTCATCAGGCACTGTGGGGTGGAGCATGACAGGTGGTTAGTGACTGCTGCCATACATCAGTACTGTGGTTGTTCCCAGTGCACCTCCACATCGCGCTTACCTGGCATGCTGTCCAGAGGCATCACTGATTGTGTCCACCACCTGCTGTTCTATGGACATCAGTGGTGGGTCAGGGTGTGGCGGTCTGCCACCTGTGGTGCCCTGTGACTGCTAGCTGTGATCTACTCAGCTACCTCTTCATCTGAGACCGGTGGTCATGCCACTTGTGCTTGATGGCCGCCAGTGTGCATACCTCCAGTCCGGTGATGTTGATTGCTGCCTGCAGGTCGAGCCATATTCAGGCATCGGTCTCGGCTGTAGTGCTTAGTGACCACCGCCTGAACAGCACGTCGTAGTACTGCCTGATCTCAGTGGTGAGGATGGCCACCTGTGCCCCAGAAAAGTTCGGGGACCACTGCCTCCTCCCACCGCCACCCCCGCCCATGCCACGTCCACTGATGATGCCGGTTGGGCACATTGTAGCTGTCCCCGCATGCTCCTCTGTATTGCAGTTGCAGCTGCTGTCTTCCACGGACATACTTGTTCCGCATTTCCTTATATGGTGGGGTCAAAGGGCATCCCCATCATCTTGGGCTGGCTCCGTCATGCCCCTGTGCATAGTTGTGTGCCTCCTCTGTTGCTGCCATGGACTCTTTGGGGCATGTCAGCCTGTGTTGTGCATGCCGCATATTTCGATTTCACTGCACAGCACGCAGCTGCATGCCCGCATTTACGTCAGTTTCGTACGTTGCGCTTGCTCTTTGTCAATAGGCCCAATTGTGTATGGAACCATTGTAGTGAATATATTCTTGTATTTTTTGTATTATGTATGTCTCCTCTTTTAAGAACCCTAATATTGTTTATAGAACCATTGTAGTGAATATATTCTTGTATTTTTGTATAATGTACTTCTGTTGTCTTAAGGAGCTACTGCTGGCTGGAGAAGAACTTTGAAAAACATAGTATTTGGACACAAAGCAGCTTATATTTCCCATTAGAGCAGGCAGAAAGGGAGGAGGAGTGGCACTGTATGTGAAAAATGACATAAGGGCCACAGAGATCCAGGAGGAACAAAATGGGGGAGAGATACTGTGGGTTAAGCTGGAAAGGAAAATGGGGACAGCCATCCACACAGCTGTGGTCTATAGACCACCAGCCCAGGAGGAAGAAACAGATAGGGAGCTGATGCTAGCCATCCAAAGGATGGCAGACAAGGATGAGGTAGTACTGGTTGGAGACTTCAATATTCCAGATGTGGACTGAGCATCCCAGCAGCAGCATCAACTAGGGAGCAGATTTATCCTGGACTCCTTCAGGTGCCTTCCTCAAGCAACTGGTCATGGAACCAACTCGGCAGAAGGCAATACTGGACCTTGTGCTCACAAACAGGGACAGTGTGATGGGGTAACAGTGGGGAGCACCTGGGAACAGTGACCACCAGTCATTGTCATTTGAAATCACAGAAAGAGCAGAACCAAACCACACAAAACATGTATCCTGGATTTTAGGGGGGCAGACTTTGGGAAAATGGGGAGATACTTGAAAGAGGCATTAAGGGAATGGGACAGGAATCAGGGGTTGAGGAACAGTGGGCAGTATTTAAAATGGGGATTACAAGAGCAACAGAATTATGCATTAAGCAGGTTAGCAAAAGGAAAAGAAAGAGGAGACCATTATGGTTTTCCAAAGAGGTAGCAAAGAATGTGAAAGCCAAAAGATTGCATTCAGGCAATACAAAAGACACAGGCAGAAGGGATAGGGAGAAGTACCAGGAGAAGCAAAGGAGGCAGAGAGGTCAGTAAGGGAAGCCAAAGCTCAGACAGAAGAACACATTGCAAAATCAGTGGGTAGAGGGGACAAAACCTTTTTCAGGTACATAAGTGAAAAAAGAAAGACAAAGGGAGGGATAGTGAGACTGAAGGGGGAGGATGGGGGCCGTGTGGAGGATGACAACAGTAAAGCTGACATATTGAACAGGTATTTCTGCTCAGTCTTTACTGAGGAAGAGGAGGGTAATGGGTCTGAAGGGAGTACAAGGGGTGAGAATGGTGCAGAAATGGACACAAGTCCCTTTACACGAGAAAGGGTCCTGAAGGAACTGGAAGTAATAAGAGCTGATAAAGCAATGGGGCAGATGGGGTGCACCCCAGGGTCCTTAAAGAACTAAGAGAGGTGGTGGCTGAACCTCTGGCTATCCTGTTTAGCCAATCACTGGAAACAGGGGAGGTACCCAAAGACTGAGGACAGCAGATGTAGTCCCTTATACAAAAGCGGGAACAAAGAGGAAGCAGGGAACTACAGACCAGTCAGCCTCACCCGTAGTGGGAAGATCATGGTAGCACTACTGAAGGAGAGATTGGTGGAACATCTGGTTGTCAATGGACTACAGGACCCAAGGCAGCATGGTTTCACCAGGAGTAGGTCAGTGTCAGACCAACCTGCAAATTTTTTGACTGGGTGACTAGGGAGGTGGATCGGGAGGGCAGTGGACATGGCCTATCTGGACTTCAGCAAGGCCTTGACACTGTGCCACATAGAAGACTATTACACAAACTGGGAATATGGGTGTGGGCAGGACAGTAGTGTGGTGGGTAGGTAACTGGCTCGGTGGCAGGACACAGAGGGTGGTGGTAAATGGCTGTCACTCCACAGAGGGAAGAGTGACCAGTGGGGTACCACAGGGATCAGTGCTGGGACCAGTCCTATTCAACATCTTCATCAGTGACATTGCATAGGACCTAGAAGGAGGAATTTCACTGTTCGCTGATGACACAAAGCTCTGTAACAGTGTAGACACACCAGAGGGTATAGACAGAATGAGAAGGGACCTGCAGAAACTTGAAGAATGGTCATGGGTTTGGCAGTTGAAATTCAATGCAAAGAAGTGCAAGATAATGCATATGGGGCACAAAAACCCTGGCACAATATATCAGTTGGGGGTGAGGATATAGCATGCACCAAGCAGGAAAGGGATCTTGGGTTATCATCTCTGATGACCCAAGGTAGGGAAACAGTGTGACAAGGCAGCAGGTAAAGCAAATAGGATGCTGGGATGTATAGGCAGGGCATCACCAGCAGGAAAAGGAGGTCATAATTCCGCTATACAAGACACTAGTGAGGCCCCACCTGAGTACAGTGTACAGTTCTGGAGACCATACCTACGTAAGGACATAGACAGGGTAGAGAAGGTTCAGATGAGGGCAACAAAGATGGTGCATGGATTGCATCACAAGTCCTATGAAGACGGGTTGAAGGAACTGAACCTGTACTCCCTGGAGGAGAGGAGGGAGAGAGGGGATATGATAGAGACATACAAGTATCTCACAGGGAGGAACAGGGTGCAGGAATACACTATTTTTAAGCGAAAATGATGTTCCAGGACTAGAGGGCATGGGATGAAGTTGGAGGGAGGACGATTCAGAGGAAACATGAGGAACATGAGGAAGAATTTCTTCACAGAACGGGTGGTGGACAAGTGGAACACCCTGCCAGAGGAAGTGGTGGGGGCTGAAACAATCACGGGATTTAAGAATGCATGGGATAGACATAAAGGAATTCTGGAGGTCAGGGGTAAGGGGCAACAGACCTCTAGGAAAACATAAACTGAACTTACAGGCTCAAATGGGCAGACTGGGTGGGCCATAGGCCCTTATCTGCCGACACTGTCTATGTATCTATGTATCTCTGTATTAGCTCTGTATTTCTTATCCACATTATTTATTACTGAGGTCATATGCATGAAAACTGGATGGTTGTTCCTTCAGGGTTCATCATCTCCTATTGCTTCTTCCCAACCTGGTGTCATAATATAATTTCAAGTAGGGAACAAGTTATAGAGACAGACAAACTAATTGATAAAGATCTTGTTTTAATGGGAATTTCTTCAGTAATAAATAAAGGACATGTGAAATTTATAGAAGATACTTGCAGTGTAAGTTGAATTGTGTCTAAAAATTATGTTTTTTAAAGTTTTCCTATGAATGAATGTATTTCTTCCCTACAACCTTCCTTCCCCTTCCTGTCCCTCCAGGTCACCTCTGGAAATGAGTCTTTCAGGCTCTGTTTGTTTACCTGGTAAACTATGTTTAAATAAATACATTTGCAGGACATGCACACCAGGTATGGGATTCATGGATGGAGGGGAATGCTTCCCATGTAAGCCTTAATCCCCTGGAAATAACAGCTAGTTTGGGCATCATTGTTTTAATATAAAAATGCAAGACTGTGTTTAAAGTTACTAATTTCCTTTACTTTTAGCAACTAGCAATTATGCAAAGTGTGACTTTTGTGTTGCTAGACACGACCTGTCCTTGCTCTGTTCTTGCTCCCTTTGATTTTCTGCAACAAAGAGCTAGAGAATTGGACACACTCAAATTCTAAACACATCATGTATTGTGTCTCTGCTGTTACTTTTTTCTTGCAAACCTGAAGGATAATTTGCTTTTGTAACACATCTGGTACAGCAGTGTCTGGAGCCAAAAGGTATAATTGAAAAAAAAAAAAACTACTTTTAGAAATGTAATGAATATTTTAGCTCGGAGTCCCTGCTACTTCACACATGGCATGCTGTATATTTCATTTGCATATTCAAACTGTTTGAATGGGCTAAAGTGCAACATTCATTAGTGTACCACACCATCTGATTCAAAAGCACATAGTTTAGAGGAAAGGCATCCTCTTTTACAAAAGGAAGGTCCTGTCAAACTAATCTCATAGATTTCTTTGACTGGGTAACAAGAGTGATGGACCAATGGGGAGCAGTTGATGTCACCTACCTTGACTTCAGCAAAGCTTTCGATACTGTTCCACATAGAAGATTGATTAATAAGCTGGGTAGGCTCGGGGTGGGTCAGCAGTTGGTCAACTGGGTGGCAAACTAGTTGATGGGCAGAAAACAGAGAGTGGTGGTAAACAGTATACAGTCAGAAGAGATGCAAGTCACAAGTGGGGTACCTCAGGGATCAGTCCTGGGGCCAGTCCTCTTCAATATCTTCATCAGTGACATTGCAGATGGACTAGAGGGTAAGGTTTGTCTGTTTGCAGATGACAGCAAGATCTGCAACAGAGTAGATGATCCAGATGGGGTGGGCAGCATGAGAAGAGATCTGGATACACTAGCAAAATGGTCAGAAGAGTGGCAACTGGGGTTTAATGCAAAGAAGTGCAAGATCATACACATAAGGAAGAGAAACCCTGAAGCCACCTATAGGTTGGGAGGGGAGTTGCTGGCAGTCACAAAAGAAGAAAGAAACTTTGGCGTCATCATCGACGATGACCTGAAATCATCCAAGCAGACCACTAAAGCAGTAGATAAGGTTAGGGGGATTTTAGGGTGTATTAGTAGAGGTATCACAAGTCAGAAGAGGGAGGTAATAATCCCTCTTTACAAGACACTGGTTAGGCCCCATCTGGAGTACTGCGTGCAGTACTGGAGGCCACACCTTCACAAGGACATTAACCAAATTGAGGTAGTCCAGAGAAGGGCAACCAAAATGGTGAAGGGACTGCATCAGAAAACATATGAGGACAGATTAATGGAGCTCAATATGTATACCCTAGAGCAAAGGAGGGAGAGAGGTGATATGATCGAAACATTCAAATACCTTAAGGGCATTAACAAGGTGAAAGAATCTAACATGTTTCAATATAAGAAAAATAGCAGGACAAGAGGACACAGCATGAGATTAGAGAGAGGCCAATTAAGGGGTAATGTGAGGAAGTTCTTTTTCACAGAAAGCATGGTGGATGCATGGAACGGCCTCCCTCAGGAAGTGGTGGATATGAATACAATGCAGGGCTTCAGACAGGCATGGGATAGGCATAAGGCAGCAATACAGATAAGTATGATTAGATAGGCCATTGACAGAACAAAGGCCGAGGCACATTTATAAGGTAGAAAAAGAAATGGGCAGACTAGATGGGCCTTGCGGTCTTTATCTGCCATCAACGTCTATGTTTCTATGTTTCTCTTGTTCAAGAATCAAGGCACATAATGATGCATGCAACCTTTTTTATTTAAAGAAAAGCATTGTGGTCTCCAGCTGTGGAGCTGCAGAGTCATCATGGAACCGGACTCAGAGTGTCCGGGACAGAGTGTGGGGGGGGGGGATAATCATAAGAAGGGGAGGGATGGGTGAGGCTGCTGCAAACTGAGGGGCTAGCTGCACAATCGAGCAGATTTGATAGACTGTGAGGCCTGTTTCTGCTGGCGTTTTCATATGTTCGTATAGGAACCAGACAACTAAGCCACCCCACAGACTGGGGAGAGAGCGTGAGAGAAAGAGAGAGAGAGAGAGAGAGAGAGAGAGAGAGCAAGAGTGAGAAAGAGTGAGAGAGAGAGAGAGCAAGAGACAGCGTGAGAGTGAGAGAGAGTAAGAGACAGCATGAGAGCAAGAGGCAAGGCAACTTTTATTTCTTAGGCACCCAATACCAGAGGCTCTGAGTGCCTTACAAGTATACAAAAGGATAGCACAGTCATAAATACATAAATAGAGCTAAGAAATATATAAATATAATAAAACGGTAGACAGAGTGCAACAACAGCATTGTGAATATATCAAAGAAGAATGAGAGAACAAGAGACAGCGTGAGAGCGAGAGTGAGAGTAAGAGACAGCGTGAGAACGAGAGCGAGAGTGTGAAAGATAAATTTAAGAGCATTGTAGTACGTCTGTGTCTTATGAATAGTTTGATTTATAAACGTTGGCAATACTTGTATATTTTGTCATGCCAATAGTTATTTTTGAATTTTCTGAATTTTGAATTTTGAGAGAGAAAGTGAGAGAGTGTGAGAGAGAGAGAGAGAGAGAGAGAGAGAGAGAGAGAGATAGATAGAAAGAGAAACAATGAAAGCAAATTTAAATACCATATTAATGGTAATTAAATAGACCACACACTGGTGTATATAGTTGCCTTGGCCTGATAATTATGCATCAGGGAGCTTTAATCTGGCTGTTAAAACATTAAAAAAGCCCTTTGTGCCTTCTATGCTATAAAAAAAAACCATTTTGCCTCATTCAGCCCTCCTATAAAAGCTATGGCTAAAATGATTTGACAGCATAATTCAGCCAATCATTTTACATGGAAGTGAATATTGGTGACCAACAATAAACCTTGCATATACAAAATGGAATAAATCCCCGGCAGAAGAAATGCACTTACTATTTTGTAAGAGCATACTAAGGGCCCATAGAAAAGCTCCCCTATAATGGCTACAGGGCTGAATTAGGATGATTTCCTGTGTTGCTAAATATACAGAAATAAATAGTTAAATTTAAAGAATATTCCTACTATTGGCAAACACTAATTATACCATGGGGTCTCATAATTCAGCAACCTGATTGGCTGACTGGCACCTTTTAGTCATGGTAAATCTTACGATATACCCACGGCAAAGGTGCCATTCAGCCGCATCTCCCAAGTCCATCTAACCCCTGAAGTCCACAGTCGCAAACTGCCATGTCTAATCCCCGCTAAATGGTCACGAACCTCACTGGTGCTTTGGAGTTGGATGCGTGGTCATACCTGCAACCCCTGTCAGCAGTTAAAAAAAGACTCTTTAAACACATCCTCCTGTAGCCACCATAGAGGGGGATTGGTACAGATGAGGGGGTGCTGGCAGGCAGAGACTAATTCTCTGCGCTGTTCACAGGACTGACGGAAGAAGCGACAAGAGTGGGAGTGTGGAACCCTGACCGAGGGGCGGTGATGTGAGTGGGAACACTGCTCCAGCATGTCTATCCATGCTTGAGAAAGGAGTCATGATGAACCAGTTTACAACAGTTTCAGACAGTATGCCAACTTAAAATTTTAAAATCCGTACCTCTTTTCTGTTTCTTTTTTTTCAGTCTCCCAGCTCTCCGTAGTGTTCACTCTGTCCGCTCCATCCCTACAGTCTCCGCAGCTCTGCTCCATAGTTAATTGACAGTAAGCTCCTGGTGTCCTACAGCTTAAATTAAGCTTAATCCACTGTCCAAATAACAGTAATTACCCTGATAAAAGTAAAGAAAAAAATTGAGTGTGAGTGTCACTTTGCAGGGTTACCTCCCGACCGGAAAAGTGCAGTAACCCTGGAAATCCTACCCTGAGGGCAGCCTTTCAGTGCTGACAGTTTAGCTAGACAGAAACAAACCACGAAGAAACATCAAACACCATGTTCCTGTCAGCAAACAGCAGACTAGCACATGGGAAGAGCAAGCAGCATTTTTGTTTCCACAAGCAGAACAGACTGTTCCACTCCATATTTTTCTCTTTAAGCATTTTTTCACATAATAACTATTCAATTAGTAAATCTTACATCAGGGACTAATTTCTTTCAGTGTAAGGTTATTTCTATTAAAAAGCAATATTTTGGGGGTAATAAAAAACCTTCACATTTTTTAAAACCAATTACATACTGAAACCAAAGCATAATCACAATAAACCACTCCAGGGTATGGGTTATGCTGGATCTACCACGGCTGGCCAGGATTTGACCACTTGGCCACCAAACCACACCAGCCGTGGTAAATCCCAACATAATCCACACCCTGTCATAGTTCATTGCCTAAATCTTTTATGGCAGAGAACAGACATGTTGACCCACCAGCACAGTGGCAATGCTATCACTTGTGATGCCGATGACCTGGGTTCGGGAACAATCTTGGGCTGTCAGAGGGCTGGCTGAGGAGAGGAGGATTGAGCATCCCAGTGGATGCTCTCCTACTCTGGAGATTGGGGACTCACTGATCCGCTGCTCTACCGATACATGGGTGATCACATTTGGCGTTGTAGGGGCTATCCCTTGGAAGCTGACATTGGAGCAAGCAGCAGGTCAGGTGGGTGCCTCAGCGTGCCAGCACCAAATAACATGGCATGCTCCTGGGGGGAGGGAGGGTGAGACTAACAAGAAAATCTGGGCTGGATTGGGCAGATGATGCCTCTGCCTGCCCACCATGCCCAGTGCCTGACTGCTTCCACTGCCTTCCAGGGGATTCTCAAGGTCTTCACCTCCACTGCAGGTGGCCAGATGGACAGCAGGGTAGAAATGCCAAAGTGTCTGAAGGTGTACCCAGCCCTGGGGGCAAGCCAGGAGGGGCAGAACAGCAGTGTGACATGAGTGGGCTTTGGAGGCCTGGACAGGTAAGTGGAGTAGTCTCTATCAGCGTGCATCAGGGCTTGGCAGAGACAAAAACACAATATACTCCTATGTGTCCACACTCTTAAGTCACAGTAATATTGACATTAAAGACTATGACTAAACTGAAACATGATTGTATCTTATCCACAGCACTAGAGACAGCCCTGGAAAACAAATATATTCTATACTGAGAACAGCAAATCAAAACTCAAACAAAACAAGAGTGCTACAGATTCTTCTACAAAAACTTCAGCATAGCTGCTTACCTGCATACAATTATAAATGCTAAACACAGACACATTTTTAACCGAATACAGAATCAATAACCACAACATAGAAACAGAAACAGGCAGACACAAATTAACCTAGAAACCCAAAGAAGCCCGACTCTGCATCCAGTGTGAAGTAAGCATGAAACCACAGCAGAGCATGGTTCTAATATTAATCCATGGTGGGGCTGGTTCGGCCTCATGCGTCCAACCTGCCAACCATGGATTAATGCCACAGGTAGAACCATGCTCTGGAGTGGTTTAAAGCACTTTGTAATATGGCAAGTGGTGGTAGGAGTAACCTCTTAGACAGAAAATAAAGTGGAAAAATCAAGCAGTAGGATTGCTTTCTAAAATACATGAAAAGTGTCATGTTTAAGAAAACTATTCAGGTTCAACAGCTGTGTCTGTTTTACATTGTTATTGCAGCCAATATAATAAAGATATTTGATAACTCTCTTTACATTTATCAGTGTTTTCTAACTATAACTGCAGTTTTTCTTTCCTTTGCCAACTGTTGTAAACATAGTAAATATGCTCCGTTTCTAAGAATTGTTCAACAATGATGCTCGCTACGCTGTCTGGGTAGCACTTTAACTTTTTTTTTTTAAATAACCCTTTTTTTATTTTTCTCACTTTCATAGTGAAGACTTGAAAATCTGTTTAACTTAAAACTCTTTAATTAAACTTACATTTACTTTGATTGAGGTCTGTGCAGTGCGGTTGTGCTATGCGCTCAGCTCTCACATTCTAACTACAGAACCTGTCGGAAGCACATCAAAGACTGCCATGCAACTTACAGTGGATCACTATGGTACTACACAAGCAACCATTGATCTACTGTGGCATTAATCCATGGTTGCTTTGTAGTCACCGGATGCTCTTTGACCAACGTGAGACAGTTATTTTTGTATTATATTTGTGCTATGTTACAAAGCAGTGTTGAAACAGTAATGCATTTCATTCTCCACTGTACAAAATACAACTGTGTACGAGAACAATGTTCTCTAGAGCTGTGGCAAAGGATCACAGATTTCCAGTTCATGAATGATAAAGAGTAAACTTTGTACATTGCTAGGGAAGAGAAACAATATCACAGAAATAGTTGTAAACTACTGTATATGCAGCATCCTGCCACCAGCTGCGAAATACAGCATAGATGTATTAAAGTGCATCATTTACACCCCGCCTACTTGGGCTGTGTGGCTGGGTGTTTGTGTTGTCTCTGTCAATAGTTTAGTTTTGTGGATTTTCATGTGTTTTGGCTTGGAGGAACTACAGCATTCTTGGATATGTGCTCTATGAAAGTTTCCTGGACTAAGAAACTGGAAAACATCACCTGCAGATATTGGGATTCTCATGATAAATCAACTTTTGGAAGCCATCAAAATCAAAGTAAGTACAGCTAGAAATTCTACAAGCTCGACCTGGGGAGTGCAAACTGAATCAACATTTCCGTCTACCTTGTTGCTAAAGGGAACTGCATGTCTTTGAGAACCATTCACAACTATTTAAACAAAGGAAGACACTGACAAATGGTTGTAACTTCCTGCATATGCCCCAGGCCAGTGTTCCAGGAATTTAACACATCCTTTGTCTTGTTACCATAGATCAAACAGTTTACTGGTCATTTTCCTGGGATTTGATTATTTTACATCATTTGGCAATGGGCAAATCCTCCCTCTGGAGGCACACCACTGAAACTGATCTGTCCCTGCTCATGTGTGAGCCTTGGGCACATCTAGCCAAATTGTATACGACTATTCCAATGTTGCATTTTCGACATTACCACCTGGCATACTACTATTCAAAAAAGAAACACAACCTCTCTCTGACTGAACTCTGCCTATGCACCCTGAAACTAGTGCTCCTCCTCCTGCTGCTATCAGGGACTGTTCACCCTAACCCTGGACCAAACACCTCCAACCAAAATAAACCAGCAGGCACTCTCTCAATCATGTGCCTGAACATCTGCAGTTTACTTCGAAGCTTGATGCACTGCAAGCCTTTACCACCCAACACAACCCGGATATTCTGTCAGTAGTTGAAACTTGGCTCACCCCAAAGATTCCTGACCAGGCAATCACCTTTCCTGGCTACAATGTCTCCGGGTTGACCAGAAGTCCAAAGAGGTGGAGGTGTGCCCTATATGTGAAAGACACTTTCCGAGGACACCCCATTGATTCCAATCTTCCAGCAACACCTGCTCAGATTCTTCCCATCAGACTTCTATTAGGCGCCCACAATAAGGCCCTCACAGTTGTCACTGTTTACATACCTCCTAAAGAACAGGGACCTGGTCTAACCGCTGTCCTTGACTTTGTCAAATCCCACCCATCGGAATCCGAAATCATCCTTCCTGGTGACTTTAACATTAATTGGCTCTCAGCTGAATGTGGGTCATTTAAGGACTCTGTTATATCAGCTAACCTGACTCAAATGGTTGACTATGCAACCAGAAAGAACTGCAGAACTGGGACCTGCACCCTACTCGACTGGATCCTAACCAACCACCCCTTTCGGATCACGAAAACCTCAGTCCTCCCTGACTCACTCAGTGACCACTCTCCCATCAGCTGTACCTGGTCAAACAAATTCTATAAGCCCCCTCCAAAAATCATCACCAGCAGAGTCCTACCCCGTGGTCAGCTACCCCACCTCAAATCACACCTCAGTCTGCAGGATTGGTCCCCCATCTTCAAGGCAACAGATACTAATACTGCACTGGAGCAATTTATTCACATTTTCAATGAAGCCTGTAATAAATTTGCCCTCCTCAAAAAGTGTAAAGTTAAATCGCTCAGTAACCCTTGGCTGTCAGGAGACCTCCTAAATAAACTTAAATCCAGGGACCACCTCTGGGAACTGGCTAGAAACTCTGGTAAGCAACTCAACATCCAGAATTATAAGCAGACGCGGAAGCGACTGCACCAAATCCATTACAGCAGAAATCTGACTACTATAAATGCCCTCACTAACTCCTGGGAAATGGCAGGATTTCTGGAAAAACATTAAAGAGGTCACTGGGAAGCAGTCAATATCCTCGCCAAACATACTCAACATAAATGGGCACACTACACTCGACTCTAAAACTATTTCGAACACTTTTAACATCGCTTTCACTGACCTTAGCAGTGTTCTCCCCTCCGACTTCTTCCAAGACGTGTCAACTCCCATCCCCCCCAACTCCTCCACCCACGCCTGTCACCCACCTTTCTACTTTAAAGCACTAAAGAAACATCAAGTCCAAAACTACATTGCCAAAGCCATCAGCAAATCCAGAACAAGCAATGACACACTTGACCTCAAGCTACTGGCCCTAACACTTGACGAGGTACTTGGGCCCCTCACCAAGATCTTTAATCTCTCTCTTTCCTCTAGCCAATTCCCAGACAAATGGAAAATGGACACTGTTACCCCAATTCACAAAAGTGCTGATAAGGCTGACCATGTGAACTTCCGCCCTATCTCCATTCTGCCTCCCCTATCGAAGGCACTGGAACGTATAGTAGCAGACCAACTTACGAGCATCTGGACAATTATAATATTCTCTGTAAACAGCAACATGGCTTTAGAAAAGGTCATAGTACATCCTCTGCCTTACTCAAATTCACCAGCTCCATTACAGCTCCCTTGACAATGGACAACTAACTGGTGCTATTTTCATCGACCTGACCAAAGCCTTCGATACTGTCCACTCCCTCCTGCTGAGCCAACTAAAAAATGCTGGTCTCTCCAATGATTCAATCTCTTGGTTCAAAAGCTATCTTGAAAACCGCACCCAGTGTGTAAAAATTGGAGATGTGCACTCTGATTCCAGACCTGTCCTCTCTGGAGTGCCCCAAGGTTCAATACTGGGCCCCCTACTCTTCAGACTGTTCCTTAACACCCTACCGGACTCCTGCACTGAACATATCACCCTGTATGCCGATGATGCAGTAATTCTTGCCACACACCAGGATCCAAAGAAATTGCAAGAAAATCTCCAACTTGGCTTCTCCTCAGTTGAGAATTGGCTCACAAAGCACAAACTGATCCTTAATCAAAAAAAAACAAAGGCCATGATCTTCAGCAGCTCCCATAATAAACATAAGCACTTCCAACTCTCCGTTATCACCAGACAAGGTGCCGCACTGGAACAGGTCAAAAACTTTAAATACCTCGGGATCACCCTTGACCCTCACCTCTCCTACACTGCCCACATCGACCATGTTGCAAAAGCCGCTAACTCCCGGCTAGGCCTGCTATTCCGTCATAGGAAACACCTGACACCTGAAGCCCTCACTGTCGCTGTCCAGAGCTCCATCATATCCATCATTGATTATGGCATTATCATTTATGGCTCTGCTACAACCACTGCACTCAAACGTGTATCCACCGCCCTCAACAAGGCCTGTCGACTTGTCACTGGCTCCCAACGCCTAACTCACACCTGTGACCTCTTTTCTCAAACTGGATGATTGAATCTTGCCAATCGAATAAAACACCAAACTTGTATTACTACTAAGAAAATCTTGCTGGGCCTTGCCCCCCCTGGAGGCTGTGCCCTCATACAACCAAGAATCCACACCCGACATACCAGGGGATCGAAACCTCAGCTTCTGCAAGTCCCGCATTGCCACACAACACAAGGCCAAAGATCCTTTGCTTAGCGGGCCACTAGTTGGTACAACAGTCTTCCCAGCGACATCTCATCTTCACCATTGCTCAGCACTTTTAAGACTCGTCTCCGCCTAACACTGACTGCCTCCAACCTCTGTGACTGTTGTGGCTAAGCATATCTTTTGGTTCCATAGCTGAAGATGCCCTTTTGGACCCACATCCACTCCTGCACTTTGCCAGCGCCCCCTCCTTCCTATCTTTAACTCCTCTGCTGGCCCATGACAAATGCCACCCGGCTGCACTACCTCTATTCTTATCCGTCTTCCACCTCTCCTCTCTCTGTCCTCCCCCAACCTACCTCCCCTTCTCTCCCATCCATTTAGTCTCCCTGATTTCACCCTCCTCCTTTCCCTTTCCCTTTCCCTTCCCCAAAGTTTCACCTTATTGTTCTTTTTGCATCTACAAGACTATGTGGTGGTCTTTTTTTTTTAATTTTATAAACTGTTATCTTTGCTTATGATTGTCTCAATTGTACCAATGACGTGGAACCTTTGTAAAAGAGCCTTGGCTCAAAGGTATTTGTAATCCTAGAACAAATAAATAAAAAATAAAAATAGTCTGTCTATGGCTTATGATATGAATAGTTTGGTGTATAAAACTTTGGCAATGCCTGTATATCTTGTTATGCCTTTAAGGTTTTTGAATTTTAAAGTGGAGAGACAGTAAGAGAGAATTTGAGAGAAGAGAGAGAGATATGCTTCTTGTAATCATTCTCAGCAGGGGACCAGTGTCAGAGGCTGCCACAACTAACAGTGATCAGCACAATAGTTCAGATAGAAGTATGGAATAGCCAGAGAGCATCCAACCATCAATGAACCCACATGGGAGTTTAGTTGATCATTTTAAATGTGTGTGTGTGTTTGTGCGTCAACCCAGTAGTGTGGAGGGCTGAGGCGCAGGATGCATTACCTCCCATCACACCAGTGACACAGCTTCTGTAGTGAGCTCAGGCCGCCGGGGATCATCTGTGGTGGGAGAGGATAGAGCCTCTGGAGGACTGCTATCCTCTCCTGGGGAGGAGGAAATGTAATGTGCCACTCCTACGCTGCCACCATATGGAGATGTGGTGGCAGGGCAGTAGGCGCATCCTAGAAGGGGACGTCTGGCAGCTAGCATGTGGCACATACATGCTATCACATGCACACATAGCTGCATGACTGCACGCTGCTAGATGTAGGGGGAAACTAGGAAAAAAAAACATAAAATTGGCCTGGCTCTGGCATATGAAGCTGGACCCACTGCCTGACACACATTGCTGCCTGGACCTGCCAGCTGGATTGTGCACTGGGGGCGGGGAGGATGGACTCTCTCCCCTGGCACCACCAGAGGGGTACTCTGTATTGGGTACAGGTAGGGCCCGGAGGAAGCAGTTGTTGGTGGGGTGTGGGTCAAGGCTGATGGCCTTTCTGGAGCCACTGATCACTGGAAAAACAGCTTGATTAAAAAAAAAAAGTGTGTGTGTGTCTGTTGAGGGAAGCACAATTTTTTCTGGACCTAGGACTCCCAGTAACCTTACTCTGGCTAGAAACAGATAATGACAGCAGAAAAAGACTGATGGTCCATCCAGTCTGCTCACATTACTATTATATTCCAGGATCTGTTTACAAATACATACACATTTGTTTTCCAAATACAGTTTTATTGATTTGTCCAAGTTACACCACACAGAAAACTATGTGCATGAATTATTTCATACTGATTTAACCTGAACACTTTACAAAGACCAGTAGGCCTTTGTCACTAGACAGCTGAGTCAAACACCTTGGCTGCCAGAGGTTAGCTGCTGAGAGAGGTCTATAAAGCAGGTTCATACACCCCACACAGCTTAACCCCCCATGTCACAACAGCCAGGAGTCATCATCACAGATCCTGATCCACGAATGTGGACTGTGCCTCCCATAAGGCAGACACTCCAGATGGGGTGGAAAGAATGAGGAGAAACCTAGGCAAGTTAGAGCAGTGATCAAGAGTGTAGCAGCTTAAATTCAATCCAAGAAGAGCAGAGTCATGCACTTGGGACACAGGAATCCTGGAGAGGATGTTGGGGGGTGGAGATACTGACAACAACAAAACAGGAAAGGGACCTGGGGGTTATTATAACAGACAACCTGAAAGTAGCTAAGCAATATGAGAAGGCGATGGGGAGGGCAGGGGGGATTCTGGGGTGCAGAGGGAGAGGCATCACCAGTAGAAAACAGGAGGTGGTCATGCCTCTATATAGACAGTTAGTACAGCCACATTTGGAGTACTGTTTTCAGTCTAGAGACTGCATCTCTGGAAGGATATAGACAGACTGGAGGTGGTCTGGAGATAAACAACAGAAATGGTAAAAGAAATGCACCAGAAAAACATATGAGGAAAGACTGAGAGACCTCAATATGTATACCCTGGAGTAAAGGAGCGAGAGGGGGATATGATAGAGACATTCAAGTACCTCAAGGGGATAAACAGGGTTCAGAAGGACAGCATCTTTCAGAAGAAGAGAAGTGCAAGAACAAGGGGTCACAATATGAGGTTAGAGGGGAGAGACTCAGGAGTAACATAAGGAAGTTTTCTTTCACAGAAAGGGTTGTGGATGTTTGGAATAGCCTCCCTGCAGAGGTTATAGAGGCAAATACAAGAATAGGGTTCACGAATGCATGGGATAGACAGAAGGCAACCATAGTGGTAGGGAAGAGAAGGTAAGCAGCAGATCATTTAGGATCTGAAACTTATGTAGGAAAGGAATTGGGCAGACTAGATGGGTCAGTTAATCCTTATCTGCCTTCTGATTCTACGTTTTTATGTTTCTGAGAAGCATGCAATGAAAATAAAAAGGAACAAAAAGATTTTTAAAAACAATGTGTCCCATATTCAGAACTGGCCGGATGCGCGCGCATAAGGGTGCACAACACAAATAAAATGTGCCAGTCAGCTCTGGGGCAATAGTCAAACAGAATGAGCAATCTGAACAGACCACAGAAACTGTCTGAATATTGGACCCTGGCTGCGCGCTTCACAGGAAGTGGCTTCCATGTATGGCGTGGCGCATCCAGGGTGTGGGGCTGAAGACCGCCCATAGAGGAATGCTTGGTGCATACCTGTATATTCCGCAGCCCCCATGGGTGATATTCAGACCAAACATGCAAATGAGCCCATTGGGCATGCATGGCAAAGTGGGGCCATTTGCATGCCCATTATGGACTCATTTGCATGGTTGCACCTGGCAGAATGTAACGGGCCAGCCCCCCCCCCCCCAAGCCCTGAGCACTGTATCACATACAAAATAACACCATCCCCATTTGATTTGATTTGAATCCATAGTACAGGGAACCCCTCCCCAGCCCTGCTCACTGTATTAAATTAAAAATAACACAGTCCCCATTTCCATAGTGCAAGGACCCCCTCTCTAGCCCCAATCGCTGTATTAAATTAAAAATAACACAGTCCCCATTTCCACAGTGTAGGGACTCTCCTAGCCCTGCTCACTGTATTAAATTAAAAATAACACAGTCCCCATTTCCATAGTGCAGGGACCCCCTTCCTAGCCCCGATCACTGTATTAAATTAAAAATAACACAATCCCCATTTCCATAGTGTAGGGATCGCCCAGCCCCTCTCACTGTATTAAATAAAAATAACACAATCCCCATTTCCATAGTGTAGGGATCACCCAGCCCTGCTCACTGTATTAAATAAAAATAACACAATCCCCATCTCCGTAGTGTAGGGACCCCCTTCCCAGCCCCGATCACTGTATTAAATTAAAAATAACACAATCCCCATTTCCATAGTGTAGGGATCGCCCAGCCCCTCTCACTGTATTAAATAAAAATAACACAATCCCCGTTTCCATAGTGTAGGGATCACCCAGCCCCGCTCACTGTATTAAATAAAAATAACACAATCCCCGTTTCCATAGTGTAGGGACCCTCCCAGCCCTGCTCACTGTATTAAATTAATAATAACACAATCCCCATTTCCATAGTGTAGGGACCCTCCCAGCCCCGCTCACTGTATTAAATTAATAATAACACAATCCCCATTTCCATAGTGTAGGGACCCTCCCAGCCCCGCTCACTGTATTAAATTAATAATAACACAATCCCCGTTTCCATAGTGTAGGGACCCTCCCAGCCCCGCTCACTGTATTAAATTAATAATAACACAATCCCCATTTCCATAGTGTAGGGACCCTCCAGTCCCTCATGTATTAAATTAAAATAACACAATCCCCATTTCCATAGTGTAGGGACCCTCCCAGCCCCGCTCACTGTATTAAATTAATAATAACACAATCCCCGTTTTCATAGTGTAGGGACCCTCCCAGTCCCGCTCACTATATTAAATTAAAAATAACACAATCCCCATTTCCATAGTGTAGGGATCGCCCAGCCCCGCTCACTGTATTAAATAAAAATAACACAATCCCCATTTCCGTAGTGTAGGGACCCCCTCCCCAGCCCCGATCACTGTAGTGAATAAGAAGACCCCTGAGTCCTGATCCCTGTTGGCTAGTGTTCCCCCCAACCCCCCACCCCAGTGGGCAGTAACCCACCATCCCACACCCCCATCTCGACCTGTGCTGGTGACTGGCACAGCCCTCCTCACCCTGCCACAGCCAGCCACTGACTGATCATTCCCAGAGGACATACAGTACAAGTACAAGCTCATTGGCCGACATGACAACCAATGAGTGTATACTATACTGAAGGTGCTCTGGGACCTATCAGTTGGTGGCTGGCCATGGCAGGGTGAGGAGAGCTGTGCCAGTCACCGGCACGGATCAGAATGGGGAGTTGCGGGGTGGTGGTTTACTGTCTGCCAGGGTGGGGGGTCGGGAGGACCACTAGCCACCAGGGAACTGGACTTGGGGGTCTTCATATTCACTACAGTGATCAGGGCTGGAGAGGGAGGTCTCTACACTATGAAAAAGGGGATTGTGCTATTTTTTATTTAATACAGTGAGCGGGGCTGGGGGGTCCCTACACTATGGAAACAGGGATTGTGTTATTTTTAATGTAATGCAGTGAGCGTGGCTGGAGGGGTCCCTAAACTATGGAAATGGGGATTGTGTTATTGTTTATTTAATACAGTGAGCGGGGGAGGGGGGTCTCTACACTATGGAAATAGGGATTGTGTTATTTTTAATTTAATACAGTAAGTGGGGCTGGGGGGGTCCCTACACTATGGAAACAGGGATTGTGTTATTTTTAATTTAATACAGTGAGCATGGCTGGAGGGGTCCCTAAACTGTGGAAACAGGGATTGTGTTATTTCTTTATTTAATACAGTGAGCGGGGGGGGACTAGGTACCTGCCCCTAGACTGTGCATGGAGCACCAGCCTGCCCCATGCATAGTTAGGGTAGGGTCTGAAAAACGTATCTTTGCACCGGTGGAACCAGCCATGTCTTCTCCGGGGGATATCCAATATTGTGATGCACGGCATATGCATGAGAGACCCCTCATTTGCATAGGTGCGTCACAGTATTGTGCACAGTGGTGCAATCAGGGGTGCGGGGTGCATCAGTTGCCTTTGAATATGACCATGCCTGCAACGGCCCGTGCAAGTCCGGAAATGCGCCGGGCATCTCGTCTGAATATGTCCCAAAATATAGCAGAGCTGTGCAGTGCCAGAATGTAAAGATCTTCATTTTTAAATAACAATGTCTATAAAATGTAATCAGAAGTATAATACAGAGAATATGGGGGTACAGATTAACAGAGAGCAAGCGGGACTTGTGTGTGTCGGAGCTCTTGCAGTCTGGGATTTTTACCTGGTGTTTAAATGCTTTAAACTTCATTTTTTAATGGCCACTAGGCATCGTAAGCAATCTAAGGCTGTTGAGCCCCTTAAACCAAGTACAAAGACTGTCCAAATACCGCAAAACACTTGACTTCTTAAGTGTTTTGGCAGCTAAGCAGGACCTTGGCTCAAGACTGATGAGGCTTTCTTGGGTTGGGTTTGAGCAAGACTGGCCAGCTTAATAAACACATCTTCATGTGGTGGTATCAGCGGATGGTGGTGGTGGTGGTGGTGGTGGAGGGGGAGTAAAAAATGTTCCATAGAAAATATATTAGAAGGCATTCAGTATTTCAGGCTAAGCTAAAAAAGGCAACTTGTATGTAGAAGCATATTTCTGATTTTACAACCAAGCAAAAAGTTTTCATAGGCAAACTTGCTTCTTTGGAAAAAAAATTGGAAACTGCAGGAGAGTAGAGGTTGCCGAGAGGAAAACTGTGATGAAGGGTGTGATATTGGAGGCAGCAGTCAATGAAATATTCTTTGTGCAAAAAGATTTAAAATTTAGAGAACCAGGTGTAAGCCCCCCTTCCCAGCTTCCAGGGATATGAGGTGGTAATTTTCCATGGGGAAGGGGCACTCACAGCAGCATAAACCAAAAAGCTGTACTTTACTAGGATGGCTGGCATTAGCAGGGTCCACAGCATGGGAATGCCATCTTCTGGTGCTGGGCTGGATGGTAATTCATGTTAGCAGGCATAAACAGTCCCATAAAAACAACTAAAGTCCACACAAGCATAACGTTAACATTTAATGAACAAACTCCATGGCACCATTTAAACAATTTATACTGTACATCGAGACTACGGGAGTCCTTACAGGGATGTTAGTGATTGCATTTTGTGGCCGAATTGGCCCCACTAAGCTTGGTCAGCTTTCTTCTGGGCCGACTTGGCCACTACTGAAGCTAGGCAGCACTTCCCCAGGGACTAATCAGACCCTAAAATGGCAGCAGGCAATCTCTCTCCCTCTCATATTCTGGACTTCCAGAAATATTTCTCTCTCTCTCTCTCTCTTGGATCTCTAAAAAGGCTGACTCAAGTGAGCGACTCTACCCTGGCACACAGGCAGATGTCTCCACAGACCTGCACCCTCTGGGAGGGCATGTTGGACTCCAGACATTTGCTTCAAGCCCAGGCTTCCATGAGAGTCCCTGGCTGAAATGGCTGTTCCTTCATAGGAACTGGATCCCAGCTTGGATGCACAGGCATGGCTGTAACCCACGTCCCTCTCAGTGGTCCACTGGAGCTGCCACAACCAGATTGGCATATCTACTCCGAGGCTAAGGCTCTCTCTAGGGTTCCAGTTCTCCTCTCCGGTCTCTTGCTCTCATCTCAGAAATGTGGAGCACAGACAAGAGCTATATTGCATACCAGCCTTGAGCCTCCAAACATTGACTCCACTGAGGTGGCTTCACAGAGGGTAAACCCGATGGCCCAAAACAATGGCTGCCAGCACGTCCACTGCCACAACTGGTTTTTGGATGCCCAACACCATGAGCTGCTGGCTCTGAGAGCAGGCAAACAGCTGTATTCTCCTACACTGCCCCCATACCTTTTTCTTGCTGCTAACCTCATCTTTTCTCTTTCTCCCCCCTTATGCGCCAAAACGCCAAATTTATAAACTTGCACACCAGCGTTGACCTCTGACCTGCAGAGCTCCCGACAGTTCAACAAAGGCAAAATTAACCATTTAACTGGTAGCCCCAAACTTAACATTTTCCTCAATTTATGTTCACACCACACGGGGGGGGTTGGGGGCGGTGTTACACCACGCACAACTTAAACACTCACTGCCCTCAGTGAGTATTTATACCAGCTACCTCACCAAATGGCAACAGAGAGGTATGCACACTCTCTCACCTCACCAACAACTCAGCTACACTAGCAGATTTGCCGAGACGGTGGATTCACCCATCCCCACTAAACATTGGGACCCAAAATGTAAGTGCCCCAATCCATTTGTTCTGGTGACCCACCACCTGTAATGCTTCTGGTGGATTTCCTAGCAACAAGGACAGCGTCCCAGCCCAAACTCGCACTAACCCAAAAATCGCTGTTCTAAACATGGCCCATCTGCCTAACAGGTGCCACGCTGCCAAGTCATGCCCAGCTTTATATTAGAGCAATATAGCACAGCATATCAATTCACACTATTGCAAATATTTTGGAAACAGCATGCAAATAAGAACAAACAAGAAACATATAACATTGTTTTATACAGCCTTAAACAGTACTACAGTACCCCACTCCCTGCTTTCAGCACCAAGGAGCAGAGTCCAACTTCAAAATATTAATGTCCAAATGCCCATCAGTCTCTGCAATTACTGAAACTAAAAACAAAGAAAAAGGGTTTATCGCACCCATTTTATGTTGGCAGTCTGTTTCAGTCCAAGTCCTTTAGCGCACTCATTTGCAGCACTTCCAGGGAAGGAAACAAGAGAAACCATGAAACAATGACACTGCACAGAGTTCTCAGGCTACAACAGTCACTTCATTGCCTGGAGTAATAATATCAAGCATTCAGCTTGGTGGTTGCTTGTCCAAACGAGTCCACTCCATTCACAAAGTGCTAGGTTCGCTTCCCATCAAGGTCCTGGACCAATGCAAAAGTCTTAAAGATGGTGAGTCCCTCGTAGACATGCTTGGAACACATTCCCTTTGCAATATGATGCATCTCTTGCAAGACCATACTGGTACTTGTTGGGCCTAACCTGTGCTTTTTATATAACTTGTCAAGGGTGCCCCAATATACCCAATCCTGGCAATTCTCTTCAATAATGTCCCATATCCGTTCAGGCAGGTACTGTATGGGTACACAAATTGGGGGTAATCCTGCTGTATCTTCCTCTGGATGATTCTTTCAGCCTGTGACCATTCAGGCAAGCTTGTCACCATGGTCCTTGGGGCTTGACTGTCTGGCAGTCACACCTCCCCTTGATATCTCCGCACCTGCAGATCTCTGTTCTAGACCCCTTCATACTACTCATGCCTTTTACGGCATTTTGTGGACATGCTAGGTCGATCCTTCCAAGGGGTCTGGTACACAGATGCATAACGAGACAGGATGTCCCTCTCCAGGTTATCATCACTAAGTTCAGCAACCCCTACACAGCATTGACAGAGCTAGAGGGGGGCTGGGGGGACAGTCGCCCCTCCTGGCTGCCCCAGTGTGAGTAGTGGTAGTCCAACACTATCTTTATTCACTACTTAGTGCCCATTTTGGGGCCCATGATTGACTGAATGCCCCCCCCCCGGCTCCCAAACCTGGCTCCATCAAACAGGCTGGTTGACAGTCTCGAGGTCACTTGGCTTCTCCACTGCAGCAGGATGGCCACTCTCTTCTGCTGGCTTCTCATGCTTCCAGTTAGGTTCAGGTGCAGAGGTGCCCATTGTTTTTTGGGCACACTCAGGGATGGCTCATCTGACACCAAAAAATCCTTAGGGGTTAAAAGCTTCATTTGTGCTCCACAGCTTCTACCTCTTCCTCGGGCCACAGGTACTGGCTCTTCAGGTGGAGCTGTGGGTCTTGGCTGAGCTACTCTGCTGAGCGCAGAGCATTCCTGGGGGCTAAAAGGCTAATGTCTGACTTCCTCAACTTTCAGCACTGCTGACTTACCGAACTGGCAACCCATCTTCTCCCAGCTTTTGAGGGCTGGGCTGGAGGAAAAACACGTGGCCTATATCCACAGGAGCCTTCCGTTGACACATTGTTTACACAGGCAATAAAGTCACTCTCAGGCCCTCGAACTAGCACAAGATGCATTTAGAGCTGGTGGATTTCTAAACCACATCCCAAAACCACTTCAACATGGCAGAGGGAACAGTCACCTCAGAAGCCACTGGTGCGTTCGCCATTTTGCTGATCACAATAGCTTTCTTTAGCTGATTCACACTGCTCTCTCTTCACAGACCTGATTCAGTTCCTCTGGTCATGGTCCAAAATGTGCCCGCAATGATTAACTCTGCCCCTAAAAGGTCCCCAAGTCCAATAGGCACAGATGCCCCAGGGCATTTACATAAACTGCACATCTTCTGGCCTTCTGAAGTAGTGTTGTCAGAACTAGTTCGAGAAAGATTCGAACTATGGTGTTCGAGTTCTAATTTAGAACTCGAACACTGCAGGGTTCACAACAGGGTTCGAATCATCCATGAATCTTCTCACTTCTGTGTGCTTTTGCTTTGCGTCCCTCCCATTCCCGTTGTTCCCGATTTTGGCACCAGCTGAATAATGCAGGTCAGTTCGCTCCCCCTCCCATCAGTGTTATTGTTGGGGGGGCAGCTGTTGTCGGTTTGTCACGCTAGTGTAACTGTACCACCTGACCATCTGCTATGCCTTCAGGTGGTGGTGGTAGTGCGACTCGAGTCAGTCTCACGAGTCGAAGGATCCTGCTGAAGTCATCTGTGCAGCTATGGCTCCATTGCCATTCAGTCTTGTAGTGGAGGAGGAGCCACAGTGTCTGTGTGCTCTCAGTTCAGTTGTGCGTGTGATGACACGAGCAACTGTTTTTGTTATTAAACCTGGTCCTGTATGAATGTGTATGTGCCTGAAAATTAAAAAAAAAAGTTAATGGGCAGGTGGGGAAAAGGAAGGGGGGAGTTGGGAATCTTGGGATCGAGAACTAAGGAAGGAAACTAGGGCGGGAACAGAGAAAGGAGCTAAACGGTTGGAACTAGTACTGTCGGGAGGACTCAGGGTCAGGAATTAGTTAACTTGCAGACTGCTGCCTGGAGACTGCCTGTGTGCTAGTGCTCAATCACACATACCTCAAGTTGCTTGCTGAATTAAACACATTTTCTTTGCAAATCATAATTGTGACTTGTGGGCCGTGGCACTCTTGAGAGAGCTCCCTGGCTGAGGAAGGGGTGTTTTATTTTGGGGAAAAAAGAGGTTGAATTACAACACTTTACTGATTGTGTGAAACTTGATGTTCTAAGCCCACAAAAAGGAAAAAATAATTCGGTCCCAGTCCCACCCAAAAATTGTCTGGAAGGAAGACACGGTTCTCTCAGCCAGGACTGTGCTGGGGGGGGGGGACTTCAGTAAACTTTCTCCCTATAAAAATCTCCATTGCATCTTCTGTGAGGTGGCCAGCAAGTCATCCTGCTGCTGTCTGTGGCATTTGACTGCACTTACCTGGCTATTACCCACTGTGTGTTACTGTGTGAAGCCCAGTGGCCAGTTTTGTGGTGGCATCTCTTTCTTCGGTTTGTGTGTATAACTCTGTCTCTTGTGGTCAGCCCAGCACCCTGCTGCTGTGTGCCCCTTAACTGCACTGTACCTTACCCAGTGTGTGTTAACGTGTGAAGCCCAGTGACCAGTTGTGTGGTGGCATCATCCTTAAATACACGACAGAAGCCTAAAAATATATTTCCCTGTCGGGAGGAGAGAGAGAAAAATCTCTTTCCTTGGGTTGTGCATGTAACTTCATCTCTTGTGATCAGCCCATCACCCTGTTGCTGTGCGCCCCTTGACTGCACTGTACCTTACCCAGTGTGTGTTACCGTGTGAAGCCCAGTGGCCAGTTGTCTGGTGGCATTATCCTTAAATACATGACAGAAGCCTAAAAATATATTTCCCCGTTGGGAGGAGAGACAGAAAAATCTCTTTCTTTGGTTAGTGTATGTAACTCCGTCTCTTGTGATCAGCCCATCACCCTGCTGCTGTGTGCCCCTTGACTGCACTGTACCTTACCCAGTGTGTGTTACCATGTGAAGCCCAGTGGCCAGTTGTGTGGTGGTATTATCCTTAAATACATGACAGAAGCCTAAAAATATATTTCCCTGTTGGGAGGAGATACAGAAAAATCTCTTTCTTCGGTTAGTGTATTTAACTCCGTCTCTTGTGGTCAGCCCATCACTCTGCTGCTGTGCGCCCCTTGACTGCACTGTACCTTACCCAGTGTGTGTTACAGTGTGAAGCCCAGTGGCCAGTTGTGTGGTGGTATTATCCTTAAATACATGACAGAAGCCTAAAAATATATTTCCCTATTGGGAGGAGAGACAGAAAAATCTCTTTCTATGGTTTGTGTGTGTAACTCCGTCTCTTGTGGTCAGCCCATCACCCTGCTGCTGTGCGCCCCTTGACTGCACTGTACCGTACCCAGTGTGTGTTACCGTGTGAAGCCCAGTGGCCAGTTGTGTGGTGGCATTATCCTTAAATACACGACAGAAGCCTAAAAATATATTTCCCTGTTGGGAGGAGAGACAGAAAAATCTCTTTCCTTGGTTTGTGTGTAACTCTGTCTCTTGTGGTCAGCCCATCACCCTGCTGCTGTGCGCCCCTTGACTGCTATGTGTATGCCTATGCTCAGCAGCCCAATCATTCTGTAAGCCTTGAACCTGGGATCCTTTAGTTGCAAACCGTCATATTCTTCAATTACTTTCAGTCCACTGCATCACAGTGTCACACAACCAAAATAAAATTTTGGAGTTGTAGCCAGCGATCACAGATCACAGTGCTTTCTTACACAGGAATTGTGTGGGTGTGGGTGTGTTCACTGCAGTACATTGGTACTGTTATGGCTGACACCAACATAGATGAAGCATCTGGTGCTGGTGTTGGAGCAGGTGTTGGTGGTAGTGGTAATCCTGGTGCTAGCAGAAATAACCAAAATGTTTCATGTGATAAAAATTCAACAAACAGCAAAAGAGCAACAGCGAAGTGTGGTAAAGGGGGACCTTTTAAGAAAACCTGTGCAGCTGCTAGGGTCACAGGGAGAGGCACCATAAGGTATGCCATTCATGCTGTTAAAATCCCTGTGACTAGCAGTAATAATGCAAGTGACAGTGAGTCCCTCTCTGACTCAGACTCAGTAGCTCTTTGTCTCAGTCCGACACTGTTGTGTCTTGCGATGTATCATTACTTCCTCAACAAAGTGAAATGAGCAAGTCTGCTGACAATGAATCAGGTAGTGCACTTGCAAATACATCCAGCACTGTTGGCAATGAAAAGGACATATCCATTGAATCCACCACTTCTGTGTCAGCCAGCAATGAAAATCCATCAGAGTCTTCTGCCCACTCTTCTAGCACCAAGGAGCATGTCCTAGGTTCTGTTAGAACAGGTGAAAAGACGCAAACAGTCTTTAGCTATCTTCCTAGCACTCGAACAAAATCTGTCACATCTGAGGTGTGGAATTATTTCTCTGTCAGTAAAACTGATCCATGCAGAGCAATTTGTTCCCTGTGTAAACAGAGTGTAAGCCGTGGTAAAGTTGTGTCATGCCTTGGCACTACAGCTCTTAAACGCCATCTGAAAAAGCATTCAGTTTTGCTTGATCGTCTAAACCATGTCCTCCATCTTCCAGACCACATGTGAGAAGGGTCAGGAATCTGAAATGGATACTGAATTGTCTGAACTTGATGCAGACAGAACCACTGCCAGCCCTAGGATCACTGTTACCACCAATGCCAGCACCATTAGTACCAGTTGCACATCCAGTGATGGCACTGAATGTATAAGTCCTAGTTCACCATCCCAGCGTCCATCTGTCCATCGAAGCACGGTGTATAATAAACCAGCAGGGACATGTTGTAAATAGCTAACACTGTCTCAGGCATTTGAAAGGAAGAATACCTTTACTAAAAATCATCCAAAGACCCTTCATCTTAATCACAGAATTGGTGAACTGTTAGCCGGAGCCCTTCTCCCGTACTCTTTGGTAGATCATGAGGATTTTAGGGAGCTCTTCAAACTAGCAGAGCCTCGTTACAATGTTCCTTATCGAAGGTACTTTTCCCATGTTGAAATACCAAACATTTATCAGGCTTTAAAAGCGAAAGTGATGCTTGCACTTAAAACTGCAGAGGGTGGGGTTATTCATGTCACAACAGATATGTGGACCAGCACTCAAAACATAGATTACATGTCCCTTACCGCTCATTGGGTCACATTTTCTTGTGGTTCTTCAAAAACAAAGACACCCGAGAAGATGGCGCTGTTGCACATAAAGAAGTTTGGGCAAAGTCTTACAGCTGCAAACATTTTGCAGGAACTAAATGACCTCCTTGACAAATGGGTTTATTCTCAGTCTAAAATGTGGCTTCATAGTAAGTGACAATGGATCCAACAGCTTGAAAGCAGTACAGAATGGAGGATTTATGCATGCTTCTTGCTTTGCACATTGCTTACATTTAATTGTCATGGGATTTCTCAGCAATGAAACACAAGTGGATGTTATGATTGCTGTTTGCAAAAAAATTGTGACTCACTTTTCACATTCAACCAAGGCTATATGGATATTGTCCGAACTGCAAAAAAAACACATGCTGCCCCAGCAAAAGGTGATTCAAAATGTTTCCACTCGTTGGAACTCAACGCTTTATATGCTGCAGCGCCTCTTGGAGCAAAAGCAAGCTGTACATGAGTATTGCACCAGTTACATTATTGGAGATGGCATTATGCTGTCTGTGCTGCAATGGAAATTAATGGAGACAGTGTGCTGCGTCCTAGCTCCTTTTGAGACAGCCACAAGGGACATGTCTTCTGAAGGCGCATCTGTGAGTCAGGTTATCCCACTCATAATGCTCATTTCACTTCATCTTAGTGTTCTAAATCTACAAATAGAAAAAGACAGATCTGAAGCTCAGACAACATGTCGCCTGTATCATGAGAATCTCGTAAAGAGAATGAGCAAGCGCTTCAAAACCAATGACAAATTAGTTGCAATGACGAAATCAAAACACTACATCCTTGCAACTCTCTTAGATTTCAGGTTCAAGGCTATACATCTTCCAAAAACAGGTGATATAGAGCAGTACAAATGTCTGTTGCTAGATGAGCTGCAGCACTCACAGGAGTCAAACACAGACACACACAGTACCCTCAGGTTGTCATCACCACAACATGCAGGTTCATCTTCACAAAGGGATACAGAACTGGAAAAGTCACCAAACATTAACAGTAGTTGTTCCACAGCTGCCACTTCTTCAACCCTTAGTAGCAAGCTAAATCTGTGGCAAAACCTTTCCCAAATTGCTGCCATACCAGCTTCTGCTGATTCCTCTTCTGAGCAGTCTCTGTCCATCATGGTAGACAGTTACCTGCAAGAACTGCCTATTCCTATTGATGCATGCCCTTTTGAATACTGGAGATCAAAAAAGTTGATTTGGACAGAGCTGTATAATGAAGCCTGTAAATATCTTGGTTGTCCTGCAACAAGTGTCTCTTCAGAACGCATGTTTAGTACAGCTGGCAATATTGTGACAGACACCAGAAATAGGTTGCCACCAGAAAATGTACACACATTAACTTTTATTAAAGTTAATAAGTCAAGATCTTCGTATCCCTACAAGAGTATACAAACTGATCCTGAAGTGATTTATGTTGTGGATGTTGATGGTGATGACAACTCAGATGGTGGTGGCTGGTAAACACTGTGTGGGACAGAGTCTCTCTGCACCAAAAAGGAAACTTTTACAGACTGTGATGACTTTGGTTGTCTCTCTCCTTTCTCGATCTACTACCTTGGACTATATACTCCACAAAACTTTCACCATTTCATGGCAAACTGCTTTGTAGCTAGGGTCTAAAGTCAACAAGTTTTATATACAAGGCAATTTTAACATCAGTGGGAACAGTCCCAAATTTGGCACAAAAGGGACACTGTCATGTCAATCATTTCTGTATCATATTCTTTATAGTTAAAGTGCAAACATATATTTTTGGATTTACCTTTTGTGATTTTGTGGTGTATCAGTATGAGCTGGGACCGGGGGCGGTCTATTTTTCAATTTTAAAGAGGAAAAAACAATGAGTTCTAATTGGTAGCTGTTTATTATTTTTTCAATTACAGAAATGTTAGCCATAAACCAAAATGATCCATATGTAACTTATCTTACTGAATAAAAAAATATGGGAAAAACTATATTTTGTATAGTTATGTTTCTGTGGGCAGCATCCTGTTACAAGTCTCTTCCAGGAAACAGTCATCTGGAGTTTTACCTATGTCATGGTTGAGCACATATTCTGTAAGCATAGGTCTCATACCACAATAGCTCATGTTTAACATTCTGTTGTACACAGACCATGGCATAATAGCAACAATGCTCAAATTACTGGTTCCATGAAGAGGACCGTACAGAATGTTGTCCATAAGAAGAAAGCAATTGAAAAGACAGTTTTTCACATAAGTGTTGTTTACTAAGGAACAGTTAAGTATGGCTCATTTGGAGGCAAGAGTTTTATTTTTCTTGAGTAAGCATGTGGTAGTTTTAGCATTTGAGAGGGGAAGGAGGGTAGAATGGGTGCTGGAGGGTGGGAAAGGGCTGGAGGTTGGTTTAACATGGATGCAAGAGGGAGAAAGATGGCATGGATGCTAGTGCATGGGTGAGGGTTGGGGGTTGGTTTTAACATGGATGCAGGAGGGAGAAACATGGCATAGTTGTTAGTACATGGGTGATGGTTGGGGGAGTGGGTTTTAACATGGGTGAGGGACATAAAAGGGTGACATGAATGGTAGTTCATGACTAAGTATGAGGGTAGTTTAAACATTTGGGTGAGGGAGGAGGGTGGAATACGTGCTTGAGGGGGGTGAGGGTTGTGGGTTGGTTTTAACACATGGGTGTAAGGGTGGTATGGGTGCTACTGCATAGATGAGGGTGGTGGAAGAAAAGTGGAATGGGTGCTGGGGTGAAAGGCGGGTGTTGTTTTAGTCCTTTCATTTACAGATTCGTGATCGGTTGGGGATGGTGAGGAAAAAGATGATGACAGACTGATGGTATGGGAGGGCTATACCGATTGCCCACTGTGGAACCTATTATAGATATATATATATATTATGGTAGCACAGTAGTGCTACCATAGTTAGGGTTGAGGAGCCATTTACATGTTAAACCCAAAATTTTGCACCTTAATAACTTTGCAACCGTTTGACGGATTTGCCTGAAATTTGGAATACACGATCAAGACCCATATGCCTTGAGATCTGCCAAGTTTTGTATCAGTTGGATACACAGCTCCAGAGTTATTAAGCATGATCTGTGCGTACGTTTACGCTTTTTCTGGAATTCTACGGTCGCACCTACAGGTTGCATGGTTTGCACGACTGGCCCAAAATCTTCAGGGAACGTGCGGCCGGGGTCCCCGATGTGCCTTTCAAAGATTTTGTGAAAAAATATTAAACTGTTCAAAAGTTATGGCAGTCCGAACTTCTGTTTTTCTCCCATAGGATAACATTACGGCGTTTGCCGCTGCTTTGAGGGCCCGTATCTTGAAAACGGTGCGAGATACGGAGTTTTTGTCAAAATATTATAGTGTATAAAACTAGCCAGGAAAGTGATAATACATATGACTTTTAAATTTTTTTTCTATGTCGTACGGTTACTGAGATATAAGCAATTTACTATTACAACTACTGATTTTTGTGTTCCGAGAGTCATTATTTTGCATACATTCTTTCTACTACCTGTCTTTCTCTATACTGCTTTTGGGGAAAACCAGCCTGTGCACTTACATTACTCTTACCATTACCGTTTCTGCTTGCGGTTCCCTACCCGTTTCACTTACCGTTCACGCCACCATGTGTGTTACCCTTTGCGTTTTCATTTGCGGTTGCTTTTCCGTCACTGTCACCCCATTCTCCTATTCCTCAGCTTCTTTCCACATGTGATGGGGTGACACTTAGGGCCAATGACCCCAATGCGCACCCCGATTCCAGTTGGGGTGGTGGGCTGGAGGGGTGCAAAGGGGGTTTCAACCCTAACATCGAATTTCCTCGCTTTTGTCGCTGTGGAACAACCCTAACTGATGCATTAAACTGATTTTTTGCCTCTCTCTCTCTCTCTCTCTATATATATATATATATATATATATATATTTTTTCTTATTAAATACATTACAAACTGCTGCCACCTAGCACAAATGTCCTGTCCCCTTTAAAAAAAAGAATAAAGGAATCAGAAATAAAAGAAAATCTGCATCAGCAGTTTTCACACAATGTGATCTATCATAAAGTGTTTTTGCTTTACAAGTAGTGATAATTTGATACATAATGGGGTTGACAGACACTGTCCCTTAAGCATCACATACCAACTGCTGCAGCTACATTAAATGTTCCTTAAGTTAGTATGTGGTGAGGAAACCACTTTTTTATTTATGTGACTGAAATACAGATTTTATTGATGTATCAGCTGGAAAAATGCATCATCTTAGAAAGTTGTATGTATTACTTCAATTTGCCAACAAGAATGTTGGTATATGTATGCATTATCTTAGAAAATTGCATGCATTTTTTGCCAGCAACAATGACTGGCATATTTTTTTTATTCAAATGTCTTGACTGACTACGTTATGACATAATATGTTTTGCAACAGTTCCATGTGCTGCGGCTGCAGTACCTTGGCTTGACTTTGTTATAAAAGCTTTCTTTTAAACATAGCAACTTTTGATTTACTCACTTAAAACACAAAGCAGCAACTAGCTGAAATTAGGTAATATGAGTTATTTTTTCTAATAATTCTTGACGATGAGTGTATATATAACTGAGTACATAAATGGCTAATGTGCTTATTTCTTTCGCTAAGGAATTATGAGGCAGCTACAGCAGGAAAACTTTTAACATATGGGTGCGTGGGTGGGCCTGTTACGTATTAAGTTGCTGGCTTTAGCAAACAGAAGAAACCATAGATAAACCTAGTTGTATTCCTATCAATGCCACACATTATCATTTCTCTCCCCTTTATATTAAACAGTTTTTCCTTTACATGTATTTCATTACTATCTTCATTACTGGCTGCACAATTAAAAAATATGGTTCGAGTTCTAAAAAGTTCTAAAAAAGATTAGAACCCTAGAAATTTTTCAAAAGTTCTAGACTAGAACTAGAACCCAGAACTTCAGAGGGTTCTGACAACCCTATTGTGAAGAGTACCATCTTCTGACCTAGTGGCACCACTGTTCTTCAAGAAGGTGCAAAATTCCTCACCACTGTGCCATATTGTTTTCCCAGTCCTGCTGGCCAGAATGAAAGTCCACAACCTCTGTGCCTCACCCAGCACCCAATGTGGTAGTCCAAAAGTCTCCTGGCACTCCCAAAATGCCATCCTGGATGAGCCCCCACACTTTAATCCCCCATCCCAGTGTCTAGGGATATGAGGTGGTAATTTTCCATGCGGGGAGGGCATTCACAGCAGCAGAAACCAAAATGTTGTACCTTACTGGGATGGCTGACGTTAGCAGGGTCCATAGCAGCTTCTGGTGCTGTGCTTGAGGGTAATTCATGTTAGACAAAAACAGTCTGATAAAAATAACTGAAGTCCACACAAGCATAACGTTAACAGGGGAATCCCATTTAATGAACAAACTCCATGGTGTAATTTAAACATTTATACTGTACATTGGGACGGGGGAAGGGGGGTTAGTTTATTTTATTTTACCAGGATAAGGCTCCACGGAGCAGGCTCATTTTCAAGGAGGTCCTGAGTAGGACAGTGTACAAAATAAATAATACAGTTCGATTTCGGGTACAGAAATACTTAGCAGAGGCTGAGTCACATAAACAGTTTCTGATATCCACTGTAAAGCCAAAAAACTAGAAACAGCAAATTACAAATACATATACAGTGGATATACAACACAGAGTCTGCTAAACAGAGTACATTTCTTACAGTTTGGAAAACATGATAAGGTTATATGGGATGAGGTCATATGATTCCATTTTTGAACCTACAGATTTTTGTGCATAATTTATTGATCTTTGATTTGAATACATTGAGGTGGTTCCATGTAATTTCTGTGACTAGAAAGCAGTGACCATGAAAATGGCGCCGGCTTTACGGTGAGCAGAATTAAGGCAACACACTCTTCACCCCCCTTTCTATAGATACCAACTCCGAGGTCGTAGCACCTCGGGGGGGGGGGAAATGCGAAAGTCACCTTGATTCTGCTTGCTGTAAAGCCGGTGCCGTTTCCATTTGCCAAACCCGTTTTGGCTGACCAGACTAGTTAATTTGAAGGACTTTTGCAATATATTCCAGGTTGAGGGGATACTGGTGGTTAGTGCTGATTTCCTACAAAGTGTGGCAGCTCTTGGAATGATGAGCAGTATGTTCCATGCTTTGTGATTTGGTGAAATGTTCTAAGTTTGGGACCTTATCTATGATTATTCTATAGGCCCAATAATATAGATTTCTGAGTCTTCTAGTGGTTAGGGATGTCCAGCCTACTGTGTCATATAGGGTGCCATGGTGTGTCCTCAGTGCAAGATTGGTAATGTATCTTAGGGCCCAGTGGTCTATTATGTCAAGTTTGTGAAGTAGGGCCGATGAGCATCTACCATAGACCAGATCAGCGTACTCTAGTAATGGGAGGCAAGTGACTTGGATTAGTCTTTTTCCAGCGAATGTTGGGAAGCTGTTCTTATTCCTATAGAAAAGCCCTAATATCAATCAGTCAATCAATCAAATTCTTTATTTATCCAGGCAAACACCATTGTGCAAGCTCATTTACAAGGTGGACCTGCATTACACAAGTCAAGTAACAATGCATTTAAGCAGGGAGGATGTGGAAGGGGAGTGTAAGTAAGCTAGGATCATTGGAAGCAGTTTCAGGCTTTTGTAATGTATTTTGAGTATAAGGTCTTAAACACAATAAGACTAGCAGGAGTCCTCAGTTTCAGTGATTTCTGTAGCACATTCTAGAGCTAGGATCGTTGGAAGCAGTTGCAGGCTTCTGTAATGTATTTTGAGTATAAGGTCTTAAACACAGTAATACTAACAGGAGTCCTCAGTTTCAGTGATTTCTGTAGCACATTCCAGAGTGACGGTAGAACGAATCCTATGGCAACTCTACCAAAATGCGTTAGGGCTTTGGGCACTTTCAGAGAAATCAGTGAACAGCTTCTTAGGGCATAGGTTCCAGGCATATTGAGAGTCAGGCAATCAACAATGTACTGCGGAAGTTTGCCAGTGATAGCTCTGTATGTCCAGAGAGCTGCATTTTTATTTCGTCTGTAGTGTAGGGAAGTCCAACCTATGGCCACATAAAAAGAGCAGTGATGGGTGGAGAAGGGGAGATCAGTGATGAAGTGCAGGGCTCTGTGGTAAAGTATGTCCAATTTACCGAGGTATGAAGTAGCACATTGGCTGTATATAAAGTTGACGTAATCAATTAGGGAAAGGAACATAGACTGAACTAGCTGTCTCTTGGCCTCTGTAGTTAGTAGGCGGTTTAACCTGAAGAAGAGACCTAGTCTCTGCCTCAGTGTTTTTAACAAATCCTCCAGGTGGTCTGCAAAGGAGAGCTTGAAGTCTAGCCAGACCCCCAGGTATTTTAATTTTGGCACAAATTCCAGGGTTTCCCCTAGGAGGGTGGTGATGGGGGGCAGAGCAGGGTAGGCTGCATGGTTAATAGGTGAAAATAGCATCGCCTTTGTCTTTTTGGCATTAAGTAGCAATTTTTTTACTAAGGAGCTGGTATTGAAGTATGTTGAAGTCAGCTTGCAGGTCGCTACAGGCAGTTTCAGGAGTCGTATGGCTTAGGTAGATCGCTGTATTATCTGCAAACAGATGAATTTTCACCTCATTGATGCCTGAGTCTATACTGTTGATATAGATGGCAAATAGGAGTGGCCCCAGGATGGATCCCTGCGGGACACCTCTTTTTAACAGATTTGAGGGGGAGAGTTCACCTTCCGCCATGACCTGTTGGTGTCTATCAGAAAGGTAGTTGTGGAACCAACGCAAGGAGGTAGAATCTAGACCAATAGCTTTTAATGAAGAAAGAAGGAGGATGTGGTCGACAGTGTCGAAGGCCTTACTTAGGTCTAGAAAAATGGCGTAGACAAATTTTTTGTTCTCTAGCTCGCGCTGCCAGTCATTTGTCACCTTGGCCAGGCCCGTGATTGTACTATGTTCAGTTCTGAAATCAGATTGCATTGGGTTATTGGGTTTAGCAGGTTAGCATCATCTATGAAAGATTTCAGCTGGGCATTCACGATTTTTTCCAGAAGTTTTGATAGTACCGGGAGAAGGGAGATGGGTCTGTAGTTGTTTAGATCACAGGGGTCTCCAGATTTAAACAATGGAATAACATGTGCGGTCTTCTACAGTTTGGGGAGGGTCCCTTGAGAAAGGGACAAGTTAAATAGATGCATAATGGGTACGGCCAAGACGTGATAGGCAATCTTTAGGTAGTGTGGATCGAAGGTGTCAGTGCCAGCACTTTTTCTGGTGTCCAACTGGAGGAGGAGATCTTCTACTTCTTTCAGTGAGGCAGGAGAGAATGAAAAGACTGCATCTGAGGGACTAGATTTTGAAGGTTGCGTGGTAAGCTGGGAGCGTAGGTTACATGCAGGTGAGTTATCAAAAGCTAGCCCTACAGTAGCAAAGTGATTGTTGAAGGCTTGTAGTATCTCTTTATTGTTGTTGATAGTTACATTGTCAGGAATAATTTTTGAGGGGAGAGTGTTTCCTGTGGTATTACCAGAAAGTTCTTTTATTGTGGACCAGAACTTGGTAGGGCAGTTGGAGGCAGTGTCGAGTTCAGAGCGATAGAAGTTGGACTTGGTTTCCCGAATTAGCTTTGTACAGTGGTTTCTGGCTGTTCTGAAAAGATGCCAGTCTTTGGCTTTGTGGGATTTGTGTGCTAGCTTCCAGAGCTTGTCTCTTTTTAATAGTGCTTCCTTGATGTCTGCTGTAAGCCAATAGCACCATCTAGCCTTTATGCAGGTTTTGACTAAGGGTGCATGGGTGTTAAGAGCGCTGGATACAATTTCGTGGGAAAATGGCATATGCTGTTTCTACTGATTTGGCTAAATAAAAGGTCTGCCAAAGCAGGGAGGCTTTCAGGTCATTGATATATGCAAGCGGGTCAAAATTCCGTTTTGATCTTTTGGTAGAGAACTTTGCTGAGGCTGTTGGTTTAGGGACTGCTCTTATGCCAGCAATAAAGCAATGGTCACTAACATCGGCAGAAAGGATCCCAGTATGGGAGAAGAAATGGGGTTTGCTTACTAGAAGTACATCTAATAGCGTATTTTTCGTAGGGTTTTTCTTATTGATACAAGTAGGTTCATTAATAAGTAGAGTGAGCCCATGAGAGTCACAGAAGAATTTAAGTGGAAGAGATGCGCTTGACAGCCAGTCGTAGTAAAGGTCCCCTAGTATAATTGTTTCCATTGTGTCGGTACTCATAGTAGATGATAGGTGGGACAGGAGCTGTGACCCCGAGGACGGGTGTCTATAACATCCTATGACACGGAGGGCCATTGATGTAGATATTTCAATTTTTAAGGACAGGCATTCAAAGGCATTGGTAATTGATGTAGTGTCGAGGGTAGCGACTGTAAACTTGTCCTTAACATAGATGGCTGCACCACCTCCACTGATTAGTCTATCGGCTCTGAATAACAGATAGTTGGGGATATTGACCTCTTTGTCTGGCGTGGATGGACGAAGCCAGGATTCAGATATGACAAGTACATCCGACTCCATGTGGATAGCCCAAGCCTGCATTGAGGTGAGTTTCTTTAAGAGGCAACACACATTAACATGCATAAAGCTGATACCTTTATATTTCGTGACTTCGGACGGTGAAGGAATTGCTTGTATAGGACCAGGGTTAAGTTTGGGGGGGCTTGAATCTTAGTTTTTTTGTAGAGAGATTCGATATGAGTTGAAAATGTTAGTTTGTTGTCTAACCATAGCACTAAGTAATTTATACTTACTTACTACTTGCCAGCAGAAACAGGCCACATGGTCTAACAAGTCTGCTCGAGTGTGCAGCTAGCACCACTTTCTGCAGCTCTTCCTCCCCTTCCCCAATTACTCCCCCCACATAGATGAATGCCAACTGATCTTGAACCAGATTAAGCTGTTGGTGGTATTTTTAGTGAATGGGGGAAATTTGGCCAGGACAATGGGAAAATGCCCCTACTCTTCAGTAGGGAGCACTGTCATCCATCTTGTGCGATGGTCAGTCTGGCCGGTGAACCGACGAGGATGATGTAGTGGAGGCTGGGGTCTTGGTCTCTGCCCCAGCCTTGACTGTCCAGGAGACAGAAATTTTTTAGATGCAGCAGATTTAACTGATGTTAATAATTCTATGGACAAAGGAAATGTATCTGGACATACAGAGCATGAAGACCATTCCAGGGATCTATGAATTGCAGATAGTTAAAAGTCAGTTAAAACAGCTGACGATTTACAAAAACTCATACTAACTGAGGAAGCACAGTACTGAGCAAAACAGCAAACCCTGCAGAGAGCCATGGCATGATTTACCGAGGAACAAAAAGCACCACACCCATCTGGAGGCCTCCATGTCAGCAAGACCAGCTGTAGTATTTCCTCCCTAGTTATGGATGTCACATCTGGCAGACTACACCATGGAACCCGGTACTGCCTTCTAAAACTATTTACCAGACAATTTCCAATACACGTAGGCAGCAACTGCATTTACATTTTCAGGGAACAGTGTGGTAAATGCAGGAGTGGGGGGGGGGAGACCAGCCTCTCATTAGCCTCCCAGGTATCACCTTCACTTGTATATCAAGCAAAAAGGTTGCAGCTGTGAAAACTACTCTGACAACTGGTATACACAAAACTGGGGGTTCACAACAGCTAATTACAGAAGTGCACTCATAGGGCAATCATGAGAAAAGTGAAAGCAGAGCGGGACAGCGGGTTGGCACACAGCCATCTTTGGTGTTGAATTTCTTGCCTGTCTGCAGATCTATTGCAGCAACCATCAAAAGCTCCTGGATCTCACACACATGTGGAAACTGAGTCAGGGAATGGCACATACAGAGTATACACACTCTGGCCTAAGACTCCCACTTAAGAAGCAGATATTTACAGAGGTTGCTTCAGAAGCACAACAGCTTGACCAGCCCCCAGATATTTCTGATTCAGACTTGTCTAAGAGGAAAAATGCATTGTTAAAAATGTTGTCAGAGGATGAAGGGGGTTCTAAACAGAGGACGTTCAATTCCAGAAGGAAAAGGGACAGTGTGATGCTTCAGCACAGACATCTCTTGACTGGTTCTAACCATAACAAGCCGGAGGCCCAAGACTTGGCAAGTCAGTTGCTAGCGACTTTCTCACCTGTTGAGTCAGCAGCCATAGCTATTAAGAATGCCTTTGGGATTTCACAGACCACTGACACAGATAAATCTTGGTCAGATTATGCCCTAAAAGGGCATGAGTGGATTCAAGACTCAGTTGGGAAGCGGGTCCCTGACCCCACTTGGGACCTTACTTCCTTTTCCCAATCCTCTGCAATATGTGACAGGGTAGAATAGGACCCTGTCCCAGTTGTTAGAGAAAGTGTTTAAAATGCAAGGATCTTTCCTTTTCTGTCTCTTTTCTGTCTGGTTGTGCAACTCAATTTTCCTGTGAGACTTTAGATTTGATCACCCCGACAATCTCGCAATTCTGTGCCTCTTATTGTCTCAGTTTTCCCTTGCTGTTTGTTTTTCCTCCCTTGCATATCTGCTGATATAAAAATATGTGCAAATCATTGTATGAAAATGTAACTGATATTGGGATCCCTTTTGTTTGAAAAATATATAGTGTTACTGTTGAAATATATATAATTATATTTTGAGATGATTGCAGAAAGCTATTGTAAACTCCAGAGGTTACTTGAGTGCAAATGTTTGAGCCTTTTGCAAAAGCTGTGCGAAAGGGGCCTCTCAGCTCAAGCACACTCTGTTCTAAGCTTCACATGCCTGATACTTACAAAAACAGGATGCTTGTTAAGAATGGGTGTTGAGAAGACTTATAAAAGAGCTAAGCTACAACTGCAAGAAAGATTTAGGAGAACAAGGGACACAGAGACTGAAAGAAAACTTTATTTTATTTTGCCTTTATAAATAGTTTCACTGAACAAGTTTATTTTATGATACTTCTAGTGTAAATAAATAATTTTTGGTAAATTCTACAACTGCTCCTGGTGTTTCCTATGCTTCCTGACCTGTTCTTCAATGACAGATGGTGTCAGCTTAAGTGGGATTTACACCGTGCATACCCTAAGGCAGGAATTTTGTGCGTGGGTACTGGACCTAGTACCAGGGAAGCACAGATGACGGTATGGATTCTGCAGCAGCAAGTTCAGGAGTGGTTACCAGGAGAATGGCTGCCAAACTAGCAGAGACAGAAGTCCAGTCTGAGAAGGTACAGCCAGCACAAGTTATGGAAAAAGAACAAGCAGTGGCAGAACCCGAAAGCCTGATGGACTTTTTCAAATGGTGGGCTATACAAAAAAAAGAGACTGAGAAGTAGAGAGAAAAAGAGATTCAATGTTTAGACGTGCAGAGGAGAGAAGAGATGCAGTGACAGAAGCAGCAGAGGAGAGAAGAGGTGCAGCGACAGAAGCAGCAGATGACAGAAGAAATGCAAACAACTTGAAAGCCATTAAACTTATTAAGTTGTGTCCCTCAGATGATATTGAGGCATACCAGACAACTTTTGAAAGAGTTGCCACAGCCTGCCAGTGGCCAAAGCAACAATGGAAATCAGACTGGTACCGTACCTGACAGGGAAAACCTTACTTGCCTACAGCAGTATGGACACTGCACAGTCAAAAAACTATGACCTGGTGAAAAGTGAAATCCTGAAAAGGTATGACATCTCTGGAGAGACATACAGTTAGAGATTTTGATCTCTGAGGTACAACTCTGTCGACAATCCTCGAGAAGCCTTCACCCAACTCAGAGAACTTCTGATAAAATGGATCCAACTAGAGAGCAAAACAGTCCAACAGGTCATCGACACATTTGCCATGGAGCAATTCATCAACATCTTGCCTACAGATGTGCAGCTTTGGGTAAAGGAACACCAACCAGACAGTGGGGAAAAGGCTGTTTCTTTGGCTGAGGACTACCAAATGGCCAGACAGACACCACAGCAGTGAGGTAACAGCCAAGCACTGGTAAGACACTCTTTTTCCCATTTAAACTCAAGCCTGATAAGAACTCTGGCGGGGGTAACAAATCTGGGCCCAAAGATGTTATCTGCTATAACTGTAATAAGCCAGGCCATTTTGCAAAAAACTGCCGTTGTAAGGAGCATGGCACTGGAGCAGATTTGTCCTTAGCATATTGGGGCAAGTACTTACCAGATGTGAAGGTGGGGGATAAGAGTGTGAAGGGACCCATTGATTCCGGAAGCAGACAGACCCTAGTGCATGTTAAAGTGCTGGGAAAACGCTGTGCAAAGGGACCAGGTACTGGTGTTATCTTCATCCACGGGGACACTCGATACTATCCCACCACCCAAGTGACTCTGACCATTAAGGGTGTGTCACACCAAATGAAAGTTACCTGTACCTGTGATTATTGGAAATGACTTCCCAGGATTTACTGAGTTGATCAAAGAAGGAGTAAATCTTGATGTTTCAGCAACTGTGGTGACAAGAGCTCAGGCAAAGAGAATTTCAGATGGTAGGGACACTTTTCCTTCCAGTGATTTTGATTCGGACTTGTTTGAGCACAGCTCCAAGATCCAGAAATCCAGGAAAGAAATACAAAGCCTGAAGAAACTGTGGCAGCAAATGACTGATGGGCATAAAGAGTTAAAATATTAAAATGCTAAAACTAAATTGTTAACTGCTTGTGATTTTCTTTCAGAGCAAGCTAACAATGTTTCTCTCCAGGGTTATTTCAAGCAGCTGGCGGTGAAACCAAAACAGGGTGGACAAATGTTTAAAAAATGTAATGGGTTACTGTACAGAGTTTGGGTTAAAACTCAGACACAGGAACAGACAGAACAATTGGTTATACCACAGAAGTATAGAAGAGAGTTGTTACAGATAACACATGATAGTTCTATGGCTGGTCACTCAGGGAGGGATCACTGCCAGACTGCTATATAGATTTTACTGGCCTGGAATTCATGAAGATGTTGCTACCTATTGTAATTCCTGTGCTGAGTGTCAGAAAGTAGCCCCAGTCACTAGAAAAGACAAGGTGCCCTTGGTGCTCCTACCCTTGATATATGTGCCTTTTGAGAGAATTGCAATGGATGTGGTTGGTCCTTTAGACAAAAGTAGTAAGGGGTAATAGATTTATCCTGGTAGTATGCAACTATGTTACCCGATACCCAGAAACAGTTAATAATAATAAACGTTATTTGTTTAGTGCCTTTCAAGAGCATCAAGGCACTTTACATAAAGACATAAATAAAACAGAATACAATATCAAAAACACTATAAAACAGATAAACAACAACAAATTAGGCAGTGTATGCTTGGTGCCGTAGAAATGTTTTTAGTGCCTGCTTGAAACCCACCGTGGTCGGACACTCCTGTAGCTGACGGGGTAGAGAATTCCATAGGGCTGGGGCTGCATACATAAATGCATGGGCCCCCGAAGATTTTAAAGACACCCTTGGAATCTCCAGCAACCCCTCGTCAGCCAAGCGGAATGATCGCTCGGGGCGGTAGGGGGACAGAAGCTCTTTTAGGTAGTCCAGGCCAAGTCCATGTAGGGCTTTATAAGTCAGAAGTCTGACTTTAAAGGTGATCCACCACTGAGTTGGCAGCCAGTGCAGTTTGCGTAGCCCTGGTGTAATATGAGATGATCGTGAAGTCCCCATCAACAACTGGGCTGCTGCATTCTGCACCAGCTGCAGGTGGTGGATATCAACCCCCGGTAGCCCTAGCAAGAAGCTGGGAGTGCCCCAGGAAAAGCCCTGTAGGCTGACCAGCCCCCAACCCCCATGTCCGGCAACTTGGATCCACAAACTGTCACCTCCGTCTTACCTGAGTTCAACTTCAGCCAGCTGGAATTCATCCAATCCTAGATTTCAGCAAGGCAGTTATTAAATACTGAGAGTGCACTATCCTGGTCGGATGTGAAAGACGGGTAGAGCTGGGTATCATCAGTATAGCAGTGAAACCTCAACCCATACCATCTTACAATGTCTCCGGGGGGCAGCATGTACACTGCGAACAACATGGGGGAAAGCACCGAGCCCTGAGGGACCCCACATGACAGAGAGAGAGAGAGAGGATAGGAGGAATAAATCCCTTACACCACCCTCTGAGTTCTGCCAGTGAGGAAGGACTTAAACCATCTGAGGACTGCACCAGACAGGCCACAGATGAACCTCAGGCACTCAAGCAGCACCCCATGGTCCAAGGTGTCAAATGCTGAGGAGAATTCTAGGAGTACCAAGATGGAATGGCTTTTCCGATCTTTCGCCATCAGGAGATCACTGAGTACCCAAACTAGCACAGTCTTGGTGCTGTGCATCTTATGAAAACTGGACTGGAGAGGTTTGTAAATGCTATGGATGGTTAAATGGTTCTCCAACTCTACGGCCACTGCTTTCTCAATCACCTTCCCCACAAAAGGAAGGTTAGTCATAGGTCTGTAGTTGGCAAGGCAGACTGGGTCCAGAGAAGCTTTCTTCAGGAGGGGTGTCACCACCGCCTCCTTCGGGATCTAGGAAACTCACCTGACTCAAGGGAGCACCAGACTATCTGTGCCAGGACTGGGCCAATGATGTCACAACAACCCATAATCAGGAAACTTGGGCCCGGATTCAAACTACAGTACATAGTGCGCACACCGTGGACAATCCGCATAACATCAACAAACTCCAGCTGGTCAAAGGTACTCTAGGAAAAACGGGGGCGGGGGATGACCGAGCTCCAATCACTAGCATCCCTCATACAGTGTGCTGGTTGGATCTCTGCCCTGAGGTCAGCCACTTTATCTGAAAAGAGCTGAACAAGCTCATCACACTCCAACTGTGAAGAAGCTCTTTGAGACTGCAGACAAGCCGGGTTGCATAGCCTGTCCACAGTTCGAAAGAGCTGCGCTGGACGGTTCTGAGCAGCAGCAATCTCCCCAGACAGGAACTCTGCCTTCTTATAGGAGATTGTTGATTGATAGAGTTGATAATGTTCTAGCAATCTAAGATGGTCGGCCTCCAGGGCGGATTTCTGCCAGCAGCACTCTAACCTTCGTCCAAGTCGCCACATCTCCCTCAAGTTCCTGTCAAACTGAGGAGTGAGGGCAAATGGAAAGAGGACAAACACGGACAGGAACAATAGAGTCCAGGGCTGTAGTAATGACCTTATTATAGGCAGAACCAAGGCCTCTGGGGCCCCGCTTGCCACAGGAAACTCTAATAGGTCAAGCACCACCGCTAGGCCTTCAGGGCTCACATCCCATAAAGGGCAGTATCTGACCACCTCCACAGGGGCAGGCCTATGAAGAGGGGAGCAAAAATTGAATCCCACGGTATAGTGATTGGACCATCCAACAGGTTCCACCCCCAAATCAGAGGCTTTGATCCCCAGGAGGAAGACCAGGTCAAGAGAGTGACCATGTTTGTGAGTAGCAGAGGAAACAATCTGTGTAAGGTCCAGAGATGTCATCAACTGGAGGAAGTGTTGTACAAATTGAGAGAGTTCGTCATCGACCCAGGCACTGAAGTCTCCCAGGACCATCAGCCTGGGCGACTCAAACACCATGTCGATGACGAAGTCTGCTACTTCCTGGAGCAATCGCTTCTCATCCCCTGGTGGACGGTAGATGAGGGCTGTCCTACAACCTACACCTGCTACTACAGTACACTCAAATGACCCGGCTTCCTCAACTGGTACACTCATGAGGCCCAATTCAGTCTTCAAACAGACTGCAACCCCCCGTGGTCCAATCTGGAGCGGTGTATCACTGAGTACCCGGCTGGAATTGCAGCCTCCAGTATGGGGCCAGCATTTTCATCCAGCCAGGTCTCAGTGATGCAAGCCAGATCAGCTGACCCAACAAGATCTGCAATGATTGCAGTCTTGTTTTTAATCGATCTGGCATTGCATAACACCACTTGAGTTGGACGGGTCTCCAGGGCTGCCTGAGCTACTTGCCCACCAATAATGGTGGTGCCCTTGGGTATGGATACCAGGCATAGTGGACTATGTTCCAGAGTCCATTTTGTACTGTTATAGCCCCAAATGTTGCAGCAGAGTTTGCAAAAAGTTTCAGCAGAGTGGGCATACCTAAAGAAATTATTACTGATCAGGGTAATAATTTTGGTGCTGCATTTCTTAAGGAGCTGCACAGACTACTGGGTATCACTGCCATAAGAACCTCCCCCATCACCTTCAGACAGACGGTCTTGTTAAGCGTTTTAACCAAACCCTAAAATAAATGTTAAAAAGGTTTGTAAAAGGGGAAGTGAAAGACTGGGACCAATACTTGACTTACCTACTTTTTGCTTACAGAGAAGTGCCACAGGCATCAACTGGATGTGATAAAAGAAATATTGGAAGATAACCTCACTCAGAAACAATCTATAGCATCTTATATGTGTGCCCTAAGAAAGAAGCTGGCAAAATATGTTGAAATTGCCCATAGTAATCAGGAAGAGGCCCCAAACCAGCAGAAGGTATATTATGACCATGGGGTAAAAGAAAAAGTTTTTGAGCCAGGTGAAAAGGTTTTGCTACTGTTATCTGCAACAGAAAATAAACTGTTAATGAAGTGACAATGGCCTTATAAAGTTCTTAGACATACTGGCACTGTTAACTACAAGACTGAGACCTCTGACAGGAAAAATCCTACTACGATATACCATGCTAACCTCCTCAAGAAATGGGTTGAAAAAATGCCAAAAACTGCTTTGCTGGTTTTACCAGAAACTGATAAGGAAGATATTAATGTAGCTTATGATAGACTGGAACAAACTGTAACTGCTGATGCTGTAAAGGTGAATGTTTCCTTAACCTCAGAACAAACTGAAGACATCTGTAATGTGCTAAATAGAGAATAATGGTTAGGTCGGTGTGTGTTATGATATTTTTTTTGCACACCCGAGGTGAGTGATAAAGTGATAAACTCGAGAGGTTTATGAGCTAATCACTCACTGAGGGTGTGTAAAAAAAAAAAATAATGAATACGCATCGACCTAACCTTTATTTTTTATAATTGCTGGTGCAAAGACTTACTGTTGAGGGCAATTGGTTTTCTTTCTGCAGACTTTGTGTCCCTTAGAGTAACATGACCGAGAGGCATTCGCTCGTGTAAAAAAAAAAAAAAAATACTGAAATGCTGTGCTTAAAAATCCTGTTCCTAGCAGCAGTTCACCTAATTTTGCTTAATTTTCTTTGTGTTGAAGCAGCTGAGTGCAGATTGAGGTGGCAGAGTGACTCTGCGGTTTCAAAAGATTCAAGTGTAAGTGACGTTGTTATGGCAACAATTCGCTACACTTGAATGTTGTTTTCTGAAGCCGACGAGTCACTTGCTCTCCTCAGTCTATACTCGGCAGCTTTAACTTAAAGAAAGATAAGCAAAATTAAGAGAATTGCTACCAGGAGAAGGATTGTTAAGCACAGCATTGCAGTTTGTCTGCATTTCGGTAATTTGTTTTTACCCGAACGAACATCACTCGGTCATGTTGTAACTGGCAAGAAGGTGAAAGTGAGTTTCTTTCCAAATGTCACAATAACTGGTTCTGCCAGTTATTATGGCATTTGAAACACGGTTCTAGACCATGTGTTAAAGGGGGGTCACCAGTAATTATAGACATTTAACAGTACTTTTACCATGGTACCAGGCCGAGCAAAAGGGGTCGAGCACGTAATAGTGACAAGGAATGCTCGTCCTATTAGGCAAAAGACATACAGGTTACCAGAGTGGTTAAGAGCTGATGTGGTTAAGGAAATATAAAAAATGTAAGAATTGAGTATCATAGAGGAGTCAAGGAATGCTTGGTCATCTCCCATGGTAATTGTAAACAAAAAAGAAGGGGGTGTTAGAATCTGCCTTGATTTTAGGAAACTTCATCAAGTGTCAGAATTTGACAGTTATCCTATGCCCAGAATTGGTGGACAGAGTGGGGAGTGCAAAGTATATCGGTACTCTCAATATCACCAAGGGTTACTGGCAAATACCTTTAGCTAAAGAATCCAGAGATAAAACTGCATTTGCCACCCCTATAGGATTCTATCAGTTCACCACCATGCCATTTGGTCTTCATGGTGTGCCAGCTACATTCCAGTGGTACATGGATGTAATTTTAGCCCCTCACACTGGTTATTGTGCTGCGTACCTGGATGATGTTATGGTGTACAGTCCAGACTGGAAAAGCCACCTGAAACACCTATGAGCAGTTATCCAAGCTGTCAAAAATTCAGGTCTGACAATTAATCCTACCAAATGTGCATTGGGCATGCAGAAAACCAAATATTTGGGCTATGTGTTGGGAAATGGAGAAGTTAAGCCAGAAATTTCTAAACTAGAAGATGTTGCTAACAGCCCTGTACCTAAAACAAAGAGACATGTCAGGTGATTTTTAGGGCTGGCTGGTTATTATTGGAGATTTGTCCCCAACTTTGCAGAGTTAGCTACTCTCCTCACTGAACTCACAAAGAAACGGTACCCAAATAGTGTGAAATGGACCCCAGAGTGTGATGAAGCTTTTCAAGCCATAAAGGCTGCATTATGTTCTGCCCCTGATTTAAGAAGTCTAGACTTTGAGAAACCATTTCTGCTACAAGCAGATGCATCTGAGGTAGGCCTAGGTGCAGTCCTAAGTCAAAATATAAATGGGACGGAACATCCTATTCTGTACATAAGTTGGAAATTGCATGACAGAGAGAAAAGGTACTCCATTATAGAAAAGGAATGTTTAGCAGCAAAGTGGGCCATGGAGTCCCTTAAATTTTATTTACTAGGAACTGACTTTGTTCTTGTAACAGACCACAATCCTCTCTGTTGGCTTAACCAGATGAAAGATAAAAATTCCAGAATCACAAGGTGGTACCTGGCACTACAGCTATTTAAATTCACTGTGATACACACATCTGGTAAAGAGAATAGCAATGCTGATTTTCTGTCAAGCTATGGATCAGGAACTGAGGGTTCTGAAAGTTGAACGCAAGTGTATGGGTTTGTACTTTGCTGTTTGCTGTGCTGTTATATAAAGAATGATGGTGTACATGTGCTTGATTTTTGAATGCAGCAGTTGTTAGTAGAGAATTCAGTACTGGGGCCGGTCCTTTTCAATGTCTTTATAAGTGACATTGCAGAGGGACTGGAAAGGAAAGTATGTCTCTTTGTAGATTACACAAAGATCTGCAACAGGGGTGATACACAAGGCGGGGTGGAAAGGATGAAAAGGGACTTGGCAAGGTTGGAGGAATGGTCAAATGTATGGCAGCTTAGATTCAATGCAAAGAAGTGCAAGTAATGCACCTGGAAACAAAACCCAGGGAAGAGTACACAACGTGGGGGTGAGATACTGACAAGAACAAAATGGAAAGGGACCTGGGGGTAATCATATCAGATGACCTAAAGGTGGGCCAGCAATGTGAGAAGGCAGTAAGAAGGGCTGGGGGGATACTGGGATGCATAAGGAGAGACATCACCAGTAGAAAACAGGAAGTTGTTGGCCCTCTGTACAAACAGTTGGTGAGACCACATCTGGAGTACTGTGTACAGTTCTGGAGAACCCATCTCCACAAAGACATAGACAGGGTGGAGGCTGTCCAGAGGAGGGCAACCAGAATGATGCAGGGTCTGCATCAGAAGACATATGAAGAAAGACTAAAGGAACTAAAGATGTATAGACTCAAGGAAAGGAGGGAGAGGGGGGACATGATAGAAATTTTCAAATACCTCAAGGGAATCAACAAAGTCCAAGAGGGTAGCATCTTTCAGAAAAAGAGATGTGCAAAAACAAGGGGCACAATTTGAAGATAGAGGGGGGACTGCTCAGAGGTAATGTGAGAAGGTATTTCTTCACAGACAGGGTTGTGGATACATGGAACAGCCTTCCTGAGGAGGTCGTAGAGTCAAAAACAGTGGGGGAATTCAAGAATGCATGGGACAGACGTAAGGCAATTCTAGTGGGGGGGTAGGAGAAAGTAGGCTGTTGGTTAACTAGGATCTGCAGCTTATCCATTAGGTAGGGAAATGGGCAGACTAGGTGGGCCAAGTGGTCCTTATCTGCCATCAAATTCTATGTTTCTATGTAATTAATAAAAAGTTTTGGCAACCTGTTTGATTAAACAGGTTCCCTCTTAAGGAGGGGGTGTATGTGACAGGGTAGAATAGGACCCTGTCCCAGTTGATAGAGAAAGTGTTTAAAATGCAAGGATCTCTCCTTTTCTGTCTCTTCACTGTTTGGTTGCGCAACCCAATTTCCCCGTGAGACTTCAGATTTGATCACCCTGACAATCTCGCAATTCTGTACAGGTTACTGTCTCAGTTTTCCTTTGCTGTTTGTTTTTCCTCCCTTGCATATATGCTGATATAAAAATATGTGCAAATCATTGTATGAAAATGTAACTGATATTGGGATCCCTTTTGTTTAGAAACTATACAGTGTTACTATTGAAATATATATATATAATTATATTTTGAGATGATTGCAGAAAGCTACTGTAAACTCCAGAGGTTACTTGAGTACAAATGTTTGAGCCTTTTGCAAAAGCTGTGCAAAGGGGGCCTCTCAGCTCAAGTATACTCTGTTCTAAGCTTCACATGCCTGATATTTACAAAAACAGGATGCTTGCTAAGAATAGGTGTTGAGAAGATTTATAAAAGAGCTAAGCTGCAACTGCAAGAAGGATTTAGGAGAATAAGGGACACAGAGACTTAAAGAAAACTTTTATTTTTTATTTTTATTTTTCTCTTTATGCCCCCTTCTCACCGCGGTACTCCCTTTGTTCAGGAGACTCCTGTGGCCTTGTACATCTCCGCTCCTCTAGCCGGCCACCAGCGCAGTCCATCCCCCCATGGAGCCTTGGTTATATCCCTCCAGGTGGGTACGGGGTGGGGCCCTTACACCCCGATGTGTCTGTATTTCATCGGGGATGCTGTCGCTGGCACTGGTAGGGGCATTGGAGATCGGGGCCAGGAGCTCCATCTACTGGGTGCACTGTGGGGTGTTTCCTGGTTTTCTTGTCCACCCAGGACATTGGCACACTGGGAGAGCCTTGGGATGGAGCACGTCAGGACGTGCATATGCTCCGGCCCCCAGCCAACGTCCTCCCTCCCTTCTTTCGTTAATCCCACTGCACCTCCACCTGAGGTCACCCAGGTGGTGGTATAGTAGCAGGACAAGCAACCCACCTACCCCAGAGGAGGAGAGCAGCCTCTGGGTGCTCGATCCTCCTCCCCCCCGGCTGACCCTCCAGCTGCCCGAGTCCGTTCCCGAACCCAGTCGCTGGTGCAGCGAACGGTAACCCTACTGCTGTGCCAGTGGGCCGGCCCCAGAAAACATTTTATTTTGCCTTTGTAAACAGTTATACTGAACATGTTTGTTTTATGGTACTGCTAGTGTAAATAAATAATTTGTGGTGAATTCTACAACTGCTCCTGGTGTTTCCTATGCTTCCTGACCTGTGCTTTGATGACACAACCTTGGAATGACACCCCCATTTGGTGACTCAGGGCAACACAGACATGGACAGTAACACCACCACCCTACCCAACAACCCAGGAACAAGTGGAATTTCAGCCTCGGGTGTCCACCCCCCCATCCCGATGGACACAGGCATGACCAAACTCTTGGAGGTAGACCATACAGACAAGATTGACACTGACAGTTCTCAACCTGAAATACCAGATGGCTCCTTTTTGCCTCAAAGAATCACAGCAACTCCAACCTCAAATGACAAATTGTTACCAGATGCAACCAAGGAGCCACCACGTACACAAGGAAACACAGGATTTTCAAACTCCACAACTCAAGAACCACCACAGGAAGAACCACAGAGACCCTATTATCTGAATTATTCAAAGCAAATAAAACCGAACTGTTGCCCAGGAGACAAACTGTACCTCTTAAATATAAAGGGAGGTTGTATCCCCATCCAGACAGACAATATGTTGGCAAAACACTTATAAAAGATTCATTACACTTTTGTCCTGCGGATGGGTTTGCATTTATCCATATCTCTGGGGAAGACACATTTAATATCAGTTTCAGGTCAGCACACCTTCTGGATATTTTTTTTGACAAAATATAATCAGTTAAAATTTTCCCCACTTTGGACTCCTTTTTTAGCCATCCCGCTTACGAAACCACTATTTAAATCTGTGACAATCATGATCAGAAATTGCAATGTACCAGTGGGGGATATTTACCACTGGCTACAACAGAAAAGTGAAGTTTTGAGTACCCCAGAAGTTATACTTGACAGAGAACAATTCTGGATGGGGGGAGGGGGTGGAGATTTAAAGTCAAACATAGAGAAACAGAAGATGGCATAATACATATCCTGAACTGTTTTTTTTCTGGGGTGGGGCCGGGGGGTCTGTTTTTACCCTGGACAGGGAAAGGCATGTTATTGCTGTGGGTCCAGGATGCACATCTCCAGCATCTGCGACAAACTCAGATGCAGTCTGTGCAATGAGGTGGGGCATATCAGCTCACAATGCAATAACCATTCAAGATGTAACCTCTACAAAGAATATGGCCATCTTTACAAAAACTGCCCATGGGTATCAGTCACTAAGGTTCACAATTTGAATCCAGAAGATTTATTCAACAAAGCACAATCAGAGGTTCCCCCAGAGACAAATGCTCCCCTCCCTCACCTCCTCCACGAGATTCTGCAAAAGACACCAAAAACAAGGAGGTCACGACACTTGACCTCACCTCCACCTCCTGCATTGTAATGGAAACAGAAGTCCTTTCTGCTACAGACCAAGAACAGAATGGTATAGACACAGCATCTAATCTGCTTAACTCAGTTTGCTATATGGACGCTTCAGAGAAGGGAAAACCTGAACTACCATCTACCTCTCAGAACTTTTGTTTTATCAAAAAATCAGAGATCCTCCAGATTGCAGAAAAAAGAAGAAACTTACCAGCCAATTGACACTGACAATCCATATGAAATACTTGCAACCCCGACTTGGGGTGAATCAGAAATGGAGGAGGAGCTAGTCGATACAATGGTTCTGGATGTGCCACTCCCACAACCACCGGAGAACTTGTACAGTGGAAAGAAGAAATGACAGAAAAAGACATGAACTGAAAAAACTTGACTTGTAATCACTGGTTACCATAACTGACACCAAGGTGGCATCTCTTAATTGCCACAGTTTCATAAATAATGCCAAAAGACAGGCTATGTTCCAGTTATTGTACGACTTACATGTTGATATTATCCTTTTACAGGAGACATGGATGGGTTCGGTATCCCAACAGGCTCGGTTTCGAGCAGAATACCCATGGGGTCCTACTTACTGGTCATTTGGGACTGACAGGGCTGATGGGATAGAGATATTGTTTTCAGGGCACAGATTCTCTTATTTAAGGTTGATATAACTCATTCCGGGAAGGGTGTTGATCTTAGATGGATACTGGGACAAGGTCCCATGCTGTATTATTAATATTTATGGCCTGCTACTCAAGGCAGACAGGGTTGCCTTGCTAGAAATAATCCAGCCTTATTTGGCTACAGCAAAAATTGTCATACTTGGTGGAGACTTTAATTGTAGCTTAAACGTCCCAAGAGGTCATAACCCCCCTCCTAGAATGTACTGTGGTTCTGTTGCATTAAAGAAATGTATTACTGTAGTAAACTTGGTAAATTGTAATGACAAGATCACACAGACCCCGTACTTCACGTATAAAAGGGCACAATTTACAACGAGCATCGATTATGTGTTTGTATCCAAAAATCTGACAGTTGGAGCTACTGTATTATGTCCGGTCAAATTTTTGGACCACCAGATGATTATTTCCACTTTAGATCCAGACCTTCACTGTTTCATTGCTAAAACTAGATGGAATCTGAATATACAAGTACGTTCAAATTCCAAAATTTAATCCGCACTTAGACATCTTTTACTAGCCTGGGCATTGTACTCAACCTTTCTGATGCTATAGGAGAGCGGTGGGCTCAAACCAAAAAAGGTGTTCAAACATGTTTTCAACAAAATGGGAAAATTAAAGCTAAACAAAACAATTTTCAATACCTAGCATAATGTCACCACCTACAACATTTATTTTCTTTAACTCCCACTTGTAAGAATGATTTGGCTCCCCAAACTGAAAAAATTAAAGCAGAATTGCAAGCCGTACAATACGACAGAGCCAGTTCCATCAGAGCATAATTGTCCTTCGGCACCCAGAAACCCTCGGTCTTTGACCCATGTGCAGCTTGTAAGGCTAAGCAACAGGCAGCCTCTCTCTCCACCCTCCAAGATAAGGATGGTTCCCTGGCGTCCTCCTTCACGGCTTTGGTGGGGGTAGTCATGGACTTCTTACAGGACCATGTTGTCACAGCAGAGTCAAGCACTGTCACCATCTCTCAGAATCTTTCAAATATCACACCAGTTACATTATCCCCAGAAGCCTCATCAAACTTAACAAGCCACTATCACTGTCCCAGAAATTTCTACAGTAATTCAAACAAGAAAATTAGGGTTGGCCCCAGGTCGTGACGGACTACCCTTTGAAATTTATAAAACATTTCTCCCACAATTAGGCATTTTTTTGGAACAGTTATTCTTTTTTTCCACAAAAAATGAAGTCCTGGGATATTTCTCTAAAAGTATAGTGATTTACTTATATAAAGCTGGAGGTAGAACACTGATAGAAAACTGGAGACCGATTAGCTTGCTTAACACAGATTTTAAAATATTATCACAGATTTTACATCTCCATTTAAGATCTATAGCTACCCAAATAATCCACCCAGGTCAATTATGTGGGCTACCTGACAGAGCAATATATCACCCCTTGATAATCTTATGGGAACTCTGGGAGTTCTACCAAAAATCCCAGAAAACAAAATGGATTATCTCCCTAAACCAGCAGAAAGCCTTTGACAGAGTGAACCATGTCTTTCTGTTCCAAGTGTTACAGGCATATGGCATACCTAGGGGATTCATCGATAAAATTAAAATGTTGTATACCCAAGCCTACTGTAATCTTCTCAGTTCTGGTAAATTGGGGCCAGATTGTGCAATAAAAGCAGGGGTAAAACAGAGTTGTCATCTGAGCGCCTTGTTGTGCATATTTTTCCTGAATCCACTTTTGGAACATATTGTCCACAACCAGCAAATACAGGGACTTTCAGGGGACATGCAAAGGGATGAGGTGAAGGTCCTCACCTATGCAGATGATACCTGTCTAACCTTAGAGAACCACAGGAGTATCATAGAAGTGGGCAAAGAACTACAGAAATATTCTGAAGTCTCATCTGCTAGACTGAATATGGGGAAACACAAGGCAATCCCAATTGGTCCCTTAGTCAACCCTCCAGAGGTAGTGGACAGTTTTATTGTGGTTACAGAACCAGTGAAAATATTAGGCATCACCTTTGGGACACAAAACTTAGCTACATTAAATTGGGAAAGGGTTCTTCAGGGGTATAAGAATAACGTGAATGTATAGAAGAGGTGGAAACTCTCCAAAATGAAAAGGATACATATTATTAAACAATTTTTGATACACAGTCTGATATATGTCGGTACAATATTTCCATTGCAATAGCATTAGAGACCCACATGTACAGCATTTTTTTTATTTAATGCACTTTATAGAATTTTCAATGTAACATCATACATCACAAAACAATGCCCAGTACATACACTGATTGATGAAAACAGTGACAATCTAACAATAGAGTAGCTCATGAAGAGGTATTAGACATTTACCAGTGATCTTCCGTATGAAAAACAAACAAAAAAACGAACAAACAATAAAAGAAACAAAAAACTGTGCAAACCAAATCCCCTACCTTCCCCCAATCAACCCTCCCCTGTAAGGCATTTGTTTTTTGTATGCTGTGGGGCAGCCACCTGAACCCAGTTAAAAGAGACTATGTATACTGTACCTCCCTCGTCAGAAAGATGGCTTGGGAATGACAGATCCAGTTGCCTTTTTCCACTGCCTATGTTTGACCCATTCCATCAGGAAACCATGTCAGATGTTACCTTCACTGGTCAATTTATGGTTTATGAATAACTGGTGTGTTTATATGACTAAATGGGAGGAACCACCCCCAAAATCTTCAAAATTTCTACAGATCCCTGATTCCATGAAATCCTCAGTACAAAAACTTAATAAATGGAGCATTTCAAAATCTTTCTTAAGGTCAGCGATGCGGAAACAGTTATATCAATATATTTTGGAGATTAGTGGCCCCACGTGTCCAGAATTCAAAAATTGCAGACCTGTAATGCAGATAAAGTGTTAACCATGCTTAATGAGGAAAGGATCCCAGAATACATATGGGAAACCGTCTGGCTTAGAGCTTATGGATGACTCAATGTCCGTGGCAACCATAAGCACAAACCACTCGAAGAACGATCATGCCCATACAAAGACTGTGGAGCCCCGGAAGAATCCATGGAACATTTTGCTCTTCATTGTTCATATTCAAGTAACCTATGGATTTTCCTAGCCCAAGCCTGGAAACTCCCTTGGCAGCAAAATATTACATATGAAACTCTGATGTTAGGGGAATATATATACCGTTTGGTTAAATACCAGAAAAGTTCCTTATCTGTTTTTTTCACTGTATTAAAATAGTATTTATGGAATGCAAGGGTACAATGGGTGCTTAGGCAGCAGAGAATGCCACATGCAATATTCAAAGTTGTTTGTGAAAATTCCCTTCAAGCAATTGTTGATAAGGAACTGTTGGCTCATGAAGTGTAGAAAGTCAAATCATGATGGAGAGGCCTCGCCTTTTTTATAAAATTTAAATAAGATACTAGGCTTGAAGACTAATTAAGAGTATACATGAGTGATATAGTGAACACTTTAGGTGATGGTTTCTTTAAGGTATGTTATAGGCTATGGCAGGTTATTTGGGGATTCTATAATTCTGTTTGCTTATACCGAATAAGGGCTTAATTTTGTTTAATTGTGTGATGCATCCTGATTTATGAACTTTTCTATATTTTTTGTGATTTTTTTTCCTTGACTGCACTAATGTTTTCTTTGTATTTGTTTTGTAACCTTCAATAAAAAACTCCCCTACTCTTTTCTACAAGTGCCATGGGATCTTTAACATCCACCTGAACTACCACCAGAACAGGCAGATGGGACCTCAGTTTAACATCTCATCCAAAAGATGGCACCTCAGACATGTAGCACCCCCTCATGTTGCACTACAGTGTCAGTATTGGGGTATTAACCCAAGTGCCAGGTGTGGGAAATTAACCCACAGCCCTCTGACAAGCCAAGTGTCAGGTGTGGGAATTGAACCCACAGCCCTCTGACAACCCTCTGATCTCCCGGCCTCAGAGGCAAGTGTGCTACCTGCTGAGCCACTGATTCTAGTTTCTTCTTTGAGTTTGCACCATAGGAGTGCAGTTATTATTGAAGCGTTAGTACAGGGTGTGGTGGAAGTAATGGGTGAGAAAAACATAACTATTTTTTTCTGCATTTAGGAGCAATTTATTATAGAGGAGGTTTATTTGTAAAGTATTGAAATCTGATTGTAGTTCTGAGATAACTTCGGGTAGTGTAGGTTTTGAAGTGTAAAGCACAGTATCATCAGCATACAGTATAGATGAATGGAAGCCTTTTTGACATTTCTGTTTAGATTGTTTGCATATATTGTAAATAGCAGGGGCCCTAGTATTGACCCTTGTGGAACACCTCAAAATAATAACTTGCAAGAGGAGGAGTTATCTATCTTGATTTGTTGTTGCCTGCCTATTAAGTAGTTTGCAAACCATTGTTTCTCTGTTTTGCTGAAACCTAGCCCTGTAGTTTTTGTATGAGGATATTATGGTCGACTGTGTCGAATGCTTCACTGAGGTCAAGGAATATAGCCCCTGCGGTAAGTCGCTAGTCAAGTCCAAAGAGCCAATCATTGGTAACCTTTGCTAAGGTTGTGGTTGTACTATACTTAGCGCTAAACCCAGACTGCATCGGTCTTATTAGGTTATGATGTTCTAGGTAGTCCCTCAGCTGTGCATTAGTGATTTTCTTCAGGAGTTTGGGTAGTACTGGGAGTGCGGATATCGGTCTGTAATTAGTTGGCTTACTGTTATCTCCCGATTTGAATAGCAGGATGATGTGTGCCATTTGCCGTATCAGTGGTAATGAGCTAGTTATCAATGACATGTTGAAGAGGTGAAGTATGGGCGCTGCAAGTTGTCTGTATCCTAATTTTAGGAAAAAAGGGTCAGTGTCATCTGCTCCTGTGCTTTTATTAGTGTCAATATCAAGTAGCAGATCTTCTACCTCTTTATAGGTAATAGATTGAAAAGTGAAAGGACTATCTAGTTGGGATGGCAGAGGGGTGAAGGTAGGAGGAGAAGTGGGGTAAGGCGCATATGGTGGAGTTTCAAATACTAACCTGGCCTCGGCAAAGTAAGTGTTTAACTCTTTGAGGATAAGTTGCTTATAATGTAACGTTTTACCTTGTGTTACAATTTTCTTAGGTAGTGAACGTGCTGGTTTATGTCCTTTGGCAGCTTTGACAGTACATGAAAATTTAGTAGCATTGTTTTTGGAGTTTTCCATCGCTTCTAGGTAAAACTTTACTTTGGTGTCTCTTAATAATTTTGTACAGTTATTCCTCATAGTTTTGAATGGGATCCAGTCTGATTCTGTTTTAGTTTTCCTATCAATGGACCAAAGTCTATCTCTCTCTCTCTCTTTAAAGGTCTGCTTTAGGTCATAGTTGAACCAGGGACAAGGTGATACTTTTACTCTGCGTTTTTGCTGGGGGCATGTATATGTATTACAATTAGGATTAATTGATTAACTAGAGTAGTTGCTTCATTCACTGTGCAGGCTAGGTAAACATTTCGCCAGTTTATTTTGTTTAGATCATCTACGTAATTTTTAGTGTTACGATTCTAATTTCTTTTTATTCTTAGCTTTTGGGTTGTCCTTTGTTTGTTGCTTCCTCTTATGCATGCTACCATACTGTGATCGCTAAGATCACTATGGAAGACACATACCTGATAGATTTTTTTGGTCTGTTTGTTAAGATTAGATGTAATGTGGTTGTGTGTTCAGGGTTCTTTGAGTTAGGTGTAGTGGGTGTTTTATGAGTTGTGACAATCCAAATTCATCACAGAGGATCTTGAAGTTGTCTGCTTTATTTGAGTTCCAGTTGAGATTTAGGTCCCCAAGGATGATAGACTCATTGGTGTGTGAATTTAGCAGGGCAGATATATGTTGTAGTAGTTCTGTACCCCCTTTTGGTGGTCTACAGCAGCCTATAATGTTAATAGTTTCAATTCTGGATAACTTGAGTTGTATTGCTAGGCATTCAAATTCATTTTTGATAGGCAGTGATGTTCTGTTGCCTTGAAATAAATCTCTCTGCATGTAGATAGTGGGGATTTAAGCACAGCATCAGATATAAGTGAATTGACTAGTGAATATCACCAATAACAGGAAATGTATACAAAATAAATTAAATAAAAAGAACAACTCTGTGCTAGGAGATACCAGAGGAGACATAGCAACAGAGAGAACCTAAGATAAACAAGCATTTGTCAATGCCGAATATTGGCTTGTTGGCATTGACATTGGTAGTGTAGAAGTTAGAGAGATGCATAGTAGGAATGGCAGTGAAGTATTGAACTAACACCACCACTGTAGCCTGCAGAGACTGAAAAGCATTGGGGGTGTGCCATTAGATCATTGGCCATAACGCTGAAGCCATTCCACCTCACCCCACCCTGCAGACAGCAACAGGTGCCTTGGGATCTTCGGTCCTTACGCTCACCCCATTCCATAAGGAAATAAGCTGAGATGGGTGCAGTATATTAGAATGGGGTGAACGTTAGAGCTGAAGACCCCAAGGCACACCTTGATGCCTGTCAGTGGCTGTAGGGTGGGGGTAGAATGCCGTGAGCATTGAGGCCAACAAACCCAAGTCACCCCCCCCGGACACCTGTCAGTCTCTACACGGTAGGGGTTACGGTTGGAAACCTTAACCGCCAGGTGTTTGTCAGTATTTTCACTCCAAATTTTCAAATTGGGCTTTTTGGGACCCCACCTTATGAACAATGGGACAGTCATTTTGTTACTCAATCCTGAAAGGTGATTTTGCACAGCAGCTACGCCATTCGGTGCCACAGGTGTGGAAGCAAATTTTGGGCAGGATGTGAAAAATGACAGCTATACTGTTCATGAGGAGATTTGAAAAAATGGCAATGTTGAAAATCTGGAGTGAAAATATGAAAAATTTGTGAAGTTACGAGCGTGCGTAGATACTGCACAACGCACACCCGTAACATGGTCATTTTTAGAATTTTTTCACCAGATTTTTAACACATGCTTTTTGGGACCTCCCCTCATGAAAAGTGGCACTTTAATTTTGTTAATCCATCCCGAAAGTTGATTTCTCACAGCTACCATGCCATTCTGTGCCACAGGTGCGAAAACACTTTCTGAGCAGGATGTGAGAAATGACAGCTGTACTGTTCATAAGGAGGTGTTGAAAATGGCAATGTTGAAAATGTGGAGTGAAAAATTAAAAAATTGGTGAAGTTACGAGCGTGCATAGAAAATGTGCAAGGCACTCCCGTAACGCAGTCATTTTTTGGAATGTTTTCACCAAATTTTCAACATGGGATTTTTGGGACCCCACCTCATGAACAGTGGTACTGTCATTTTGTTAATCGGTCCTGAAAGGTCATTCTGCACAGTGAGCGTGGAATCACCTTTTGGGACCGAGAAACGAAACAACAGTGAAATGTTCATGAGGTGGGGTCCCAAGATCCCAATGTTCAAAATTTGGAGCCAAGTTTCCTAAAAATGGCTGACATATCAATCTAAGTTCCCTTGAGTTCCATTAAACAGCGATTACCTGATTCCTCAATTCGTAGTTCGGCTTTGAAGAGTGCAGAGATGTCCCAGTCCACAGAAGATCACTGCTCCCAACCTCTGGAGGGTAAGTATGGGTGAGGGGTGCAGGAGGTGAGTGCACAGAGGGAGGGTTGGGGTGGGAAGGGGACTGGGGACAAGACACTGGACGGTTTTCATTTTTACGGTTTAACAAACAAAAAGACTCCAAGGGACCATTTTCTTTATTTATGGGTTAAATTAAAACAACAACAACTTTTGGGCACTCTGGAGTGGGCTCCCAGTGTGCCATGTGAGTTTGGGGGGGGACATGATGATGATGGGGATTTGGCACCCCCATTGGCAAAGAAATTGAGCTTGGGGGGCATATGTCACCGGGAGTGAGCATCCCAGTGTCGGAGAAAATAAAAAAAAAGTCTGGGCACACTGGGGTGGGCTCCCAGTGTGCCACAATGTGGCTGGGGGGAGGACATGCCAACATGGCAGGAGCAGCCATTGTGGAAAGCTGCATCGGTGGCTGTTTTATTTATTTAATGAAATGTTTCACCAGGAACGGCACACCGAGCAACTCCTCGTAACTCCGGTCACGCGCATTACTGTGCACTGTAATACGCATGGCCGGAGTCTTGTCAACTGCCGCTGCAGCGAGGAAACCACCTCATTGTAGTGGCAGATTTCTTTCAAGGTTTTGGCTCTCTTTGAACTTTGCTGTCATCGCCAGCATGTTCACTGATTGGCGGCTGAGGGACACACCCACTAAAGCGTCCCCTGCATGGGAAGTTGCTTGCACACACACAAGCCAACATAAAAAGAGCTGATTTCTCATGGTTTCAGAATACTTATAATAATACCCAGATATAGATTCCTGTTGATCACTGCAGGCACACAGATGCTATCAGCGACAAGGACAGTTTGATATGAAAATAGATAGGTGAGGTGCATAGACGAAATCTGGCGGAAGGAAAATAACATTAGCACACGAGGGCAGATTGTTAATTATGCAGGCGAACAGTGACATGTTACAGAGAACTGCTGACTGTAAAAGTCAACTACTGTACTGTTCTACAAAGGGTTTTACAAAATGGAAAAATCCAGATACCAGCACTCCAGACACATAAGTTCACTGCATGTGCAAGTTTAATTCATGACCATACTGTATGGTCATGAATTAAACTTGCACTTGCAGTGATCGTATGTGTCGGGAGTGCTGGTATCTTTGGATTTTTGTGTATTGTTTGGGGCTTGCTGCTCCCTTCCTGCACCCATCCCCAGTGATAGCACAGCATGCCACCTGGATTTTGTTACAAAATGGAGCTTGTTCTACTTGGTCATTAAGACTTGACCCCTATTAGCCTCACAGAGTAAATCCCAAACTGTTCTTCTCTAAGGAGAACTGCATTCACAGTAGTATTAGCAGGGGTATCACAAGTCATAAGAGGGAGGTAATTATCCCTCTTTACAAGACACTGGTTAGGCCCCATGTGCAGTACTGGAGGCCACACCTTCACAAGGATATTAACCAAATTGAGGCAGTCCAGAGAAGGGCAACCAAAATGGTGCAGGGACTGCATCAGAAAACATATGAGGACAGATTAATGGAACTCAATATGTATACCCTAGAGCAAAGAAGGGAGAGAGGTGATATGATTGAAACATTCAAATAGCTTAAGGGCATTAACAAGGTGAAAGAGTCTAACATGTTTCAATACAAGAAAAATAGCAGGACAAGATGACACAGCATGAGATTAGAGGGAGGCCGATTAAGGGGTAATGTGAGGAAGTTCATTTTCACAGAAAGGGTGGTGGATGGCCTACCTCAGGAAGTGGTAGATATGAATACAGTGCAGGGCTTCAAGCAGGCATGGGATAGGCATAAGGGAGCAATACAGATAAGTATGAATAGATAGGCCATTGACAGAGCAAATGCCGATGGCAGATTCGTAAGGTAGAAAAAGAAATGTGCAGACTGGATGGGCCTTGTGGTCCTTATCTGCCGTCAACTTCTATGTTTCTATTCAGACCACCCTCGTTTCTCCAGAAAAACCCTCTCAATGTCCACAAACTAAATTTTGTGCATGATGCCATTCTGAAATCCATTAACACTTCTTGTCAAAGCATATTCTGGATAATTTTTTTATGATGACCAACATGTGTTCCCCAACCTTTGTCTTCAGTTTCTATTTTGTGTTTCCTAAAGTATGCATCACAGTATTTTAGTCTCTGCTCCAGGTGAAAGTGAATAATTACTGTATATTTTGTTCCTTCTGTTTCCTTTTGTTTGGATATAATTTCTCTCCACATGATTTTCTGTTGGAGGTTAGCCATTGACCTGAAAGAGGTAAAACTAATACATAATTCATTTTTTTGATTTCCTTGTAAAGAGATAGGATGGCTTTCCCAGCCCTGCTGGTCACTCATTGTTTAATGCACCCCAGCATTCTGCCCAGCTTCTTAACAGTGGCAGTTCACTGCTTATTCTGCTTCAGACCATAGTCTATCATGACCTCCAGGTCCTTTTCCTCCTCCACTGCAGCAAAAGGAGACCCACACAGGGTGTAGGTCCTACCTTTGTTTGTTTTTTCCTTCTACCAAAGTGCATCATTTTCATTTGGGCTACACTGAACTTGAGACTCCAAGAGTGGGACCAATTAACCAGCTTGCTCAGGTTCTCCTGAAGTTTGTCACTATTTTTAAGGGAGTCCACCATCCTGGCCAACTTTTTGTCATTAGTGAACTTAAGTAGCCTGCAGGAGACCCCAGCTAAGGATGAGCCAAAGCCAAACATGTATTCGGTGACTATACTAAAAGAGGACACTTTTCCATTCAGTATGGCACAGCTGAACTTTTGAGTCCCTTCAAATGATTTTGCCTTGGTAAAATAATTAAAACAAATAACACTCTATGCCTTCCTAGGTGCTGTACGTTTCTTAAAAACTCCTTGACTAGAGGACATTCGACAGTGATCCACACGTGAATCAGAATTAACACCTGAGTTTAATTGCATCTTCAGTTCATTCAGAAGGCACACAAGGGTGCTATATCGAGATTGCATCATCCCAGCTCACTGCAGTCTGCTTGTACACTAACTTCTGCTTCCTGTGCTCCCCACTTATATGTGTACAGTTTCCCCTAATGGTTCCCTATTGCAACTACATGCTTAATTAAGAGACCACTATTGCATATTATTACGTCCTTTCTTTTTTTTAATGCATACCTCTATAGGAGATTTAAACTATCACCTTTATTAAATGATGCTTAATTCATGCTATCTATCTATCTATCTGGCTATCTAATACACAATCATAGCATTTCCAATGTTTCAAAATACAACATTGGATAGTATTTCTGTGTCTCAAAACATGTGCTGTAGGCTTCATAATACATTTTAACATTAATAAACAAACTTTTTTGAGTCCATAAGTGCAGTTTTGTATCATAGAATCAATCTGTTTACACATAGTCTTTCAGATCGTGAGGCTTCCATATTTCTCTACCTCTTGGTTATACCAATTGTTCCAGTGTTAGCTGAACTGGCAGGTGTCACCTTTAAAGTCTCAGATGGTTGGGTGTCTGACCCACCCTGCACAGTAGTGGGTGTTTTGTCTTTGCCTCAGTCATCTTTCTTTCTCTAGATCTCAACATCTCAGCACAGATCTCCCTTGGCACCTCAGTAGTGACAGGCATAGGCACTGAGATGGGAACTGTTACCCTTTCAACCCACCACAAGCATCTCCTACCTGCAAGTGTGCCTCACCAGGATCTTTGACTGAGCCCTGTCTCCTTTCATCCTCCTGCAATTTTCTTCGATGTCTTCTGTTCCATTTCAGGACATGACCATTTGTCAACTGAATCTCATAGGAGCTTGGTTCAGCATGCCTCAGTACTGTTCCTCCTTGCCAGTGCTTCTTCAGTTTCTCTGCTGGCTGCACTCCAACTCATTCCCTGGTCTGGGTTCCGGTAAATCTCTTGTTGGTTGGTTACAGTAGTACTACTGTCTACATCGTTGTTCTTTCAGTTTTTCCCTCGCTCAGTAGTGTACCCCGACTGGAGTAAACTTCCTCTGGTTGGCAGCAATGTTTTTGCTCTCCTATTCATTAGTCTCTGTACTGGACTACTACTTAGTGTTGGTGTATTTCTGTGGTCCAACACAGCCAAATACAGGTCAGTGTCCTCATCTTTTAGTTGTTCTTAGCAGTCTTCTAGCAGTTTTTTACAACAGACTCTGCCTTGCCATTGCTCTGTGGGTATCCTGGGGATGACGTAACATGCTCAAAGTCCAATTTTTGGCAGAAAGTTTTAAACTCTTTTGATTAATACTGTAATCCTTTATCAGAGAATGCACTATCTGGAATTCCATACCTGGCAAATTTTGTGCTTTTAACTTGTCTATGACTGTCTGTGATGTGATATCAGGTAGATAATCAATTTCCCAGAAGTTGGAAAAATAATCCACAGTTATTAAATGCACTCTTCTATCAAAATTAAATAAATCTGTTCCGACTTTCGTCTAAAGCCTGCCAGGCACTTAACGTGACCACAAAGTCTCTTTCTGTTGACAGTCTTCTGTGGACCTTGAAATCTGAGACTTATGCATGAAATTCCAAAACTGCTGACTCAGCCTAGGCCAGTACACACACTCCTGTGCTCTCCTTAGGTATCCTTCAATACCTAGATGTGAAGAATGTGCTCTGTGCATTACTTCAGCTCTCAGAACCTTTGGAATCACTGCTCTTCCTCCCTGAAAAATAATTCCATCTTGCACACTCAGCTCATCTTGTATTTGAAAATATGGTCTGGCTTCCCATGGAACTTGTTCCTTCTCATATGGCCACCTCTGCAGAACCACCTCATTCAGTGTTTGCAAGGTTGTATCTTCCTTTGTAATACCTTTGAATAGATCTCAACCTTTTATCCGAGACTGGCAAGTACTCTACCATTTTAACAGCTTCTGTCTCCATTTCTATCGATCCCTCCTTTCAGTGCTCCATGCAGTAAGCTCTGCTCAGTGTGTCAGCTAGCATAAGTTCTTGGCCAGGATGATACTCAGTGCAAACCTCATACTTCTGCAGTCGCATTATCATTCTCTGCAGTCTTTTCAGTGCTTGCAGCAAGGGCTTCACCATCATATTGTACAGTGGTTTATGGTCAGATTGCAGATCCACTCTTCTGCCATAACTATACTAGTGGAGCTTCTCCTCCATACCAAATAACAAGGCACCATTTTTTATGTGTGAATATCCTCTTTCTGTTTGAGTTAATGCTCTGCTTGCAAAAACAGGTGGACCCTCATAGATCAGTGCTGCCCTCAGTCCTGACTCCGATGCATCACATTGCAAAATCAGAATTTTTTCTGGGTCATGGTATTTTTACACTGACGCTTTTCATACCAACTCTTTTATTTGCTTAAAGCATCCTCATACATGCCCATCCATTCCCACAGAGTACCCTGTGAGTCAGCTGTTTCAGTAGTTCACATTTTGCCAACACATGCTGACAGAACTTGGTTAGATAGTTTACCGTGCCAATTAACCTCTGTATACTCACTTCATATCTTCAGGCCTTGGCATTTCTTTTATAACCCTTACTTTTTCAGGACCCGCCCCCAGGCCGTTTGACATAAGCAGGTGTCATATACAAGGTACTTCTCTCAGCTTCAGTTTGAGTTTGTCTTTGTTTAGCTTGATATTTTACCTTGGAACTTCTCCAGGAACTGTACTAGTTTATCATCATAGTCTCTGATTGCATGCTGTGGGCTGTCTCCTTATCTCACGATCAGTACATCATCTGCTATTGTTCTGAGGCCTGATTTAGCCTTTGCTGGAACATCGCTGGGGCTGGACTACTCCCCTATTGGCATTCTGAGACACTGATACCTTCAAAAGAGTGTTGCAAATGTGGTCAGATGGCTAAACTCCTTTTCCAGCTCTAAATGCGAAAACCCTTTTTTCATATCACACACAGTGAAAAATCTTGATTTTGACAAATCTGGCAATACATCATCAATAGTTGGAAGGGGAACATTACTACACTTTAATGCTTTGTTAAGTAGTTTTCGATCTATGCAAATGTGTAGGTGTTTAGACTTTTTTTTTAAACAAGAACCATACTCCTTACCCAGTCCATGCTACACTGTACAGGAGCAGTGATATCTCTTTCTTGTAGACTCTGCAGCTCTTGCTTTAACAATTTTCCAATGCAACTGGCACTCTCCTTTTTGATAGCTTTACTGCTTCCACAGATGCATCCACTTCCAGCATATATTTCCCTTCTAAGCAACCATCTCCCTGGAAGAGGTCTTGACACATCTGTTATTTTCTCCAAACCCCAAGGTTCGTTTACTCCTTTTCCCTGCATTGTCTCTGATACACTCACACTTAAAAATGTTCTTAGACTGAACCTTTATCGGTTCCATTGCCTGTACCGTACTACTACCCGGCAGAGGAGTTTGACCTTCTTGCACCACTACAAATTCTACTCAGTGCAGTCTGTTATTTTTTTGATTTCTCACTTTCAGCTTGTTTGTACTAATTGGCTTTATTGTTGTATTATTGAACATCATTAACATTTTCCTGTCTTCATTATTGGTATTTCAAGTTTCACGAACTTGCATGGAACGACATTACAACTTGCACCACATTACAAATGAAATTTTATCAGCACCTTCTTATCCAGCATTGTTGCAAACAATTGTTTTTCATATTCTGTCTTTCCATGCTGCATTTTGTCTATAGTTTGCTTTTCTGGCTCCACTGATATCCACATAATATGCTCACAAAACTCTTCATCCAAGTTTGCTTCTCTTACACCATGCGTATTACGCCTTCTTTTCTTGGGCCTAACTAGGCATTTAGCTGCAAAATGATTCCACTTTCCACAGTTTTTTACACTTTGCCTATAAGCTGGTCACTTTTCCTTATTTTTCTCATTTTTTCCCCACAAAAATTTACATGATAACAGAATGTCTAGGCTTGCACCAGACTTCTGCGCATGTTTCTCTCTTTGCTTTTGCAACATGTACTTGCTTAGCCACGTGCCCCTCTATGGTTTGGATTCTTTCCCTTGACAATTTGGATGCTCTGCATATCTGCAAACTTTAATCTAGGGTCAGCTAATCTTCCCTCAATCAATGTTTCCTTAAATGTGAATCTTGGATGTCACATACTATGCAGTCTCTAATGAGAGAATCTTTAATGCCCCAAAATGTAACTTTCAGCCAACATTCTCAAATCTGTAAAATGCTTGTCCATATTTTCTCCTGATTCCTGGTTTCTTGTGAAAAAACTTATATTTCTAGGAAAGTGGATATGTTGTTCTATCCACACTTGTTGGCAGTGTCCTGTCCCATTTAAGATGTGACAGAAAGTCTTCAAGCTGGCTCCTCCCACTCACCTGGGTGGTATATCCCTTGTCTTCACCCCATGATGCCAGATCTTCCTTTTCTGCTGGAAGAAGCAGGTTTCCTCCTCCTCCGCACGTATCTGCGTTGTAGGTCTGAGCACTTTTTGATCCATTTGGATTGCTTTCTAAAAATTTATTACCATTTTGGTATTCGTCTTTGAGCTCCTGACCGTGATGGACGTTAAGTCCACGACCAGATTTCACCAGTGCCCATGCGGGCAGAAGATGTCATATACCGACCCACATGCCATGTGCATCTACTGCCTGGGCCATAAACATCATACCCAGGCCTGCGACATTTGTCGATCAAGCTTACGCAGAATGGTCCTCGAGATCGCCTTTACCACCTTAAGTTGGGCCACCCAGAAAAACAACATCTGCCAGTCAAGTCTAAAGATGCCCATTGGGTGGTCTCCATGCTGTGGGGTCCGCTGAGCAGCTGGAACAGCTTACGGTCTTTCGAGGAGGAGGCAGCTCCAGCCACCGCTCAATCCTCCTCAGCTTCCGCCTTTGTTCTGCTCCAATTGGGCTCTACTTTTTCAGGCTCCTTCAAGGAGCCATGCCAGTCCCTCCCAAGTAAGGGGCAGGGCACCTCTGGATTGCACAGCTCCTGCTCTTGCAAAGACAAGAAGGAGTCGAAGAAAGAAAAGACTCACTATCAATGTTCCTGGGACTGGGAATGTTCTCGGTCTCAGGACTCCAAGGTTTTGACCATGGTCAAAACTGCAACCTTGGCCACTGGCTTCACGGAGACCTCGTCGGACCAGTCGGTCGAGATGCCGGCCGATGATGTGGCTGAGATTTTTCTTGACCATATTGACCGGTTGTCATCTGAAGAGGCCAACAACACTCTCTTCAGAACTCGGGTCCTGTCTGTGACCTTAGAAGGGGCTGCTCAGTCCACTGAGCAGAACCCTCTAGTCACCAACCCAGACCAGGAGGAGCCACAGCACTCGCCAGCTCCCTCAGAGAGCATCCCTTGTGGCTGAGGTCGAGGTCTCAGTCCTCCTCCAGTGGGTCAACCAGCTCTTGCCATCATTGGTGCTCCTGCACTCTGTGCCATGGGAAGCAACGCCGCCACTATTCCTCATCTCATCTCCCTCGGGTGAGCAGAGGCTTCGGCGCAAGTTGCATCGATGCTACGAAGATCTCATGTGGCAACAGTTGGTGCTGGCTGGTCTAAAGCCAACCTCAGCTCCCACACCAGCCATCACTTGGCTGTTGCCTGACAGGCTGACCTCGACTCCCCTTGTGGAGCTGGTCAAGACTGTTCCTCCCACAGCGGAGCTGGTCAAGACTGTCTTAGTTCAACCAAAACCAGCTTCTCTGCTGATCGTGGTGGAGCCACTGCCCCCAGACAGCCATCGACCGGTGCTCTGACTAAGGAGTCTTGGCTGGCCCAGGGGCTTCCCCATCGGCTGTCAGTCACCATCACATCAAACCGCCCACGGAGAGTTGAAGGTGACTTGGGCTGTGGGCCACTTTATGCGGACTCCTCCGAGTCCAAGGATTCCTCACTGCAATCCCATTTGGTTGATGGGGAGTCTGTGGGGGATCTCTTGATGGAGGAAGGGCCCACTTCCTTCCTGGGCATCATCTGCCTCATCGCCGAGTCCTAAGGGATGAAGATGGAGCCCATCCAGAAGCGGGATCGCTATCCCCTTATACAGATCCTGGACAAAGGGGACTCTCTAAAAGGAGGCTTTTCCAGTAGCTGAGGCCATTGTCGGTCCAGCCCTGGAGCTTTGGCAGCGTCCTGTGTCTTGCCCGGTGCCTTCGGCCCATATGGCCCACAAGTATGCAGTGCCCATCGGTACCCTCTTGGGTTTCACAGAGCGTCCCTTGGCCAAGGGGCTGATGGCCGACTCCGTGTTTTGGCACTTGGGCAATATTGGGGACACTGACAAGCCACTGGACAAGGAGTCCAAGAAATTGGACCATTCGGCACAAAATGTTTATGCTGCCTCGTCGCTCGGTCTCCATTAGGCGAGCTCAGCCGTCTTGATGGCACACTTCTCCCATGCCCTCTTGGGCTCTTTGGATGAGGGGATTACTCACCTACCTGCGGACCTCCAGACCACGGTCAAGCAGGTCCGAGATTGGGGCCGAGCTGTGGCCAAGCAGCAACTGCAGATGGCTCTATATCTGGGAGATTCGTGTGCCCGCTTGGTGGCAGCTGCAGTTGCCATGTGCCGTAGGGCTTGGCTGCGGATCTCGACCTTCAAGGCAGACAGTCAGCACAAGCTGGCGGATGTTCCTTTACTGGGCACTAACTTGTTTGGGCCCAGTGTGGAGTGTCACCTCCAGCATATCAAGAAGTCCAATGCCACCTTGGACTCCATAACATCCACTCAGATGGATCCCAAGGGCTCCAGGCAGCAGGAGTGCAAGCCCTTTTGGTCCTCCACTCCTGTGGCAAAACCAGTCCAGCATCAGCCAGGCCAGCAGGCTCAGTCTTGTTGACCCAGGCCCAAGTCAGTGGCCTCGGAGGTCCGTAAGCCTGGAGGGAAGGGACCCCGTGGCTCCTAAGCCAGGTCCTCCTCCTCCAAGCCGGCTCAATGACAGCATGGGGGGTGCCTCCCTCATGCCTGTCACGCCTCCCCTGGGTCCTCTTGTGGGGGTCCGGCCCTGCCACTTCCTTTCTGCCTGGTCTGCTGTCACCAGGGGCAGGTGGATTCTAGAAGTGGTTGGTCAGAGTCTGCCTCTGGAATTCGAGCAGTACCCTCTTAGAACTTTTTGAAATGGCACCAGACAGGGCCCAGGACACTGGAGCAAGCTTCTGCATAAAAACAGCCCATTGAAAAGGGTAACAAAAACTGTAAAGGCCCTCGCTGCAAAGTAAAAAGATACTGGCAGGCTGTTTAGAAGCTCTACACATGAATCCATAAGAAACAAGAAAAGCTAAAAATGAAAAATGGTTACCAAATAACATAAAGGGGATCTATGTGTGAGATTGAACAGCAGATCCTTGCCCCTGATGAAGCCCAGAGTTGGGTGAAACGTTGGGCCACAGGGGATCACTGTGTTGATAATAAAGCAACAAATAAAAGAAAATAGATTTTATACAAAACAAGTATGGCTTGTTGATGAACAATAAAACTTTTTCTCTGCTGCTGTCACCATGGACAGGTGGATTCTAGAAGTGGTTGGTCAGAGTCTGCCTCTGGAATTCGAGCAGTACCCTCCAAGCCAAGTCCATGTCCCTTGGGAGGACTTGGTATCTGCAGACACTCAGTCGGCTCTTTGAGACGACATAGCCCAGCTCCTCTGCAAGGAGGTCATGGTCAGAGTAGCGGATCCTCTGGAACACCCAGGGTTTGTCTTTTCCTGGTGCCAAAGAGGATGAGGGGCCCGCGCCACATTCTAGATCTGCACAACCTGAACAAGTTCCTCAGGTTGTGCACCTTCAGGATTGTAACTCTGTCTCAGATCATACCATCTCTCAAGCAGAATATGTGGTTTTGCTCCCTGGATCTTCAGAATGCATTCTTTCACGTCCCGATCCATCCGTCCCACAGAAGATTCCTCCGGTTTTGAGCCGAGGAAGCCCTCTATGAGTTCCAGGCCATGCAGTTTGGCCTCTCCTCAGTCCTCAGGGTCCAAATGCATGGCAGTGATGGCAGCTTACCCGAGGCACTGAGGGGTCCGGGTGTACCCCTACCTGGATGACTGGCTGATTGCAGGTCCCTCCAGGCAGGAGGTGGAGCAGTCCAGGGACCTGGCCCACCAGACCTGCACCTCCCTTGGCCTCCTGGTCAACGAGGCCAAGTCGGAACTCGTGCCCTCATGATCAGCTTTATTGGGACAGAGTTTGACTCTTGCCGAGCCAGAGTCTGGCTACCGGCAGACAGGGCAGAGGTTCTCTCCTCCTTTGTTCCGTCATTTCAGGTTGGGTAATTGTGCCCTGCCCAGGACTTCCTGTGCCTTCTGGGTTACATGGTGGTCTGCACCAGTGTGGTCCGATGGGCCCCTTGGAATATGTGCTCCCTGCAATGGGAGCTGGCCAGCCAGTGGTCTCAGCGCAAAGGTCACTTCAACCAGCTGGTCACTGTGACCCAGAAGATTTGGGACACTCTCCAGTGGTGGGTGGTCCCAGCACATCTGCAGGAAGGGATCCTGTTTGTCCGCCCCAAGCTGACTGTCATCCTGATGACTGATGCCTCTCTTATGGGCTGGAGTGCCCATCTTGGGGAACACAGAGTCCATGGGCTCTGGACCCCCGAGGAGTCCTGATGGCACATCAACCTGCTGGAGCTCCATGCAGTTTGGCTGGTGCTGACTGCATTCACTCCATTTATTCAGAGTCAAGTGGTTCAAGTCCAGATGGACAACACCACGGCCATGTACTATCTCAACAACCAGGGAGGGACGTACTCCCTGCCTCTGTGCAAGGAAGCGCTCCACATTTGGACCCTCATGCACAGCCTGGAGGTGGATCTCCTAGCCATCCATTTATTTATTTTTATTTATTTAGTTGGTAAGTGCACTAGACAAATTCTGTCTATTTTCAGGCATGACCCGGGGGAAGGGGATACAGATGAATGCCAGCTGACCATGAACCAGATTAAGCTGTTGGTGGTATTTTTTTTAGTGAATGGGGGAAATTTGGCCAGGGTACTGAGGAAAGTCCCCTACTCTTTTCGAGAAGTGCCATGGGATCTTTAACATCCACCTGAACTACCACCAGAATAGGCAGATGGGCCGTCGATTTAACTTCTCATCCAAAAGATGGCACCTTGGGAGTGCAGCACCCCCCTCATGCTGCACTACAGTGTCAGTATTGGGATATTTTTTTTTTTTTTTTATTTAGTTGTTTAACCAGGTATAGCACACTAAGCTGAAAGCTTTTTTTACAGGAGCGACCTGGGAGCACAAGGAGGTTAAGTGACTTGCTCAGGGTCACACAGTATGCAAGTGGAAGCTGTGGGATTCAAACCCAGGTCTGGTCTGCTGGATGTCACCAAATTTGCAGCTCAGAGCCTTAGACCACTGCGCTATACTGCCTCCTTATATTAACCTAAGTGCGTGGTGTAGTCTACAGTCTGTTCTCCCAGTGGGGCACCCCTCAGGTGGACCTGTTCACCTCCAAGGAGAACGTAAAGCTGAGGTTGTTCTGTGCCCACCCCCCTCAGCAGGGCTCGCTGCAGGGGGATGTCTTCTTGAGGCCTTGGACCCCAGGCCTCTTCTATGCCTTCCCTCCATTTCTCATGCTCCACAAGGTGCTGCTCAAGGTCAGGAGGGACAGGAGGGACAAGGCACAGGTGATCCTGGTGGCTCCGGACTGGGCATGCTAGTTTTGGTACCCCAATCTCCTCAGCCTCAGCAATAGGCTCCTGAGGCATCTTCCACTCTGCCCAGACCTGCTCTCCATCAGTCAGGGGATGGTACTCCACCCGGACCTTCAATCCCTGCACCTGACAGTCTGGTTCCTGAGCAGCTAGAGTTCCAGGCTTTGGGTCTCTCTGAAGATGTCCTCACCGTGGTGGAGGCATCTAGCAAGGAATTGACCAGAAAATGCTATGTCTTCAAATTGAAGAGGTTCTTCATTTGGTGTCAGGGCAAGGGGCTGGACCATTTATCCTGTCCAGTGGCCAGCATTTTGGACTACCTGTGCCCTTCTCCAAAGGAGAACTTCAGTCGATGACCCTTAAGTTGCACCTGGCAGCCATCTCTGCTTACTGCTGATTTTGGCAAAGCTCTTGGGCAAGCCATTTGAACTGATGCACAGGTGTGACATGTCTCACCTGTCGTGGAAGACTGCCTTCCTGGTGGTTATCATGTCAGCCAGAAGGATCAGTGAGCTCCAGGTGCTTTCGGTGGAGTCTCTTTACCTGGTTTTCCACAGGGGCAAGGTTGTCCTGTGCCCCAACCTGAAGTTCCTCCTGAAGGTTGTGTCAGAGTTTCACCTTAATTAGGTGATGACTTTTCTGGTGTTCTTCCCGAATCACACCTTGGAGGCCGAACACAGGCTCCATACTTTGGACCTGAGGTGAGCGCTCACTTATTACAAAGAGCGCACGGCTGGAGTTTGGGGAGAGGTTCGCCAGCTGTTTGTCACCTATGCTGAAGCTGCACCTGGCAGACCTGCAGCCAAGTGGAAGATTGGCAGGTGGATCACTTCCTGCATTAATCTCTGCTGTAGGTTGGCAGGTAGGGAGCCTCCCAGAGGGCTAAGGGCTCATTCCACCCATCGTACCGCTGCATCAGTGGCTCCTTCTAGGGATATCCCTATCCAGGAAATCTGCAGCGCTGCTACCTGGAAGTCAGCACACACCTTCATTTCCCATTACCATATTGACCTTGAGTCATGCTGGGATACTGGTTTTGGAGCCTCAGTTCTCCAATTTCTGTTCCTTAAGTAGGGTGTGTGCGCCTTGCCTCCCTCCTCCCAGAGAACTGCTAGGAGTCTGCCAACAAGTGTGGCTAGAACAACATATCCACGTCCCTAGAAATATTGGTTACTCACCTGTAACAGTAGTTTTAGATGTGGTATATGTTGTTCATCCACACAGATCCACCCAACCTCCCCTGGCTCAGGCGCATAACCTCTGCTTCCAGCAGGCAAGATATGGCATCCTGGGGCAGAGCCGAGAGATATACCACTGGGGTGGGTGGGAGGAGCCAGCTTGAAGACTTTCTGGCATATCTTAAAAGGGAAAGAACAATGCCAACAAGTGTGGATGAACAACATATACCACTCCTAGAACTACTATTACAGGTGAGTAACCTGTGTCTTTCTTTGTCTCATTTGCTTTCAAATTACAATATCCATCAAAGTTTGTCATTATGTGTTCCAGAGTACACTGACCCTAGCGTACATCTGCATTTAGTGCTTCACACACTTCTTGTCCCTTTTCTCCAGTGAGATAATAAAATAACTTTAATTTCAGTTTCTCATCTTTATCTTCATTAGCAATGTCCACATAAAAGTTAAACTTTCCTTTTCACCTCCTCCAAGCCTGTTTATGTTTAGCTAATCTTTGTGGAGGTTGCAGCCCATGCTCCATCTTGCCTTTTGCACCAAAAAGATGTATAGTCCATCTTGTACTTTGAATAGTACTCATGGGGCTCAATATTCAAAAGTTAGCCCCAGGTCAAAATTAGCACTGCCTGGCATGTAAAAATAGCTTGGAATCATTTGCATGCTATTTTCAAAGGAATGGCCCAGGGGCTAAATCAGTTGAATATAGCGTGCAAACGAAGGCGTACAAACAGTGCTCAGAGTGCAGTGCAAAAATAGCCCAGCAAATCAATCAATCAATCAATCACTTTATTTAACCAGGCAAATAAGACTGCTCTGAATATAGCAATGGGACAGTGTAAACTGCAGCAGCAGCCCAGTGCACACAGAGGTGGAGTAAGGCAGAGTTGCAGTAGGTGGCCAATGTGGGTAATAGCAATGAAGTGGTGAACAACAACGTCAAACAGCACTGCAGGCCAAACACAGCAGAACTGTGAGATGGTTTTGACAGGTTTGCCAAGGGCTAACTTGGTTGCCCGGTGCTAACACGTTAGCCCAGTGCAAACACAGTAGCCTGGGGCCAAATTTTGATATATTCAAAGCTCCTATGCAAATGTGCCTACTTAGGTAACCTGTGTGCAGACAGCCACATTAGCATCTCATTATGGCCTGCTTTGCATACATTACCATGTAGTTTGCCTAGTGCTACTGCATGGAGCACACAGCTCCACCTGTAGGCCAGACTGGAACTACAGGTCAGAAGCTGCAGGCTGAGAGGTGCACACAGCTCCGCCTGTATGCCACACTTGAGCAACAGTTTGGCAGCTGCAGGCTATGGGTGCTGGCAGGCATACTCGGTGTACTCTGCTGGTAACAGTAAAATCTGGAAAATCCAGAGGCAACATAAACCCCGGTCCAGGAAGACAAACACAAACAGAGCCTGATGTACATGAAGAACTATGTTCCCCTCTTTGGATACTTTAGTGTGAGTATGTGGATGGTCTCTGGAGGATGTGTGGGTGCTACACTTAGAGGCCATGACAGCATGAGTTACTTGATCCAGTCTGCATGCACTAATGCTGGTGTAAATGTACGTCTGTAAGGTGGTCCAGTGCCCCCCAACCCCGCTTTCTCCATACATGTTGTGATATATATATATATATATATATATATATATATATGTGGGTGTAATATATATATATACACACACACATATGCATATGTATATTCTGTATGGTTCGTGTATGTATGTATGTATATATATATATATATATATATATATATATATATATATATACACACACACACATATCTATTATATATATATATATATATATGTAATGGACATACAGTCAGTATGCCTGGTAGTCTAGTGGCCCCTCCCGATCCACAATGCCCCCATTTTACATAATACTTATCCCCATTTATAGGTGGTACTGTGGCCTCCTCCCAGACCCACAGTGTCCTCATTTGACACATAGTATCTGAACCCCCATTCATTAGTAGTACAGTGCCCCCTTCCTGAACCCTGAGGGCCTCACTGTAAGACAAAACACCCAAACACCATTCATTGGTGGTTGAGTGAGCCTCATCCAGCAGGTAGTGGCCACCACTCCATCCTCTGCTTGCCATGACAGAATTGGTAGTAGTACAAGTTTTCCTCACACCTCCGCTGGCAGGCAACGATTGAATTAGAAATCTCCGACTGCTGTACTGAATAGCATAGAATATGCATGCACTATTCAATACAGCACTCAGTGATAGTTCAGTCTGCGCTGGTTGCAGAGGTGTGAGGAGGGCTGTGCCGGTGCCAGCTCTGTCATTGCATGGGGGGGGAGTGGGGTTTTGGCCACTACCTGCTGGGGTGGGGGGTGGAGGACCACTATGCTACCAGTGAATGAAGTGTGGGTGTTTTGTCTTACAACAGGGACATTGTGGATCTGGGAGGGAGGCCACTGTACCATCTATGAATGGGGGATTATGAAATTGTGTAGAACAAGGGCATTGTGGAACAGGGAGGAGGGCCTCTGTACCACCTATGAATGGGGGGATTGTGCTATTATATGTAAAATGGGAGCATTGTGGCTGGGGGGCACTGTACCACCAGATTGCTTCTATTGGGAGCTCCATGCTGGCTGAGACTACTGCTGTGTCCATGCCCCCCCATCCTTTGTTTGCCTGGAGTTAACACATGCTTTTCAGTGGCGGTAATTAGTGTGGCGCTTTGGCTTTAAATATCCGGGAACGTCAGTGTGCATGTCCCCACCCCTCACGAGGTCCTGTGCATACATTGTATTTTAGCGCCTGTGCTAACATATTACGCTGGTGCTATTTCGTCCTTTGAATATGGTGCTCCGACGCAATAGCTTGAATATCTGGCCCCTGGTCTGTAGTATATATATATATATAGGTATCTATGTATATTTAAGTAGGAAGTACAGGAAATGCCATTAGGGCTGTAGTTCATGTGTACAGATACGTGTAGTCCTATGTATGAATAGCTCATATCATGCCCTGTGGGCATTCCTTTGTCTGTGTCCAAAAATGTAGGACCAGTATCTCCTGGGTAGGAATAAAGGTGTCCACTGAGTTGATGTACTGTGTTCGAATTTGTCTGTCTGGGAACACCAAATATATTACACGGTCCTTATGATCTTGGCTCTCTTACACTACTTGCACTTCTTTTGCAGGGTCTTTATTTCCCAGCATAGCCAATCTGACCACTGCCACTATGTTTCACATGCTCTCACAAACTCTTTGACTAGTGGACATTAGACAGAGAACCACACATGAATCAGACTTAACACTTGAGTTTAATTGCATTTTCAATTCAGTATGAACATACACATGGCTTCTGTATCAAGATTGCATCATCCCAGCTCACTGCACTCTGCTCGCACACTAACTTCTACTTCCTGTGTTCCCCACTTACATTTGTATATTCCCCTTAATGGTTCCCTAGTGCAACCATATGTACATGTTTGATTAAGGTTCCACTAACATATATTGTTACACTGCACCTGCAGCTTGCAGGCTTAATAAGAACTGAGGCTGTGCCCCTCTGCCCCTCTTTCCTTCAATCAGGAGACTGCTGATCTTAGAGGGAGGAGCTACTGGAGTACAACTAGCAGAATGTGGCTTTAGAACTGAGCCATGTTCCATCAGCTCAGTGTCAACTGTTCATGTTGCTGACAGGGAAGAGGAGTTACACTTTCTTCCTGGCACTCACTTTGTGTGACCTTACTGGGGGTGTTGCATTTGCAGCTTGCAGGCTCCATAGAAACTAAAACTCTGCCCCTCTGTCCTTCTTTCCTCCAACTGAGAGGTTGCTGATCTTAGAGGGAGGAAACATAGAAACATAGACTTTGACAGCAGATAAGGACCACTTGGCCCTCCCAGTCTGCTCATTTCCCTACCTATTGGATAGGCTGCAGATCCTAGTTAGCCAACCGCCTACTTCCTCCTACCTCCCACTAGAATTGCCTTATGTCTATTTCATGCATTCTTGAATTCCCTCACTGTTTTTGACCCCACAACCTCTTCAGGAAGGCCGTTCCATGCGTCCACCTCCCTCTCCATGAAAAAATACTTCCTCACATTGCCCCTGAGCCATCCCCCCTCTATCTTCAAATTGTGCCCCCTTGTTCTTGCACACCTCTTTTTCTGAAAGATGCTACCCTCTTGGACTTTGTTGATTCCCTTGAGGTACTTGAAAGTTTCTATCAATGTCCCCCCTCTCCCTCCTTTCCTATACATATTACACATAGTATACATATTAAGTTCCTTTAATCTCTCTTTGTGTGGCTTCTGGTGCAGACCCTGCACCATTTTAGTTGCCCTCCTCTGAACTGCCTCCATCCTGTCTATGTCTTTGCGGAGATGGGGTCTCCAGAACTGCACGCAGTACTCCAGATGGGGTCTCACCAACTGTCCGTACGGAGGGATAACAACTTCCTGTTTTCTACTGGTGATGCTTCTCCCTATGCATCCCAGTATCCCCCCAGCCCTCCATACTGCCTTCTCACATTGCTTGCCTACCTTTAGGTCATCTATTATGACTACCCCCAGGTCCCTTTCCATTTTTGTTGTTGTTAGTACCCCCCAATTATGTACTCTTCCCCTTGGTTTTTGTTCCCAGGTGCATTACTTTGCACTTCTTTGCATTGTTTCTAAGCTGCCATACTTTTGACCATTCCTCCAACCTTGCCAAGTCCCTTCTCATCCTTTCCACTCCCCCTTCCTTGTGTATCAATCCTGTTGCAGATGTTTGTGTGGTCTGGAAAGAGGCATACCTTTCCTTCCAGTTCCTCCGCAATTTCACCTGTAAAGACATTAAAGAGGACCGGTCCCAGTACTGAACCCTTCAGTACCTCACTAGTAACCCCTCTTTCTTTGGAGTCGACTCTGTTTACTATTACTCTCTGCATCCTGTTGTCCAGTCAGTTCTTTACCCAGGCTACCACCCAGAGACCGACTCCCAGGCCGGCTAGCTTGTGTATTAATCTTTTGTGTGGGACTGTGTCAAATGCCTTGGTAAAGTCTAGGTAGGCCTTATCCACAGCCCCTCCCTAGTCTACTACTTTGGTCACCCAGTCAAAGAATCTATTGGATTCATTTGACATGACCTTGCCTCTGTGAATCCATGCTGCCTTGGGTCCTGTACCTCACTGACCTCTAGGTACTCAACAATTCTTTCTTTCAGAAGTGATTTCATCATTTTCCCTACCACTGAGGTCAAACTAACAGGTCTATGCATACCTCTCAACCTCCTGCCTCATAAATCAGGGACAAGGCTTAAAAAAATCAGGGACAAAGGCCCCAAATCAGGGACACATTTTTAAAATTGGTGCTATCCACTCAGGAAGCTGACAGAATAAGGGACTCAGTGTATAATACATTTACTGAAGAATAAGAAGTCTGCAACTGTATTGTTTCACATAATTTTAGTCTTACAATCATCACTGTTTAGTCAGGGGAACACAGATTTTAGGAGGGACAGAGTAAAATTTTGAGGTGAAATCAGGGACATCCCTGAAAATCAGGGACACTTGAGAGGTATGGGTCTATGGTTTCCTGCCTCTTCCTTGCTCCCATTTTTGTGCAGGGGAATCACATCTGCCCTTCTCCAGTTCTCAGGTACCATACCATCCTCCCATGATTTGTTAAAAAGGGTAGTCAGTGGTGTCACTAGTTCTTCCCTTAGTTCTTTTAGAATTCTGAGGTGAATCCCATCAGGCACCATTGCTTTGTCCACCTTCAGTTTTAGGAGTTCTTTCAGGACCCTTTCTTCTGTGAATGTACTGGTATCAATCCCCCAATCCAGAGTGCTTATATTGTTTGGTTTAGGTACCCCCCCTTCTTATTTCATGAATACTGAGCAGAAGTATTTGTTCAGTATCCCTGCTTTTTCACTGTCACCCTCTGCCCACCCAACTCCCCTTTATTAAGCTTCACTATCCCTCCCTTGGTCTTTCTTTGCTCCCTAATGTACCTATAAAAGGTTTTATCCCCCTTCTTAACTGAGTTGGCTATCCTTTCCTCAGTTTGGGCCTTTGCTATTCTGATTGCCTTCCCCGCTTCCTTCTGCTGTAACTGGTATAGTTCTCTGTCCTGCTCCTTCTGTGTTTCCTTATACTTCCTGAATGCTGTCTTTTTCTCCCTAACCTTTCCCGCCACCTCTTTTGAGAACCATAGTGGTTTTTTCCTTCATTTTGTTTTGTTCATTTGCTTCACACAAAGGCTTGTTGCCTCTGTGGTGGCAGTTTTGATTTTTCCCCATTGTTACTCCACCCCTCCTCCTTGCCCATTTGCTAGTGCTTTTCTGAGGCACTGTCCTATTTTGCCAGAGTCAGCCCTCTTAAAGTCCAGTACCCTCGCTTTTGTATGGCTTGGCTCTACGGCTGTGTTTATCATGAACCACGCTGTTTGGTGGTTGCTTCTTCCCAGATGACTACCCACTTCTAAATCTAAGATCCTCTCTCCATCCCTGCTTGAGAGTACCAGGTCCTAGATTGCTCCCTCCCGAGTGGGTTCCAACACTAGCTGTCTGAGACTTGCCCCCTGTAGGGCATCGATAATGTTCCTGCTCTTGGATGTGGCTGCAGCAAAGGTGCTCCAGTTAACATCTGGCACATTCAGGCCCCCCATCAAAAATATCTCACCTTTTCCTGCCTTTCTAAGGATGCCTTCTATCATTTCCTTGTCCATTGCCTGCCCTGAAATGGGGGTCTGTATACAACCCCTGTGCGGATTGTGGTGCCATTTCTTGTCTCCAGGATGACCCACAGTGTCTCCTCTACTCCCTGTTTACCCTTTAGTTCCATTGCTTTGATCCCTTCCCTTATGTAGAGAGCAACTCCTCCTCTTCCACCTTTTCCCTCCTTGTCCCTCTTGGAGGAGCTACAACACACCTATTTTTGGCCTACTCCCCATGATCCTCCGCTGCAGTGCTTTAGCTGAAGGGCCATAGGTTAAGTGCATCACAATGTGGGCATCAGCATGGGGTGGCAGTCGGCAGGAAGTGCTGAACCCTAAGTGTGATCCCAAAGCAGTCTTTATATTTAATTTAATTCAGGTACAAGTGAAATATGAGGTTTGTTAAACAGAGAGCGTGCAACATCCAGCATTAAAGCATCGAATATTGTAAGGAAACAGTGGGTTAAATAATACTAGTTATAAGCAGATTACACTGAGGGGTGGGTAACTAGTAGTATAAATTTTAAAAAAGGATGAAGATGTATATATTGTTATAATATATCTTTAACTAATATACCTGTTATTACTTTTTTACTCTGAACATATAAATATACACTGATGTTGGGATGCATTAACTAACTTAAATAGGCAAGAAGGATCATTTCAGATTCGCTGCCTTTTTCATATGGTAAACCGAGTAACACGATGTGAAAGTTAGTGTTACATAATGAAATGTACTAAAGTTTTAAGAAGGAGTGACTAGTTACAGTGGGGATAACAAACAAGTGGGGTAGTCCCTATGCTTCCCTGGGAAAAGTGGGTAGAACCGGAAGCCTTTGTGTGAAGCAAATAAACAAATCAAAACGAAAGAAAAAGCCACTATGGTTCTCAAGAGAGGTGGCTGTGAAAGTCAGGAAGAAAAAGATAGCATTCCGGAAGTATAAGGAAACACAGAAGGAGCAGGACAGAGAGCTGTACACAGTTAAGGCAGAAAGAAGCAGGGAGGGAAGTCAGAATGGCAAAGGCCCAAACTGAGGAAAAGATAGCCAACTCAGTTAAGAAGGGGATAAAACCTTTTATAGGTACATCACAGCGTAGAAAGACAAAGGAGGGATAGTGAGGAAGAATAGAATGAACGGTGGTGGGCAGGGGGACAGTGAAAAGCAGGAATATTGAACGAATATTTCTGCTCAGTATTCACAAAGAGGAGGGGAAGTGCCTAATCCAATTAACATAAGCACTCTTGATAGGGGGTCGATCCCAGTCCTTTCACAGAAGAAAGGGTTCTGCAAGAACTCCTAAAACTGAAGGTGGACAAAGCAATGGGTCCTGATGAATTCACCCAGAATTCTAAAAGAATTAAGGAAGGAACTAGTGAAACCACTGGCTACTCTTTTAATAAATCATGGGAGGATGGTGTGGTACCCGAGGACTGGAGGAAGGTGGATGTGATTCCCCTTCACAAAAGTGGGACCAAGACACAGGCAGGAAACTACAGACGTGTCAGTCTGACCTCTGTGGTAGGGAAAGTGATGGAGTCACTTCTGAAGGAAAGAATAGTTGAGTACCTAGAGGTCAGTGGAGCACAGGATCCAAGGCAGCATGGGTTCACAGAGGGAAGGTCATGTCAGACGATTCTAATAGATTTCTTTGACTGGGTGACCAAAGTAGTAGACCAGGGAGGGGCTGTGGACATGGCCTACCTAGACTTTAGCAAGGCATTTGACACAGTCCCACAAAAAGATTATTAGTCAAATTAACCAGCCTGGGAGTGGGTTCCAGGGTGGTAGCCTGGAAAACATTGGCTGGACAACAGGACACAGAAGGTATTGTAAATGAAGTCCACTCTGAAGAAGGCAGGTTACCAGTGGGCACCGAGGGTTCAGATTGGGTCCAGTCCTTTTAATGTCTTCATCAGTGACATTGCAGAGGGACTGGAAGGAAAGTATGCCTTTTGCAGATAACACAAAGATCTGCAACAGGGTTGATATACAAGAGGCGTGGAAAGGATGAAAAGGGACTTGGCAAGGTTGGAGGAATAGTCAGACTATGGCAGTAGGATTCAATGCAAAAAGTGCAAAATAATGCACCTGGGAAATAAGAACCGGGGAAGAATACACAATGGGTGGGGAGGTAGTAACAACAACAAAACAGGAAAGAGACCTGGGGATAATCATATCAGATGACCTTAAGGTTAGCAAGCAATGTGAGAAGGCAGTAGGGAGGCCGGGGTATACTGGGATGTATAGGGAGAGGCATCAGCAGCAGAAAACAGGAAGTTGTTATCCCTCTGTACAGACAGTTGGTGAGACCCCATCTGGAATACTGTGTCCAATTCTGGAGACCCCATCTCCCAAGGACATAGACAGGATAGAGGCAGTCAGAGGAGGGCAACTAAATGGTGCAGGGTCTGCAAGAGAAGCTTTATGAGAGAGGCTAAAGGAGCTTAATATGTATACCCTTGAGGAAAGAAGGGAGAGGGGACATGATAGAAACTTTCAAGTACCTCAAGGGAATCAACAAAGTCCAAGAGGGTAGCATCTTTCAGAAAAGAGACTTGCAAGAACAAGGGACACAATTTAAAGATAGAAGGAGGGCGGTTCAGGGGCAATGTGAGAAATATTATTTCACAGAGAGGGTAGTGGATGCATGGAACAGCCTTCCTAAGGAAGTTGTGGGGTCTAAAACTGTGGGAGAATTCAAGAATGCATGGGACAGACATAAGGCAATTCTTGTGGGGGGCAGGAAGATATAGGCTGTTGGTTAACTAGGATCTGCGGCCTATCCTGTAGGTAGGGAAATGGGCAGACTAGATGGGCCTAGCGGTCCTTATCTGCCGTCAAAGTCTATGTTTCTATGTTTCTAAGGTTAGGATTAAAGGGTTCTATGTCATAACAGCAAAAAAATAATAGCAACGTCCACATCAGCAAGTGCACATCGCTGAAAACAAAACCGTTGAATGTGCACAACAGTGGACACACAATCAGTGACAGTCCATAATACACGCTCTGGGTGAGCTAGCATATGAATCTTTTCATGCGGGGGGCTATGGCCCCTGCACCCCTCCTTTCTTTTTATAATCAACTGTGGTTGGGGCTTGACACTGAGGAAATGGAAACAACTTGGGAGGGGGCTACTCGGGGGGACTCAAGTCATCACAAGGGGACCAAATTTAGGAGGGTGGCACCAGGATATTGGAGAACAAAATAAAATAAAAAATTAACTATCTACAACACACAAAAATGCTAGTATGCCTAGCCAGCCCTGAATGTAGATCCTCCCGCACTGCAAGCACGCACTCTCACAACCAGCCCAATCAGCCAGCTGGGAACCACCTCGCCAAACCACATCCCATATATCCATTTCCTGTACCTCCCTCTTCCATTTTCTATCCTCTTCAATCACCGTTCTTCCCCTCTACCATTGCTATAACCACGCCTCACTACCCTTTCACAGTAGCTCACATCACAGGCGCTCAAATTGAGTTGCTCAATTTGAGTCACTCACGTAACGGGATACCAAATTAAGGTGCATGAAGTAGGATCAGACAACTATAGGAACATGTAAGAGGGTTAATAAAGGGAAAGCAGGAGACACCCTATTTAGGATACAGTGACAAAGTAGTTTCGGAGAATAAGGGGTGAGGTAGTAGTAACACAGGAGTAGGAAAGTGTATAAAGATAGTGAACATGCATAGACACTAAGCAAAGGAAGGTAGTTACTGTTACTTAATATAATGTTCTATGGTGTAACAAGAAATAACTACTTAGTTACAGTGGGGATAAACAACAAGAGGGATGTGCTCAAAGCTGCCACAGGTAAAGTAGGTAGAGCAGGGAGGTCAAGATTAAAGTGTATAATGTAGGATAAGACATAAATAGGGACAAGTAAGAGGATTAAAAAAAGGGGGAGAGCAAGAGACACCCTGTCTAGGTTAAGATTATGAAATAGTTTCAAGGAAAAAAGAGGTGAGGCAGCCAAAACTCTGGAGTAGTAAAAAGGTAGAATGGCAGATCAAACTTGCATGAACACTGAGCGAAGGATGATAAGGATCATAGGAGTGGTGCAATAATGGTTGTGGTTCAGAATTATTTGGGGTGATCTTGTGGAGACTAAGGGGTTGCCCTGTATGTTCTCCTCTCTTTGGATTGCAGGCATAGGTTGCTGGACTCTGGGCCAAACTGGTGAGGGTACAGTGGACTTTCTGCCCCAGCCAGGGGCCACCAAGTCCACCATGGCTCCCCCGGAGGAATCCTAGACATAGGCAGTGTAGATTGACTGTGGTGGGCTCTGGCAGGGTGGGGTGTAGGGTGCACATTCCTCCAGCTATACCACTGTATAATACCTTTGCCTTACTGATGGAAAAGGTCAACCAAGAGGAGTTACCCATAACAGTGGAAAGGGAGTAGGTGGATGTTCACAAAAGTGGAGAGCTTAAGAAGGGCAGGAGAATCCCCCAGCCAAAGAGGAAGCAGCTGCTGATAAACTCAGTTGTGAAGGGGATAGACTTGGGAGCACCGGAGGGGGGGGGATAGGGAGATGAGGTGCTAGACGGGTGCCTTAGCTGGGAAAGATGGAGAGCAGATCTTGCAAAGTGCTAGAACAGGGGGAGCTGGATATCATTGTCCATACTGGGACATATGATATACATGGGAGAAGATAGTGAAAGGGAATTTCAGGGATCTGGGGAGGGGCCTCAAGCAAATAGCATGCATGGTGGCTTTTTCCAAGGTGTCATCTATGTATGACCAGGTAAAGGCAAGGAAACTCCACACAAGGGCATTTAATGAATAGTTGAAGGCATGGTGTATGGAGGAAGGTTTTTGATACATCAAGGACTGGGAACCAGTCTGGGAGGATATGGGCCTTTATGGGAGAGTTGGCCTGCATCCTTCTGGAAAGTGGTCCACAGTTCTTGATAGCAGGTTTAAATTCTGCATGGGTTAGCATTTAAACTAGATGGTGGGGGAGGGACATGATGAAGTCAAAGAAGGCAACATTTGCCTCCCCTGGATGGTAAAGCAAATGGTAAAGTGTTAGGGAGGGAAGAGCATAGTGGAGAAAACTCCCATACAGGAGATTTACAAAAAGACAGGGGTAGGGATTGGAAAGAAGAAAACTAGAATATAATGCAGGCAGGGGAGAACATAGGATCAAAGGGGACCAGCTATGGTGAAAGTAAAAAGGGAAGAAGTGCGTCTAGGGGTAAATCAAAAACAAAACAGGCAGGAATGGGAGGGAGGAGCAGGAGAATAAGATCTGGAAAGCTACGTGCACTAATTGAAGGAACCTTGGTAACAAATTTCAGACCTGGAAGTCATCATTGCAGAGGCTTATCTAGATTTAGTGGCTATAACAGAGTCATGGAGTAGGATCTTAGTCTTAACGACATTAAGTCAAATGTAATTAAGTTGATGCCAGCAGTTTTTTCATCAAAACAGATAGGGCAGAATCAGAGGATATGAAAAAAAAAATATCCCAGTCCTTACTGTCCCATGCCAGGCCAGTAGGGTCGAGAATGAGGTGCTGATGCATCACGTCCTGAAGAAGAGGAAGCAGGCTTACTCAGTTTTACAGTACATCCTATGGTGGGGCACATAATGGTATGGACACAATATTGGTAATCCTCCTGCTTACAGGAACGAAATTGCAGGCAGCCTATCTGGCAACTGGACGGGGAGAGGGTTGGCTCAGAAAGGGAGAACTACTGTCCAGTGCCAATGAGGGTAGACATTTGCCAGCCAACACCAAGTTCTCTGATGACCTTGAATCTTTCTCTCAAGCCTCAAATTACTACATTTGTCTCCACTAGTAAGTTTGGGAAAGGACAGCCCAAGCTGAGCAACATCCTGATGTGGGTGGTAAGTTGTAAATGTGCTGAGGTTGGAGAGGGTTTGGATTGGATTCTTTTAGGTTTAGTGAGGGTGCTAGAAGAGAAGCTGAAGCAGCATAACCAACCCAAGGTGAAAGAGAAAAGTGAGATCAGTGGCTGTGGCGAGAAATGAGAATGATCAAAAAATGATGTGGTACCTCAGCCCAGTGGCACTGAGGGTTGAGGCGCTGGGCACCACAACTTGCACTATGCTGGTGACCCGGGTTCGGGAAGGGACTCAGGCCACCAGGGGTCAGATGGAGAAGGTAGGATTGAGTGTCCCCATGGATGCTTTCCTCCGGGGGGGGTGTTCCAGGGCAACGATGCACAAACGTGCTGCCAGTGGAAGCCTGGGTGGCAGGGTGTAAATGGCTCTCTATATGGGAGCTGGGTGGGAGGGTGCTGTGAACACTTGACAGCAATGTGTATAAGAACGCCACCTATCTGGATGTCGGTCCTCTGCGGCACGGCAGGGGATGGGACCGAGAAAACCAAAGGCAAGAATCTCCTGGTCCCGCGTAGAATGATGCTGGGATCCTCGCTACATTGGGACCCAGCCGAAGAGACCTGAGGAATGGATTCCTCGGGGAAGGGAATGGGGGAAAGTAAAAAAAAAAAAAAAAAGATGTGGTACCTAAAGTTGAAGTCAGAGATGATGTGACTTGGTGGAGTAGGTAAATGTAGAAGAGAAGCAGACTAAGAACTGTGTCCTGAGGGGCACACTGGGGGTCAGAGGTAAAATGAATGCCAGAGGAAAAGAAGGCATAGATGGAGAAACAGGAACAAAACAAAGGAGAGTACAAGAGACCCCCAATGCCATACTCAAGATGGCGACCTTGAAAGAGATGTTGGGCTCTAACTAGCAAATCTGCATACTATTTATGCACCTGGATTCTGGTTACTTTATTTTGGAAACAGGCATGTAAAGGCTGTGTAAAGTGTTGCTGGATATGATGATATGAGACATTTTTGAGTAGTAGACTTCAGAGTGTTTGCTTAATCATTTCAGGTATTTCATTGAAAATTTTGTATTGTTTTCAGTCATTTGGTGATCAGAGACAGGGATATTCTTCATGTAGCTTATGCAGTTTCATCAAGGTGTACTTCTTATTTTATTGTAGGTTTCCTAACTTACACAGTATGGTAATACGGACATATATCCTCATACAGCACTATGCAGCTGCCATGATGGCAGTGTCAGGTCTCATGCAGATGAAGAATTACACCTCAGTTGAAACACTGGAGATAATTCAGAACCTGATCAGTTCACCTAGACAATGTTCCAGTGGCCACGGACTCATGGTCCTGCTAAGAATTCCATCAGTGGCACTTGCTTCAGTAGCCCACGAAAGACTCTGTCAAGTGAGAAATAGGCTGGGTCTTGAGCAACATTTTGAAATCATCTTGGGAAATCCCAGTACAGGGATAACTATTGGAAAGCACTTTGTAGAGCAACTAAAGGTAAGTTAAATGATCAAGCTAAGACTTGATTTTGGACACATACTATGAGAACGAGGTTTCATCGGGAGGTGGTGTTAGTTCATAGAGGGCTGCTTTTATACTTAATTTTAAAGTGACTCCCCGAAAGAAACTGAATGAATATTAACATTTGTTTAAAAAATGTGTTTATAAAGTGGCGAGAGAATGAAGGGTGCAAAGGAGAGTATAAAGATAATTGGAGGTCTGGATAACAGGACATAACCTTCCATAGATTACCTCAAGAAACAAGTTGTTTCACAGCTTAGTAGGCCTTTCCTTTTAAAACTTTGAAATAAATAAACATACATAAGGAGGCCAGAGACCCTAGGACTGATTAGCTTGGAAAAAAATAGCTGACATACCACAGCACTGAGGGTGACTGAGAAATGTATTGAAAATCAAAGTATAGAGACACCATAGTGTCTGTGGAGGCCAGCACTCCTACATAGCTCCTCCAGAATGAGGCTTCATCAGGAGGTGGTGTTAATTCATAGAGGGCTGATTTTATACTTTAATTTTAAAGTGAGCAGCCAAGAAACTGAATGTTAAAATTTGTTTAAAATTGTACTGGTGCAGATTGGCTAAATATAATTATATTTCTTTGCTAAGGATCAGGACCAAACAATACTTCAATACAAGGAGCTTCCAAAAAAGATAGCCAGCCACATTAAAATATAGCTAAGTTACTACAATAAGCAATAACGTGCTGTCAGACAGAACTGAAGATAGTGGTGGAGAACAGGAACAATTCTAAATGATGAAGCTGTAGCACTAAGTGGGTAATTGTAAATATATTCATAAAATTAATCAATTTAGTATTACCTATTATTTTCAAATCATGACCACAAGGCTACAGGGAAGGCAAAGGCAGAAAAATAATACATTTCCAAATATGGTAGCCCTCAAGAACTGAACAACTTCTGATGTTTACACTAAAGGTCGTCAGTCAACCTCTTCATTAAGACCTGATGGTGCTGCTGGATTTTAATTCCCAGTCCATGTTGCCTTTCTTTGGAGTAGCAGTTTTATTCTGTCACCTCCCCTTCAAAGGGTGGGGCACGTTTTACTGCCTGGAAGATAAAAAGTGGGCTTTGCAGTAGTGTTGCCCACCAAAGTGTGCATCAAGAACATTGTCTATTTTACCCACCATAACATGCTCCTGAATACAGTCAATGGGTGTACTATGTAGCTTAGATAGATAGATAGATAGATAGATAGATAGATAGATAGATAGATTGACTTGATTTTGAAGCAGCAGTACCAACCTTCATAGATGGTGAACAAGGTCTTACAATCCATATACTATACTGCTTAAGTGCAAATTCTTCTTTAGTGGTCAGTTGACAAATTTAGGACCACTTTTGTTAAAAGTGCAAATATTGCATCTTTTGCAGATAAAAAACTGTATCAGTTGTGTCCTCTTGTTCACTTTTTCTTTGTCCCAAAAATGAGTAATGGTTACTCAGGCTTCCCCTTTTTTGAAAGTGACCCTGGATGAATTCCCAACCAATGGCGCAACTAATTGACCCCATATTTCTCAGAACAAAATCCTGATAGCCATGGATTTTCATTAAAATCCATCATAAAATTGAATGTGGTGTTAACATTCACTTTCTTGAGTTTGTTCTCTGGGAGTACCTTCCTGTCAACTTTTTTGGCCTTTTCTAAAGCATTACTAATGATCTCCAATGAATACACTCAATCCAGGAATGCAGTCAGTGGCTTATGGCTTTCTTCCTAAAAACTTCTGAGGAAGTACAGTTTCATTTAATTCTTAGAATTTGGTCATATTGGTCATACAGTATGCTGTCGACCAGGCTCCTGGGATGGGAACTATCCACCCTGGGCAGTTTATTCCCAGTTATTTTTTTTTGCAAGCTAAGCAAATTTTTGGGTACCCAGAATATCATGCAGGCTAGCCTGAAGTGTTGCCCAGGGTGGCCGGCGTTGCAGCTGATGTTGGGGCCCTTAAGGAAAGAAAAACATTTAAGCATGCACACAACCCAATAACTTGTAATCCAAGCCGGATGGCTCAGTCCGTTGCAAGAACCCAGTAAAAAAAAACCAATTAGATGGTACCACAGTGATTTTTGCTTTCTTTGCAAGGAGCTACCCTGATTTGTACTCATGCTACCAGGACCTGGCTACAGTGCAGGTGAGATGTAGACCTCATGGTGGTGATCAAGGAGGCCGAGGGAAGCTGGGCTGACATGACTCACCTCCAGGTGGTCGCTACCTTCTTGATGGTGTTGGGCAGTGGGCTGAATCCCTAAGCCAGTCTTCTGCTGAGATGGTATCTGATGCAGGAGTAGCATCCTAGGCCGAGATGGCAGGGCCCAGGCAGAATGAACGGTTCTGGAAAAGGTGGTGATCGTCTGCTGGTGAAGACTCCAGCTGGCGTAACAGATTTTACTGTGGGGAACAAATCGCAACCCACGAAACACATTCAGCACATTTAAATCACTAACTTCTTTAAACAACAGTTCAGATACAGTCCAGTTGCAAATTGACAGCTTTACTGTGAAAACCTTTAGATCCGAGTTTAATTCTCTCATAAGCTGGGCTGATCGCTTCTGGAGCAAGTCTTCGGTCCAAATCACAAGTTGCAATGACACTTCTTCTTTTCTTCTGTCGCAGTTCCAAGGCTGGAAATTGGACAGTTTTGACTTCTGCAATAGGCAATTCAGTTACAGGAGAATGTGGCAGGAAGGCCAGCTTAGCCTTATCCCGCCAATTCCCCTACGCTCCTTCAGGGAGCAGCTGCTCGAAAGCTTGAGCTGTTCACTCTTCCACTTCCAACTCTAACTGATCTCCTGCTTTAGACAGTTCTGGGCATTCCCTTGTAATCTAAAAGGTCTGGATTGGCTGAAGGAATTGTCAGTCACAGTAAGTACTCCCACTCCAGGTCCATTTAGGCACCAAAACTCAAAACTACAAAGCTACAGAATTTCTTTCCCACAAGACCTCTGGGGACAGGATCCATTTTAAGTCTCCAGCGGTTCGATTGGTCCAGTAACTGGAAATCCAGAATCTAACATGGTGGCTGCCATCCAAATGTTCAAGCTGCAATCAAAGCAGGTTAGACAAAGTTCTCTATCTTTACTATAACAGCAAATAAGCAATAAACAATCACAGTTCCTATGAGAGCTCCCTCTGCACAAGTAGTGACTGCAGAATGGAGCAAAATAACACACTGTCTGGCTGGTCAGAAGTCTTAATTCACTTGGACCCAGTCCAGACTAATTTCTAAACACAGATTAGATATGCTCTTAAAGAGACAGACGCGGAGGCTCAATAGGGCACTCTCACACAAATAGAACTACTTAAGACAGGACAGCAGCCTCACAGTGGGCATTTAGGAGCCCAGGAACACATTATAGTAAACCCTAATTTGTAAGGATGGGGTAACACTCTTCTTCCCTGCTTGGGAAAAATTTGGTGTCCACGTCAAGTCTACACATACTATAAGCTTCTATAAAAAAATACTGTATGTGAAATACATGCATGTTTCAATTGTATACCATAAAAATAAAGCGCATCAGTAAGATAAGCTGGTCATAATAACAGTATAGCTATACTTTTCCATTTGCAATGACATTTTCATAAGTACACACTTTTCATAACACTTTATAAATGTTAACAGATTCAAATGGTTAAACACATTACTCTTACAATTCTACAGTTCTAGTATGTATTACCTCCTGCATCCTAACCCACATGGCTTGGGTCCTATCCCAATCAACTAAACTAGAGCTGCATGGGGCAAGGCTGTTAGTACACTGATTGGAGAGCTTTACTAGTAACTTGGATATGGCAGAATAACCCAGTTTGGAACAGTTTTCAGAAATATACACCCCTTTGTGAACCACATGTAATGGGAGGTCTACAGGCCTTCCTGGGGAGTCATAACTGAGGTGTATCACTGGCTTTGTGGCTCTTCCAGACTTTCTGAGATGGGCAGGCACAGGCTCAGTTTTTTCAACATTGCTTGTCAATAAGTCTGCTTCTGAAGAAGGGGGTACCGCTGCACCTGTTGTCAGTTCTGGACTGGAAGCACTTTCAGCTTCTTGCTCTGTTAGTTCTGGTTCAACAAAATTACTTGCATCACTTGGCTCTGAAATTCCAGGTTCATCATCAAGAGGAAATTCCATGGAATTTAAATCATACCGCACATTACTGATACTTTCAGAATCATCACCTTTATCAACATCATTTTCCACAGCATTCTCAGAATCAGTGGTTGCAAGCAGTTCCGAACTTTCTGGTAAGTCACCAGTGGTGCTTTCTGTTTCTGGCTGTCTTTGCTGGAGTTCAGCTAATTCCACAATACAGTTAGCTACATCAGAAGTCACATTTTGTACTTCACTTTCAGGGGGCACAGGGCCTGTGGAGAAGGCTGGAGGGTAAGACAGTCCTAAAGGTCCAGCTTCATCTCCAAAATTACACATGGGGTTACCTTGAAACAGATGATTCAGTTCATAGGACAGGTAATAGGGAGCTTCACACTCACTGTCATCAGATTCTGATTGGCAATCAGTTTCATTTAGGATGTGACTGATAGAGGGCCTTGAATCCTTAACAACTGGCGAGGGAGTTAACTGCTTCTTTTTAGCTGCAGCTCTGGTTACAGGCCCAGAAGAGGCAGTGTCTTGGGGTGCAGAATCGATGATTATTTGCACAATTGGTAGTAAATGATTTCTGTGCATTGTCTTTACAGCTTGTGGGTCATTTCCTGGATGCATTTTAAAGACTGACAGATCCTCCAGCTTGCTGACAACAATGTAGGGAGAGTGATGCCACCTGTTGGCAATCTTGTATTTTCCGTGCAGTCCCAAATTTCATAACAAAACTCTATCTCCAGGTTGCAGTTATTGGGCCTTGACATGTCTTTCTTGCCTTTCTTTATTTGCTAAGTTCCTCTTCGCTGCCATGGTATGTGCTAATTGTTAGGCATGGTTCAACTGGGCTTTTAGCTTTTGAACATACTGAAGGTAATTCTTGGCTTTGTCTCCATCAGGGGACACTCCGAAGCAGATGTCTACTGGCAACCAGGCATCTCGGCCAAACATTAGGTGGTAGGGAGAGAACCCAGTGGCATCACTTTTAGTGCAGTTATACGCATGGACTAAGGTGCTTACCTGTTGGCTCCATTTTGACTTGTCCCGGGGGTGGAGTGTGGCCAGCATGTCTAATAATGTTTGGTTAAACCTTTCAGGCTGTGGATCCCCCTTGGGGTGATAGGGGGTGGTTCTGGACTTTCACAGTCCTCAGAGTGAGAGCATTACCTTGATCAAGCAGCTTTCAAAGTCTCTCCCTTGATTGGAGTAAATTCTCTGGGGGGCACCATAATGGACAAAGAATCTTTCAATCAGGACCTTGGCCACTGTGGATGCTTTCTGGTCTTTGGTCGGATATGCCTGGTCATAACGAGTCAAATGATCAGTCACCACCAACACATTGCCAATATTCTTTTGATCTGGTTCAAGACACAAGAAGCCAATACAGACAAGCTCCATGGGTGCTCTGGTAGAGATATTGACTAAAGGTGCAGCCCTCTGGGGCTGGGCTTTTCTCTGTAGACAACGACTGCAAGTTCTGATGTGATTCTCAATGTCAGCCCCCATCCTTTGCCAGGAGAATCGAGCATGAGCCAGGTCAGTAGTTCGGTCACAGCCTAAGTGTCCCATCTGGTAATGAAGGGCACGTAGAACCACGTGTTTAAAAACTGTAGGTAGCACTAGTTGTTGCTTGATAACTTGATCTTGTTGATTAAGGGTTTCTCTGTAGAGCAGTTTGTTGTGCAACTTTAATCTGGGCCCCTCTCTAAACAACAGGGCAATTCGGGGATCAGAAGAGCGACGTATGAACACATTTTTCCGGCATTAATAGCATCCAGCACTGGTTTAATCATAGTGTCTTGGGTCTGAGCCCACTGTCAGGTGTAAGTTGGGGCAGTGTGTTGAGATCCAATGCTGCAAGACGGCAGTAGACTGTGGGAACACAAGCATCAGGAGGGCCTAAAGCAGTCAACCAAACAATCAAGTGTTTTGGAAGAGGGGTGCTCATCTTTATCGAATTTTTGACACCCGGTTGATATTCTACTGAATAATCATAAGTGGAGAATGCAGATAGCCAGTGATGCCCAGTGGCATCTAACTTTGCAGAAGTCTGGACATAGGTGAGGGGATTGTTATCAGTTTTTACTAGAATTTTGGCACCATGCAGATATCCATGGAACTGGTCCACCATGGCCCACTTTAAGGCAAGGAACTCAAGTTTGTGTACTGGGTAGTTCTTTTCAGACGGTGTTAGGCTTCGACTAGCAAATGCAACTGGGCATAAGCCTAATTCATATTCTTGATATAGAACAGCACCAAGCTCCTTCAAGCTGGTGTCAGTGTGCAACACATACGGTTTGGTGGGGTCTGCATAAGCATGCACAGGTGCATGGGTAAGTTGGTGAATAATATCATAGAATGCTGCCTCACACACATGAGTCCACCTGATTCCAAAAGGTAAATTTGTCCAAAAGTAGACCTTTTCCTCATCTTTGACTGTGCTCCTCTTATATTTCTTGTTTGTAGGTGGGTAACCTTGGGTTAAGTTGAACAATAGGCGGATGACTTTGGTGTAATCTTTTATGAACCGGTGATGGGTAACCGCAGAACCCCAAGAATTTTTGCAGTTCTTTAAGATTTCCAGGCTGGGGCCAGGTGGCCAGAGACTCCATTTTGCTCAGGTCTGTTTGGATCCCTTTAGCCAACACTGTGTGACCAGCATATTTCACAGACTTCTGGAAAATTGACACTTGTCTATTGATAATTTTAACCCCAAATCCTCCAACTGGTCTAGAACCTTAAACAGATGGGTCTCATGTTCCTCAAGGGTCCAGCCAAACACAATGATATCATCTAGGTAGATAAGACATTCTAATAAGTTCATGTCTCCCACAACTCGCTCCTTCAGCTGCTGGAAAGTGGCAGATGCTGCCGAAATACCCTGAGGCATGCACAGAAATTCATAAAAACCCAAAGGGCAGATAAATACTGTTTTTCCTCTATTTTCCGGGGTCATCAGGACCTGGTAATACCCACTTCAAAGATCCAGCACAGAAAACCACTGACTCCCACTGAGGCAATCCTGGATGTGAGGCATAGTGTACTGGTCAGGTATGGTTCTTCTATTCAAAGTCTGGTAGTCCACACACATCCTCACGACCCATTTTTCTTCGGGACTATCACAACAGGCTGTGAGACTCTTGTATAATTCCAGCTGCGAGCATCTCCTGGAGATGGCGTCGAATGTTATCGATGTCCACTGGGGCTAGGCGCCGAGATCTCTCACGGAAAGGCCTTTCATCGTGTAGTCTTATGTGATGTTCAGCCCCAGTGATGCATCCCACTTCCCACTCTTTCGAAGAGAACACCTTACTTTTCTGGGCCAGCTTCCGGCTGATTTTATTTCTCCACTCTTTAGGAATGGGAGACCCTCCAAAACCAAATAGGTCAGGAGTCACCTCATCACTCTCTATGGTGCCTTCCTTGCTAGGCAGCACAGCCATGTCTGCACAGTATATAGTAGCCAGGGTGCTACCTCAATTTACTCTGATATCCTGATTGGACATATTCCAGACTTGTACCACCACCCGCCGAGCATAGGCGTGAGCCCAGGCTGGTAGGATGTTAGGCTTGACCAACTGAGCTGCTCCAGTGGTGGGGAGGGCTGAGGCATACAGCAGCTCAGCCAGTGCTATTGGAGACCAGGGTTCTAATCCTAGTCTCCAGTCATTTTTTTCTGGGAGGCAGTATAGCGCAGTGGTTTCAAACTCTGAGCTGCAAATCTGGAGACCTGGGTTTGAATCCCACAGCCCCCACTTGCATACTGTGTGACCCTGAGCAAGTCGCTTAACTTCCCTGTGCTCCCTGGTTGCACCTGTAAACAAGCTTTCAGCTTAGTGTGCCACTCCTGGTTAAACAATTGCAAAAAAAAAAAAGAAACAATCCCTCAGGGAGTTTCCCTTCTTCTGGGGTGTCCAACATGAGGATTTTATTTTTGACATCTTTTTTAATTTGCACTTCACCACTGATGGTACACTGGGCATTGGGGCAACACAAGGGATTCTGGATCCTTCTTCCATACCACTTCCACCGGTTCATCTGTCTCAACCTCTTTGTTTTTAATCTGTAAGTCATATGCTGTGTGCACAATGGCCACAATGTGTAGTGCCTTCCCAGTCAGCTTGCCTTGTTTCTCTTGACAGAGCTGGGCTAGCCTGCCAAACATATGAGCATTGGTTCCGATCAACAAGCAAGCAAGCAATCTTTATTTTTATAGCACCTTTCAAAATCAAAGCGCTGTACATAATATAAAATTACAGTATAAAAACAGATGATATGATATAATATATTATTTAAAATCAATCCATTAATTATCAAGGAAGGCCAAAGAGAATATATACATTTTCAGCATAGATTTAAAACTGCTGATGGTCAGGCATTCTCTTAACCAATGAGGCAGAGAATTCCACAGAGTTGGTGCTTCAGATGAAAAAGCATGAGCTCCAGATGTTTTAAGACGAACCCTAGGAATCTCTAGCAATCCCTTGTTGGCGGATCAGAGAGGGCGATTGGGGGAGTAGGGAGTCAGGAGATTTTTCAGGTAGTCAGGTCCCTGTTCATGTAGGGCTTTAAAGGTAAGCAAGCCTACCTTGTAGGTGATTTGCCACTGAACTGACAGCCAGTGCATTTCCTGCAGCACAGGCGTAATGTGACTGGTCCTAGAGGTACCAGTCAATAGGCTGGCCGCAGCATTCTGCACTAGCTGCAAGCGGCGGATATCAATCCCAGACAGCCCTAGGTAGAGGGCATTGCAGTAGTCAAGACGGGTAGTAATGAAGGTGTGGACCAATGTTGGAAGGTCGCCCAGTGGAACCAGATGTTTCACCCGGGCGATATTCCTCAGATGGTAAAATGAGGATTTGACCACAGCTGACACCTGAGGCATCAGGGTCAAGCCGTCATCAAAAATAATGCCAAGGTTATGCACCCAATGTGAGGTAATGAGCTGGACACCAACAAGCCATAGGCCCGACACATGCCCAGCACCAAAACCCGCCCCCTGGGCGGCCCAGATCCACAACCAACACCTCAGTCTTATCCGGATTCAGTCTCAACCAACTCAAGCTCATTCAGTCTTTGATATCAGAGAGGCAGCTATTTAGCATAGAGATCACATCAACCTGTCTGAGCACAAAGGACATATACAGCTGAGTATCATCTGCATAGCAGTGAACACTCAAGCTGTATCACCTGATGATATTGCCCAATGGCAGCATAGACACTGTGAACAACATGGGTGCCAATATGGAGCCCTGCGGCAGCCTGCAGGACAGGGGGAAGGCGTCAGAGGAATAAATTCCAGTGACCACCTTCTGGGACCTGCCTACAAGGAAAGATCGAAACCATTCAAGGACTGTACCCTACAGTCCACAAAGGAACCGCAGGGTCTCCAAAAGCACCTCACGGTCCACAGTGTCAAAGGCTGCTGAGAGATCGAGAAGGACCAAGATGGTACAAGCCTTTCGATCTCTCGCCATTAGGAGGTCATTTAATACCCAAACAAGGGCAGTCTCCATGCTATGCCTCTTCCTGAAACCAGACTGGAGGGCTTCAGAGACATTGTGAGTTACCAGGTGATTGTCCAGTTGCAACACAACCACTTTCTCAATAACCTTCCCCACAAAGGGCAGGTTAGAGACAGGTCGGTAATTTGCTGAATCGATGGGATCCAAGGAGGGTTTTTTAAGGAGTGGTCAAATGACCTCCTCCTTTAAGGGGTCTGGAAAGATTCCCCTCTCCAAGGATCTCCATACAGTTTCAGCTAGGATCGGGTAGATAACATCTACACATCCCACCAAAAGGGAGGTAGGGCCTGGATCTAAACTACAGCAGGTTGGGCGCAAGGTCTGGAAAATCTTCACAATGTCCACAAATTCCGGTTGGCTGAAATTCGTCCAGACAGACCAGGTGTTCACTGCCTCCCATCGACCTCCACAACCCCTCATGGAGCGAGCCGGGCCGATTCCAGACCTGATGCTGGCAACCTTATCTGCGAAAAAACGAGCTAGCTCATCACACTTAATTTGTGAAAAAGCTCTTCCGGACTGGAGACAGACTGGATTGCACACTCTGTCAACAGTTTGAAAGAGTTGAGCTAGTCGGTTCTACGCAGTAGAAATCTCCCTGGACAGGAACTCTACCTTCTTACAGGTGATTTCTGATTGATAGCCCTTATAATGTTCCATCAATCTAAGCCTGTCAGCATCCAGGCCGGACTTCCGCCATGCTTTCTCCAGCCTTCGACCAATCTGCATCAACTCCTTCAAGGCCCCATCATACCAAGGGGACCTTGGGCGAAGAGTGAGTGGTCGAACATGAACAGGAGCAATCAAGTTCAGGGCATCTCCCACTGCCTTATTATAGGATAGTACGAGGTCCCCTAGACTTGTGCTTTCACCCAGCAATCCTGATAGGTTCAGCACCACTGATAGACCATCTTGGGTAACTCCCCTTAAAGGGTGGTACAGGACCATCTCCGAAGGGGTAGGTCCATTTGGGGGGGGGGGGCCCAAAACTGAACCCTATGGTGTGTTGGTCAGACTAACTGACTGATTCCACTCCCACGTTAGTGATCTCCATCCCCAGGAGGAACAACAGATCCAATGAGTGACCTCCTATATGGGTAGAGGAGGTAACTACCTGTGTAAGGCCCAGCATTGTCATTAGCTGGAGGAGATTTTGACCAAACTGTGAGAGTTCATCGTCAACCCAGGCATTGAAGTCCCTCAGAATTATCCATCTAGGGGATTCCAACACCACATCGACGACGAAGTCTGCAATCTCCTGCAGGAATAAACCCTCATTACATGGTGGACGGTAAATGAGGAGTATCCTACAGCCTACACCCTCACCCATGACACATTCAAAGGATCTGGTGGTCCCCACTGGAACATCCACAAGGCCCAGTTCGGTCTTAAAAAAAGATGGCTACACCCCCAACCCTATGATCCAACCTCGGGTGGTGAATCACTGAGAACCCAGCTGGAATTGCAGAGGCCAATACTGGGCCTGCATTTTTGTCCAGCCAGGTCTTGGTGATGCATGCCAGGTCCACAGTTTCAACAAGATCAGCTATAATGGCTGTCTTGTTTTTGATGGACCTAGCATTACATAACACCGCCCGGGTTGGATGAGATGCTGTGAAGACCTCGCCTCCTGTCCAGCATCAATTGCTGGGCCCTTGTGTATGGGAACAAGACAGGGATTACCCCTGTCCTGGCACCATTTTACCCCAGGGCGTCACCTGGTCCCCACCACCCCAATACGTCCCCCTCTTTCCATTTCCCCACCAGCCCCAGTTCTGCCTCCCTTCCTATGCCTCCTAGCAATCCCAAGGGACTGACAACATTTATACATCTTTGTTGGTAAAAAGGGGCAGTCAAAGGGGCGCAATTCCCTGAGCCTGGTGAGGGAATACTGCCTGACCATCTTTTGACCCTCCCTACGCATTCTTAAAACACAAGTCTATCTACGCACTCCCAGGAGCAATAAGATCACAAATACTAATTAACCAAAAACAAATAAACAAGAATAATAATAATAATAATAATACACCCTACCGGACTCTCTCACAGACTGGAGGGCAACTTAAACGTAATAATACCCACACTTTAACAATAAATATCACCCTCTAACTCCCAAAATACCAACCCCAAATCAAAAAAACTTACAAATTACTACTTAAACAGCAACAATAAAATAAAATAACAATGAAACATTAAAAATCAGTCACATAAAGCCGAATGGTCACAGTTTAGTATGAATGTAGTAGCACTGTCCACTATATCAGTGTTAGGTCTTTAACAATCAAAGGAGCATGCCATAACTCCACAGAAATTTTTGAAATAGACAGGGCGAGCTCTCACCACTCCCTTATCAGGAATGTTTGACCAGTCAACATAGCCCTCTCACTGCCACATAATCGGAGTTCAATTTGTGAATTTAATCCAGAAAGGAGGCCCTCTCACTGCCTCTTAAGTTAATCATAAAGTTGCACAAATCCAAAAATATCCAAAGACAGCCAGTTCATATAATGCTTGTGGACTCCGACGAGTGAGCTCACATCCAGTTTCAGTTTCACTTGGCGAGGTAGAGGAGGGTTGTCAAACACAGGCTGATTTCCCAAGAAAATCAGATCCAGACATTAAATCCAAATTGGCCCGACTCTGCCCGACCCTTAAGCGGCCCCGGAGTTCAACAGATCCCCCCCCCACACTTAGGCCATCAGGAGCCTGCCCAACACCAGTCAGACAAACACCAGTCAGACAGTATTCCCAGGAGACCTGTATAGATGCCCACCCTCCAGTCGGCACCACCAGATCACCCCATGGAAGGAAAGAGCTAGACCGGGGATCCACTTCTGGCACACCGGTTCGGCTCACCCAGTCCGCCGTAGCAAGCAGCACAGATCCTTCTCAGCTCACAACCCCGAATTCAAGCAGGGCAGTTCGAACAAAGCCCCCAACAGTCCATCACCAGAAGCTGCCGCTTCGAACCCCAGGGACTCCAAGCACGCCACCACGGCTAGTCCCATGGCTAGTCTCACCAACACTCAAATCCCCGGCTCAAGATCACTCTGCAGACCTGTCCGCTCCTTGCTCCACAGCAGCACAAATCAGTGACACCAAGAAAAACTCCCAAGGATGCGCAGGCCGGGCAGTAAGTTAATACTAGTACAAATAGCAATAGTTTATGTCTAGAGAATAACATGGTCGATAAATGAGAGAAAACGACCATGACTCAAAAACTGCTGCTGTAAAATGGATAAAATAAAAATAAAATAAAATTACTCAAATAAAACAAGTAAGCAATTGTAGCTCCTAAGCACCTAATCAGCTCCCGACGGCTGGCCCAGCATGGCCGCCATCTTTTGATACCATCATACATCCCCGTCGGTGGGCACACCAGAGCCAGTGTCTCCACTTGTTCATCCACCCCAGCCATGGCAGTTGGAAAAGACAACCAAATGTGTACATAACCTTGATAAGGATAAGATTTGTTACTTAACCCCCATACATGCAGTCCTTCTAGGGGTAAAAGCGGGAAATCAGATAGGTGTTGGTCGTACCAGTCTTTAAATACAATAGTGACTTGTGAGCCACTGTCTAGCACAGCTCAAGTGGAAATGCCGTTAACAGCCACTGTGGTCTCCATGGAAGGACCCACCATCTTGGACCAATCCAGAGAAGTCTGTTTTGTGGACTGACCCACAGCAGTTTTAGAGGGAAAAGATTTTTGTGGTTGACCTGGCTGAGGTTTTATATTGCTCTGATGAACTAGATTAAGCAGTTTGGTAGTGACTTTCTGCAGGTCCTCAGGGGAATTGCAGCTTCCTCGGGTGTGCATGACCTCCTTTCACCTATAACAGAATACCTTTTCTCTGAGGTCACTAGGGCAGTTTAGTTCTTCACAAAATTTATAGTGATTGGAGGTGGGAGTTCTGCTGTTCTCTATCAGTTTAGCTCGGGCTCCCTTTCCCTGCAGTTCCACCAGGTGGCAGAGGATCATGTGGCGTGTATGAGATCCCCCAACAAAGTTCACAGTTCTCTCGTTTCTTCCGCCAGTTTGGAATCAGCTCGAGGTTCACTGGCAAGGGCATGGGCCCTCACACCCATGGGTGAGACCTCACTTCTAGTCTCAGTCTTAGGCGGGCAAAAACTAGAGTTTCTGGCTACCTCAGCTACAGCTTGTTGGCTGGCTCTCATCTCTTTTAGGTCTTTCAGCAGGTCTCAGTCTCGGTCTCAACTCAGTCAGTGTCTCAAGGGCTTCCTCTTTCTTAATAGGCCAATCTGGGGTTGGGGCTGTGCGTGCAACCCCCACGTATGGTTCCCAACCATCCTCATCGTTCTCAGCCTCCCAGATCTCCTTCATCAGTCAAAAATATTCGGGAGGGTTAGCGTTCCTGTCCTGAAACTTCAATTTTAACATAAGCACACTTGAATAACTGGCAGATTTGAGAAGGTGCTCCAGCCTGATACGATTCAGTTCACTAGCTGGACACCCCCTTTTCAATGTGCTCTCTGCAGGGCCGTTCAATTCAGGTGACAAAAGCAGACAACTTCTCATGTTTCCACTGTTTAGCAGACTTGAATTTCCACATTAAATCCTCCCCAGACTCAGTGCTGCCAAATACCCCTTCTAAAGTGGATAGGTACTCAGGGTTTGTGGACCAAAGGAACTGAATAGCTTCCAGTGCAGGACCCCTCAGACTTTCCATAAGTCTCTTGCATTTCTCCCCTTCAGAGCACTGCCACTCTTGGACCAGGACAGTAGCATAGTCCATCCAAGTTTCTTAGTCATCCTCCCCCACTGGCACAGGAACCACACCAGAGAACAATCTGAGCCAGCGATAGGAGTCCAGGTGTACAGAGGGTGTCACAATGGGGAACACTACAATAGGGGATGCCTTAGGGGTGGGCGGAGAGGCTGGAGGAGATTGTACTGTAGTGGTCTCCTCCAAATACTCCAAAACATTTCACAGATCCTTAACTGTCTGTACTTCAGCAGCTAGGAGTCTCAATAATTTGTCCTTAAACCCCTCTACCATTGGAGACCCCCCAAGGAAAGATGGGTCGCTATGTAAATGAATAAATCTCCACCCCTTCTGGGATCCTTTCGGCATTATGACAGGGGGTACTGTCTCAGGGTCTATGGGGAGGCTGCAAGAAAGGAGGGTCACCAAGTTCTGAGCAAATAGATCTGAGTCCCGCCCCATACTTCAACCTTCCCCAGACACTTAACCTTCCCCACAGTTTCTTCAATAGTCTCATTAGTGGTCACCACAGGGATATCAAGTAGTAGTATGTCATGGTGGGGGTTGACCCCTTCAGCCTCATTCCACCCCATCATGCAGTGCACTACCAGCCTGTGGGGGGGAATTTTCCATTTGGGCATAGCAAGCACCTCCATTTCAAACTCTGTTTCAATTTTATACTTGGCTGAAATTTTAACTTTTGGCCACTGGAGGGTGCAAATCCCAGCAGTGCCTCCAAGATGTAACCCCTAGGTGGCACTATTCTAAGGGCTACTACCTCTGACTATATGGCAGTGCACAGGTTGAGGGGCCTGAGTTCTCTAATTAGGTGCCGTCACCAGAGAAATGGTATTGGGGTTACCTATCTGCTCTGTTATAGCCCTCTGGGAAGCTATAACCCCCAACCAACCCTTCTAGTGGCCTAAGAAACAACACACTGGTACATTCACATTCAATATGCAGCAGTAATAATATGCTCACACCCTTTTCACTTACCACCAGGGCTGAATCTGTGGCAACAGCCCTGGAGACCTCCTGGAAAATAAGATCAGCAAGGCAACAATGCAACATTAACACTGTAACCCAACTAATAATATGCACACTAGCCAGGTTAAACTTGAAAGAAGACAATCATATTAATTTAGGAGCAGTGAACAACGGAGTGGTGTGAATCAAGCAGAATGATTAGCAATCTGATTTAAATCAGGATTGTCTGGCATACACTTTAAATCCCAACTTGACAGTTCTACAACCCTGGGGACCCAGAATATCATGCAGGCTAGCCTGAAGCGTTACCTGGGGTGGCTGGCATTACAGCTGATGTTGCGGCCCTTAAGGAAAGAAAAACAGTTAAGCATGCACACAACCCAATAATTTGTAATCCAAGCCAGATGGCTCAGTCCGTTGCAAGAACCCAGTAAAAGAAACAATTAGATGGTACCACAGTGGTTTTTGCTTTCTTTGCAGGGAGCTATCTTGATTTGTACTCACGCTAACAGGACCTGGCTGCAGTGCAGGCAAGATGTAGACCTCATGGTGATGATCAAGGAGGCCAGGGAAAGCTGGGCTGACATGACTCACCTCCAGGTGGTTGCTGCCTGCTCAATGGTGTTGGGCAGGGAGCCGAATCCCCAAGCCGGTCTTTCGCCGAGATGGTCTCTGATGCAGGAGTAGCGGCCTAGGCTGAGATGGTAGGGCCCAGGCAGGATGAACAGTTCTGGAAAAGTTCGTGATCATCTGCTGGTGAAGCCTCCAGCTGGCGTAACAGATTTTACTGTGGGGAACCAAATCACAACCCACAAAACACATTCAGCACATTTAAATCACTAACTTCTTTAAACAACAGTTCGGAGACACAGTCCGGTTGCAAATTGACTGCTTTATTGTGCAAACCGTTCTATCCGAGTTTAATTCTCTCATAAGCTGGGCCGATCGCTTCTGGAGCAAGTCTTCGGTCCAAATCACAAGTTGCAATGACACTTCTTCTTTTCTTCTGCCACAGTTCCAAGGTTGGAAATCAGACAGGTCCGACTTCTGCAATAGGCAGTTCAGTTGCAGGAGAACGTGGCAGGAAGGCCAGCTTACCTTCGTTTCCTTTCACTGGTTGAATTTAAATGGTTTCCTTGCTGGACTCTAAAAAATTAACTTGTTTAGTAGGAAGATTTGTCATGGAGCTTCTGGATTCACCAGTATCAGACATATTTCTATAGCCCAGTATACTGCTTCTATTAATTGAGGTCTGCCACTGATAAAATTACGGCATCTGGATACTTTGATTTTTTAAATAATTTTCTCATTTGTCACCCTCAGTGCTGTACTTTGTTTTGTTTTCAGTGTGGTTTTGGAGTGGTTTTGTTTCTTGAGTCTGGTGGTACCTTTGGTGTTTGGTATGTGCCCTTACCTTGTTTTTTCAACTTGGAAAAGAAAAGGTTAAGGGGAGATTTGATATTAATGTTTAAAATGATAAAAGATAGGGAACTGATGTGCATTCTGAACATCAAACAAATGGGGTTAACAGGACTACCAGGGGCCACAACTTGCAGCCCCAGGGGCGACAGACTTACAGGAGACCAAAATACATATTTCTAAACACAGTGGATGGGAGGGGGGTGGAATAGTTGACCAAGTAATGTAACAGGGGCAGAAACATTAACCTCAATCAGAGCAAATCTGCACAGGTGCACAAGGGAGGTCTCAAATGCTATGACTACTGAAAAATACTGTAAAGACAGCCATGATAGGCTAATGACCTGCTTCTGTCTTTAAATCATCCGGTTTTATACAAACATATGAACATGCCATCAGATAAAGACCTTATGGCCAATCTAGTCTGCTCAATTGTGCAGTGCCTATGTATTTACAAAGGGAACTGCCCCCCATTTCCCTTTGGACCTCCCTCTTCTTCCCCTCTCTCCCCCTACTCGCTCCCCTTCTACCTGCAGTTTTTCCTCTTACCCTGTCCCAACCCGTCTTGAAGTTGTCCACCTTTTCAAGGGCTACCGCCTCCTCTCACAGCTCATTACACTTGGCCACCACCCTCTCGGTGAAGAAGTGCTTCCTAATCCCCCTCCTGAATCTTTCCCCCACCAGCTTTAGGCTGTGCACTCTAATGGTCTTGTTGCCACTAAAGCTGAAGAGGTCCTCATTGCTCACCCTGTTAATATCTTTAAGGTACTTGAAGATCTCAGTATGTCTCCCCTCTTCCTTCTTTCATCGAGAGAGTACATGTTGAGCTCCCTGAGCCTCTCATCATTGGTGTTGCCTTGTTGGCACTGGATCACCTTGGTTGCCCTTCTCTGGACAATCTCCAGCAAGTTGACATCCTTCTTAAGATGTTCCACTAAAACAGCGCACTGTACTCCAGGTGTGGTCTTACCAGTGACCTATACAGCAGTAGGATGAACTCTGCCTTCCTGGTGGTAAGTCCCCTGGCTATGCAACCCAGCATACAATTGTCTTTTGCTGCTGCTCTCTTGCAATGTGCAAAGTGTTTCAGGTCACTTGTAATTATTACTCCCAGGTCCTTTTGTTCCTCTGACCTGGTCACCTGCACTCTGCCCAGCCAGTGTTTTGTTCTCGGATTCATTACTCCCAAGTGCATAACTTTGCACTTTTTAGCACTGAACCCCAGCTGCCATATTGCAAACTGCTTTTCCAGCCTAGCTAGGTCCTCCCTGAGTTCCTGTCATCCCTCCTCCATGTCCACCCTCCCACAGAGCTTGGTGTCATCCATGAACATGTAGATTTTATATTTGATCCCAACTGTGATGTCATTTATGAAAATGTTAAATAACACTGGGATGGACACCAAGCCCTGCGGGAACCCACTGGTCACAGACCTTTTTTAGAGAATTCTCCCCTGACTACTACCACCCTTTGGTTTCTATCCTGCAACTACTTCCTGACCCATCCTGCAAGCTTGTCCCCCACCCCTAGGTCCTCTAGTGTCCTGACCAGTCTCTTATGAAGCACCTAGTCAAAGGCCTTGCTGAAATCCAGATACAGGACATTGACTGCCTGGCCCTTGTCCACTGTCCTAGTGACACAATCAAAGAAGTCAATTAGGCTAGTCTGGTAGGACCTCCCTGACACTAGCCCATGATGCCTGTTGTCCTAGAGACAATTTTCATCTAGAAAGCCAATCAGTCTCTCTTTCTGGATGGTCTCCATCAGCTTACCAACTATTGAGGTCAGGCTGACTGGTCTGTAGTTCCCTGGTTTATCCTTTGGCCCACTATTATGGACTGACACCACATTCACCATTCTCCAATCTTGAGGCACATTTCTGGACTCCAGAGAGCAATTAAACAGGTCTGCCAGGGGGCCTGCTCCAATCCGCCCTCTTTTTTTTAGCCTTGTCTCAGACTTTGTTTCTTTTCTCCGTTATATACCTGAAAAAGGCCTTCTCACCTGCTTTTAACCCCTGGGCTAACTGTACATCTCTTGTGGCCTTTCCCTCCCTTACCGCCCTGCTCGCCTGACTTGGCTTTATGCTCTTATACTATTGAAAGGGTAGCACTGACTGCAGCTGCATACCTGGTTTTGTTGCACCCATGGGCCACACTTGCTATATTTAACCTCAGTAATGTATGAGATGGGGGAAGAGTTCCCAGTCATCTGCACAAGCAAGCAGAAGAGACTATCCTGCTGTGCTCCTGCAAAACCCTATATGTTGGGGGAATAGGGGGCTATTTTCACTCCTTGTCCTCCCAAGGTGGTGCAAAGTCACGTTCAGTGCTCATCCAGCCTATGCAGGGCTTACGCTAGCCATTGGCTATGTAAAATCATGGATCAGAGTTAGTTCTGTCCCTGTATAGGCCCATTACATCCAGTGGTCTGGTTTTGTCAGGTCCCAGAGTTCCTCAACCCACCTCCTATTTTTTCATGCACATGTAGCATACACAATACATGAGAGATACTGATGGAAGGAGACCAAAACTCCATGTGGTCCAGCAGTCATTTAGCAGTGGCAATAACTGTAGTTTCCCAAGGTATGCATGTAAGTGTCCAGCTTCTTTTTAAAGACATTAATTGATGGAGCATGGACCACCTCATGTGACAACCTGCTCTACACTGAGATAACTCTCAGAGTAAAATAGCCTACCCTTATGTTTGTTCTCACAGTTTGGTTAGATAGTTGTAATGAATGACTTCTGGTATTTAAACCCTTCCATGCTTTAAGTTGCAGCCTTAATGTAGTATCAAAGGTACTGCTGTGTAGGGATTTACAGGAGAGAAGCATGTCTCTTCTAGCTCTTCTGCATTCCTAAGTGAATAAGTTCAGATTTTTCAGTCTGGCATCATGCTATACTGTTGACCCAGGTTTAGGAACAGGTCACGTGGGGGCTAGCTGGGGAGAGAGGAGGGAGCCTCCCTTGACAGCTCTCCTCCCTTGGGGAGGGGGGAGTACACGAAACCCAGCAGTCAGCTGCCACCTGGAGGAATCTGTCTGGCAGTGCTGTGAGATAGCAGATGCAGGGGAAAGGAGTCTCTATGCCTCATCTCTGCAGAGGTGGAGCATGTACATTGTGCCATTCTATGTGTCTGGGCTCCAGGGAGGAAAAAACTCCAGACCCAGCTGGATAATGGCTTGGTCTCCCACATGCACCGCTCCAATGACTGGGCTCTTCTGACAAGTCCTGTGGCAGAGGACACAGAAGTTCCTGCAGCATATTTTTTTTATTTAAATAGTTGCATAAAATACAGGGTAGGTTCTATGATAAATAAGTCTTGTTTACAGAACGTCCCAAGTTGTAAAAATAACAAGACCTCGACTTTAGAGGGTAGTTGGTCTGGGAGGTTGGCAGGTGGTTAGGAGGGGGAAATCAGATGCCCCATCACTCGGTGCTCTCCAACATATAACCTCCACAAAGCATATAAAAACTACAAACAGGTATCTGCCTCCATCTCCGAAATCAAACAAAGGGGCAGAGGACACTGCAAAGCAGGACACTGCTGCACAGGAGCTAACACAACAAAACTCGCCCAAAACAGGAACCAAAACAAAAAAAGCAAAAAGGAAATCAAAAAAACTTCTGATCATAGGAGACTCCATGATTCGGGGAGTTGATACCTATCTCCAGCCACGGATAATGGTCAGATGTCTCCCAGGTACATCAGCGTGGAGAGACACTGACTACATTGCTAAAACTGTTCAGGAAGCAGGAGAAAACATTGATGTCCTGGTACACATAGGGACTAACGATCTCACCTGCCAGTCAGTTGTGGAGACCAAGAAACATCTGACCAGGCTGGGTGACAAACTATCATCCATTTCAATCGGCATCTCCTTCTCTGAGATCCTGCCAGCCAAGGGAGATGGACAGAAGGTCAGAGAAGGGGAGATAGGGAAGCTATACATGTGGCTCAAGGGCTGGTGAAAGGAAAAAGGACACAAAGTTGTAGGGAACTGGCAACAGTTTTGGGAGCAAAAGTTCTTTAAATTTGATGGACTGCCTCTGACTAAGGAGGGAGTCAGTGCATTGGGGCAGAAGTTTGATGTCTTTGCAGAATATTTAAACTAGCAAATGGGGAGAGGGGTGCAGCACCCCAAACGTCGAATGGGAAGAACACCCCTCCCACTTCAGCTAGTGGTCAAACAGGAGTTCAGCATGTTTGTAGTTCATTTGCATCACCAGCTAAGGAAAAAGGTCTGGCTCCCTATATGATGCATAGGGGAAATGCCAGACCTCGCCCAACAACTAACACACCGAAATCTGGCCAGTGGAAGATCATGTGCACAAATGCTCGCAGTCTGGGAAACAAGATTCCAGACCTGCAGGCAATAATGACAGAGGCTAAACTGGACATAGTAGCAATTAGCGAGACGTGGTTTACCAGTAACCACACTTGGGAGACTTCAGTACCTGGCTATGTACTGCTCAGAAGAGACTGAGGTGCAAAAAGGGGGTGGGGGTAGAGTGGCCCTGTATGTCAATAAAAATATCAAAGTTACAGAAATTCAGAATACACATAAGGAGCCAGAAGAACTGTAAGTCACCCTGGAAACAGGAAATGGGACAGCCATAAGAACTGGGGTTGTCTACAGGCCTCCAGACCATGGGGAAGACATAGATACATTACTGTTAGAAGATATACAAAACATGACAGCTAAAAGGGAGGTTCTGATAATGGGAGACTTCAACAAGCCAGATACAGATTGGTCAATACAAGCAGGAACATCTGCCAGAACTAGACACATGGTGGATTCCCTGCAGGGGGGAGGGCCTCAAACAACTGGTACAACAACCCACAAGAGACAGGGTTATCCTAGATCTAGTACTGACTAATGGGGAAAGGATCACAGATCTCCAGGTAGAAGGTCACCTGGGGGCCAGTGACCATCACATGGTATGGTTCACTTTGACCACTAGAACTAAATCATCCCAATCCAAGGCAAAAACATGGGACTTCAGAGGAGCTGACTTTGATAAGATGGCCAACAGAGTTAAGCTAGCCCTGGCAAAACAAAATACAGGTGAGGGGGAACAGGCAAAGTGGGCAAGTATTAAGGATGCAATACTTGAAGCAACATCCCATTGTGTTAGAAAAGGAAGTGCAAAAGAAGAAGGAAACCACTTTGGTTCTCAAAAACAGTAGCAAAAAAGGTCAGAGCCAAAAGGCTGGCCTTCAGGAAATATAAGGGAACGAAGCGGGATGAAGATAGGGAAGCATACCAAACTTCCCTAAGGGAAGCAGGGAAGGCAGTAAGGCAGGCAAAGGCCCAAACCGAGGCAACACTAGCACAAACAGTAAAAGAAGGTGACAAGACTTTTCATAGATACATTAGTGAAAGGAGAAAGTCCAGAGGGGGTATTGCTAAGATCAAAGAGGACAAGGGGGCATATGAGGAGGAGGACCATGTAAAAGCATCTATCCTAAATAGATACTTCTGCTCAGTATTTACTGAAGAGAAGGTAGGGCAAGGCCCACAGCTCTGCACCATGGACACAGGGAGGAAGGAGGTGTGCATTAGTTCCTTCACAAAAGAAAGGGTCCTACAAGAGCTTGATAAGCTCAGGGTGGACAAGGCAATGGTACCTAATGGCATACATCCCAGGGTACTAAAGAAGCTAAGGGTGGAACTAGCAGAGGCATTATCAGAACTGTTTAATGAGTCTCTGAGCACAGGAGAGGTCCCAGAAGACTGGAGAAGGGCTCATGTGATCCCGCTCCACAAGAGTGGTAGCAGGGAGGAGGCAGGGAGCTATAGACCAGTCAGTCTTACCTCAGTAGTGGGCAAGATTATGGAGGCATTCCTTAAGGAAAGGATAGTGCAACACCTGGAATCCATAGGAGCACAGGATCCAAGACAGCATGGGTTTACAAAAGCAAGGTCCTGTCAAACTAATCTCATAGATTTCTTTGACTGGGTAACCAGAGTGGTGGACCAAGGGGGAGCAGTTGATGTCGCCTACCTTGACTTCAGCAAAGCTTTAGATACTGTTCCACATAGAAGATTGATTAATAAGCTGGGTAGGCTCAGGGTGGGTCAGAAGTTGGTCAACTGGGTGGCAAACTGGTTGATGGGCAGACAACAGAGAGTAAACGGTATACAGTCATAAGAGATGCAAGTCATAAGTGGGGTACCTCAGGGATCAGTCCTGGGGCCAGTCCTCTTCAATATCTTCATCAGTGACATTGCAGATGGACTGGAGGGTAAGGTTTGTTTGTTTGCAGATGACACCAAGATCTGCAACCGAGTAGATGATCCAGATGGGGTGGGCAGAATGAGAAGAGATCTGGATAAACTAGAAAAATGGTTGAATGAGTGGCAACTGGGGTTTAATGAAAGAAGTGCAAGATCATGCACATAGGGAAGGAAACCCTGAAGCCACCTATAGGCTGGGAGGGGAGCTGCTGGTAGTCACAAGGGAAGAAAGAGACTTGGGCATCATCATCACCGATGACCTGAAATCATCCAAACAGACCACTAAAGCAGTAGGTAAGGAAGTATTTTTTCACAGAGAGGGTTGTGGATGCATGGAACGGCCTTCCGGAGGAGGTCGTGGAGTCAAAAACAGTGGTGGAATTCAAGCATGCATGGGACAGTCATAAGGCAATTCTAGGGGGTTGGGGTAGGAAGAAGTAGGCTGCTGGTTAACTAGGATCTGCAGCTTATCCAGTAGGCAGGGAAATGGGCAGACTGGGTGGGCCAAGCAGTCCTTATCTGCCGTCAAATTCTATGTTTCTATGTAAGGATAGGGGGATGTTGGGGTCTATTAGTAGGGGTGTCACAAGTCGTAAGAGGGAGGTAATAATCCCTCTTTACAAGACACTGGCTAGGCCCCATCTGGAGTACTGCATGCAGTACTGGAGGCCACACCTTCACAAGGACATTGACTAAAGTGAGGCAGTCCAGAGAAGGGCAACTAAAATGGTGCAGGGACTGCATCAGAAAACATATGAGGACAGATTAACGGAGCTCAATATGTATACCCTAGAGCAAAGGAGGAAGAGAGGTGATATGTTCAAAAGATTCAAACACCTTAAGGGCATTTACAAGGTGAAAGAGTCTAACATGTTTCAATATAAGAAAAATAGCAGGACAAGAGGACACAGCAGGAGATTAGAGGGAGGCCGATTAAGGGGTAATGTGAGGAAGTTCTTTTTCACAGAAAGGGTGGTGGATGCATGGAACAGCCTACCTCAGGAAGTGGTGGATATGAATACAGTGCAGGGTTTCAAACAGGCATGGGATAGGCATAAGGGAGCAATACAGATGAGCATGAATATATAGGCCATTGGCAGAGCGAAGGCCGATGGCACATTCATAAAGTAGAAAAAGAAATGGGCAGACTGGATGGACATTGTGGTCCTTATCTGCCATCAACGTCTATGTTTCTAAGACAACAAAAACCAATGTACACAAATCGACTAATAACAAGTACAAAAGGACTGTGGCCTGAAAATGTCACTATTCAGCATTTATACTATGTGTGTGTGTGTTACCCTTGAACATGGTCTGGGGCCAGCAGTGCAGAGACACATGAAGCAAAAGGTGATCTAGGGCAATAAACACTTTAATACACACTTTAATACACACTTTTGTGACATCAGCCAATGGTATAAAAGGGGCGGTCCCCAGCCCAACCTCAGTTCTTTTCCTGCCGTCGATCCACGCACATTGGCTCCTCGGATGCCATCTGCTTTAGTTGACCGCCATTTTTTCGCAGTTATTGGTGCTTGATGATTTTCTAAAAAATACTTATTTCTTCGGTATTTTCTCTGCATGTCTTCTTCTCTGACCTCATCTGTAGAACTGTGGTGGTCCAAGTGTGCTTGTGGCAAGCAGATTTCGTTGAAGGATGACCATTCCTCCTGCCTCTTTTGCCTACGCCCTGACAACAATACAGAAGTAGGCCTGCCAGCATTGCTTGAAATTCAACCAGAGGACCAGAATCTGCCACCAGAAGGCCTTGAAAAGCTTCTTGCTTGAAAAGAAATTAGCAGCGATGGAGAAAGAGATCCAGGAGAAAAAGTACCACCTCATCCCGATCTCGTGCCTCTTCTTCTTCCACTTCTCACAAGGACAAGAAGTCAGATGAAAAGCACAAGCACCAGGAGAAGCACAAGGACAAACCCCAGTCTGCTTCTTGTTCCCAGTCCCCTCACCAGACAGTGACCGGCTATGGAACTTCCTCCCGCAGGAGGTCAGACTCGGCATCCACGGCAGCCCTCACTCCTTCTGGGCTCCTGGTGGTCATACCACCCACTCTCATCCAACTCCGGACAGTGGTTCTTTGGAGTTGGGGACTTTGTCCTCAGCCTCTCAGCCCCTGAAGCTCAGGCCCTTCCACCAGACAATGGGCATAAGCCAGGTGGCTCGGCCAGGACCTCTTCGGGTGGTGGATCCTTACCCATCATCCGTCTGGCCTCAATGTCTACTAAGTCGGCTCCCGGTTCCGCGGCCGATGCCACTCAGTGACACCAGGGGCATGCACTCGCCTCCCACGGGAGAGTGACACCTTTGCCCCATTTGGGAGTTAGCTCCTCTTGACAGGGTGCTCCTAAGTCTACGCTGGTTGCTTCCCCAGACCGGTGTCAGTCTACACCTGTCCAGGTGACTCTGGTCACCCCGACGTCGTCCCTGACGACACCCTTCGCCTGAACACCTGATGTTGCTGACTGACCCTAACGTTACTGCTAAGCCAACTCCGTGAGGTCTGGCATCTGGCCTGATGTCACCTACTAGTCCTACACCAGATAACCAGACACCCACCAGGCCACCGCTGGTCAACCCAAATCCTCAAGACTTGATGCTTGGGTTGCCGCCACCAAGAGACTGATGCTGAGACCATCTGAAGTCCCCCAACTGATGCCAGCTAATCCCTCTACACCACAGAACCCTCTGCCAGACTTTATGGCTCTCTTTACATCCTGGTGGAATGTGGTCAAGGGCAATTTGATTCTGAAGAGGCCTCCTACACCCTCTAATAAGGAACCTCTTCCCTTGGGGGCTAAGCCTCAGGCTCCTCCTTGTCAGCCTATGCCAACTCCCAAAGAGCCTACTCTGCAACCAGATGGTACTGGCAGGGGCCACTCTAAGCATCATGGTGGAAAGCACCATCGCTCATACTCCAGGCCCTCAAACAGGCGCTGACGTCAGTCACACGGCCGTAGGCACTGTCATTTGACCTCCCAATCTTCCTCTTCAGCGGAGTCAAATAGGCGTTTCCCTTCTTCATCCTCAGTGTCATCTGACTCAGGGGAGTCCCCTCCTCCTTCGGATCCCAAGGACACTCCAAGATCTCCACCCGATGACCCAACATTCATGGAGGTCATGCGGCACATCCAGTCCAACATGAGCTGGGACACTGAAGACTTATACCCTGAGAGGCATCGTTTTGCCATTTTCCTACGTCAAAAGGATCCAAAGCCTGTGGTGGTTCCTCCTCTGGTGGATCCATTTAAGAATGTCACTAGATCAGCTTGGAAATGCCCATCCACTACCCCTGCTGTTTCCAAGAAGGCTGATTGCCTCTATAACGCTCCCTGAGATGAGCCTTTCTTTGGAGAGCAACCCAATGCAGACTCCATGGTCATTAAGGTGGCCTATGATTGAACTAAGAGGCCCCATCATCTCAGCACTTAGCCTCCAGACAAGGATTCTAAGCAGGTGGACCAGCTTAGCATTAAAGTCTACAACTTGGCCACCTGTGCCATTCACTCCCTGAATTTCTTTCTATATCTAGAGGGATGGCACAGAATAACCATGGATCAATGGGTTCTTCGACTGATAGAGAAAGGGCATTCTCTGGAGTTCGAGCAGTTGGCCCTGGACAACCCACCCGTAAACTCCCATTACACTCAGTCACACCTCTACCTCATTCAGGAAGAGATCCAAGCACTCTTGCTGAAGCAGGCCATAGATCTAGTTCTGCCAGATCAAAGAAGGAAGGGATTTTACTCCTACTTTTTTCTGGTTCCAAAGAAAACAGGGGACTTACAGCCTATCTTGGATCTCAGCCACCTAAACAAGTAAATCGAATATAAACACTTCAGGATGGTCACTCTTCCAGGCCTGCTCCCCCTCCTTCATCAGGGGGCTTGGATGTGCACCCGGGATATGCAGGATGCTTACCTCCACATTTTGGTCTTTCAATCCCACAGGAGGTTCCTTCGATTCTGCTTCCAAGGCAACCACTACCAATTACACACCCTGCCATTAAGCCTGTCTTCTGCTCAATGTGTCTTTACATAGTGCCTGCCAGTAGTGGCTGCAACCCTCAGGAGGAAAGATCACTATGTCTTCCCCTATCTGGATGATTGGCTCTTGGCATCTCCTTCCAGGGATCAGCTGATCAGCACCATGGAAGACACCTTTACGTTGTTTCGAGATCTAGGGATCACTCTCAATCTCCCTAAGTCCTCTCCGTGGCACAGCCAAAGGCTGCAGTACATCAGGGCAGTTCTGGACACCACCAAAGGAAAAGCTTTTTTGCCTCCGGACAGGGCAGAATGCCTTCAGAACCAGGCTTACCTGGTCTCCTCATCATGGAAAATCATAGCCAGAGTATTCCTAAGACTGCTAGGCACATGGCAGTGGCCATCGCGACTGTCCCTCTTGCACAACTGCACGTGAGGATTTCTCATTGGACCCTTTGAGCACGTACGAACTGGTGCAGCTGGTGATAGTCTCCACTCCAGTGCACCAAACTCTGACTTGGTGGTTGAACCTCTCCCATCTTTCCACAGGGGTCCACTTTTGGCAGGAGTGTCTTCGTCAGATTCTGACTACGGATGCATCTAGCCTGGGCTGAGGTGCCCATTTGGCACACCATCAGGCCCTGGGAACTTGGTCTTCCCAAGAGCAACATCTCCATATCAACATATTGGAGATGTGGGCGATACCGTATGCCCTACAGGCATTTCAGAGAATCTGCTTCCGGGTCCATTCCTAATTCAAATGGACACCATGTCAGTGGTCTTCTACATAAACAAGAAAGGGGGGACTTACTTGTACCCCCTCTACAGGGAGTCCATGAGAGTCTGGTATTGGGCCATTGAGCATCATCTGAAACTCACTGCTGTGCATGTCAAAAGTGTACAGAATGCCTTGGTAGACAGTTTAAGCCAGAGTGGGTCTGGCCCAAGTTGGACCTCTTTGCCTCCCCACGCAATGCCAAACTGCCCGGTTTTTGCTCACTAGATCCAGGGCCTGGTGTTTTCTGGTGAGACACGTTGTCCCTCTCATGGACAGGGAGGTTTCTGTATGTCTTCCCTCCCTTTCCATTACTGCAGAGTCCATCTCAAATTGCAGTCAGAGCAAGCAGGGATGATTCTAGTCACTCCCTGCTGGCCACATCAGATTTGGTTCCCTCTATTACCACAGCTGGCAGTGGAACCCCTGATCTCCCTGCCCCTGAGCTCAGGTTCACTCTCCCAGGAGCGGGGCACCCTGGTCCATCTGGACCTCAAGTCGTTACACCCGCATGCATGGCTTCTGCATACCTAGCAGTTGATTGGTTTGGGGTTCCCCCCAGAGTGGCAGATGTCTTGGTGGCTGCAAGGAAGCCTTCCACCAGGGCCACTTATGTGATGAAGTGGAAGCGGTTCTGCTTTTTGACATCCGCTCACCACCTTGATCCCTTCACCTGTCCAGTGAATTCTGTATTGGAGTACCTCCTTTCTCTGTTGGACTCAGGGTTGAGCTACTCCTCCATTAAGGTGCATTTATCAGCCAACTCTGTGTATAATGCACCTGAGGAGGGCAAAACTCTTGCCCAACTGGATCTTTCCTGCACTTTCTTGTGGGGTATTCTTAACCTCAAGCCTCCCATCAGGGACCCTATTCTCCCATGGGACCTTTTATTTGTTATGGAAAAACATACAGTCGCCCATCGAACTGGCAGCAAGTTGCGAGCTACACTTTCTGTCGTAGAAAGCATTATTTTTAATTGCCATTACTTCTGCTCTAAGGATTTCGGAGCTTCAGGCTCTGATATGTAAAGAGCCTTATTTCATTTTCCACAAGGACGGGGTATCCTTGCGGACAAATCCACTTACTGGTTTACTACCCAGAGTATTCTAATCGAGGGGAGGCTCTACTTCATACTCTGGATGTTCTCCGGGTGCTTTGTTACTACATAGACCGCACCTGTGCTGTCCGAAAATCTGACCAGTTGTTTGTTTGTTGCGCCCTGTGAATGGAAGAGGCATCTGTCTCTAAGCAAACCTTGTCCCAATGGTTAGTCAACTGTATTGTTTATTGCTACCCGCAAAAACTACAAGCCTTTGCCAGGTCCAGTCAAAGTCCACTCTACCAGGGGTATGGCTGCTTCTTTCACTTCCCTTAAAAATGTGTCTGCAGCTGATATTTACGCAGCTACCACTTGGAGTTCTGTCCACACCTTCTTTAGGCATTACAGTTTGGACATTGCCTCTTAACGTAGGATAGGCTTTGGCCTCGCTGTCCTACAAGGCCTGCTCTCTTGAGTAGTTTCAGCAGATTTTTACCTCCTCCCGGCTGACAGGGGTTTGTCCTTCCACTGCATGGGACTCAGTCCTTATAGTGTAGCCTACTGCAAGAGCTCCCCCTTGAAGTGAGATAGTACAGTTATATAAGAACTTACTGTAACAGTAGATCTTTGAAAGGAGCTCTTGCAGACGGTGCTGCTTTCCCTCCCACCTTCCCCCTGGTGTCTGTTTTTTCCATCACTAACTATTTTCATCTCCTCATTTCAGCATAACCTCCTCAGTTCTCCAATTCTGAGTTTGCTGGGGTCTCCAGTGGGAGAACAGAGGTTGGGCTGGGGGCCACCCCTTTTATGCCATTGGCCAATGTTGGGGGTGGCCAATGCCAGGGGGAAGTCCCCTACTATAGACTGCTAGCTAGAAGTTTTCTGTGGGGTCCTTGCACCTGCTGGCTTCAGTCCTTATGGTGTAGCCTGCTGCAAGACCTCCTCTCGAAGATCTATTGTTACGGTAAGTTCTTACGTAACTGTACTTTATCACATTACTAGCTGAATGCATAATGAATCAGCATGCCAGGGGTTTCACTTAGGAGAGGGGCCCTTGGAAACATTCTATCATATTTCCAGCTGAATACTTAATGAATTAGCATGCCAGGAGTTTCACTTAGGAGAGGGAGCTCTTGGAAACACTGTATCACATTCCCAGCTGAGGAGAGGGGGCCCTTGGAAAACACTCTCACACATTCCCCATTGAGGAGAGGGGGCCCTTAGAAATACTCTGTCACATTCCCAGTTGTGGAGATGGGAGGCCTTGGAAATACTGTGTCACATTCCCAGTTTAGGAGGGGAGCCCTTGGAAACATTCTATCATATTTCCAGCTGAATACTTAATGAATCAGCATGCCAGGAGTTTCATTTAGGATAGGGTGCTTTTGGAAATACTCTGTCACATTCCCAGTTGAGGAGAGGGGACCCGTGGAAACACTATGTCACATTTCTATAACACAAGAAAACTCACACTGGGCTGGGGTGCTCTCAGCAAAAAGGCAATTAAAAATGTGGATGTAGCCAGGCACTCTCCACCTCATTTAAAGAAGAAAACAACACCAAAGTGCTATTTAAAACATATTTAAAAATATTTATTTGATGCCACAAGGCCAAACAGGTTATACCTCACGTGTTTCAGACGCGAGGTCCTTTATCAAAGGTGTCACATTCTCAGTCGAGGAGATGGGGTCCCTTGGAAAAACTCGGTCACATTCCCAGTCGACAAGAGGGGGTCCTTGGAAACACTATGTCACATTCCCAGTTGAGGAGAGGGAGCTCTTGGAAACACTTTGTCACATTCCCAGCTGAATATGGTATTACAGATCTGGCAGGTGGCATACCATTGCCTGTCTGAACAAAAATGAGGCCAATGTAGCATAGTATATAAATATTTATATGTATAAAGCAAGATAAAACTGTGTATCATCAACAGATGGAGAAAATACTGCAGGACAAATCACTAGCATTCTAGTCTTCCCTCTTCTCCTGTGAATCTTCACTGGATCCCTTGGGTGTAGTGGGTGTGTCCACCAATGATATCTTTCACAGAGGACCAAGATAGTACTGAAGTGAGAACACAGATGATAGTCATGAGCTGGCTACACATCGAAGCCTGCAGCTGTATACAGCCAGCACACAGTGAACACCTCCCCAACCATGAACATACCATTAATGGCACCTCCAGGCCCCACAACTCCCCCACATTGTCTTTATAGTAGATATCCCAGCTGTCTGCCCTCCAGGACAGGAAGTCCAGAATGAAGAGTAGCCACGGCCATTGGTGCCTCCAAACCACCACCACAGATGTTGCCTCTCAGGTTAGTCCCACCTCTCCAGGACTATCCATCCTGGACAGCCATGAAAATTCTGTCAAGACATAAAGATGGAGCCAACATCAGTGACAACACCCACATACACAAACAGGTAAAGCATGCACCATCAGCCCATGACAAGTGTGTACTGTACTTACCTTTGCAGGCTCGGTCACCTGCCAGATCCCCCTCCCCCTCCGGGGGATGCTGGTATGTGGAGAGGGACTCTGTCCACAGCTTTCTGGGTCCTCACACTTTGCACTGACACACCACACACATGAAGAGTCATTTTGATGAAATGTACTGGATTGGACCAGAACAGCATGATGAAAATCATGGGTCATGCAGGTGAGATGTTCTGTGTAATTTATATTGGGGGACATTTCGGGGACAATAGTTTGAACAAAGTTAAACACCAGCATCCAACAGAGTATCATAGTAGAGGTGGAGTTCAGTGCTCTTACATCTATTGCAGTTAATGAACGAATGTTAGCCCCTGTCCCCGCATCCCCCACCCAAAATACAGTAGGTGGAGCTGGACTCAGCCTCAGCATTAGCAGCCACTGGGTACTGTATCAGTGGGCTTAGTTGTGCATTAGTATGTATTATAAAATGGACTTTAAAAATAAAGAAAACTGATTGGCTGGCATGGGGTACATTAACTTACAGTGAGAGCCCTGTAAGTTAAAAGTGCCAGCCATGCCAAGCCACCAAAATATCATACAGCCCACACTGCTTTCTGATTGGCAAAATCACCATAGTCAAAATGTCAACTGTCCACCATTTTTGTTCCTCGCTAAGCGAGAGATGCTGGCCCCCAGAGCTACTGTACCAACCAAGCTCCCGGTCGTTTTCTGTTTAATAAATAAAAAACGTTAAAAAAACAAACAAGAAAACTCTCCAGTGCAGTGTCCCAGACCAGAACATTAATCTTACATTTTCCCTATAGCTGGCTGGCACCGCAACTCCACCGTCTTAACGCTGATCCACAGAACAGATAAACGAGCTACCGGCGAATGACCTGCTACCTGCAAACTACAATTAACGCGGCAAATTTAAATACTGTTACAGCACTGCTGTAATGAAAACTGTAAAGTAACTAAAATAATATTTTTCAGCCCCGTCGTCTCCTAAACTCCTTCATCACCACTTCCTGGCTTTTTGTACCAGGGTTACATGCCTAACAGACGCACATCCCGACTGCTAAAAAAAACCTCCACAAAGAACAGAGACCTGTCTTTTTTTTTTTGTAAACAAACTCCATCATGTTCTCTTACAGGTGCCGAACTGGACAGGGACAAGGAGAACATAAGACAAAAAGAGAATCGCTCAGCAATAGCGGGGGGTGGACAATATATAAACAAAGGGATTATTTTATCAAATGAAACGTAATTTTGACTTTTTTATATATTTTCAAAGTCATTTCGTACACTAATTTAGTTCTTAATTAAAACTGACACAGAAGCCCATTTTGTAGGCGTAATAATACCCTCCAGGGTGGGTGGTATGGGCAATACTGGATCTTCCATGGGCTATAAGGCCCTCTGCCTGTGGCGTCGGGCCTCATTACACCCCTGGGCAGTCCGGTAGTGCCCAATACTGTCCACCCTGTTGGGTATTATTACTTGCCTGTACAAATGTGAGATACTGCTTCTACATTACAGTTAGAGTTCCATCATCCCTGGAACTGGGTTCAGAGATTAAACTTGACCTTGTGTCTGAGAAGCAGATTTGTACACTTGCTCTATGTTGGCATATTACTGGGCATTTACATACTGTTCACTGACCCACATACCCCATTTAATTAGAAATGGAGATGATAAATAAATAGAATTTCAGAGTTTAATTGGTGTACATGATATCATGATGCCAGAGCTTTCAGAAAGTATTTTTAGAAAACTAACTTCATTTTTCGATGAGACCCCAGCCCCACAGGCAGGATTAGTGAACCTGAAATCACACCTCAGGATGCTGCCTGGCTAGGTGTTAGATCCTAACACTGCAACACAATCTGGGTTACTATTCTGTAGCTCTTCCGAATTTGAAAACAAGTTTATGGAATAATGGAGCTGTTTGCTCAAAGAAATTAACTGTTTTTCACATCTCACTGATGCTTTATGAAGACAGATAAACGTCAACACCTGTGTGTGTGGGGGGAAGGGGCTACCTGTTTCCTTTGTGGCTGTTTTTATCTAAAATAAAGCTCTTTTTTACTCCTATGTGAGGAGTGTTTTTTTGTCTGGTCGGGCAGCCAGTATTTGCACGTGTAACTCAAATATTCTCATTTTTTTCCTTTAGTCTGCTGGCTTCTTCATAATGATTCCTTCAACCTTTGTTTTCCCCAACTACACAGACAAGATTAGGAAATCACACCTCAGGATGCTGCCCTGCTAGGTGTTGGAACATCACACTGCAACACAATACTACCTCCTCAAACTTTTTGACACCCATCCCCCACAGCTACGATTTGCAAACCTGTGATCACGTCTTGCTGCCAGGCCAAGAGTCTAGCTAGAGCAGTTGTAACATACTGGCAAAGGAAAGATGTGGGATACAAAAAAAACAGCAAAACACTTACTGCTGGAAAAACAAAATTCAATTTTATTGTTATTTTTGCATTGCAGTGATGCAACCATTGGCATGAACAATTGCTGGCATCTGTTTATCCATGTGATCAATATATTTATTACTGTCTTCAACTGTCAGCACTCTCCTACAAAAGTGCTTTATAGAAACATAGAATTTGCTGGCAGATAAGGACCGCTTGGACCACCTAGTCTGCCCATTTTTCCCTGTCTATAGTATCACCACAGATCCTACTTGATCTCTTGCCCATTCACCTGCCCCCTTCCCTAAGATTCCTTTATGTCTGTCCCATGCATTCTTGAACACCACCACTGTTTTCACCCCACCACCTCTGCTGGAAGACTGTTCCAGGAATCCACCACTCTTTCTGTGAAGAAATACTTCCTCAGATCTCTCCAGAATCTACCCCCCTCCAGCCTGTTAACACGCCCCCTTGTCCTTGAGCATCTTTTTTTCTGAAAAATACTTCCCTCCTGTACCTTATTTACCTCCATGAGGTATTTACAGTTCTGTATCATATTCTCCCCTCTCCCTCCTCTCTTCCAGGGTGTACATATTTAGGTCCTTAAGTCTATCCTCATAGGGCTTTTGATACAGACCCTGCACCATTTTAATTGCCCTCCTCTGGACCACCTCCACTCTATGTCCTTCTGGAGATGTCATCTCTAGAACTGGACATAGTACTCTAGGTGGGGGTCTTACTAGCAATCTATACAGAGGCAATACCACCTCCCCCTTTGTGTTGGTGATATTCCTCCCTATGAACCCCAGTATCCCACTAGCCCAACTAACTGCCTTGTTGCACTGCCTGACCACATTTAGCTCATCCAGTATGATCACCACAGGTCTCTTTCCTGCTTGTTGATTGTCAGTGTACGGTAATCTCAAACTGCCCTAAGAGAAGCAGGGAAGGCAGTAAGGCAGGCAAAGTCCCAAACTGAGGAAACACTAGCACAAACAGTAAAAGAAGGTGACAAGACTTTCTATAGATACATTACTGAAAGGAGAAAGTCCAGAGGGGGTATTGCTAAGCTTAATGGAGAAAAGGGAGCATGTGAGGAGGAGGACCCTGTAAAGGCATCTATCCTAAATAGATACGTTTGCTCAGTATTTACTGAAGAGAAGGTAGGGCAGGGCCCAAGCTCAGCATCATGGACACAGGAGGGAGGGAGGTGGCACTACTCCCTTCACAAAAGAAAGGATCCTACAAGAGCTTGCTAAGCTCAGGGTGGATAAGGCAATGGGACCTGATGGCATACATCCCAGGGTACTTAAGGAGCTAAAGGTGGAACTAGCAGAGCCATTAGCACAACTGTTTAGTGAGTCTCTGAGCACAGGAGAGGTCCCAGAAGACTGGAGAAGGGCTCATGTGATCCTGCTCCACAAGAGTGGTAGCAGGGAACTACAGACCAGTCAGTCTTACCTCTGTAATGAGCAAGATTATTGAGGCACTCCTTAAGGAAAGGATAGTGCAACACCTGGAATCCATAGGGGCACAGGATCCAAGACAGCATGGTTTACAAAAGGAAGGTCCTGTCAAACTAATCTCATAGATTTCTTTGACTGGGTAACCAGAGTGGTGGACCAAGGGGGAGCAGTTGATGTTGCCTACCTTGACTTCAGCAAAGCTTTTGACACTGTTCCACATAGAAGATTGATAAATAAGCTGGGTAGGCTTGGGGTGGGTCAGAAGTTGGTCAACTGGGTGGCATACTGGTTGACGGGCAGAAAACAGAGAGTGGTGGTAAATGGTATACAGTCAGAAGAGATGCAAGTCACAAGTGGGGTACCTCAGGGATCAGTCCTGGGGCCAGTCCTCTTCAACATCTTCATTAGTGACCTTGTAGATGGACTAGAGGGTAAGGCTTGTCTGTTTGCAGATGACACCCAAGATCTGCAACCGAGTAGATGATCCAGATGGGGTGGGCAGAATGAGAAGAGCTCTGGAAAAACTAGCAAAATAGTCAGAAGAGTGGCAACTGGGATTTAATGCAAAGAAGTGCAAGATCATGCACATAGGGAAGAGAAACCCTGAAGCCACCTATAGGCTGGGAGGGGAGTTGCTAGCAGTCACAAAGGAAGAAAGAGACTTGGCGTCATCATCACTGATGACCTGAAATCATCCAAACAGACCTCTAAAGCAGTAGGTAAGGCTAGGGGGGTGTTAGGGTATATTAGTAGGGTATCACAAGTCGTAAGAGGAGGTAATAATCCTCTTTACAAGACACTGGTTAGGCCCCACCTGGAGTACTGCGGCAGTATTGGAGGCACACACGCTCACAAGGACATTAACCAAATTGAGGCAGTCCAGAGAAGGGCAACCAAAATGGTGCAGGGACTGCATCAGAAGACATATGAGGACAGATTAACAGAGCTCAATATGTATACCCTTGAGCAAAGGAAGGAGAGGTGACATGATTGAGGCATTCAAACACCTTAAGGACATTAACAAGGTGAAAGAGTCTAACATGTTTAAATATAAGAAAATAGCAGGACAAGAGGACACAGCATGAGGTTAGAGGGGCCAATTAAGGGAATGTGAGGAAATTATTTTCACAGAAAGGGTGGTGGATGGCTGGAATGGCTTACCACAAGAAGTGGTGGCTATGAATACAGTGCAGGGCTTCAAACAGGCATGGGATAGGCATAAGTGAGCAATACAAATGACTATGAATAGATAGGCCACTGACAGAGCAAAGGCCGATGGCACATTTATAAGGTAGAAAAAGAAATGGGCAGACTGGATGGGCCTTGAGGTCCTTATCTGCCATCAACTTCTATGTTTCTATGTTTCTATCTCTGTTCCCCAAATGGCCTCCTACCTTTTTTTTTTGCTTTAAAATTGCATTGATTTTTAAACAGAAACAAAACATATTCAGCATATTACAGCTCATAAAACATCTTATAAACTACATATCATTCTATAAGATAGGTGGTATTATAATACAGTTCATAAACAAACATTTAGAATTTCTAAATCTCCTGTATCATGTTTTTAAATCCATTCATAGGCATTACCTTAAAGAAATCAAAAGGAAAAACAGTAGATACTGGACTGAGACTAGAACAAATTCCCCTTTATCAACAAAAGTAGCTATTCTAACACATAGAGAATTTATGAAGCCTTCGAATAATGTAAGAAAAGGGGGCAGATTTTTTCGAACAGTGCACTGTTACCCATAGCATGAAATGCCAATCTCTCATTGTTAATTACCTCACTCAGTTTATTGCTCCATTCCTTATAATCAGGTGAAGAAGGAGATTTCCAGTGAGAGAGCAAAATCCTTTTAAGCGTTAAAGCAGCGGACCATACCTCAGAATTCTGATAATTAGACAATTGCACATCTTCTGCTTTTTCCCGCAGAATGAGATACTTAGCGATGAAGGGGATCTTCAGTCTCAGAGCTGACTCACATACTTTATGCACCCTTTTCCAAATTTCACTAATACAGGGGCAGGACCAGAGCATGTGGAGTAGATCTGCATTCTTCTTCTGACATCTCCAGGGGTTCCCACCCAGCTGGAGACCCATGGTCGCCAACCTTTCAGGGCCAATAATAATAGTAATGCAACATTTTGTATTGAATTGCCATACCTTGCACCTCCTTACTACTGTAGTAAGCATTGTGCCATGTAGAGGCCCATTCTAGTTCTGAACGAGTTTCTCTGATCTCTCCCTCCCACCTTGTTTTGGCTACAACTGTCAGAAGAAGGGGGTCCTGAGTATTCATTAAAAGTTTGTAAGTCAGACGTACCCCTTTCCTCAGTTTTGTCACTTTTAAAATTGAAACCCATTCGGACTCCATTTTCAGCTGTAAGTCTGATCCCAAAACTGAGTCTTGAAGTGCTTTTCTTAACTGGAGATAATTTACAAAATGAAATTTAAGTATTTTGTAACGAGATCTAAGGAGTTCAAAAGATAAAAGTTCCCCCTGAGCCCTTAAGAGATCCTGTAAGTTAGTGATGCCTGAGTTACTTCAACAAAAATCTGCCATAGGGATATGATTATACAGCGGGTTAGTATTGTTCCACAGCGCTGTCAAATGCAAAGGCAGGTCCAGACTGGAATCAGCAAAAGCTGCTGTATTCTTTTAATGACCCGAAATAGTAGTGTTAATACACACATTATCGTGGACTATCTGGGGTAGTTTGACAAAAAGATAGTCAGAAATTTTGAAAGGCAATAATAACTGTTTTTCAATTTTAGTCCACAGTGGCAGATTTTCTTCTGACCTTGGGTTTAAACACCAGCTACTCTGCTTGAAACGGAAGGCAAAATAGTACTTTTTCCAATTAGGGAGACCAAAGCCTCCTTCTGATCTCTGCGCTCTGAGCTTTGGGAGTGAAAGTCTTGGGGGGGGGCGGTATTCCACAAGAAACATCTAGTCGTTTTGTTTAATAGGTCAAAAATTGCTTTGCCAACTCTGAAAGGCGTATTTTGAAAAAGATAAAAATAACTTAGGGTCCACTATCATTTTGAGTGAATTTATTTTACTTGAGATAGACAAACTGAGTCCTTGCCATTTTTGCAAGTCTGCCTCAATTTATTTTATTAGTGGGAGCAGATTGATGTCCCCTAGTTTACGAATGTCACTCAAAAGTTTAATGCCTAGATAGGTCAGGTACTTTGACCATTTAAGTTCTGACTGCATCACCCTCAAACTATCGCCATGTTTCATATAAGGAATCATAGACAAAATGTGGGTTTTATCCCAGTTCAAGTTGAGACCAGAGAAAGAGGAAAAGACATCAAAAATATTTCCTAACTGTCTTATTGAATCCTTTGGATTGGAGGTGGTGACCAGCAGATTATCCACATAAGCAAATACTTTATTTCTAATCAGTGATGAAAGTGAACAGAAATGCACAGGAACTCAGTTCCTGTACCTTTTTTGCAGCAGGGACAGAGTTCCTGTACTTCTTCCCACTGACACGGGAACTGAAATTCTTAAACCAGCAACGTACTGTAATGACGGTTTCTGGACCTGTGACATGAAATCAGAGTTTCAGTAACATTTGACTTGTACAGAAGTGCTATTTTCCTAAAAATACTTCAATATCTCTAAGTGAATCTACTAGTGTCTAAATAGATAGATGTGTCTTGACACAGCTATCCTTCAGATTGAGGATCTTCATTCTGCATTTCATATTTGCCAATGCCTGAGTTCCTGTACTTCTTGTCTACCACTTACACCACTGTTTCTAATTTTACCCATTCTAATTCCTTTAGCCTCCTGACAGTCCTAGATCTTTCTTATTAGAGGTTCAATAGCTAGTATAAAAAGGTGTGGAGAGAGAGGAATACCTTATCTAAATTTTTCATTCAGTGGGAAAAGATTTGAGATAACATTATTGGAGATTACTCTGGTTGTAGGATTTTTATATAGAATTTTTAACCAGGAAGTGAAGTTTCTCCCTAGATGAAATTTAGAAAGTGCTTGAAAAAGGCAACCCCACTCAAGAGAGTCAAAGGCTTTGCAAAATCAAATACCAATGCCGCTGCAGGACTCTGCGTCTTATTAGCCTTCCACATTATATTCAGCAACCAATGTAGATTATCAGCCCCACTCCTACCCGGTACAAAGCTCACCTGTTCCTCTTCCAACAGCTTGACAAGATAAAATTTGAGCCTAGCAGCTAAAAGCTGAGCAAGAATCTTATAATCTGCATTAAGTAGTGAGATTGGTTTACAGCTCTCACACTGTAGTGGATCCTTCTTATCTTTTAAACTTAGGGAGATATTTGCCTGTTACATAGAATCAGGTAAATTACCTGTACTGAGTAAACCAGACAGGACCCTGAATAGGTAATCCTTGCTTTTGGGGCCTAAGACCTTGTAGAACTCCCCCTGGTGTCCATCTGGGCCTGGAGTTTTATTTGGAAGAAGATTTTTAACAATGCTATCAAATTCTGACCTAGAAATAGGCAAATTCAGACATTTGCTGTCATTTTCACTGAGAGATGGCAAGATTATTGAATCCAAGAAGGCCTGTGATTCCACTGAAGTCTGCACCTTTGGACTTGCATACAGCGTCTTGAAAAATTTTTCAAATTCTACATTTATTTTCTTGTTTGTGACTTCAGTAACACCTGAACTGTTTAAGATACCAGCAATCAGGTTTAGACCAGCCGTCTTTTTAAGTCCATGGGAACAGTGTTTGCCTGCTTACTTACCAGCTTCCCAATATGACTATTTAGTTCTGTAAAGTGAATACTCTGCCTTAGTCAAATATATTTTATTTATTTTGTACTTAAGGTTGGTGATAAGATTCAGAAAGTTTATTTTTTCTCCCCATTGTGTTTATATTCATTCTCTAATTTAAGAAGGTCTGATTCCTTTTTTAATAAGTCTTTATCTCTTTCTTTTTTCATAGCTACTGAGAAACTAATAATCCTTCCCCTCATGAAAGCCTTAAACGTATCCCATATGCAATTATCAGACACTTCCCCATTATTATTTAATTCAAAGAATTCCTTTGCCTCCTGATTAACACTAGAGATGCAGCGAATTTAAATTTCGCCGGTGAAGTGAACGCGAAGTAGGTACTGCGTTACTACACCACTCACGCCGGAGTGGGCAATGCAAGTGCTCACTACTTGCCATTACAACTTTGCATTACATGAATGGCACGCTAGCAAGGTCGAAGTCATTGTTTTAATGGACTTCTGCTTCTCATTAGGATTAAGTGATCCACTTGGTGTTTCAGATTTGGCAGCCCCCACATCACATGGCTTACAGTACTGTAAGTCACATGCTCTTTAGCTAGGCAGGAAGAAAGTGAGTCATACAAGCAGACACGTTTACTTTCTCCTGTGCAGACAGAGAGAGAGTAGTGTGTTTTGTGACTGCTGATACTTTTAGATCAGAGTGAGGAGGAGATTTAAACTTTGATTTAGACCCAAGAGCTTTTTTAAAAGCTACATTTTTTTTGTCCTTTTTATACTCTTTTTTACTTAATTTGTTCTTTCTGTAAATTTTATTTTTCTTACCTTTATAAGTAGTTAGTTGTTTGTCTGTGTCTGTGTGACTGTGTGTGTGTGTTATGTAACAGTGTGAGTAGTGATTGCTCGGACTGAGGGAGCTCAGTGGGAGAGATGGACCAGGGTGACAGAATGTCTGGGACGGGGCAACTTTGGGAGAGTGTGGTAGTGGTAAGCATCGTACCGTGTGCATGTGTGGAGGGCATGGGTGCCCATTCCTGTTGGACCGCTCAAAACTTGTGAGTGCCCCCCCAAAACAGGACCAGCACCGCCTCCTGTCCTGACTCTGAGGCAGTTGAACCACCACCACCAAGTCCAGCACCAGGTCCTCTGGAGCAGGATGTGATGGTTCCCCCGGGCCCAAGTGTGGATCCCATCCCTGTTCAGCACCGTGACCAGCAGGCTTACAATACATCCAAGTAACTATTAATAAAAAATTATGTTGTGATTCATGATGTGATTGTAAATCGTCATTTGTGACTGCATTTGTGACCATGATGATGAAGAAACGTGGATGCCTATGGCTGTACTTCCCAAGGCCCCGATGAGCTGTAGCTTAAAACTCCCAGATTTAAAAACACATATCAATGAGTACAATGGTGGGGTGGTGAAGCCTGGAGAGATACTACAAAACAGGCTTACAATACATCCTCCAAGTAACTAGAAAAAAAATTAATGTGATTCGTAATGTGAATGATCGTGAATCATGATTTGTGACTGCATTCGTGACCGTGATGATGAAGAAACGTGAATGCTCACAGCCTACGGCTGTACTTCCCTGATGAGCTGTAGCTTAAAACTCCCAGACTTAAAAACACGTATCAATGAGTGCAATGGTGGGGTGTTGAAGCCTGGAGAGATACTACAAAACAGGCTTACAATACAGCCAAGTAACTAGAAAAAAAATTAATGTGATTCGTAACGTGAATGATCGTGAATTGTGATTTGTGACTGCATTTGTGACCGTGATGATGAAGAAACGTGAATGCTTACAACCTACGGCTGTACTTCCCTGATGAACTGTAGCTTAAAACTCCCAGACTTAAAAACACGTATCAATGAGTGCAATGGTGGGGTGTTGAAGCCTGGAGAGGTACTACAAAACAGGCTTACAATACATCCAAGTAACTAGAAAAAAAAATATGTGATTCATAACGTGAATGATCGTGAATTGTGATTTGTGACTGTGATGATGAAGAACGTGATCTGTATCATGAGTGACTCGTGATGATGGTCCTGACTTAAAAACGCATATTAATGAGTACAATGTTTATGCAGAATTAAGCACCACACCTGTCCAGTACTCTGAAGGGAAGCCAAAGAAACAACTGTGATTTAAGTTACAGATGGAGATTGGGCCCTAAAGAGATGCAAATGCACAGACAGATTAAGATTACGCTGTGCACTGAAGAGATGCAGACACAAAGGCACAACACCTAACCAGTGCTCACCATCAGAAATTCAAATCTGGAAAAGAATACCTTTACCGGTTGGGGCGGGCCGCATGGGGGGGGCAGTGTACTGTACTGCTGCAGTAACAGTCACTAGTACTAGTACCAGTACCAGTAAAGATACCACAAAGAAGTACAAAAATCACACAGCTGCAGTGGTAGCAGCTTCACATTGCTGACATTACTATGTGGCACAATAAAAGGTGTCTGATTTGATGACATGCGTCACGCACATACTCACACACACACTAAGTAATGCATAGCAAATTGAAAACTTCAGTAATATAACCACATATTTTAAACAAACTAAAATTATGCACTGCTGCACCACAACAATCAGCAAAAAATGGCAAGAAATATTGAAAATATTACTGTGTGTACATTAACACAGTTAAAAAAGAAAAATATCACCAAAACGGAAAGCACTGTCTTTTCTCCAAGTTAATCTACCTACACCACAGATACACCCTCCCCAAAGCACACTTCCACTGTCTCTCAGTACACAGACTGAATGTTGTACATTAACATTCAAAATCCATACACAAACAATAAGCCTCGATGATATGAGCACAGGAGGGTTTCTATAATCGAGGAACTAAAGTTTCAGCAAAAAAAATTACTCAAAAAGACTTTTTTTAACAGCTTTTTGAATGTTTGAATTGCAGAGAGCTCTCAGAGCAGATTGTCTTCTACAGCTTCCTACACATACTACCCCAAACTGAGGCTGTGCAGAACAATCTACAGCCCATGTGACCTGAAATCCCATGAAACACTGCAAAATTAGCCTTTGGAGCTTAAAACAAGCGGTACATTGTTTTCAATGTACTTCACCTTGAATTAGTGGAGTAGTGGTTTGGGAAGGCGATAACGCAAAGTCATTGGTTTCAATGGACTTTGCTACTCCATTTGTAACGCTGGCACTCCGCTTGCATTGCAGAGCATCAGAAATTCGCCTTCACCTACTTGGATCACTTGAGCAAATTAGACACTTACCACCACTAATTAACACAAGTTGTAAAACTAGGATTCTATAACAGGGATACATTCAACCTCCAGCAAAAACATTTATTTTTAAAAACCCCAGGTTGAATGTATACTTGAACTAACACGTGATCTAACAGGGCTATTTCTTTAATGTTTGCTGCAATCAGACTTGTAGAAAATTGTTTAGAAATAAAGGTAATATCTAATCTACTAAAGGTTGCATGCCTTGCAGAGTAATATGAGTAATATCTAACAGTAGGATTTAGGATTTAGTACATCTACCAAATTTAGATCTTTAATAAGTTTGTGAATAGCCTGCTGGGCCGGTGAGACCTTCAAAGAATGGGGGGTAGAATGCCTGTCAATCAGATTGTCCCACACTTCATTAAAGTCACCTCCCAGAATTAGGTTTTGGATATTGCAGGTGCTGAATCTTAAGTTAAGATCTTTAAAGAAAGCAGTTTGTTTAGAGTTGGGAGCATAAACATTACAAATTGTAATGTTTCTACCATCGATTGTTCCTTCCAGCACCTGAAATCTGCCCTTTGGGTCAACATATTGGGATCCCTTCACAAAATGTACCCCCTTCCTAATCAAAATTGCTATACCTTTTTTTTTGGAGAGTTAAAAGAGGAAAATTCTACTTGGCTAACCCATGAACGAGCACATTTTTTTTTACTTATCTTCCTCTAAGTGAGTTTCCTTTAATAGGACAATATCAAGCTTATTTCTATTTAAATTTGTAAGAATTTTCTTCCTCTTTATTGGGGAACCCAGTCCTTTAACAGTACCTATATTGAAAATTAGAGATTCCTCACAAATCAAACAAAGGTAAACAAAGAGAAAAGATAAATAACACTTAAAAAACACCTTTAATAAGGAGGGAAAAGAAAAACGTGTTGTTCTATAGTAAAAGTCTATATTAAGTACTATATAAAGTGTTTAATGATCAGTAAATTTAAGTCACCCACAATCTGTGGTACAGTATAAGTAGGTTGGAGGTCTACTTCTGACACCCTCTACATACCAAACTCCAAGTCCAAGGTACTCAATGTACAGAGCACTGACTACTAGGCAGAAATGGGTCCCACAACTCTGGTGTTGATAAGTATAATGCCTGTGTCTTAGTAATTTGTTGAGAGGCCAGCTCACCATTATCTAATTACGCAGCAGTACAAGGTAAGGTTACCCTAAGAAGTTAGGTGAGAATAGAATAAAAATAGCAAAACAAGTAAAGAGTTAAATTCAGAGCACTGAAGTGGCCAAAGAGTACCCCCAGTTTCTCCTGCCAAAATTTGTTGCCAGCTGTTGGTCCCATGAAATCATATATCAGCCAGTGCCTGGTATTCGGCTGCCGATGATTAAATCCTAATTCAGGTTATTAGTGCCTTTGAACACCACCTGATTTATAAACATGAGACGCTGGAAGACTTTGAGACAACATAGACGTGTTTCATACACATCATGCTCCATTGTACTTACCTTTAGTGCCCTTTTTGCATGTGTACTGGGGGGGTTCATAGACCAGCCTCAATAAAGAATAAATAGTTTGCATAGTTGAGAGATAGATAGTTAGGAGATATCATTGAAGATACCACTGCTGTCAAATGCATTTGTTCCCCTAGCCACAACAAGCTGAAAATTTGTCATTAAACTTAGTCACTTGGGATATTCAGGATAGTCCCCCACAACATAGGCCTCCAGTGTTAAAAGAAAGTCCTTCAAATAATGAGATTAGATGTCTTAACAACCTAATCTCTCCTTAAACTTAAAACTTTCAGAAATATAAATTAACATGGGTTGCCAATGAGGTTTGTTAATGAGGACAACAGGATTGGAACCCCCAACCGTCGCCAGTTTTATGCCTGGAGCTTCATTTAATTAAATCACATTACAATGTATCATTATCATTACAGTCAGTAAGTCAATAAAAATATAGAACAGTGGCAGGGTTGGAAAGTGAAGGGAAGTTCAATAGTTGTAATCCTTTTTTTCCCCCATTAAGTTAGAATCAGCTGTGCAGAAACAGCTTAAAGGAACAGCTACTGTGACCATTTTAGAGGCGAGCATCTTTGCACTGATCGAGAATTTCCAGTGAGCCATCTTGAGGAAGAAGAAAAAAAAAACCTTACCTCCACTTGAGTAGCAGATCCATTAAGAGATAAAGTATTAGTCCCTTTGTGAACGATGCGACAAACTGAAAACGGCAACCCAGGTTAACAGGAAGTTACGGAAGGTGGGACTTCCTTTCACTGTCGGGCAGGAAGTGTTATCATAGAAAGGTCATGGTTCTCCGGAGAAATTCAAGTTGCTGCCATCGCCATGTAGCTTCCTTGATTTTTTATTTTTCTGGGCTGCAGGATCTGGAGGAGGAGTAGCTGAACTGAAACTGAGGGAGTGACCACTATCCCAACTCCTGGACCTACTTCGCTTTCGTGGGTTCTTAGACCTCAGAACTGAGAGGTGAGACTGCTTCATAAGCGGCCTTACCTTCCTTGCAATTAATGAAGTATCTTGGTTACTATTGTTATAATTCTCTTGAGCTACTGTTGCATAAAGATGTGGAGCTGAGACCTTTGCTGCGTAGCCATGAACCTCTTGTTTATCTTTGTTACTGGAGTAACTTTCAGGCTTAGAGGAATTAGCTGTGAGAGAGAGAGATGTGTAGATAAAATTGAGGCCATGCTCCCACACGGCTCTGAACTTTCATGGGTAGCTCTTGTGCTGTCATTCACGTGCTGGGGTTTCAAATTTTGATGGTCATTTGTTCTGGCCTTGTATTTCCCTTTTGCTGTATAGTCATAGGTACTCACAAACGACATAGCATCCCTAGGTGTATGAAAAGCATGTGCTGTCCCATTCTGCTCCACAACATTCAGAAAACCGGATACTTAAAGTAGTAAACCAATCCAAGTTTAGTTAACCTTTGTTTAGAATCCAAGAAGCCTCTTCTCTTTTCCATCACTGCTGAGGAAAAATCCTGAAAAAATCAGGATTCTATTGCCCCTCCATGACAATTGTTTCTTCTCTCTTGATAGCCTTAAAATCTGTTCCTTGACTGAAAATCTCAAAAAATTAGCCAAGATAGGTCTTGGACATTGGCCTGCCTGTGGTCGGGGCCCCAGGGCATGGTGTGCTCTTTCAGTTTCAAGTGCCCAGGGCACTGGTAATCCAGTAATGCTGGCAGAAGTTGTAAAAAATCCACAAGGTTACCCCCTTGCAGCCCTTCCGGGACACTAAGAATCTGTAAGTCATTCCGTCTGCCCCTGTTCTCAAGATCATCAACTTGCTCCATTAAATAATGAATTTGTTTGCCCTGTGAAAGAATTTGGTCTTCAAGCCCTGCAATAGTGTCTCGAAAGCTATCTATTTGACTTTGAGTAATACAATCTCTGTGTGATGGTGGCTGAATCCTGTTTAGGTTCAGAAACTGAATGTTGTACTGTTGTTATCTCCAATTTGATATCTGCTAGCATTTCCTTCATTGATTGTATGTCTGTTTTATCAGCCGCTGATGTGGGTTTGGACATGTGGTCAGCTAAGTCCTTCCTTCCCGCTGCCATCTCAGTGACCATCAGTATATACCTGAAACACCCGAAATGTGACAATTTTGTAATAAATGAATCCCCGATTCAGGAATTTTAAATCAGACCACTTCCGCTATTGATTCATTCATAAAAGTATTCAAACTGACTTACAAATAACAAATTTTTTATTAAAAACTAACACCAGAGCTGCAAAGCTAACTCTTTAAGCTGTCATCCTCATTAGCATTGGTACGCACTCCCCATGGCCTCCTACCTTGACGTCTGCAACACTGTCCCTGTTAGTGAGTATCAGGTTCAGTATTGCCCCATCACTAGTCGGCTCTTGACTAATTGCCTGAGGAACTCTCTCTGCAGGGAATCCAGGATGTCCTTGCTTCTACCAGAAATTGCAGCTAGGAGGTTCCAATCTACATCTGGCAGATTGAATTCCCCAACCAGCAGCACCTCCCCCTTTTCTGGGGCCCAACCTCGATGGATGTGAGCCTGTATAAGGCTGATGATTTGCATCCATCCAGGAAGGGATCACAGTCTTGAGTGAAAAGTTTAAAAGATTCAGCAGCAAGCATTTAAACCTGTCCAAGGGGGTGGAGCCAGGAGGGTCTGAAGGCTTAGTAACACCCCCCCCCCAAGGGCACATGCAAGAAAATAATTTGACAGCAAGTACAACAGACATTGTTGGAGGGGTGGAATCGGGACCACAGAAGAAAGACAACTTGGGTCAGGTTAGGAAGCAGGAAAGCAGTAAAAGGGGTGGGGAGAGTAACCTAAAATGCACATGGAAGGCCATAGTAGCTAATGCTCGCAGCCTGGAAAATAAGCTCCCAGACCTGGAGACCCTGATAGTAGAAGCAGACCTGGACATAGTAGCAATAACTGGAACATGGAACATTGTAAATCATGGGTGGGAAATCAATGTACCCGGTTATGTTCAGTTTAGGAGGGATCGGGTAGGTAATGGGGGGAGGGGGGGAGTTGCCCTGTATGTCAGGGAGGGTATAAAGGTGACACAGGTACTGGGTAAGCAGGGGGAGGCTGAGGCACTGTGGGTCACCCTTGAACCTGGAAATGGCACAGCAATACACACAGGGGTGATTTACAGGCCTCCAGGACAGAGGGAGGAAGTGGAAAGGGAGCTAGTGGATGAAATGCATGAGATGACAATGAAGGGCGAGATTCTTCTGATGGGTGATATCAATATATCAGACATGGATTGGACTACCCCAGCAGCTGCTTCAGCCAGAAGCAAAGGCATCCTAGGTTTCCTACAGGAGGCAGGACTCAGGTAGCTTGTGATTGCTCCCACAAGGGACAGGGCCATTCTGGATCTGGTGATGACCAACTGGGATAAAATCATAGATGTTTGGGTAGAAGGACAGCTGGGATCCAGCGATCACCACATAGTGTGGCTTTGCATTGGGACGGGGACTCAGTCAAGTCACACTAGGCCAAAGGTTTTGGATTTCAGAAAGGCGGACTTTGCTGAAATGGGGAAGGGTATCAAAATAGCCCTGGAGAAAAGGGGGATGGGGGGGTGAAAGAGTAGTGGGAGTGACTAAAAGGAGCCATAGTGGAAGTGACAAACCAATGTATCAGATTGGTATCAAAAGGCAAGAGAAGGAGAACGCCACTATGGTTCTTGAAAGTAATGGCAGACAAATTAAGGGCTAGAAAGGAAGCGTTCAGGAAATATAAGGAGACCCAAAGGGAAGAGGACAGAGAGGTGTACCTAGAGTGTCTAAGAGAAGCAGGGAGGGTGGTAAGGAGAGGGAAGGCATGGACTGAGGAAGAATTAGCGCAGACAGTAAATAAAGCGGACAAGACATTCTACAGGTACATCAGCAAAAGAAGGAAAACCGGGGGGTGGGGGGGGGATTGTTAGGCTCAGAGGGGAGGAAGGGGAGTGTAAGGAGGGAGACATGGATAAGGAAGAAATACTTAATAAACACCTCTGTTCAGTATTCCCAGAATAGAGACAGGGACAGGGACCACAGCCAAGCAACAGATGCTAAGGGGGAGGGGTGGACAGCAGTCCATTCACAGGGGGGAGAGTCCTGCAGGAGTTCACTGAATTGAAAGTGGACAAAGCGATGGGGCCAGATGGCATACACCTAAGGATATTAAGAGAGCTGCAAAGAGAGCTAGCAGAACCTCTGGCAGCCTTGTTTACCGAGTCATTCAACACTGGAGTGGTGCTGGAGGATTGGAGAAGGGCACATGCCATCCCTCTTCACAAATCCGGCAGTTTAGAGGAAGCAGAGAACTATAGGCCAGTCAGCCTCACCTCAGTAGTGGGGAAGATCATAGACACACTGCTTACAGAAAGGATAGTGGGACATCTGGTAGCTGTCGGAGCCCAGAACCCTAGGCAGCATGGGTTCACAGCAGGTAGGTTGTGTCAGATGAATCTGATAGATTTCTTTGACTGGGTGATGAAGGAAGAAAATGGGGGGGAAGGGTGGACGAAGCCTACCTTGATTTCAAGAAAGCCTTCGAAACTGTCCCACATAAGAGGCTGTTAAACAAGATGGATAGTCTGGGCTTGGGTGACAAGGTGGAAAACTGGGTTAGGAACTGGCTAACAGACAGGAGGCAGAGGGTGGTAGTAAATGGGGTACAATCAGGGGAGAGGGGGATGACCAATGGGGTACTTCAGGTATCAGTCCCTGGGCCAGTCCTGTTCAGTGTCTTCATCAGTGACATTGCAGAAGGACTGGAAGGTAAGGTCTGCCTGTTTGCAGATGACACCAAGATCTGTAACGGTGGATACTCCTGAAGGGGTGGAGAAAATGAGGAAGGACCTGGGGAAGCTTGAGAAATGGTCTGAGGGGTGGCAACTGAGGTTTAATTCAAGGAAGTGCAAAATTATGCACCTGGGGCATAATAACCCAGGAGAGAGCTACAGGATGGGGGGGGGGGGGTGCTGGCAGTCACCAAGGAAGAAAGGGACCTGGGCATTAATATTTCAGGTGACTTGAAAATGTCAAAGCAGAGTGCAAGGGCAGCAGGGAAGGCCAGTGGCATGCTGGGAAGCATAGGCAGGGGTATTACCAGCAGAAGATGGGAGGTAGTGATGCCATTACATAAAACCCTGGTCAGGCCTCATATGGAGTACTGTGTTCAGTTCTGGAGGACACACCTTCAAAAGGACATTAATAGGCTGGAGGCAGTCCAGAGAAGGGCGACAAAGATGGTACAGGGCTTGCACCACAAACCTTACGAGGAGAGATTAAGGGACCTCAATATGTACTCCCTGGAGGAGAGGAGGGAGAGAGGGGACATGATAGAAACATTTAAGTACCTCAAGGACATAAATAAGGTGCGGAGGGGAGGGCATCTTCCAATACAGAAGGAGTACAAGAACGAGGGGTCATGACATGAAATTGGAAGGTGGCACATTAAGAGGGAATGTGAGGAAGTTCTTCACAGAGAGGGTGGTGGATGCATGGAATGGTCTGCCACAGGAGGTGGTGGGAGTGAGCACTGTAGTTGGATTTAAATATGCATGGGACAGACATAGGAGTACCTTAGAGATAAAGCAGAGGGACAGTCAGAAACTATAATCAAGTACAGGGCTTATGGGCAGACTAGATGGGCTTAGCAGTCCTTATCTGCTGACATTTTCTATGTTTCCATGTTTCTACCATCTTGCCAGTAGCTTCCACCTGTACTTTATCTAACTTCTCCCCCTCTGCTGGAGGTCTGTAGGTTATGCTAGTGCGAATATAGGCTCCATTCCCCATCTCTAGGGTGACCCACAATACCTCTGCTCCCCCCCATAATCCCTGTATCATCATGGCTTTTATGTCTTCTCTCACATAAAGCACCACACCCCCTCCTTTCCTTCCCACTGTGTACCCCCTGACAAAGTGTATGTAACCTGGTATGGGCATGTCGCAGTCATGGTTTTCAGTGCACCATGACTCGGTAATGGCCACAATATCCAGGTCAGCCTTTGACGTTATAGCTTGTAGGTCCAGAATCCTATTTCTTAGATTTCTAGCATTCGCATGCATGGCCTTCCAGATTTTGTTACGACTCTGCTTGCTACCCCCTTTCTTTCCTTCTCCCCCTCTCCCTTTTTAATGCTTCTGTTCCCATCCCCCTTCATTTCTACCATCCTGCTTCCTTTATTAATTTCTATCCTGGGGATTCTATTTCCCTGGGTTTCTCTCTGCTTTCTACTTCAGCCTGGGGGGGGGGGGTCAGTTACAGCCTCCCCGATTTCTTACACTACTCTCCTCGGCCAGTTTTAAATGGTCACCAAAGTAACATCTAAACCATTCACTGAGGACTGTGGTTTTCCTTCTGGATGGATGCAGGCAATCACCCCTGTAGAGGTCCTTATTTCTCCAGGTGGATACACAGTTCCCAGTGGAGCTGATCCTCTCTGCACCATTCCTTCAACCATGATCCGAAGATCTTCATCATAGACATCAGGGTTTTAAATAATTGATTAGCAGTTTTTTTCTTGGGAGTATACTAACTGTACATAAAATATTTATATAGATTTTATAGAAGTGCTGTGTTTGTTAAACACAGTGAGGCAAGAGCTATGCATTTTCACAAAGATTTAGTACTTTTATGAGCAAAACGCTAATCAATTTTTAGAGTTAAATAAATCCCTGGACATGAAGCACCTCAGCAAAAGCCACTGAGCGTGCTACCTGTCTACAACCCCTCCCCAGCTCCTTAAACTCCCCCTTCACTATCCCTGCCCCATCCTTGACCAGGTCTTTAGTCCCCTGGAGGACAATGACATCCACCTCTGCCTTCTGTCTTGCTGCTATATCTACCCTCTGGATGTCCCTTATTAGCGGAGTATGGTCCCTTGACTTAACAGGCCTCCAAATGTAGTGCTTCATCTGATGCCACACCATCTCTGTTGGGTTCAGATCTGGCATCCTGTCCCAATTCACTCCCTGGTCCTTTATGTACACCCCAGATGCTGCATGCTTTTTGGTCATTATCTGTACTAGAGAAAGAACACATGTATACATAAAAACATAGAACGCTCTGTTGGATATCCCTATCATGAACACATAAAAATATAAGTGAAAATTGCTCTGTCTTGAGCCTTGGAAAAGCTGAAGCCCTTCTGCAAACACTCACTCGACAAAGGTCACCAGTGTATTGCACACTATCTCCTCTCTGTAGAAATTGCCATTCATGATAGCACTGAATAGTGGTATTGGTCCTGGACCACAGTGCGAGATGTCATCCCAGACATGTATTTTCAGGGGATGTTTGGGCTGTTTCAGTACAAGAAATCCTTTTTTTCTGAAAAGCCATGGGGCAAAAAGATTGCATCGCTATGGTAGTGTCATCAGTAAATAAATAATGTTCACAAATTGTTCTTTTTCTTCCATCCATACCTTAGCCTGTTCCAGCTGCTTAGGTTTGTTGGTTTCATGAATTAGAGGGCATATACTGTTGGAGGGGAAAAGGATTGTCAGTATCTTGCTCTTTTGCGGTACTGTATAATACATTACCTACAGTACATATGGTACAACACATAGGCCTATATTCATGAGCAGTAATTCCAGTGTTAGCACAACTTCACTGTGCCGTAACTAAAATGATTCAGCAAATCTCCCATGTTGTTCAAATAGCACATTGCTGAATCGAGGTAGGAAGAATTAAGTAAAATGGTTCTAACTCTGGAGGCAATGATCGTGAATATAGGCTGTAGAGTCTTATATAGTCAGTCACTACACTAGCAAAAGATGAAGGGCTTACAGAATAAGGCAGGCTTTAAATTTCTTTTGTGCTATACACGACCCATAAAAATCAATCACATGCATACATGCAGTGAAATTATATCCCTGGCACATGGATATGCCAAGCAATGGGAATAATGGAAACTACCAAGTTATTAGAATATGATCAACTTATTTATCACATGAATAAGCATTTGATAAAACTCTGGCAAACTCCTATCAGTTCTCCGGGAGGAGGAGGCAAGGCATGCACCCTTAGTTGGCGAACAGAGACAAGAGAACTAAGGTCCCAAAACATGTGTCCCAGCATGACTTGAGTTCAGTGTGGTAATGGGAAATGAAAGTGTATGCTGACCTCCAGATAGCACTCTACAGATCTGTATGGGTATATCCCCTGAAGCAGCCACCAAGGCAGTGGTATGTCTGGTGGAATGAGCCCTAATCACAATGGGAGGCTCCTGACTAGCCAAACTAAAGCAGAGGTCGATGCAAGATGTGATTCATCTTGCAGTCATCCACTTTTCTGCCAGTCTGCCAGGCGTAGCTTCACTGTAGGTGCCGAACAGCTGATGAGCCTGTCCATGAACTATAGCCATATGCTCCACATAATATGAGAGGGCTCTCCGCAGGTCCATGGTATGGAGCCTGCAGTCAGCTTCTGAAGTAGGGATGGTAAAGTATACTGGTAATTTATCACCTGGTTAAAGTGAAACTCTGATACCACCTTTGGGAGGAAGTTCAGGTTGGGGTGAAGAACAGCTTTGTCCCAGTGGAAAGCCAAATTGAGTGAGTCCACCAAGAGCACCTGGAGCTCCCCAATCCTTCTGGAAGATGTAATTGCCACTAGGAAGGCTGTCCTCCATGACAGGTGTGACAACTCACACTTGTGCATCATCTCAAAAGGCTTTCCCATCAGCATAGCCTGGACCAGCAGTAAGCCCCACAGTGAAGGTAGATCACGCACCAGAGGGGACAACTAGGCAAGGTCCTTGAAAAAGCACCCGCTCACCTTCTCCTGGGCCACCATCAGCATACTTGCCCATGCCTGGTAAGGAGAGACTGCTGCCAGGTGCACCTTAAGGGTTATCACTCACAGTCCCAGCTTGGAAAAGGACCAGAGGTAGTCCAGGATGCTAGCCACAAGGCAGGCAATGTGATCAAGCGCTTTGCCCTTGCACCAAAAGGAAAATCTCTTCCATTTAAAGGCATAGCACCTACGAGTCAACTCCTCCCTGGAGGCCTCCACAACATGGAGGACATCCTGAGAAAGACCCAGGGCCTGATCTTCTAGCCACTAAGGAACCAGGCCATGAGGTTCAGAGGCTAAAGTTCCAGGGCAGGACCATCTGCTGAAGTCTGGTCACCAGATCTGGGTGGAGAGGCAGATGCTGCGGAGACCTGTTGCTGAGGCTGAGGAAATCCAGGTTCCTGAACTGCCTTTACTAGTCTGGAGCTATCAGGATCATCCATGCCTTGTTCTTCCTGAACTTGACCAGTATTCTGTGTGGATCAAGGGGAAGGGAGGAAAGACATACATGAGGCCTGGGATCCAGGGCCTCATGAAGCCATCCCCCATAATTGTCCTGCACTTTAGGGGTGGACACAAAACAGCCTCAGTTTGGCTTTCCACTAGCAGGCAAACTGGTCCACCGAGGGTAAGCCCCACAGGGAGAGCAGATGGTTCACCACCTCCTGATTCAGAGACCACTCATGCAACATCTCTTCCTATCCAGCTGCTGAGAGCATCTACCAGCTGATTGTTCTTCCTGCAACATGAATCACCAGGAGACTGGTGCCCAGGCTGCGCATTATGATCCAGCTATGCAGTCGATGTGGTCTACCAGGTGAGCTTTCCACCCTACCAGAGATGCATCCATCATCAGCGTGATGACTGGATCTAAGTGGACAAACAGGATTCCTTCCTCCAGATGTTTTGGGACTAGCCACCACTGGATGACATCCCACATTGGCTGAGTCACTGTGACCGGCTGGTCCAAGTGGCCTAGGCATTGAGACCACTGATGGCCCAACTCCCACTGAAGGTGGCACATCCACCAGTGGGCCCAGTGGACCATGTTGGTGCAGGATGCCATGTACCCCAACAGCTGTAGGAAATCCCAGACAGGGCACAAGAGTTCAACCTGAAATGATTGCGCAAAAGAGGTAAGATATGGTGCCCGACCAGTCCATCGGGAGGCGGGCTGTGGCTTGCAGGGAGTCTAGAACCATACAATCTTTTAAAAGAACAAGGTTTTAACAGTGCAATTCCTACTACAATATGTAGATTTTGTCTCTCTCGACCTGTATACTTGCTTAAAGTGCTCAAAGATGTTTCTTTGTCAGAGTGTAGATAAAAGTGTCTCTGAAGGAAAACAAAATATGTCTAAAAAACTCTTTGCCAACCCATTTGTGTGAGGTCACCTAGCTCCTCCTCTGTTTATGAAAAATCATACACCCAGGATATGTTATCATATCAGAACGTAAGATAATTAAGGTTACATCGGCAGAAACTCCTTTCCCCATGTGACTTCCCCAATCAAGTATGTAAATTTCCTTTAATCTATAAGCAGTATCCTCTCTCACACAGACATCAAAGCATTTAGGATTTCACACCAGTGTGCCGTAACCTGGTTTCCTCCTCTAACGTCATAAAATGGATATTGATTTCCCTCTTAGCAGTTAAAGCTATGTTTAACTTAGAAAAACAGGAGACTCTTGATTAAGGCCTGCTCTAGTCTGTAATTAGCTTCTGCCCTTCCAGGTACACCTTGTATCTAAAACCTGTGTGTGTGTGTGTGTGTGTGTGTCAACTCATATGCTGTCTCAGCATCTCTCATGAGAGACAGTCCATAACACATTTTTATATTACAAAAAATCATAGTGTACTCAGAACTGGCTGTCCACATGTCACAATCCTCCCCACCTAGACAGAATTTGGGGGAGCTTCCCAAATCAGTTCACTCCTTATACATGCGAGACAGACCATCTGAGTTCTGGTTTCTGGCTCCAGCTCTATGTACAATTGTCATATCATACCCTTGCAAAGCAAGACTCCATCTTAACAATCTACCATTGGTCTTTCCCATCTGCGTCAGCCAAACCAGGGGGTTGTGGTCAGTCTGCACCACAAAATGCTGCCTATGTAAGTATGGCTCTAATTTCTTTAGGGCCCACACTATGGCAAGACACTCTTTTTCCACAGTGGAGTATGCCTGCTCCCTTGGAAGTAACTTCCTACTCAGGTACACTACTGGGTGATCTGTCCCTTGGCTGGATGTCTGACTCAGTACTGCCCTAATACTGACGTCTGAGGCGTCAGTCTGAACTATAAAGGGTTTGCTATAGTCAGGACTTGTCAAAACAGGAGCACTGCACAGTGCCTCCTTCAGTCTGGTAAAGGCTTCTTCACAGGCTGGGCCCCAGGTAATTTTCTTGGGCATCCTTTTCTTTGTCAGGTCAGATAGGGGAGCAGTCAGGGCACTGTAACTGGGTACACATTTTCTGTAGTACCCTGCTGTCCCTAGAAAACTCCTGACCTGCTTCTGCATTTTTGGTTTGGGCCACGCCTAGATTACCTCTATCTTTATTTGGTTAGGATGGAGCTGTCCCCGGCCTACCACATGCCCGAGGTTTGCCACCTCTCCCATGGCCACCTGGCACTTCCCTGCTTTGACAGTGAGCCTGGCCCTCTGTATCCTGCCCAGCACTTCCCTAAGGTGGGAAAGGTCTTCCTCCCAGCTGGTACTAAAGATGGCAATGTCATCCAGGTATGCCACGGCGTACTCCTTAGCACCATTTAACACCTGGTTCACCAACCTTTGGAAAGTGGCCAGGGCGTTCTTCATTCCGAAAGGCATTACTTTAAACTCAAATAAGCCTATCGGAGTGATGAAGGCTGACCTTTCCCTAGCTCTGTCTGTCAACTCTATCAGCCAATACCCCTTGGTCAGGTCAATGGTCGTAAAGTAGGTCGCCCCTCCCAGCTTGTCCAGGAGTTTGTCCGTCTGGGGCATTGGGTGGGCGTCTGACTTCGTGACTGCATTCAGTCCATGATAGTCCCACAGAAATGAGTAGAGCCATCTAGCTTAGGCACAAGGACTATGGGTGAGGCCCAGGGGCTGTGGGATCTCTGGATTACCCCTAAATCCAGCATCTCCTCTACTTCCCTCCTAATGTCCTTTTGAACAGTCTCTGACACCCAATATGCTGTCTGCTGTATGGGTGTCTGTGTTCCTGTCTCCACATCGTGTCGCTAAGGGGGTTAGTCCAGGCTTGGCGCTAAACAATGGGGAAAAGTCTGCTAAAGCCTTCCTTACTTTCTGGATCTGGTCTGGGGCCAGCTGGGGAGACAATTTTACTGCCACCACAGAGGACTCCCACTTACTTTCTTCCAGCAAATCCAGAAGGGGGTCTCCTTCGTCCGTCCCCTCCCCAGGACTACACACTGCAAACACCATGTCAGCCCTATTTGCATATGGCTTCATCCTGTTGACATGGTACATCCTTTCCATCTGTCTTCAGTCAGGTATCTCCACAATATAGTTCACATCATTTACCTTCCTAACCACTTTGTACGGTCCTGCCCACTCAGCCTGCAGCTTGTCTTTCCAGACCAGAATAAGGACCATGACTTCCTGACCCACCATGTATGAGTGAGCTCTGGCTCTGCCGTCGTACCACACTATTTGTTTCTGTTGGGCAGCTGCCAGGTTGCTCTGGGCTGTCCCCATAAGCTCTTCAGCCTTTCCCTAAACTTAAGGATGTAATCCACAATGGGAGTTTCCTGGGTGGCGTGCTTGCCTTCCCAGTCCTCCCGAATCAAGTCTAGGGGCCCACTTACCCAGCGTTCATATAAGAGTTCGAAGGGGGAAAATCCTGCCGACTCTTGGGGCACCTCCCTGTATGAAAACAACAGGTGGGGAAGGTATTTCTCACAGTCCCTCCCATGCTGTTCAGCAAACGCCCAGAGTATTGACTTCAGGGTACCATTGAATTGTTCCACAAGTCCATTGGCTTGTGGGTGATACTGTGTCGTGCATCTCTGCACCACCCCACACTTCTCCCATAAACATTTCATCAGGTCCGACATGAAGGAACCCCCTCGATCGGTGATAACCTGCTGTGGAAACCTAACACGGGAGAAAATCCCAAGTAAGGCATCTGCCACTTTGTCTGTCCTCAGTGACGATAGGGCGACTGCCTCTGGGTACCAGGTGGCATAATCCACGACAGTCAGGATGAATCCCTTCCCAGAGGAGCTGAGGTATTTAAAGGCCCCTCAATATCCATTCCCACCCTCTGGAATGGCTCCTGTACTGTGGGCAATGGAATCAGGGCAGCTTGGGTTTTCTGGCCCGCCTTCCCTATTTCTTGGCACCGGTGACAAGACCTGCAATACTTCTTCACCTGCTGGGTGAAGTTAGGCCAATAGAAATTCTGGGCCAACCTTTGTATCGTGCACATGATTTCCAGATGACCAGACAAGGGAATATCATGTGCAATCTTGAGCAACTGGTCACAATACCCCTGGGGAATGGCAAGCTGCCTGCCTAGCATCCCTCCCTCTGTCTGTACTGCCTGAGTATACACAAGTCAATTTTCCCAATAAACCTTATGTCTGCCATCACCTCCCTGTGTGCCATCCTAGTCTGCCCAAGCCCTCAGCTTCTCTAAACTAGGGTCACTTCTCTGAGCAACTGCGAACCCCTCACACATTCCCAAGGCATGGGACAGGTCCCCTTCAGTCGCTAAACTAGGGTCCCTAGCACTAGCGTCAGGGCACTCAGGATCACTGTAAATCCCAACCCTCTGACAATGGGTCACCCCTTCCTCTTTGGAGTAACCCTCTGCAGCTGTGTAGTTACTTGCTACTGGGGAAATGTCTACCCCCTTTTCGTTAGTCTCCCTATCTGGAGACACAGGCTGGGGAACCAGCCTCTCAGTGGTTTCCACAATGGTTTCTGTGGGGTTCAGGGAACTACAATTTTCCCTTGCCGCTTGGCTATGGGTAACTGTACACACCATCCCCTGTTTTAGATTGTTGCCCAGGATCACATCCACTGCTAAGGGTTTGGCTACAGCCACCTGTTGCACAGCTCCCCCTGTTTCACCCCAGTCCAGGAGAACACTAGCGAGGGGCATTGTTTTCGCCTCACCAGTAAAGTCCTGTACAGTGATGTATTTATTGGGTATAAGCTGACCAGGCTCTACTAGATCCCCTTTTACCAAGGCCAAGGATGCCCGTGTGTCCCTTAACCCTTGTATCTGTACACCATTCACCATGACTGGGTGCATGTGTTCCTTCATGTTCACAGGCATGCTTCCAGGGACACACAAACAACCCACTTCTTTTCTAGTACCATTCTGTGTATTATTGCTCATTCTTTTGGGACACTGTCTGGCAATATGTCCAGTTTCTTTACATAACCAACATTCACTTCTCTTTTTTCTCTGAAACCTGGGACTAATTGATTTTGGTGGTGGCAGTGAGGGTTTTAGCTGCCCTGAAGGTGCGCTTTTCCCTTTCTGTGCTGCCACGACCGCCCCATTTGCTATCAGAGCAGGTCTACTCTTGGCATAGTGGTCCGAAAGTTCAGCAGCCTCTTGCACTGTTTTGGGATCTCGGTCCTCCAGCCAGGTTTTTAGCTCTACTGGGCATGCCCAATAAAACTATTCTAACAAAACCACATTTTCAATTTTATCAACAGAGTTTGCCTCAATTCCTTCCCACCGTTTTAAAAACTGACATTGTTTCATGGCTAGCTCCTCATAGCTCGTGTCAGGGCTTCTCTTGAGCTTACGGAATTTAGCTCTGTATGATTCAGCGGTTAATTAAAATTTTTTTAACAGTGCAACTTTAAGTTTGCTGTAATCATCACTGTCCTCATTGTCCATTTGACCCAATGCATCCCGAGCTTTCCTGGTAAGTAGCGGGGACAGCTGGAAGCTCCAGGACTCTCTAGGAATTTTAGCCTGAATACAAACTTTTTCAAAAGAATTTAAAAAGGCATCCATATCCTCCTCCTCTTTAAATTCGGCTATCAATTTGGAGTTCAATTTGTAACCCAGTCCTGCAGTCCCAGTTAAACCCAAGCCACTTACCTGTTCTTGTGCCGCTGGTTGGAGTAGTAGCTTCTCCAGTTTGTGTTGCCTCTGGCGCTCCTGCTCCTCACAGTCAGCGTCTCTCTGCTCTCGCTCTACCTCTTGGCGTTCTCGCTCTGCCTCATGGCGTTCTCGCTCTCTCTTCTCCTCTGCAGCTCGCTGACACTCACGCTCCTCATGGTCTGCCTCCCACTGTTGCTGCTCTGCCTCTCGTTGCTCTCATCCTCTCTTCTCCTGGAACTTCAGCTCCATCCTGCACAACTCAATTTGCAGCCTGAGTACTTCTGGATCCAGGATACTGGTGACCCTCCCCTGCTGCTGTGGCACTTCACTGACAGTGGCCCTGTTGCCCTCCTCATCAGATCTGGACACTGCACTGGCTGCTAGCCCTGCCATACTCGAAGTTTGGTCCTTTTCAGTCACGGTCTGTGGCTCATTGCTCTGGGTATCTGCTACCATCAGGGCATCCACTAAGTTCTGTTTGCTGGCTTTCGCCTCGAATGGGACTCCTCTATCCCCGCACAACTGCTTTAAGTAGTCTATAGTGTGCCTGCTGTAGTTGGAAGCCATCTTCCCTAACTACTGCTACTCTGACTTGCACTTCAGGAGAAAAAAAAAAACAGGTAGGAACTTGACTGTACGCCAAGTGATATAGTTCTGTCTCCTTTTTAAAAAAATAAATCACTGCCTTTTTCTTTCTTTGCAAGTGAGCTGACGGTCTCAAGCTGACACACTGAACAATAAAAGCTTGTAATACCAAAATTTTTCGCACCACTTCCAACCAATCTGTCACAAACCCACTCAGCAGGTCAGCCCTCTACTCCCAAAGTGCCAACCTCCGAGCGCAGTCTTGTGAACAGTTAACAGAAACAAGGTAACCCTCTTGTCTGTTTTGTGGGTTCGAATCAACCTTTGGTCTCAGTTCTGGAGGGATTCAAACTGTGAACCTCTTGTTAACGTACTCAATGCACAGGCTCAGATAATTCTGTCTTTGTGGGGGCCAGATATCTTTGCCTACGGGCACCTAACCAGGTGTACAAAATGAACCCTTAAAAACTCTAATAAAGACCTCAGATTACTCTTACCTTTTCCAGGATGGTATCACCATTCAAGCTTATGCACAGTGTCTGCTTTAACCATATATACTTCACTTGTTAAAGAAAATAAATTCAAAGACAGACCAAGTAGGCTCTAAAAATAGAGTTTTACTAAAATAGATAAAAGTATGTAAAACATAAAATACAGAACCATTATATCACAAGAACCATACAATCTTTTAAAAGAACAAGGTTTTAACAGTGCAATTCCTACTGCAATAATTAGATTTTGTCTCTCTCGACCTGTATACTTGCTTAAAGTGCTCAAAGATGTTTCTTTGTCAGAGTGTAGATAAAAGTGTCTCTGAAGAAAACAAAATCTGTTTAAAAAACTGTCTTTGCCAACCCCTTTGTGTGAGGTCACCTAGCTCCTCCTCTGTTTATGAAAAATCATACACCCAGGATATTTTATCATATTAGAAGGTAAGATAATTAAGGTTACATCAGCAGAAACTCCTTTCCCCATGTGACTTCCCCAATCAAGTCTGTAAATTTCCTTTCATCTATAAATAGTATTCTCTCTCACACAGACATCAAAGCATTTAGGATTTCACACCAGTGTGCTGTAACCTGGTTTCCTCCTCTAACGTCATAAAATGGATATTGATTTCCCTCTTAACAGTTAAAGCTATATTTAACTAAGAAAAACAGGAGATTCTTGATTAAGGCCTGTTCTAGTCTGTAATTAGTTTCTGGCCTTCCAGGTAACACCTTGTATCTAAAACCTGTGTGTGTGTGTGTCAACTCATATGCTGTCTCAGCACCTCTCATCAGAGACAGTCCATAAGACATTTTTATATTACAAAAAATCATAGTGTACTCAGAACTGGCTGTCCATGTGTCACACCAACTAGTCATCCAGGAAGGAGTATACCCTGACCCTTAGGCACTGCAGGTGGGCCACAAACTCTGCCATGCATTTGAAGACCCTTGAAACTGAGGAGAGGCTAAAGGACATGACCTGGAACTGGTACAGGACCCCTTCACTCAGAAATGGAGGTACTGGTGGGACATGTGGACAGGAATGTGGAAGAATGGATTCTGGAGGACCAGTGAGCAAAACCACATGTTCTTCTCTAGCAATGATATAATCTGGCTCAGAGTGACCATCCAGAACTTGCACTTCCACATGTACTAATTGAGATAATGTAGATCCAGTATGTGGTGCCAGCCCTCCCATGCATTTCAGGATCAGAAAGTATGTGGACAGGTAATCCTGACTAGCCAGGTTGTCCGGGGCATGGACTATTGCAAGGAGCTGAGCAATGTCTTCCCTGATGGTGGCCAGCATGTTGTGAGACACCCTGGACTCTCGAGGTGCATGGAGGTAGTAGGGCAGGAGAGCCTCGAAATCAAGAGACAGTCCTCTTCCCACAACATCCAACATCCTTGTGATAGTGGACCAATGTGGCAAGAATTGACATAGCTAGCCTCTGACTGGGAAAGTGGTCAGGTACAGGACAGGTGGAGGGATGACACTCCTCAGCTCATCACTGGGCAACTTTTAAGGGGCACTGGTGGCTGCTGCCAGGGGGCACCACTAACCTTTCCCCCCTACCTAGTACCTTGGGCCCTAGACCTCTGCTTGGGGCACCAGGCCTGAAATTGCACCTGCTGGGGCTGCGGCCAGGATGGCTGTGACTGAAAGGACTGGAACTAGAAAGCCTGTTTCTTCGGCTTCCTTTTCTGGTCCTTCTGGGATGAAGTCACCAAGTCAAGGGTGGTGTTGGACTTCTCAAGCATAATGGGATGTCCTTCCACCCCAGGACTAAAGAGGTCGATGCCTAAGAAAGGGACGTTGGCCATCTTTTGTTGGGTGTCTGTCATAAAGGTGGGCAAATGCAGCCAAGCTCTGCAGCACATGGACACAGTCACTGCACCCAAATAGGTGCAAGAGTCAGCCATGTCCAAGGCTGTCTGCAGCTGGTGTTCAGCAAGTGATGGACCATGGTCTCTGGTGAGCTCCACTGCCACCAACTGCTCTGGATGTATGTGAGGGAGGATTGCGCCAAAGTTTCCCATCAGGGAATGACCATAATTAGCCATCATGATGGCATAGTTAGCATGACAGAGACCCACAGTAGCTGCAGCAAACACCTTTTTGTGGCATGCTCAATCTTGCTGGACTCCTTGTTCAGAGGCTTGTCCACATTCTCCTGGTGTCTGGACTTCTAGAACACTAAATCCATGACCAGACCTTCGGCCAAAAGGTGGTCCAAAAACTCTGAAAGGGAGCCTGTAGGGACTACATACTTGTGAAACATTTGGGCTAAGGGTGATGGACAGTATGCTGGATTCTGCCAGAGCTGCAGGGCCAGTGCCAAGATGGCCTCAGCTACTGGAAAGGTAACCCTTGGGGATTCATCCCAGTCCAAAATGTCCATAAGAGGGTACTTAGCCCTATTCAGAACTGGCTGTAATAAGATCAACTTGGGCTGTAAGATAAGCTGGAGCAGCCCATTGAAGGACACCGGCCCATGGTTTGTGGAAGGCTCCTTGACTGAGCCCTTGTCAAAGAGCTGAGTGCATAAGGAGGCCATGGACTCCTGAGCTGAGTCATTTGATGACTCCTTGAAGATGGCCCCCAGTCATTGTTCACCATGGACCTCCTGGGAATAATCACCTAGGGTAATCTGAGTCAACAGCTGGCCTGGCAAGCCAGGGGTTGAACGGCTGGCTGTCTTGGTTGGTGCACCAGTTGGCAGCTGTTGTGGTAGTGGCTGCACCATAATCAGCTGAGAAGCAGTTGTGGGTTGCACCTGTGGAACCTGGACCACCGGAGCAACCACGGGTGGCTGCCAGGGGACCAAAAGTCCTTGGATTAGAGCCCTGCTTTGTCCTATGATGGCCCACTGCTGCCAGAGAAACTCCTCGTAGCAATGGCACAACTTCCAGTGGTGCCTCTTCTCACCTGAGGCTGAGAAGGATGAGGGTCATCCATGGTAGTGCCTCCAGTTGAGTGACTTCAAGAGCATGAAAACCTCGACTGCGATCTCAACCGCAACCTCGACTGATGACTAGCCAGGTAATGGCGAGAGGGGTCTTCCTTAGGTTAGTTGTAGAAGATGCGCCGACCAACATTTTGCAACAATGATGCTGAAGACCTGACCCCAGATGGAGGCTGCTCCCTGGAAGGATTGACCAGGGTCGTCGATTGGCCCACGTCCTACTGAGTGAGGACTGGGAGCATTGAAGTCTACGAGGCCAACTCCTTAGCCTCATCTGACAACTGACTGACTGGGTTGAGAAAAATTTCAATGACTTGGTCGACAGGAGCCAAGGTCACCTATATCAACAGCAAAGCCAAAGAGCCTTTGACCTGCCCAACCAGTGCCTTGGCCAAGAGGCACTCGACAGCCATCGCACAGTCAGGCAGGTTGAGGAACTAGGAGGACTGCGCTCTCTCCCCATCCCACGATGGGTGATGGCGGTGTGAAGATTTGGTTTTGGATTCAGAACCATGGAGAGCAGGGTTGTCCCCCATGGTCTGGATGGACCTGCAAATGTCATGGAACTGGTCTATGAAAGTCCTTTCTGGTGCTCGCCCCAGGTGGGAACAGTGCCGAGACTGAGTAGGTACCTGCTGCAGTATCCGCTGCTTCCACCTCAACGGTTGCAAGCTGAGCAGCAAACCTGGCTACAGCCAAGGCCTTTTTGCATCCCTTAAGGTGATCCTTGGGATCCTGTTCCAAAGGCTGAGCCAGTGCAAGCTGGAATGTCCTATCCTTGAGGGACTCAGGAAGCATGGATAGGCATAGGCTACACCCAGCCACATCGTGTTGCCTGCCCAGGCAGTACAAACACATGTCATGCGGCTCAGTGACTGACATCTTCTGGTGGCACTGAACACAGAATTTATATCCCGGTTTCTTGTGTTCTATTTTTGGTCCAGAGACAGAGCCAAAAGAACCATGAAATGGCACCAAAGTAACTTCAAAAACCTTGAAAGGAAAGGTTCTCCAATGGTGCATTAAAAATCCTAAGTGGAGCACAAAGAAGTTGACCTGTTCTTCCAGGGGAAAGAAAGATCTGATGTCACAGGGCTGAGGTTGGGGATATATCCACTGGTGTGGTGGGAGGAGCTTACCTTAAATATGTTCCAGGCAGTCACCGAATTCCAGTGGCACTATCAGAGGGTAGATAAGTGAACCATAGCCACACCCTTAGAAAAAATATTTCAATTGAATCTTTAGACGTATTCAGGATCAGGAAAACTTAATTCCTAACCATTCTCTTGTTTCTAGACCACATTATAAATTTGACAACTCTTATATATTAAAAACAACAGTAAACTAGAAAAGAATGTATTTATTCTTAGACAGAATGATGAGTCTCCGCTGACCAATTCCAAACATAATCGTTTATGATATTTTATAATACTTGAAATTATAGGCATAGAAACTTAAAATGTTTTTAGGCTGCTTGTCTGTGCAGTGGTAGTGCACTGATGACCTAGGTGTAATACTGAGTCAAGGTTGTCAGGGTCAGGCCTGTGGAGGTGAACTGAGCATCCCAGAGGATGCTGTAATCCTTGGAAGAGAGAGACTGACCAGCTCCGGTGCTGTACTGCCACCTGTGTGACCATAGGTGGTAGTATAGTGGAAGCGGATCATGGGAGGGAGGAGAGCGATGTGCTCAGCATGCTCATAGTGCCTGAACTTGCACGTGCCCTCACAACGGCATCCACAGAGTAGAAAACAGAATGAAGCTGGGAAGCTGAATGAGGGTCCGACCCTTCATAGGCCCCATACCGGCAACATGGTCCACCCCAAGAACTGGATCCTATGTACAGCAGAATGAGAGGGGGAGGGGTGGTAACCTGTTGGAGCAGAACAGGGATGATGGTAAGCCCATGGGAGGCAAGGTGATAGAGCTGGGGGTGGGGTGGATTTGGGGTGGGACCAGAGGAAGAGCCTCACCGATGGGAGAGAAAAAAATTTTGTTTTGTTTTTTAAATAAAAGCTTGGAGTCTGATCAACATGAATATATCCTAACAATGCAGTTTTCACATGTCACTACATGTCTATATATCTCAATACAATAGTTTGTTAAAAATAACAGGACTTGCCAGCCCGGTGGTGCTGAGGGTTGAGGTGCTGGACGCCAGACCTCATGCCAAGCTGGCGACCCTGGTTCGGACGCAAGCCTGGGCTGCCAGGTGCTGGCAGGGGAGGGATAGGATTGAGCATCCGGAGGACTGCTCTCCTATCCTAGGGAGGGATCCAGGGAACCACCGCTCTGTAGCGGCCCTAGTGGCAACCTGGGGCACTACTAGAACAGTGCCAGCAAGGGGGCAGAGTGCAGCAAATGTCGGCACGTTGTGCCCAGACATCATTGCACACCCGCACTCCACAGGGGCATAAAAACTGGAGGAAAAAGTGGCGCAGGTTGGGCAACATGATCTTCCAACCTCCGTGGCCCGACCCGAATGGTGCCCCTTCATCTGGATCCGACTTGGTGAGTTGAGCTGGCATAGCTCCTTGCTGCCCCACCACGGGGGGGTAATCCGTGGAGGAATCGAGGAGGCGGCCTGATATCGGGTTTGGGGCCGGGTGGGGCTGTCAGAATGACATGCCGACCAGTTCCAATGGAGAAGAAAATATACACACACACACACACACACACAAAAAAAATAACAGGACTTTAAACATTTAGTGAATCATTTTATATTTTTATGCAGTATATCGATATTTGGTAGCTGGATCAAAATATTATATCAATATCAACTTACCTGACTCCAAACTTTTAATAAAAAAAAATTAAGTTTCCAGCCCTAATAGTTTCAGAGTTATCCCATTGAAAGAAATTATCTTTTAAAAGGACAAACAAATGGTGTAGTTTCTGTATTAGTCCTTATAAGAACAGATCCAGAAGCAAATGAGTTGATACCTTTCATTGGACCAACATACATGTTACACAAAAAAGAACAAAGTGCTCTGATAACCTTTGCCCTTCAGGGGCTTCTCAGCTAAAAGCATACTGGTGTTAATTAGCTTCTCTGACGCAAACTTCTGTTATGTTTTAAATGTATATGTTAAACCAATGAGAATTATTTCTGTTTTTTCAACATTATCTGGGTGTGTGGGATTTTCTAAATAACTGTCATAAAGATTCTGAAGAAACATAGAAACATAGAAGTTGACGGCAGATAAGGACCGCAAGGCCCATCCAGTCTGCCCATTTCTTTTTTCTACCTTATAAATGTGCCATCGGCCTTTGCTCTGTCAGTGGCCTATCTATTCATAGTCATTTGTATTGCTCCCTTATGCCTATCCCATGCCTGTTTGAAGCCCTGCACTGTATTCATAGCCACCACTTCTTGTAGTAAGCCATTCCATGCATCCACCACCCTTTCTGTGAAAAGAATTTCCTCACATTCCCCTTAATCGGCCCCTCTAATCTCATGCTGTGTCCTCTTGTCCTGCTATTTTTCTTATATTGAAACATGTTAGACTCTTTCACCTTGTTAATGCCCTTAAGGTGTTTGAATGCCTCGATCATATCACCTCTCCTCCTTTGCTCAAGGGTATACATATTGAGCTCTGTTAATCTGTCCTCATATGTCTTCTGATGCAGTCCCTGCACCATTTTGGTTGCCCTTCTCTGGACTGCCTTAATTTGGTTAATGTCCTTATGAAGGTGTGGCCTCTAATACTGCACGCAGTACTCCCAGGTGGGCCTAACCAGTGTCTTGTAAAGAGGGATTATTACCTCCTCTTACGACTTGTGATACCCCACTAATACACCCTAACACCCCCAGCCTTACCTACTGCTTTAGAGGTCTGCTTGGATGATTTCAGGTCATCAGTGATGATGATGCCCAAGTCTCTTTCTTCCTTTGTGACTGCTAGCAACTCCTCCCAGCCTATAGGTGGCTTCAGGTTTCTCTTCCCTATGTGCATGATCTTGCACTTTGCATTAAACCCAGTTGCCACTCTTCTGACCATTTTGCTAGTTTATCCAGATCTCTTCTCATTTTGCCCACCCCATCTGGTTCATCTACTCTGTTGCAGATCTTGGTGTCATCTGCAAACAGACAAGTCTTACCTCTAGTCCATCTGCAAGGTCACTAATGAAGATGTTGAAGAGGACTGGCCCCAGGACTGATCCCTGAGGCACCCCACTTGTGACTTGCATCTCTTCTGACTGTATACCATTTACCACCACTCTCTGTTTTCTGCCCGACAACCAGTTTGTCACCCAGTTGACCAACTTCTGACCCACCCCGAGCCTAGCCAGCTTATTTATCAATCTTCTATTATTTATCTAATCTTCTAGAAGGACCTGGTTGGTCCAAAAGCTAAAGCACTTTGTTCTTTTTCGTGTAGCATCTATGTTGGTCCAATAAAAGGTATCAAATTATTTGCTTTTGGATCTGTTCTTTTGAAAGGACTTACTCTGGAACTGTTACAGGCTAGAAACTTAATTTTTTTAAATTAAAAATTAGCTCTGTTGATTCTGTTTTTTTATTTGTAGATACTATAAATCTTTAACTTTTTCTGAATTTTGTTAATGCTACCCATTATGTAATTAGAAATTGTGTAGTTACATTTTTTTTGTATCATATAATATTTGATTGAGTTTTTAGTTTTGTTACCATACATCAATACATCAATACAACAGGTTACACAAGTTACAAACAACACACAGGTGTAAAACATAAAATAAGTAGAAAGTAGTGACATATAACTATCGGTGTCAGGCTACCTTGTATAGGAACTGAACCATCTAATTACTCTTATCATTAATGTGGTACCATATGGCAGAAGTTGCCATTCTATGAGTGCTGCAGTCTCACATCCTAGGTTAAACACAGCAAATAAAGAGTGATATAAATGGTATATCAACCATGTGGGGTTTAATACAGGACATTTACATAGCTGGCAAGACTGCTCTTAGATTCTAGTTCAACGGTTAAATGCATTACATCATGTATATACATTAGGTGAGCAACCTGTAGAAGAGACAGAGGAGAAAATAGAAGTAGTAGAACTACAATCAGACAAGGTGGTGTGAGAACTCCTTCCCTACGAGACTTCTGTACAATAGGGCATGAGGGGGAGGGGTCAGGATATGGGAGGGTTACTTGGTGAAGGCAAGGGGACATTACAGATGTGGGAATGAAGATAAGGGTCCGATTTCTTATGGTATTTCGTCAGACTGCCCTTTCCGACAGTTGTAATTCTTTCAAAGATGGCTAATCTAGCAACAGCCACTCTCTAGGCAAGAATTAGAGGGGGGAGATGTCTGCTGCCACGTCATGAGGATGTCTCTTTTAGCCTCCATCACTGCCACCAGAGTCCAGGCTTTTAGTGGGGGGGATAGAGGGTCTAGAGTCATGGTGTCCCCCAACAGGATTGTGTATTGAGAGGAGAGAATCTTTTGACCCACAATTCGAGAACAATCCTCCAATACTAAAGCCCAGTCCAACCCCCCCCCACACACACACACACACCATACTCGACAAAGCCTTCTGGAGCTGCTCCCCCCCATCACAGCCCCTCCCCATTTCACTATCCCCCACCTCTCGCTTCCTCTGCGGTTCGTTTCAAACCCAATCCCCCTGTTTCACTGTCACCCAGCCTCTTGCCATCTGGGACAGCGTTAAACCCTATGCAGTTACTCTGCCATAGTCTATCAACGGATTTGGAGGTTTCCAGGGGTGTGCTACCTAGGGCAACCAATTAGAAATAGCTTAGTATTCAGTTACAACTGCTCAGATTTTTTCTCCTATTTGTCTAATTGTCATGTAATCGCTCTTTAATGCCTAAGGCCTAAGGCCCGCAGCACCCACCCCCTGGATGCCCCCCTGCTGCCTGCCCTGGCTCCCCATGGTTGCTACTCATCCTCGCCTTCCCGACCCTTCTAACCCTGCCCATTCCTTACTCACCTATGGCCTCCTCCCCATCCCAGCCTACCCCCGGAAGTTGACATACTACCACCCCCTGGTCAGAGCCTTGGTCTTCCTACTACGCCTATCGGGTAATATACATCCAAACCCAGGCCCTGCCCTCCAGCCCACCAGCTGGGTCCACCGGTCTCCACATAGCCTCCATGAACATGTGCAGCCTACTGAAAAAATCTGATGCCCTCCAGTGCTGGGCCATGTTACATCAACCAGACATCATAGCCCTGGTTGAAACCTGGCAGTTCAAATCCAACCCTGACTCCTTTGTCTCCCTCCCAGGCTATACCCTATACCGTGAGGACCAGTAGGCAAATGCGGAGGTGGCTGTGCAATCTATACCAGGGACACAATCATCGGACAAGTGCTCCCTGCCCCCGCTCTTGTAAATGGAACACAGGCCCTTACCCTCAAACTTGCTCCTGACCCCTCCAGGGGCCCTCTATATCTCACCACTGCCTACGTTCCCCCAAAGAACCAGAATCCAGTGCTGATATCTTTAACAGAATATCTTGCTACCCTCTACCACAAGGCGGAACAAATCCTAGTGGGGGACCTTAACGTGAACTGGCTCAGCGCCTCGTCTTCCACTACCCGAGATTCTTTCGCTGCCCTAGACCTGACACAACAATACCTTGCTAGCCCACTAGAGTAAACCCAAAGAGAGGAACCAGTACCCTTCTGGATGTCATTATCACCAACCGCCCCAACAAAATCCATAACATCCAGGTCCTCCCATAATCCCTAAATGACCACTCCCCTATCCTATTCCTTTGGGTGGCCCCCACTCCCAAACCCACAGCCCTGACCACACTCCGCAGGTGCCTCTGACCTGGTGGGCTGATAAAACTCAAACAGTTACTCACCTAGATTAATTGGTCCCCCATTCATTATGCACCCGACATAGACACTGCCCCCGCTTTTTTCTCCCAAACCTTTAACAAAGCCTGTGACCTCTTTGCACCCCTCACAAGAATTCGATCCAAAAAACGCAATGCACCCTGGGTTACCCCTGCCCTACTACAAATGATCAGAAATAGGGATAGCCTCTGGCACCTTGCCACTGAAACAGGCCGGATGGCTGATAGACAGGCCTACAATGCTCCACGGAACAGGTGCACATGGGCCATCCGTAAAGCCAAGGCCGACCATTACCAGGCCACCCTCACCTCCTCCTGGGGGTGTGCCTGGACTTTCTGGGACAATGTTAAACAACTAAATGGGAAATCACGCTCCCCTCCCCCATCCCAGCTCACTATTGATGGCTCTACCTCCACCGACCCTGCCTGCATAGCAAACTGCCTTAACACCTCCTTTACTGACCTTAGCTCTGTCCTCCCCAGTAATTTCTTTGACCTCCCCCCACCTACCTCCCCTGTCCTCCAACACCCCAGCTTCCACCTACGTAAGGTATCTGCCCAGGAAGCCAGACCTCTCCTAATTAAAGCACTAAATAGCAATAGTCCCAGCAGCGACTCTCTGGACCCCAGTATCCTCCGGCTGGTGCTGGATGAAGTCCTTGCCCCACTCACCAGCCTACTTAATCGATCCCTCTGTCTGGGGCAATTCCCCTCTGCATGGAAAACAGCCATAGTCACACTCATTCATAAAGGGGGGGACAGGTCCTCCGCTGGGAACTACCGACCAATCTCCACCCCCCAAAGCCCTAGAAAAAATGGTGACCATTCAAATCACCGAATATCTGACTAAGCATAACATCTTATGCCCGGAGCAGCACAGTTTCTGTGTAGGTCACAGTACAGGCACTGCACTGGTTGAGTTCTCCAATTTCCTACACTCCTCCCTGGAAGCCAGCTCCCTAGCTGGTGCAGTGTTCATTGACCTCTCAAAGGCCTTCGACACTGTCTCCCACCCTCTTCTGCTGGATGCCCTCTGCCACACTGGTTTCTCTGCTGGCCCCCTTGTCTGGTGCACTAGCTATCTATCCACTTGCTCCCAATGTGTAAAAGTCAATGGGACTCTGTCCAAAACTCGTCCTATCTGCTCAGGTGTACCCCAGGGCTCCATCCTGGGCCCCCTACTCTTCTCACTCTATCTAAACACCCTGCCCAGCGCATTCTCTGGCAAAATTCTTAGGTATGCAGACGATGCTGTCATCTTTGCCACCCACTGCAATCCCATCTCCTTCCAGGACACCCTGCAACAATCCTACAATGATGCCGAAGCCTGGTTTAAAGAGCGCATACTCATCATTAATCTCAAAAAAATACAAAACAATGCTTTTTGCCCACCCCCAAAACAAAGCCTGCAACTTCCAACTCCCTATCCTCCCTAGTACCAAATAACCGCTTGAACAAGTCTGCTCCTACAAATACCTTGGGGTTACTTTTGATTCAGCCCTCACCAACCACACCCACATTGATGTCCTTGCATCCGCCACTAATACACGACTTGGCATCCTCTACCACTATAAAAACTGCCTCCCCCCGATGCTCTCCGACTTGCGGTTACATCTTCAGTACTATCCCTTGTCGACTATGGCCTGACAGTCTATGGTGCTGCTGACACTACCGCCCTCAACAAAATTCACCTCACCCCTAAACAAGGCCTGTAGGCTGATTACGGATGCCCCCAGGCTCACACATACTTGTCAACTCTATGATGAGGCAAAACTGCTTAACCTAGATGAACGGCTACGTTATCAAACCTGCCTCCTCACAAAAAAAACTCTACTTGGGCCATCCCCTCCCCGGGTAACAGCCTCCATCCGCCACGCCCAACCCACTGTCGCAACCCGAACCTCCAACAAGACCACTCTACTGGTCCCCAGATCCAGGACCACCCATGGTCAGAGGTCTTTCTGCTACAGAGCTCCATCCTGGTTTAACTCTCTCCCTGCTCCCATCTCCAATGCCCCCACAATCTCCAACTTCAAAACCGCCCTTCGGAGCCAACTGTTTAACACTCGTAGCTACTCCTGTCTCTAAATGTGGCCTCGATCTTCTCCACACTTGACAATGCCCACTGGGTGGCACTCCATTTCACCCCCCCCCCCCACTTTGTCCCCTGTTGCTTATTGCCTCTGCTATTACCAGCATGTGCTCAGCTGTGTTCATTGTAATTGCTACTAAATTGTATAAATGTATGAAACCATACTGTGTAACTTTAAGTCAGTAGGCTTTTATGCTGTAACCTGAATTCTGTTTTTGTCTGTACTCAATGTGACGAGGTACCTTTGGAAATGAGCCTCTGGCTCAAAGGTTGTAAACCGATGTACAAATAAATAAATAAATAAATAATGATCAGGCCTCTGTAACCACTGAATATGTGTATTGTCTTATTGTCCACCCTGACGTGGAACCTTTGTAAAAGAGCTCACGCTCAAAGGTCTTTCCGAAATACTAATTAAACAATTAATTAAATGAATGTTTGGGCAAGTCCAGAGGATATGGAGAAGATGGGCCAGGGAGGCCTGGCATCTCCAGCATCTGTCATGGGGGAGCACTTTAAGTTTGCACAGCTTGGCCGGAGTCCTGCACCAACACAGAAGAATTTTCATCTGTATTAACTGACTTTTGGCATCAATATATAGGATATGGGTGGCTTTAAGCCAGGATTCCCAAAGTTGTACAGGTATGGGGTGTTGGAGTTCCGCTTTCCAGGTCAGCCTGCAGCTGTGAGTGGTATCTGGCTGAGAATCCCTTAACGTTTTGTAAATAAGTCCAACCAAACCTTGGCCTTTCTTGGGTTGGTGAATGGAGGTAATACAACTCCATGCAGAGTCCTCTGGGTATTTAGCCAATATGGGGTGCAAAGCACTTCTTAACTGTAGATATCTCCAGAAGTCATGGGCTATTAAGTTAAAGCACCTTTCTAGCTGTTCATAGGCCATCAGGGTTTTGTTATCTGGGAGGAGCAGATCCCCTACAGTATGAATTCCTTTTTGGGCCCAGTGTTGCCAGAATATCGGCTTATGATCTGTCAAAATAAGTTTGTTATTCCAGAGGGGGGCATATTTAATGGGGGGGGGGTATGACGATTGAGGGCCATTTGAAAGGTGCATGGCTTGGCGCCATGCTTTACAAGTACTCAACATGACTGGGGTGAGCTGGTGGAACGTATGCTTTCTATCAGTAAGCAAGGAGAATAAAGAGTCACCAGATATAAGGGCCTTTTATAAAAATGGACCCATTGCGGGAGAGAGGGCAGGTTCGGGTTAAACCAAGCAGTAGTTTGAGCCATGTGAAAAGCCAGCTGGTATCCTAACCACCAGGGGAGCCCAAGACCTCCCTTTGACCAGCAGGCTCTCAATTTCGCGCATCCCCACCAAGCTGCTCTTCCTTCCCATAGGAAAGAGGAGAAAAGCTTACCTAGGGATATGAATATTGGGATATTGTGTGAAAGGGGAATTGGAAGATTAAGCAGTAGGTAGGAAACTCTTAGGAGGATAAACATACGTACTGCTTCTGTTTTCCCTTTGAGAGATAGTTTAAGCTTTTTCCACCGCTGAGCATCTGTAGTCAGAGCAGCCATCAGGGGAGAGAAGTTGGCTTTTTCTAGATCACCCCAGGATATAGATACCCAAATAGAGAAAGCCCTTCGGCTCCCAGGTAATATCTGTCCCATATAGACAAGTCCTGAAGCATTTAGAGTTAAGTGTTGTTAGGATTGTTTTCTTTTGGTTAATCATGAGACCAGAGAGATTCGCAAATTACTCCAGAATTGGCAGGACAAGGGGAGGGAAAGGCCAGGATTGGACAATGTGAGAAGCATGTCATCTGCATATGCACTGACCAAAAAGGAAGTACCATTGACTGGTATACCTGTGATGCCTGAGATCTGCGAAAACTTCCTGACCAGAGGGTCCAGTGCAATAATAAAGAGGAGAGGAGATATGGGGCAGCCCTGTCTGGTACCTCTTTGTAGGGGGATGGGAGAGGAGATATCTTTATTCGTGACAGTCCTAGCTAATGGGTGTTGATACAGAGTGTGAACCCAGGAGCGGAAGTAGTCCCTGAAACCAAAAGCTTGTAGGATGGTATGGAGATAGTTCCACTCAAGGGATTCAAACACTTTTGAGAAGTTGATTGCTAAGGCGGCCATGGGGGTGGGAGATTGTAGTGCTAACCATTTCAGATTAAGGACCAGGCGTAGATTATCTGCTTCTGATTTGCCCTTTAAGAAACCTGACTGGGCTTGGTGAATCAGTTGCAAGAGAAACCTCATAAGCCTAGTGGCCAATACTTTAGCTAGGAGCTTTGTGTCCATGGAAAGTGTAGAGATGGGTCTGAAATTCGCACAGTCAAGTACGTCAGACGATTTCTTGGGAATGAGAGTAACCAATGCCTCTCGTATAATGGGTGGGAGTGTGGATATTGGTGGTCATTATAGGAGTGTCCAACTCATTACGTTCCTCTTGGGACAGTTTAGACATAGATATCCCCCTGCCAAATTCCATCAGACATTGTGAGAGCTCTGAAATCAGGATCTTAGATTTAGTTTTATATAAAGTTTGGTAAAAAGACGTCATAGTGTCATTTATTTCTTTTGGCATAGAGACTACCTTACCTGCCCCATTCCTAAGTGCCAGTATCCTAGAGGAGGACTGTTGCTTATTTATTTATTTATTTATTGAATTGTTTCACCAGGAAAGATACACTGAGCAACTTAATGCTCGTCTCATGGTACATCCTGGGGGAAGGGGAAGGGAGAGGGATATACAGAGTATATAAATACAGATATACAGAGTACAAGTTCAGGTAAATACATACAGATGGTATAATTATATAAACAGTTATAAAACAGGAGCATGGCACATGAGACAATGTAGGCTGTTGTAGAGATTCAGTGCAAGCAGATCTTAGGAGCAGCATACAAGCAATCGGTACAGGTACAAGCAATAGGATATATGATTGACTATGCATAATATACAGACTGTACACTAGTGCAATATGCAGTAGGGTGAGCACATAGGAACCATTCACACCTGTTTAAGAGCTGGTCTATAAGTATAAGTGCAAGTTGGGGGGTGGAGAGGGAGATGGAGAGAAAGACAGAGAGGGAGAACAGATAAGGAAGGGGTGGTCAGGAGCAGGTGCTTATGCAGTCGGCAAGCAAGTAGTTTCCCTCCTTTCTCACCGCCTTCCCATGATTTATGCTTGGAGTGAAGAAGTTGCCACTGGGCTTTACTACTAAGTAAGGTATTTATTTGGTATTTCAGACCCATGATCTGGGGCAGCAAAGGGGATTTAAAAGGGTTAAGTGTTGAGAGTTTAAATTGTTTTTCTAACAGGGTCAGCTCGTTTTGCAATTTCCTGATTTGATCCCCTTTGGCTTTGTTTTTTGCCACTGTGTAGGCAATGATCCTTACTCGGATTACTGCCTTGAATGCCTCCAACCGAGTGGCAGCAGATACCTCAGCCAGCTTGTTGAGGGAGAAATATGAGCAGGTTTCCGCTATAATATATGATTGGAACTCCTTGTCTTGCAGCAGTAATGGATTGCATCTCCACCTGATAGAGGGGGCCCCTTGTCCTGGAAGGGAAAAACAGTATTGACACTGGAGCGTGATCAGAAATGATAATGTTTCCAATGGTGGTTTCTGACACACTGGGGGAGGCTACGTAGTTGGCCAACCAAAAATCTGTTCTGCTGTGGGTATGGTGCACTGCAGAATAAAACGTATAGTCTCGCCCCTTGGGGTGAGCTCGTCTCCAGGGATCATATAGATTCCATTCTGAGATAAGTTCCCCCATAGCAGCCACATCCTTAGGGTGGGACTATGGTGTGGGAGTAGATTTATTAAGGAAGATATTGGTGACCAGATTATGCTCTCCTCTTAGCAAAATTGGTATGTCAGAGTAACAGCTCATGAGATCAGTGAGGGTTTGATTAATAGCTGGATAGATTTCTCCCGAATCAGAATTATGGCCATATATATTGGCCAGCAACACCCATCCCCCCGGATATGCAAGTCGGACCACCATCCATTTACCCTGTGAATCTGTACGTTTGTCCTCCATCGTTAATGAGGATGCTTTCCATATTAGGATTGCCACACCTCTAGATTTACTGGAGGCACAGCTAGCAATGATCGCTCCCACCCAGAGCTTTTTAAGCCAGCCCACAGTTTTATTTGTTAAGTGCATCTCCTGCAATAGGGCAATGTCTATGCCCATAGAATTTAAAACATTGGAGCACTTTGGTGCGTTTGGCAGGATGGTTAAGCCTTTTTACATTCCATGACATGCACTTCCATCCACTAGAGACTGAGGGGTTGCTCGCCATTATATAACACTAAGGGAGTAAATCAAAGGAGGGGAGTACTCACCCAGAGAATGCAATAGTTTGTACCTTATAGTGAAGGAGATAGCCTCCAGAGGATAGCCAGCAAGTAGTGTCGACAGCTATAGTATAGAGATGAGAGAGGTAGCCAGAGAATAAGCCAGGAATAAAAGAATAACCATATCTGTCACTACGGTGAGAGCACTTAAAACACCTGCAGTAAGAGGCAAACACAAAAAACAATCGGTACCTTAGGAAGAACAGAGTGAAATATTGACCAGTAGTTTTATCAATTATAGTATAACCAACCAAAGATAAATTCATAACTTTAATGATGCTGATTTAAACATGTGAGAAGAATCCACCGATCCTTCGGCCACACTACGTTAGACACCAATAGAGGGTCACAAAGTAACAAGTGGTGACCTGTCCCAAACCTGGCCCCTTGGAGTCCACAGTGAAACTGGGTTCATGAGGTCCAAGTATCCCAAGCGGCTGGTAGGCCGGTAGGTATGGTAAGAGAACCTGCACAACTGGAAAGAAGAAAAACAAGGGGGGGAGGGGGCTGTACTCCTCCCATTAAAGTTTTGGATCAGAAGGCATGAGTATATTAAGGGAAATTGGCCCGATCGTGGGTCCGCAATAGACCTGTGCCTATATCTTGCACTTTGATCTATGGGGAGCAGGAAGCCAACAACCACTTCATATAGTGTTGGGGGGGGGACTCCAGTTATATATGAAGGTTGCATTATATTTCGGGAAGGCATCTCATCGAGGAGGGAAAGGTAGGGAGGAGTCGGGGGGAGAGGGGGGAATCCCTTCTTAAAAAAACCTGCATCGCCAAGAGGGTAGGGGGCGGAGGTGAAGACCACCCAGCCTTCACCACTCAAGTGCATTGGGGGGGTGCCAGAATATGGGGTATAGGTATACAGGTGAATAACCACCAATCCAGGCCACCCACACCCGTTAAGACAGCATGACTGTACGACTGGAAAAAATGAGCATTCTGATGGGTTTATAAAACTTATGCTGTATCAAATAAGAGTTCTTAGCCAAGAGAGAGGAGTCCGATTCTTCATCCATTTGTGCCCGAGAATTCAGGATCTGCCTGCTTCTTCTCTTCTCTTCTGTTCTGCTGACTCGAGGAGGGGCAGCCAAGGCCTCCACAAATGTTTTAGTCCCTGGTTTCAGGAGGCCATCTGCCGCGGCTTGCTTTTCCTCAATGTCCTCCATTGTTGTGGCCCAATCTATAGGCTCTATATTGTTCAGGGGGTCGTCCGGTCTTGATGTTGCCAGGTCATTGTGCTCAGAATTGGCCGAGGAGAGTGTATCCACTCTTAAAAGCTTAGCTGGAGGAGAAATTGCCAACTTTCCAGTACTAGGGCTGTTCGGACTTCTGGAGCGGTGCTGTTGGCGATTGGGAGTGTGGAAGACTAGGTTTCTGGCCAAGGCACCTAGCTTCACCTGAGCTCTTTTCTTCTAGGTTACTTGAAATGACACAACAAAGAACCTTACCAGAGCAACAATAAGGATTAAGGCTTCTTTTGGCTAGGCGGGTTTACTGTGTGTTGTTTTTATTTTGTACTCACAAGGGATTGTTACTGTTTGTTGTTAATATTTTATTTTATTGCTTTATTTTTCTCGGATTCAAATTGTTGTTGCTGGGTATACATTCTGCTGCATTATTACAGGGTGTACCTACAGGTGTGTGCTTACAGATTACTGCTATAAATCGTCTGATTCAAATTGCCTTTTGCAAGGTATATCTTCTGTTACTGCTTTATTTTTCTCTGTAGCAAAGTGTTTCTTACATGGTATATCTTCTGTGAAATTATTACAGGTGGTGCCTATATTTTTGTGACTTTTTATCATTAGGCTAAGCAAAATTAGTGTTTGCAACTATTTTATTTTATTTTTTAATTTTTTTTGCTAAAAGTTTTTTTTGTCTCACAGGTGTTGCAGTCTCCTTCTCACATTGAAGGAGTTAATTACTTTCCTCCCACAGCTCTTCCAGGGGATTAGGTGTGTATCTGGGGGTGGAGCTGACAAACTGTCAGTCCCTTCCAACAGAGGGAAGGGTTAAAAGGTCAGACTAGTTGACATCTTGGAGGCGGAAGACTAGGTTTGCTGGCCAAGGCACCTAGCTTCACCTGAGCTCTTTTCTTCTAGGTTGCTTGAAAGGACAGAGCAAAGAACCTTACCAGAGCAACAATAAGGATTAAGGCTTCTTTTGGCTAGGCAGTTTACTGTGTGTTGTTGTTTTTATTTTGTACTCACAAGGGATTGTTACTGTTTGTTGCTAACATTTTATTGCTTTATTTTTCTCAGATTCAAATGTTTGCTTGGTATACATTTTGCTGCATTATTACAGTGTGTGCCTACAGGTGTGTGCTTACAGATTACTGCTGTAATCTTCTGATTCAAATTGTCTTTTGCAAGGTATATCTTCTGTTACTGCTTTATTTTTCTCTGTAGCAAAGTGTTTCTTACATGGTATATCTTCTGTGAAATTATCACAGGTGGTACTTACATATTTGTAACTTTTTATCATTAGGCTAAGCAGAATTAGTGTTTGCAACTATTTTATTTTGTTTTTTTTGCTAAAAGTTTTTTTCGTCTCACAGGTGTTGCAGTCTCCTTCAGACATTGAAGGAGTTAATTGCTTTCCTCCCACAGCTCTTCCAGGGAATTACTGTGTGTTGTTGCTTTTATTTTGTACTCACAAGGGATTGTTACTGTTTGTTGCTAACATTTTATTGCTTTATTTTTCTGGGATTCAAATTGTTGTTGCTGGGTATACATTCTGCTGCATTATTACAGGGTGTGCCTACAGGTGTGTGCTTACAGATTACTGCTGTAATCTCCTGTTTCAAATAGTCTTTTACAAGGTATATCTTCTGTTAGTGCTTTATTTTTCTCTGTAGCAAAGTGTTTCTTACATTGTATATCTTCTGTGAAATTATTACAGGTGATGCTTTACAGGTTTCACAGTTTCATCTGTCATTAGGATAAGCTTTCAGGGCTACTGCATTTGTTGCTGGCTGATTGTTTCTGCTCTCACCTCCTTGTTTCTTTCATCTGTGGTTCTTCTTTTTCAGCCATTTCCCCAACATCCAACAGAAGCACCTCGACCGCAGAGGGTAGTTGGCCCGGGAGGTTGGCAGGTGGTTAGGAGGGACAAATCGGGTGCCCCATCACTCAGTCCTCTCCAACATATCACCTCCACAAACCATATAAAAACTACAAACAGGTATCTGCCTCTATCTCCAAAATCAATCAAAGGGGCAGAGGACACTGCAGAGCAGGACACTGCTGCACAGGAAAACGCATCCAAAACAGGTACCAAAACAAAAAAAGCAAAAAGGAAATCCAAAAAACTTCTGATCATAGGAGACTCCATGATTCGGGGAGTTAAAATCCTATCTCCAGCCAGGGGTAATGGTCAGATGTCTCCCAGGTACATCACCATGGAGAGACACTGACTGCATTGCTAAAATTGTTCAGGAAGCAGGAGAAAACATTGATGTCCTGGTACACATAGGGACTAACGATCTCGCCAGCCGGTCAGTTGTGGAGACCAAGGAACACCTGACCAGGCTGGGTGACAAACTATCATCCATTTCATCTGGCATCTCCTTCTGTGAGATCCTGCCAGTCTGGGAGAGGGGGACAAATGGATGGAAGGTCAGAGAAGGGGAGATAGGGGAGCTAAACATGTGGCTCAAGGGCTGGTGCCAGGAAAAAGGACACAAATTTGTAGGGAACTGGCAACAGTTTTGGGAGTGAAAGTTCTTTAAATTTGATGGACTGCATCTGACTAAGGAGGGAGTCAGTGCATTGGGGCAGAAGTTTGATGTCTTTGCAGAATATTTAAACTAGCAAATGGGGAGAGGGGTGCAGCACCTGAAACATCGAATGGGAAGAACACCCCTCCCACCTCAGCTAGTGATCAAACAGGAGTTCAGCGTGTTTGTAGTTCATTTGCATCACCAGGTAAAGAAAAAGGTCCATCTCCCCATACGAGGAGAAATGCTGGACCTCGTCCAATAACTAATACACCGAAATCTGACCAATGGAAAATCATGTACACTAATGCTCACAGTCTGGGAAACAAGATCCCAGACCTGCAGGCAATAATGACAGAGGCTAAACTGGATATAGTAGCCATTAGTGAGACATGGTTTACCAGTAACCACACTTGGGAGACTTTAGTACCTGGCTATATACTGTTCAGAAGAGACCGAGGTGCAAAAAAAAGAGGGGGGGGTGGAGTGGCCTTTTATGTCAATGAAAATATCAAAGCTACAGAAATTCAGAATACACATAAGGAGCCAGAAGAACTGTGGGTTACGCGGAAACAGGAAATGGGACAGCCATATGAACTGGGGTTGTGTACAGGCCTCCAGACCAGGGGGAGGACATAGACACGCTACTGTTAGAAGATATACAAAACATGACAGCTAAAGGGGAGGTTCTGATAATGGGAGACTTCAACATGCCAGATAGAGATTGGTCAATACCAGCAGGGACATCTGCCAGAACTAGACACATGGTGGATTCCCTGCAGGGGAAGGGCCTCAAACAACTGGTACAACAACCCACTAGAGACAGGGCTATCCTAGATCTAGTACTGACTAACAGGGAAAGGATCACAGATCTCCAGATAGAAGGTCACCTGGGGGCCAGTGACCATCACATGGTATGGTTCAATTTGGCCACTAGAACAAAATCATCCCATTCCAAGACAAAAATATGGGACTTCAGAGGAGCTGACTTTGATTAGATGGCCAACAGTGTTAAGCTAGCCCTGGCAAAAAGAAATACAGGTCAGGGGGGTACAGGCAAAGTGGGCAAGCATTAAAGATGCAATATTTGAAGCAACATCCCATTGTGCTAGTGAGAAAAGGAAGTGCAAAAGAAGAAGGAAACCACTTTGGTTCTCAAACACGGTACCAGAAAAGGTCAGAGCCAAAAGGCTGGCCTTCAGGAAATATAAGGGAACTCAGCAGGATGAAGATAGGAAGGCATACCAAACTTCCCTAAGGGAAGCAGGGAAGGCAGTAAGGCAGGCAAAGGCCCAAACCGAGGAAACACTAGCACGAACAGTAAAAGAAGGTGACAAGACTTTCTATAGATACATTAGTGAAAGGAGAAAGTCCAGAGGGGGTATTGCTAAGATCAACGGGGATAAGGGGTGTGAGGAGGAGGACCATGTAAAAGCATCTATCCTAAATAGATACTTCTGCTCAGTATTTACTGAAGAGAAGGTAGGGCAGGGCCCACAGCTCAGCACCATGGACACGGGGAGGAGGTGTGCACTAATCCCTTCACAGAATAAATGGTCCTACCAGAGCCAGATAAGCTCAGGGTGGACAAGCCAATGGGACCTGATAGCATATATCCCAGGGTACTAAAGAAGCTAAGGGTGGAATTAGCAGAGCCATTATCAGAACTGTTTAGTGAGTCTCTGAGCACAGGAGAGGTCCCAGAAGACTGAAGAAGGGCTCATGTGATCCCGCTCCACAAGAGTGGTGGCAGGGAGGAGGCAGGGAACTACAAACCAGTCAGTCTTACCTCAGTAGTGGGCAAGATTATGGAGGCACTCTAAGGAAAGGATAGTGCAACACCTGGAATCCATAGGAGCACAGGATCCAAGACAACATGGGTTTACAAAGGAAGGTCCTGTCAAACTAATCTCATAGATTTCTTTGACTGGGTAACCAGAGTGGTGGACCAAGGGGGAGCAGTTGATGTTGCCTACCTTGACTTCAGCAAAGCTTTCGATACTGTTCCACATAGAAGATTGATTAATAAGCTGGGTAGGCTCGGGGTGGGACAGACGTTGGTCAACTGGGTGGCAAACTGGTTGACGGGCAGAAAACAGAGAGTGGTGGTAAACAGTATAGTCAGAAGAGATGCAAGTCACAAGTTGGGTACCTCAAGGATCAGTCCTGGGGCCAGTCCTCTTCAATATCTTCATCAGTGACATTACAGATGGACTGGAGGGTAAGGTTTGTCTATTTGCAGATGACACCAAGATCTGCAACAGAGTATATGATCCCGATGGGGTGGGCAGAATGAGAAGTGATCTGGATAAACTAGCAAAATGGTCGGAAGAGTGGCAACTGGGGTTTAACGCAAAGAAGTGCAAGATCATGCACATAGGGAAGAGAAACCCTGAAGCCACCTATAGGCTGGGAGGGGAGTTGCTGGCAGTCACAAGGGAAGAAAGAGACTTTGGTGTTATCATCATCGATGACCTGAAATCATCCAAGCAGACCTCTAAAGAAGTAGGTAAGGCTAGAGGGATGTTGGGGTGTATTAGTAAGGGTATCACAAGTCGGAAGAGGGAGGTAGTAATCCCCTCTTTTCAAGACACTGGTTAGGCCCCATCTGGAGTACTGCATGCAGAACTGGAGGCCACACCTTCACAAAGACATTAACCAAATTGAGGCAGTCCAGAAAAGAGCAACCAAAATTGTGCAGGGACTGCATCAGAAAACATATGAGGACAGATTAACTGAACTCAATATGTATACCCTAGAGCAAAGGAGGGAGAGAGGTGATATGATCGAAACATTCAAACACCTTAAGGGCATTAACAAGGTGAAAGAGTCTTAACATGTTTCAATATAAGAAAAATAGCAGGACAAGAGTACACAGCATGAGATTAGAGGGAGGCTGATTAAGGGGTAATGTGAGGAAGTTCTTTTTTCACAGAAAGGGTGGTGGATGCATGGAACGGCCTACCTCAGGAAGTGGTGGATATGAATACAGTGCAGAGCTTCAAACAGGCATGGGATAGGAATAAGGGAGCAATACAGATGAGTATGAATAGATAGGCCACTGACAGATCAAAGGCCTATGGCACATTCATAAGGCATAAAAAGAAATGGGCAGACTGGATGGGCCTTGTGGTCCTTATCTGCCGCCGTCAACTTCTAAGTTTCTAAGAGTTGAGGAATCCAGAGAAGTGGGGTCTGATCTGGCCTTATTGATAGTGAACATTGCTTGGGTAACAGTTCGTATCTCTGCCTGACCTGCTTGGGATTTGCTTTGTTTCGGGGATCTGGGGTACGACCTCTCCACCGTACCAGTCCAGGAGTATTTATTACCCACTTTCGTCCCGTGTTCTTGCATTTCAGTTCCCTTGCCATTTTTGTCCCTGGGAGCCCAGAGGCGTCTGGGAGGTGTAGTCTTAGGAAGAAGGCCCGGCCAGTGATTGTGAATCCATATTTCGGCATCTCTAGGGCATTCGGAGAGGAAGGACTTCCCATCCTTAGAGATGTGCAGAGCTGTGAATTTTTTTAAAATGGTACTGAAATGCCTTTGGTTGTAGTGGTGCTTTTAGTGGCCCAAAAGCCCTTCTTCTGGCCACTACCTCCTGGGAGAAGTCTCTATAGACAGAAATGCTCGCTCCCTGCCAGACAAGCTCTCCTTTTTCTCTAGTTCCTCTTAAAATCTTCTCTTTTATTGAGTATCTCAACATATAGGCAATGATAGTTCTGCGGAAATTTGAACCATCAATTCGGCCACCCACTCTGTGGGCCCTTTCCACCCCTATCGAGTCCTTCCATCTCTCACCAAAAAGTTGTGGGAGCCATTCATTCAGAAAGTGTTTAATGTTAGGGCAATCTGTTCCCTCAGGGACACTCAGGATTCTGATATTATTTCTTCCGCTGCTGTTCTCATGGTCCTCAGCTCTGTACCACAACTGTGCAAGTCTGTCCTCATGATCTTTCAGGTGCTGCAGCACTGTAATATGTTGCCGCTCAAGCTCTTCGGTGCGTTGCTCCAGCATATTTTTATTTATTTATTTTTTTCCCACAATTTATCCCTACCTACTACCCACTGGACCCGCATCATCGGGAGTCACCCATTAAGCCTGGTCTCTGCTGGAGCCTTACCTGTCAATCCCCAGGTCCCTCCATTCTGCTGCGGATACCCCCCCGGGTGGGGTCAGGGTGGGGGCAATCCCTCGAATCTTGCATGTGTCAGGGTCCGCTGGGCTGCAGGCTTGGCTCCAGCACATAGAGACCCCGGCTTGGAGCTCCGTCTTCTTGGCTCCAGTGGGGGTATTTCCATTTTCTCCCTGCAGGATGTCGCAGGACCTGTACGTCAAGGGGCAAACGCCGGCATCAGCAACGTCCCTTCCCCTTCCCTATAGTCCTGAGGCTGATTGGTTGCTGACCTACTGACTTGCCGTCGCACCCCCAGCCTCTGCCAGAGGTCGCCACTTGCAGGGATAGAGAACCTTCCCTTCCCTGGAGAAGGTGAGCCATCATCAGACATTCCAGCCTGTCTCCCCCTTGCCAACCCCTGGCAGCCCGAGCTCGCTCACGAACCCAGGTCACTGGTGTGGAGCAAGGTGTGACGTCCAGCGCCTCAACCCTCAGTGCCACCGGGCCGGCCCGCTCCAGCATATTTTGTTTGTCTTCTAACCTCCTGACATCGGCTACATTACCTGCCAAAGAAGAGCCGATATTATTGACCCTAACCAGAAGTGCTTCCAGCATTTGGGTTATGTAGGAGAGAGCTCCTCTTAATCGAGCCTGATCCGGGGGGAACTGCAGAGCTTGTGGCCCAGGCCCAGACTGGTGGGTAGAAGGGGACTCCGGTACACCCGCCATCACCTCTCTTTGATGTACTAAGTACAGGCAGCTATCTCGCAGTTCAATCAGGATGTTCACAGCAAGCTGTAATCGTGACCCGCTACTAATCTGTCAGGTGCCAGCTAAGTGGCGAGCGCAATACACTTCAATCTTGGCCCCAGGATGACCAGCCTGCACGGTCCATTGTGTCTTTACCCACCGGGAGCAGTAACCGGCCAAAACTCAGATCCAGCATGTGGCTTGCACCAACAAAACCATCAGGATACGGGTGGTACAGGTAGGGGAAGGGTTTCCAGTTGTTTTAGCTTGTATTCAACCCGGCATACTTGCAGATTAAATATAATAGGGTGCCAGGCTGGGACAGAGCAAAAGACTTAAGCTGCCATTCCGTTGGGTCCAAGTCACGCCCCCCTAGTTTATTTTTTTTATGTATTTTTATTTGAGGAATCTGATACAACCTTTGAGCAAGGTGCTCATTTGCAAAGGTTCCAAGTCAAATAAGGGTAACAGGCAAAAATCTGCCCTGCAGGGGCACTGTTGAGAACAACAGACGAGAAAAACAGAAGTTACAGTCAGGATATTTTTGGGCACATTAGCAGTATCCAGATGACAGAGTTAACATCATACAGTACATACTACAGAAAAAATAATATAAGTGGACAACTTTGCAGTGGAATAAATCAGATACAGTATAGTCATGTGATAGAAACGCGAATCAAGACAAGTGGGTTTATCAAGGGGAAAGAGGAATGGAGACTATCAGCAGTAAAAGAGCGTATAATAGAGCCCAGGTGAGAGACAAGTGGGACATGGAAAGTTTACAACTTAATTTTCATTCTAGGGACGTGGATATGTTGTTCAATCCACACTGCCTGGCAGGTTCCTTGCCGCTTTAAATCTTGCCAGAAGGTCTTCATGCTGGCTCCTCCCACCCACCCGGGTGGTAAAACCCTCGGCTCCGCCCCATGATGCCAGATCTTCCTTACCACTTGGAAGCTCAGATTCCCTCCTTAGCGCTCTGTGTTTTAGGCTTGATTCACACTCTTCGGATTTCCCGAAACTAATTTTAAAATTTAGAAGACTACGGTCTTCGTCTTCCCTCGTAGCTGCGATGGACAAATCGGCTTCCGGCTTCCGTCGGTGCTCTTGTGGGCAGAAGATGTCCCGGACCGATCTGCATTCCATGTGCATCTACTGCCTAGGGCTTGGCCACGATTCACAGGCCTGTGAATTATGCAAGTCCTTCTCAGATTCGGTCTTGGAGGACCACACTGCCAGAATACTTCTTGGGCGCCCCGAAAAACGGTACCCACCGGTCAAGTCTAAGGAGGCCCGTAGGGCGGTGTCCATGGCAGTGGGCTCCATGGAGCAGTTGGAGCAGATGATCGCCCTCGAGGAGAAGGTGGCCTAGGCCGCTTCTTCTTCCTCCTTGGCCGTGGCATTTATCCCACTCTCCTTGGGCTCCTCCTACACGGCTTCTTTTAAGGAGCTTTGTCAGTCCCTCTCCACTAAGTGAGAAGGGCCTTCGGGACATTCCAGTCGGTCCAGAAAGAAGGACTCTAAAGGTAAGTCCCACCGTCGACGTTCGTGGGAGCGGGAGAGATCCCCTTCACCGGACTGTTGACTCTTGACTTCGGTCGAGGTTGCGGCTGCAGCCGCTGGCTTCATGGTGTCCCCATCGGGTCAGCTGGCTGAGACATCCGTTGACGCGGTCGAGATTTTTCTCGACCCATCGGACGGTTTGTCGACTGGAGAAGCCGACAACCCTTCTTCACCAGTTCCCCCAGTGGTTACCGAGGACTTTCCTGTGCTGAAGTCCCTGGTCAAGGTCCCTGAACCAAAGGAGGGGCGGGTTTCTCCCATCCCCTCTCTGACCCACCCTCAGAATCCCCGAAGATCTCAGTCTCGGTCCTCTTCCAGGTCCAACTGATCCCGCTGACATCGGTGGTCTCGGTCTCAGCACCATGGAAAGCAGCATCACCGCTCATCCTCGTCGTCCTCTTCAGAGGATAGGCTTTGGCGCAAGTTGCATTGGCGCTACGAGGATTTGATGTGGCAGAAACTTTTATTGACCGGGTAACAAGCTGACCTCCCGTCGCCTTCTCGCTTGGGCTATGGGTTGCCACCAAAGTGACCGGGGAACAACCTCCTCATGGTGATCAAGGAGCTGACCCGGGCGCCAGTTGTTCGGCCAAAACCAGCTGCTCCATCTATTGTGGTGGAACCCCGCCTCCACAACCTAAGACTGGGGCCCCGACCAAGGATTCTCGGTCGGGTCAGGGCTTGCCCCATAGGTTGTCGGTCACCCTCACTCCTGATCGACCTCGGCAGGTGGAGGGTGGCTCAGGCACTCGGCAGCTGTTCGCAGACTCCTCGGAGTCTAACGATGACTCCCCCCTGTTCTCCAGGCCGCTTGACCTGGAGTCTGCAGGGGGCCAGTCGGTGGACGAGAGCCCACCCTCATTTTTGGGTTTGCTTCGACTCATCTCAGAATCCACTGGGATGCAGCTCGAACCCATTTCAAAATGGGCCAAGTATCCCCTTATGGAGATACTGGACTGAGGGGATTCCCCTACGGAGGCCTTTCCGGTGGCTGAAGCCATTGTTGGCCCAGTCCTGGAGTTGTGGCAGTGGCCAGCATCTTGTCCCACACCTTCGCCAGGATGGCTTGCAATGCGTGGTCCCACCGTCCACTCTCCGTTTTCAGAGCACCCTCTCGCGGAGGGGTTAGTGACCGATAGCGCTTGGCATTCCGGAACGCCGGGACATGGACAAACCGCTCAATAAGGAATCCAAAAGTTGATTACTCAGGGTGGAAGGTTTACGCTGCTTCCTCCCTAGGCCTTCATCAGGCTAGCTCGGCACTTCTGATGGCAAATTTCTCACATGCCCTTATGGGCTCACTGGATGAGGTGATTCCTTATCTCCTGGCTGACCTTCAGACGACGGTCAAGCAGGTGCAGGATCAGGGAAGAGCGGTGGCAAAATAACAGCTCCAAACTTCATTGGACATTGGTGATTCTTGTGCCCAATCAGTAGCGGCCGTAGTGCCGCAGAGCTTGGCTGTGGATCTCCACCTTCACGGCGGACACCCAGCACAAGTTGGCAGACGTTCCCTTCCTGGGCACTGACTTGTTCGGGCCGGGGGTGGAAGACCATCTCCAGAGGATCGAGAAGTCCAATGCCACCTTGGACTCTGTCATGTCTGCCCAGAAGGACAAAGGCTGCCAGCAGCAGCATAAGCCCTTTCGCCCTTCCACCCCTACGGCATGTCCAGCCCAGCAGAACCAGCACCAGGGCCAGCAGACACACACTTGGCACCCTAAGGCCAAGTCTGCTGCTTCCTCCAGTAGGAAGTCTGGAGGCAAGGGTCCAGGAGGTCCCTCAGTGGGCCCTTCCTCCAAGCCTGCCCAGTGACGGGTTGAGGGGTGTCGCCCCAACCTCGTCACTCCTCCCCGGTCCCTCTTGGGGGGGACGGCTCTGCCACTTCTTTTCTGCCTGGTCCACTATTACCATGGACTGCTGGGTGCTAGAAGTGGTAGTCAGGGGTCTACCTCTGGAATTTGAGCAGTTCCCTCCCTATCGAGCCATCACCCCATGGGGGGGCAATGGGTTCCGCAGCCTCTCTGTCAGCTCATCGAGCCAACATTGCCTTGCTCCTCCAGAAGGAGGTGATCGAAGAGGTGGCAGACCCTCCTCCAGACCCAGGGTTTGTGTCCAGGTACTTCCTGGTCCCAAAACGGACAGGGGGCTGGTGCCCCATTCTCGAGCTGCATGACCTGAACAAGTTCCTAAGGCTGCGCACCTTCAGGATGGTCACTCTGGCTCAGATAATTCCATCCTTGGAACTAGGCATGTGGTTCTTTTCTCTGGACCTTCAGGACGCGTTCTTTCATGTCCCAATCCATCCGTCTCACCAGCAATTCCTCCACTTCAGAGCAGAGGGATCCTTTTACGAGTTCCGGGCCATGCCCTTCGGCCTCTCTCCAGCTCCCAGGGTCTTCACCAAATGCATGGCAGTGGTGACAGCATTCCTGCAGCACTGAGGGGTCCGGGTGTACCCTTATCTGGACAATTGGCTGATTGCAGCCCCCTCCAGGTTGGAGGTGGAGCATTCCAGGGATCTGGCCTGCCAGGTCTGCTCTCAGATTGGCCTCCTCATCAACAAGGCCAAATCAGAACTCGTGCCTTCACAGGTGATTCAGTTCATTGGGGCAGAGCTCGACTCTCTTCGAGCCAGAGCCCGGCTCCCAGCGGACAGGGCCAAGGTCCTTTCCTCCTTTGCCCAATCATTTCTGGTTGGGCAATTGTGCCCTGCTCGGGACTTCCTGCACCTTCTGGACCTCATGGCGGCCTGCACCAGTGTGGTCCGTTGGGCCCGCTGGCATATGCGTCCCTTGCAACGGGGACTGGCCAGCCAGTGGTCACAGCGCTCCGGTCCTCTGGACCAGCCGGTGACGGTGACCCAGGAGATGTGGGACGGCCTGCAGTGGTGGCTCGTCCCAGCTCATCTGCAGGAGGGTATCCCGTTTGTCTGCCCTGAGCCGACGGTCATGTTAATGACCGATGCCTCTCTGATGGGTTGGGGTGCCCATCTGGGGAAGTTCAGAGCCCACGGCCTCAGGTCCCCTCAGGAGTCTTGATGCCACATCAACCTGCTGGAGCTTCAAGCGGTCCAACTAGCCCTCACCGCCTTCACTCCATTTGTACGTGGTCAAGTGGTCCAGGTCCAGACGGACAACACCACGACCATGTACTACCTCAACCGTCAGGGCGGGACGCACTCCTTGCCTGTGTGCAAGGAGGCTCTCCATATCTGGTCTCTCATGATCAGCCTGGAGGTGGATCTCCTAGCCATCCATGTGGCAGGAGCCTCCAACAGTCTGGCCGATGCCCTCAGCCAGATAGGCGCTGCATCTCACGAGTGGTCTCTCCTGCCGGAGGTAGTACAAGATCTGTTCTCTCATTGGGGCACCCCTTAGGTGGACCTGTTCACCTCCAGGGAGAATGCGAAGCTGAGACTCTTTCACGCCCGCCCCCTCAGCAGGGCTCGCTGCAGGGGGATGCCTTCTCGAGGCCATGGACCCCGGGCCTCTTCTGTGCCTTCCCTCCATTTCCCTTGATCCACAAGGTGCTTCTCAAGGTGAAGAGGGACAAGGTGCAGGTGATTCTGGTAGCCCCAGACTGGCCCCTCCAGTTCTGGTATCCAGATCTCCTCAGCCTCAGCTCCAGGCTCCCGAGGCTGCTTCCAGCCTGCCTGGATCTGATCTCAGTCAACAAAGGGAAGGTACTCCATCCGGACCTTCAATCCCTGCACCTGATGGCCTGGTTCCTGAGCGGCTAGAGTTCCAGGCCTTTTCTCTTTCTGATGGGGTTCTCAACATCGTTGAGGCATCCCGTAAGGAGTCGACCAGAAAATGCTATGCCTTCAAATGGAAGAGATTCTCCATTTGGTGTCTGGACAAGGGGTTGGACCCTTCTTCCTGTTCCTTGGCTAGCATTCTGAGCTACCTGTGGTCCCTTTCTCAGCTAGGGCTTCCGTCAACGACCCTTAAGGTGCACCTGGCAGCCTTCTCTGCTTACCAGGTGCGGGCCGGCAAGCAGTCAGTGGTGCAGGAGAAGGTAGTTGGGCACTTTTCCAAAGGCCTTGATCACATATCCCCTCCGGTGCGAGAACTTCCACCTCCGTGGGATCTACTGCTGGTATTGGCTAAGCTCATGGACAAGCCATTTGAACTGATGCACAGGTGTGACATCTCTCACCTGTCGTGGAAGACCGCCCTCTTGGTGGCTATCACGTCAGCCAGAAGGATGGGAGAGCTCCAGGTGCTTTCCATCGAGTCTCCTTATCTGGTCTTCCACAGGGACAAGGTTGTCCTTCACCCCACCCGAAATTCCTTCTGAAGGTGGTGTTGGAGTGTCACCTTAACCAGGTGTTGATTCTGCCGGTGTTCTACCCCAATCACACCTCGGAGGCCGAATATAGGCTCCATACTCTGGACCCTAGAAGAGCGCTCGCTTATTATAAGGAGCGAATGGCTGAAGTTTGGGGAGAGGCTCGCCAGCTGTTTGTCACCTATGCTGAAGCCGCACCTGGCAGACCTGCAGCCAAGCAGACGATAAGCAGGTGGGGCACCTCCTGCATAGATCTCTGTTATAGGTTGGCGGGCATGGAGCCTCCCAGAGGGATAAGAGCTCATTCTACCTGCCATACCACTGCTTCGGTGGCTGCTTCTAGGGACATCCCTATCCAGGAAATCTGCAGGGCTGCTACCTGGAAGTCAGCACACACCTTTATTTCCCATTACCACATTGACCTTGAGTCACGCCGGGATGCTGGTTTTGGGACCTCGGTTCTCCAGTTCTTATTTCCTAAGTAGGGGATGCGTGCCTTGCCTCCCTCCTCTTGCAGAACTGCTAGGAGTCTGCCAGACAGTGTGGATCGAACAACATATCCACGTCCCTGGAAATACAGGTTACTCACCTGTAACAGGAGTTCTAGGAGTGGTATATGTTGTTCATGCACACGACCCACCCAACCTCCCTGGCTTTGACGTGCAACCTGGCTTCCAGCGGGCTAGATCTGGTGTCATGGGGCGGAGTCGAGGGTTTTACCACCCGGATGGGTGGGAGGAGCCAGCTTGAAGACCTTCCGGCAAGATTTAAAGCGGCAAGGAACCTGCCAGACAGTGTGGATGAACAACATATACCACTCCTATAACTCATGTTACAGGTGAGTAACCTGTGTTTATCTGATGCCCTTAATCATGTTGTGAGCATTTCAGCCTTCCCTCTAACAGTACCTGTTCTTCCATGTTTTCACAGGCTTTGCCTGCAGAAGAGTCACAAGATAATAAATGGTGTGCACTCATGCAAAGTTATTAATTCAAATTGTGCACTGTATTAGCACACATGTATCAGCAGCATCCTAAGATTCCTCTGTTCTACATTTGAGCAAAGAATATTTATTTGTAATTTTTCACCAGGAAAGACACACAGTGAAAGCTCATTCCCAGGTGCAGCCTCTGTGTGTGTGCGTTCCACAGACCTGTTCTATTTACAGGAAGAATGTTGACCATGACACTGGGGAAGTTCACTTATCTTATGATAAGTGCCATGGGATTGTAAACTTTCACCTGGACAGCCAACAGAGATGGAGAAAAGGGACCTTGGTTTAATATCTCATCCAAAGTATAGATCATCAACAATGCAGAACCCCCCTCCCAATTATGTGACACTACAGTTTTAGTAATGGATATTAGCCCAAGTTTCTGGTGCGGGATAAGAACTCACAGTCTTCTGAATGTTTAACCCCAGAGGTGAGCATGTAGTCTACAAAGCCACTTACACAGATACACCATCTTTGGCTTATTCTGTGTACAGATTATGTTGCATTGAAGGACTAATGGTGTAGTGCAATTTTTAAATCAAGTTTGCACTGATATACTTTGGGGGGAAAAAGAAACCATAGCAAGCTCATTTCAATGAAGAACAAAAACACCTCACAGATAGTACATGTCAATGGGGAACCAACACGGAAACTGAGACTGCTCTGAAATGTATGGTGTTAATCTATATGAATAGAGCACAACAGCCCATTAGGCTGTCTCTGTACTGACTATTGAAACTGTTGATATTATATAAACTGCTGCTGCCTGATTTTTTATTTTAAAGATGTTCCCAGTGTTTCAAATTCCCAATTTTCAGATGCACTCGGACTTTTTCAAGATTGTTTACTGGTGTAAGTACATTCTTAAATATTGTGGTGGGTTGAAATAATCAGGTCACTCAGGAGTCAACATGTAAGGGTACAACATACCTAGAAGGTATGCTTTTTATTAAAGAAATAAAATAACCATATAAGAAACAAAATCAAAACAGCTTAATTCAGCGTACTTCGAGATATAAAACATCAACAACAACAACATGAAAAACAATAAAATAAGTGAAATTAGACAACTTCTCTGCCATAGTTCTAGCAGGAGAACATCACATTGTGCATACCATCAGAGAGCAGGAGGTCTTTTCAGTAACCCTCCCTAACCGCATCTAACTTCAGGCCTAAGCTGAGCTTCATTTAAAGGAGAGAGGCTCCGCCTCTTCAAAGGAAAACACTCTTTCTTATTAATAAAAAGGGCATATTAAATACTTGTTTTAAACCTAATACAGTAGCAAAGCAGGATGACAGTTTATCTTCATATAAATAATCCAAGAATATACCTTTGAGGTTACTTAAACAATAAAGTGATTCCTTAGAATCTTTAGTTTTTTAGAAAAATGGGCTAACTTAAGTGTAACTCCTCCCAGATTCTAAGCGAGACACCCACTTTCTCTCTATAAAAGAAGGCATCTAGGTACCGTTGACTCCCTATAGGAGAAGGCATATTGCAAGAACCTGAGAATTGATTGGGTCTGGCATTTACTACATTCAAGTTCGTATTCATATCGTTTCTATATGTTTGGTACAAACGTTTTTACCCTTTTGTTATATTTGTAAATATTCATATCAATGCCCTTTAGTGTCAAACAGCATTGTGACGCCGGGTTGATGGAGGAATCTAAAAAGGGGTCCAGACAGCCCTTATGCCGTGGAATAGTAAATGACCTTATTAAACAGTACAAAACTAAAACGTAACCCTTGGTTAATTTACTCATACAACCCCACATACTTTTCAAAACGTCTCCTTAAATCTTTGTATAATGTCCTAAATATAGGACTGAACACAATTTACAGCCGCTTCCTGGTTTAGCACATTAGTGCCAGCTGTATACGGCTTACATGCCGACAGGCGTTCCAAACTATCCAGCGGTCGTTTCTTTTCCGCTTCACTTCTGAACCTGACACAACTTCCATATGTTACTAAGGAGGTTCAGCATTATTTAAGTTATGCTAGTCCTCGAGTCGGTTCCAGTACTAACAGGAATTAAGTAACATCGGGGGGGGGGGGGGTTGTACTATAGCACCAGAAAAACAAAAACAAAAATGGACAGAAGAAAAATGCCAGTGTTGGCAGCAGGTGGCCAGTCTGACTGCGTAGACAACCACTACACTTAACATACATAATAAAGTACAGAATAAAGCACAATAGCTAGAATAAAGAAGAAACAAAATACAGTGCTGTTGCGCAACAGACTTAAAGAGTAGCAGTTAAAGATAGAAGTGCTATGGTTACGCCGTTATGAAACAAGAACCGGAGGGGGGGGTGGTTCTACCACAAATATATGGAAGCATTTCTAGAATAATGATTTATACTATTATGTCATGTCACACTAGGAAAATGTATAGGATGGTAGCAGTGTTGGAATTGCAAGGAAGCTTGCTAGTACTTGGCTGCCATAACCATGAAGTGAGGCCCAGTGACTCACTGCCATTTTCCTATAATGGGAAGGGGGGCTACATTTAAAGACAGGACGGTCATGATCCCCATAGCTCACAAAGCTAACAAAGTGCTAGTCCAGCACTGGATGGCAGCAAGGAAATTAGCTGCCAACAACTGCAGCCATTGGCCTAACTCCAGGTGCTTTATGTACGTGTCTGTCTTTGATTACTCCGTTTCTTTTATGTTACAGCCCTTGTCATTCTGCATGCACATCTGGATTGTTGGAATAGCTTGCTGACAAGTTTTATTTTTTATTTGGATTTTAATTGCTTTGGTCCTGAGCTGATCAGCCCTGAAACTACAACTTTGAAAGTAGATATAACCAAAAGCAGCATGGCAACCCCTATATACATATTCTACCATATTCTATATCTAGCAACAAGGTTTTATGAAAATGACATAGGATTGAAATGGTATTATGCACACAAGCATACAAGACTTTCCCACATTTTTGAGAATGTTATTTCAAGAGGGTGTCATAATATTGGTGATTTATTCTTTATTTTTACATTTGTAGAAAAAATAAAGCAAACATGACAGCTGTGTTCTTGTTTAAAATTTGACCCCTTAGGATAAGGGCTGAGAATTAATCAATCTGTGAGTCAAAAGATGGACACATTTCACAAAGTATGGGGTAAATATGTGTTGTCCCCTTTCTGTATACAGACAGGTGGAAGGAGGAGGATGCAGATTATAACCAGAAGTGGGCTGGATACATGTATGCTTCTTCTAGCATAATGACTAAACAAGAGCCATTAGTATGCATTATCAACCCCAAAACTGTAGAGTGGACTGTAACTGTCAGGTGAAACCTACCTATTCTGTCAGGCATTCTGAGTTAATACTCAGTCAGTGTATCTTTCTGTGCATGTATTTATCTAGCTCCATGAGACCACTGTATTGTTTGAATCAACATTTTAATAACAAAGTTTAACTACAAAAAAGATAGCTCTAATTGTGTGAGGCACATTTGCCTTGTTTTCCCTTTAATGAATCACAGCTACCTTAAAAGTCCTTATTTCCATACTTAATTAGAATTGGGAGGGAAGGGGTCACATTGCAGCTTGAAATTTCATCTAAAAGCAGTAAACTAGGCCTGTGCACTGCACCAGCTCTGGAAAGGTTGACACACTCTTTCAATGTACTCCTCTTTGCAACCAAGAAGTGTTTCTACTGCTGTTGCATACATGACAACCAACAAATGAAATCACACAGCACGTACACATTTTGGGTAAATAAAATACAACATCTCCCACCCACCAGTGCTTTTCAGTGACCCAGGTCACCATTTACTTCCTCATTTATGTCACAAGGAGAATTGGTCTGCAAAGCAGACCAACCCTAAACCTTTGAAACCATTGGGTGGGGGGAGTGTTGGTTGCTCATGTCCTCCTACTCAGTTTCTGCTGCTGATGTTTGGTACTTGGAACAGGTATTGTAGTAATAATTTCAGAGATGCAGGAACACAGGTGCATGGTTAACAGATGAAAGAGACAGCCTTCTGTTTTGGCTGGTGCTGATCATTTCTGACTTGTAGCTCCATGGCTGCAGACTCCATTTAAGAAGGGAGGGAAATTATATTCCAGAGGGAGCAGTTATGCCAAGCCTTGGGTGGGGCTTTGTCATTCATGCCCAGTCTGTGATCAACTTATATTGCAATCACTTTGCCAGACGTTCTGGCACTCTCCCAAAGAAATCAACTGAGAGCCCCAGAGTCTGATATAACATGACCATTTGCTGGTGCACTCAAAAGATGCTGAGATTCCCATTAATTACCCATTTCCAAAAACTTCATCACAAAACCATGAACCTCCAGTGTCCCCCCACTAACTAGTACATGTGGACAGTGCTATGTACAGGAGAGTCACCCTTAACAACTTCCCAAAGCACCCTCAACTGCCACAATGATACAGTGGCACTGGGAGCCCACCCCTCCCATGCCACCTAACACTCCTCAACCCTCTCAAAGATGAAGTAAGGCACCAGAAGCACATCCCTGGTACTGCTGGAGAAGAAAGCAAAGTCATGTCCTCCTCAGTCTCCCAGTGTATCCACCAAACATTGACTGCTTCTCTCAGTTCCCCCAGGAGTTATGGCAACAACCAAAAGATGACTGGCATTTCTTGGTTACCTGATCACATAGCTCATAGCAAGGTCTCACACACTGAAGGGGATCAGCAAAAAAAGAAGCAGAGTTGTCCATCCATGGCTATCAAAACCAGCCACATGCACACTTTGGCCGGGGGGGGGGCGCATATTTCTAGCCCCTCTACTGAGGAGCTGAATAAACTGCGGATGAGTGCCGCTGGTGTGCCACTTAACAAGCTGTGCTGCATACTGGATATTGAGGTGAGGTGAATATCTGGCTCTCCAAGTTTCTCCAAACTTTTCAGGAGTCTGTAGATAAGGACATGATCTTGGCTACAATAAGATTTACAGGCTATCAGATAGTGCTAAAAACATAACCAAAATTTCGCCTGAAATATTTTGAAGTGGTTAAGGAAAGGGGGCAGCATACTGTTTCTGCTTTTTTTATAATGCGGCATTTCTCTGAATGTGAGAATGCTACTTGGGCACCATCACTCATAAACCTCTATTTTCAGAAAATTGGTAAGTCAGAAGAAAGGATTCAATGCTATTCAGTTGACTATCCTAACAAACTGAGTCATGTATTTAATTTTTACCATGAGCACTTCACACACCATGAGATAAATCCTTCCCTCACCACTGGAGTTCATAAAGTGAATGTCACAGATTGAACTTGTGCATCCTGCTGGTTTAGCTAGAGTACTGCCTGCATCCATTGGACACTTCTGATGTTTTTAATGTGACCTGGGCTGCTCCTTCCCCACCACCAGCACCACAACAGCCTCCATCTGAAAATGAAAACTTTCGTTTTACAGTATGTAACAGCGGGAGAGTTCTCACGCTATTTGAGCACATGAAGACTTTGCATGTCATCACAGACAGGTCAGCACTGCTTAAAAGCACAAAAGAACAGTCTTACCAGGTTCGGTATTGCAAAGACAAATTTTAATGTATGACCTCATGTACCTTAGGAGCACCCTTCCTGCAGCCATATCAGAGATTCCAGTCACCATACGTTTCTGGCTTTGGTTGGGGAGGAAGGGAGGGCAGAGATTGCATCAACTGTGTGATTCCGAGGATGCATGAGCCAGCACTCACACAGTGGATTTAAAGTCTAAAGCAAGCTTCTATCACATCGCACAGCCGTGCAATCCAATTTCTTAATATTTTGTATGTTCAAGTAACAAAAGCCGTGAAATAAAATGGATGCTTCCACTCATCGAGCAAGTCAGACCAATATCTGATTACATCCATTAACATATCAGTGTCATCACTGACATCTTCTTCAGAGTAAAGTGCACCTGCAGTGCTTGTGCCTTTTAAAGCATGACTTTAAAAGAGATAGCACTAACAGAAAACGATAGAAACGGTAAGCAAAATGAAGTGTAAATGTGCTCACCCATGTGAACAAACCACAGTTCAATAAAGGCAAATCACAATTTTCTCAAAAAATAGAGGTCATCTGGGGAAAAGATAAAATAATTAGTCAGTAATCCAAAAGCAGAAGAGTCAAATCAATAATTCAATAATCAGAGACGGCTAACCACTTTGTTGAATGTGGCTTCCATGCAGATATCTGAAGAAGATGTCAGGGATGACACTGAAACGTTAGTGGACATAATCAGTCATTGGTCTATCTGGTTCAATAAGCGGAGGCACCCATTTTACAAACAAATTTCTTAATATTTTGTATATTCACAAAACCAAAGCCACAAAATAACAAAAAGGATACTTCTGCTCATCAAACTGGCCAGACCAACGGCTGATTACGACCACTAATGATTCAGCATCGCCACTGATGTTTTCTTCAGGGTGAAGTGTGCCTACAGTGATTGTGCCTTTTGAAGCATGTCTCAAAAAGAGATTATTTTGCAACTTTTTTTTCTCTTGTTTCTTGTATCTTGAAACATCTACATAATGAATTAAAGTAAATAAAGTCCAATAAGTAATTAATGTGTTAAATGGGAGCAGTCTCACATATGAACATACATACAAACATACAAAGAAGCCAGCAGAAGAAGGCCATTTGGTCTATCAAGTCTGCTCGCATTGCAGGGTCCACAGCTTGAGCTAATGTCCCTGCCCTCCTGCTCCATTCCTCCCATCCTCCCTACTCATGATCCTTACTTTCCCCCATGCCTATCCTAGCCTCTCTTAAAACTGCCCACTGTCTTCAATGAGATTACCTCTTCTGGCAGTGCATTCCAAGTGTCCACCACCCTCTCTGTGAAGAAGTGCTTCCTGACCTCCCTCCTAAACCTCCCACCCCCCAGCTTAAGACTGTGCTCCCTCGTATTATGGTTGCCACTCAGCTTAAAGAGGCTCACCTTATCAACCTTATTTATCCCTTTCAAGTACTTGAAGGTCCCAATCATGTCCCCTCTCTCTCTCTCTCTCTCCTGTCTTCTAGGGAGTACATGTTCAGTGCCCTCAACCTCTCCTCATATGTCCTACACTGCTGACCCACTAACATCTTTGTAGCCCTCCTTTGGACCTTCTCCAGTAGGATAAAGTCCTTTTTGAGGTGTGGTCGCCAGTACTGAATGCCATAATCTAGATGCGGCCTTACCAGTGACCTGTATAAGGGCAGTATAACCTCCTCTCTCCTACTGCTGATCCCCCTAGATATGCATCCTAGCATCTTGTTTGCCTTTGCTGCTGCTTTCTTGCACTGCATGGAGTGCTTCAGGTCACTAGTAATCATCACTCCCAGGTCCTTCTCCTCTGATGCAGGTACTCAGACTCCACCTAGGTAGTACTCTGTCCTGGGATTCTTGGCTCCAATATGCATAACTTTGCATTTTTTGGCATTGAAGCCAAGCTGCCAGATCCTGGACCACCTCCCCAGCTTTTCCAGATCTTCCTGTAGGTCCTGTATCCCTTCAGCTGTGTCCAGTTTCCTACAGAGCTTGGTGTCATCTGCGAATAGGCACATTTTGCCCTTAATGCCATCCCCAATGTCATTGATGAAGACATTGAACAACACCAGCCCCAGTACAGAGCCCTGTGGGACCCCACTCATTACTTCTCTGATACCAGATAACCCCCCCCACAACCACCCTCTGGGTTCTGTCCCTCAGCTAGTTTTCCACCCATCTGGCCATCTTTTCCCCAACCCCACGATCCACCAACTTCCTGAACAACCTTTTGTGGGGCACAGAGTCAAAGGCCTTGCTGAAATCAAGATAGAGAATGTCTACCACTTGGCCCCTGTCTATTGTCTTAGTGACAGAGTCAAAGAAGTCAGTCAGGTTTGTTTGAAATGATCTCCCCCCCATGAACCCATGCTGCTTTGCATCCTGAAGACCATGCTCCTCTAGATATTCCACCAACCTTTTCTTTAGTATGGTCTCCAAGAGCTTGCCCACAACGGAGGTCAGACTGACTGGTCTGTAATTCCCTGGGTCATCCTTAGGACCACTTTTGTGGAGGGGCACTACATGTGCTGTTCTCCAGTCCTGCAGTACCATGCCTGAATCTAGTGAACTATTAAATAGGTCTGTCAGTGGCTCTGCCAGCTCCTTAGCCAGTTCCTTTAGTACCCTTGGATGTACTCTGTCCGGGTCTGGTGATTTGTCTACCTTCAATGCCAGCAAACCTTCCCTCACTCTATCCTTCTCCATCACTATATCTGTGTTCCCCTCCCTCCCTGTTCCTATTCTCCCTCCAGAAGGCACTGGTCCGTCCTTCTACCTGGTGAAGACGGAACAGAAGTATTCATTTAGTATCTTTGCTTTTCCTCCCATTATTATCCACCCACTCCACCCCTTTCTTAAGCCTAATAATCCCTTCCTTCTTGTCCCTTTTCTCACTCACATAGCTAAAGAAAGCCTTCTCCCCCTTCTTAATTCCTTCAGCTATCTGCAGCTCCTTCTGTGCCTTTGCTCACCGGACTTCCTTACTTGCCTTACTAGCCAACCATAGATAATTTTCCCTATTCACCTCTCTTTTGGTCTTCCTGAATTTTCTATAGGCCAACCTCTTTTCCCTTACTGCCTGGGCAACCTCAGAACTGAACCAGCTGGGCGCCTTGGCCCTTGTGTTCTTACCGATGAGCCTAACACACTCATCTGTGGCAACCAATAGTCCTTCCTTAATGATGGACCACCTTTGACCATACTCAGGTATGGGGCTTGGATAAGTGAGCATTCCTTTTTATGAAGACACCAACTTCACAACTAGCTTGTTACTGACATGATAGTCTTTTTTTTTTTAACACTACTTTACCTGTGAGCATTTTTTAAGTGTTTCTTGATCTACACAGACAAGTTGCATGTGACACACATAGAACCTAAAGCTGTTCCATATGTTGAAGTTAATTGATATGTTTTATTGAGCAATGCAATGCCAAAAAAAACCCCGTTGCTTTTATTAAGACAGTTTTTGTAACTTATTTGTCACCGGGGAGTATTCCTTGATTGGGGGAAGGGGGTATAACAGTTGTCTATATATGTATTCATATTGATGAATATGTAATGTAACTGTCTTGTTCCTGTAGGAGGTGTGCAAATGCCAGGCTAACCATGCTCTCCCTCCGTTCCTCCCTGTAAGCCATATGATTCACACCACAACATGCTTAGCCACCAGCCAGCTGCAGAGTGAGATTCTTGGGTCCACACCTTGTTCTCACAGGGCAGTATAATGAGATGTTGCTGGGCCACAAGCTCGACAAAACTCCAATGCAGTTGATCACAGACATTCCTCATCACTTTCCATGAGGGATAACTGTGTTTCTGCCATTTTTTGACTTGTTTCTATCAGACAATTAAATTCTTTGTGTTTGAATATAAAAACAAATCAAAATTGTTCTTGTTTCTGTAAGGCTATAGTTGCCTTTTAACATTCTGGGATAGATTTTTGCCAGATGCACTTGCATGTGGCAGTCTTGCTACAGTTTATACCCATATGGGCATAGTAGGGGGTATTTTCAAACAACAATTCTGTTGTGACTATTGGGTATGGTTTCCAGCTGTGTGTGCCCACTGTCAAATGCATCTGCCATCTGAGTCTTAATCAGATTAGACCATAAAAAATAAATGATCTAATTAACTTAGTCACTGGTCTCCTGCATCCATTGATAGAGGCAGCGGCTTACTCCTTTGGCCCCAAGGCCTACCAGTATGGCATTGCATTTGGTGCAACTTGTCCAATGAAACCCTTTCAGAAATAGACCTTAATGCAAGGTGGGCCCAAAGGTTTGAATATGTAACACTCTTCATTTCTGATTTCTCATTATTATAGCAAGGTGAGACCCTGAGAGTGAATCATAATATGCACCTATAGGGCACCGCAGGGCCACAAAAGCACTGTAGATATGCAAATGAAGCAATAAGACCCCTTAGAGCAGGAATTAAAATAATTAGCATGCATCCCAATCTTCATATCACTGCACATTCTCTTCTTTTTTGAACTCTAGTTAAAAAATCATTAATGGCACCCATGTCATGGTTCATTCAAATTTCTAATGCTGACGGTGAAAAAATGACAAAATCCCCACCAGAATGGGTTCAATGGCCTACGCAACCAGAATAATGTTATGCTTGTGCAACTGTGTTACATTGTTGTGACGTTTGCGCTCCGTATTCCATGAGGAATTATCACCCTGCAGGGATACTGAAGGCAAGGAACCCTGTAAGAGGGTTCCACCTCTAGGGTACTACGGGAAGGTTCCCTTGGCTAAAGGTACCTTAGAAACAAACCCCCTGGGAGTAGAGAGGTGAGCCGCTGGTGGAGGAGGTGAGGATGGTGAGGCAAAGAAAAAGTGTTTCAGATGGAGGCTGGAGGGAAATGCTTATATAGCCAGGAAGTAGGTGTGGCTAGTTGCTAACCCATTGAACTGCAGGCATAGCCTTTCAATTCAATGGCCTACGCAACCAGAATAATGTTATGCTTGTTCAACTGTGTTACATTGTTGTGGCCATTCGTACTCTCTGTTCCATGAGGAATTACCACCCTTTAGGGATGCTGAAGGCAAGGAATCCTGTAAAAGGGTTCCACCTCTAGAGGTGCCATGGGAAGGTTCCCTTGGCTAAACATACCTTAGGAAGGAACCCCAAAAGAACTGTAGCAGCAATCGATGACTAGAAGGTAGAGAATCAGATGGACAGCAACAGGCAGCTTAATGAAACATAAATGAGATGCACAAGTTAGCAGGATAGCACCAATAAAATGGCTCGCACTGATGACAGCAGGGGGCTTCCTAAGGAGAGAGGGAACAGCTAATAGGGCCACCATCCTTCTCCATCCAACAGTAGGGCCACCATCCATCTCCATCCAACAGTGGAACCTACCTAAGTAAGCTATGAAATACTACTAAAACTAACTAAGTATCTGTGGCACAGAGGAGAGAAAAAAAACCTTTGAGGAGGAACTCTCTTGGGATCCAAGGCCGAGATCACTTTCCCTCCAGGCTTGGGATGTTGTATTTAGTGACAGCTCTACTACTGCCATTTAGAAGCTTAAATAAGGGGAATGGAAAATATTCCAATTTAGACTCTTTCTCTCTAATGGGAATGCCTTGGAGGGTTGCTAGTAGTGGGTCTCTGCAACAACACACCTCAGAGATGGAAGAAGGAGAGAAGGATCACTGAAGCACTCGCTTGACCTACCAATCAACCTGAAATCAAGCGAACCAAAGGTGGTCGTGGATAGAATGCGTTGAAGGTGCCTTACTGTCATTAATACTGCAGCTAAAGGATGGCAATATATCCACCCTTCACAGCTAGCCGTAAATTCAATATCAGAAGGTGCTGTTGAATCACAGATGGCTAAAGCTCTACATGGGGTAAGGACATTCCCACTAAGGGCCAGATAGGAAGAACCCCAACCCAGACATCACACGCTCAAGATATAGACTAGGGTGCAAAGCGAGACCGTCTGCTGAGAGCAAGCTCACAGCCAATAAACTGATTGGCATGGTTGACTAATTTCCTTTAGCAATAGAGCAGGCAGTATATGGTAATGCAGGGAGTAACAGGCAATGTGCAGCATGGTAAAAAGATAGTACACAGAAACATGTTAAGTAGTAGGCATTGAACAAACAACCCAGGCTAACCTGCAGGGCTCCCAGATCTACAGGGATTCCTGTATTTTACAGGGAAGTGGAGCCATTTACAGTAAAACTATTCCCAATCCCACAGACTTGCATTGGTTATAGACAAAAACAGAGCAATCTAGCTTCTATATAATGAAACCTATAGGGAAACACAGGAAAATTGCTGCAGAGTTGCAGGGGGAAAAGCCAAACCTGGCTGTGAGCACTGAACCTGGTCCCTTATCCAGTGTGAGGCACTTGCCTGGCAAGGTTATAGGAAAAGCAATGCAAGTAAAGAGGAAGGAACAGAAGTCAACCTGTCCATCAATAAATGCCATGGTGACATAAATACTCGAAGGATTTTAGCAGTGAAGGCAGTATTCGAACATGAGGTATTTGAACCACACGGGGCCACGACTCTCTACCAGAACCCCCTTGTCCTCTGCTGTAGGAAAAACAAAGAAGCCACGGTAGAGCGCCATGACCCACAAGCAGATTTTTTTTTTTTACAGTTAAAATGTTTATTGGCATTTCCCAATTTACAAACAAGATCATCATAGAAGGTAATGATGGGTGAGGGCTGGTTACATTTACAACCCGACAGCATACAGTATTACAGTGACATATGAAGCATGCACTTACCAGTCTGAACGTTACAGCAAGACTTCAAGTATCTGGAGAGGAAAGCTTCCATGCTCCACTGAGGGTTGTCAAGGATCCTTTATGGGTTTGGGTGAAGTCCAGGCATCTGTCACCCTGGGTAAGGGCAAACACAAACAACCACTATTTTACATACTAACAGAGTTAAACTATTTACAGTAGGGATTAGTTTAAACCACATCTCATCATTTATTTATCATCCATTGGGCAGCTTTCTACTTATTAACAGCATTGAGTAATTTACCGGGTGGTAAGTCCTGCTGTGGGTCATTCAGCCTACCCCGGTCTTTGGGGTAGTGTATCTATGGAAAGGGGTCCAACACTCATCATAAATAGCCATGGAGTTACTTGCTAGATGGGACAGCTTATCCATGGAAGCTATCTGGACCATAGAAGTCAGGACCTCCCAGGGTCCGGGAGTCTCAGTGGTTCTCCATCTGCACAGCAGAAGGCGCTTGGCTTGCATGGCCCACAGCATCAGCCTTCGCAGGTCTCGCAGGTGGGGGGCCTCTGACTTCATTCCCAAAAGGAGCAGGGGGATGGACCTGGGAATTGGTTTGTGTAGTACCTTAGCCCCCACCTTGCAGATGTAGTGCCAGGTTTGTTGTATTAGGGGGCATGCCCATAAGATGTGCAGAAGATCCCCCGGTTGAGATTTACATCTCTAGCATACATTGGAACCCTGCACCCCTGCTTTATATAGCACCATAGAAGTCCAGTACCAAGAATGTAGGATCTTATTTTATATTAACCTACTTTTTGCATCTTTGAAATATTTTTTTTTTTAACTTTGTATTTATTGTTTATTTATTTATTGTAATATACATTCCAAGCAGTGACATATCACATGTAAATACATTTTAGACTCTTTGAGTGCGCCACTCCTCCTGAATTACTATCTAATACTTATTCTACTGCTTTAAGATACATCCTGGGAGGTTACTTAACTATTATAGTCCTAAGTTAATACATTACAAAATTGCTGGGAATACAGCCCATGAGCCACATGGAAAAAGACAATATCGGTTCTAATATATGATGTCCAGTAATTCTAGAGTCCCCTGTATAGGGACAGTGAAAAAGTCCATGCTTTATCTATATTAGCAGCACAACAGACAGTGCTAAATTCTAAAAGGAAATTCCACTTTTGAAATTATTTTTAAATTGAAAGGCGTCTGTATTTAGAAACATCTATACAAAAGAAAAGACGCTTTAATTACATAAGTTCCTTAAGGTAGGATAACAGGAAACCAACTTTGTAAGTCATGGTCAGATATGACACCCACATTTTATAGCTGAAGTTCGAACAATGAGTACAAATTTAAAGGAGAGAAAATAAAATGTCTAAGGGTAACAGTCCCAATTGAAACTTTTGTTTAGTACTCACACACACCCCACTTAGAGGGAAGAAACATTTTATTTAGAAACACAGAATCTCTCTCTCTCTCCTAAATCAGGCAGGTAATAATCCAAACGGTGTTTTCATGTCTCGTCGTCTTCTGAAGAGTTTTCATCTTGATCCTCTGGATGTCTTCTTCTCAGAGTCTGTTTCTGAGCCCAACGATTGGCATCCTTCACATCCGAGAAAATGAAGACCTTTCCCTGGTACGTTATTTGTAATCGGGCTGGGAAAATAATACTGTGCTGGATCTCCGCCTCTCAAAGGAGCGCTCTGGTACCTTCAAATTGCTTTCGCCTTTGCCTAGTGGCAAAGCTAATGTCCGGGTGTAGTAGGACCATTTCCCCCTCACAAAAAAGCATTTTATGTTGTCTTGCAAGTGCCAACAGGTAGTCCCTTGTAGCTACTCCATCCATTAGTCTGTTAGGCTGTTGGTCAACTAGGATCTGCAGCTTATCCATTAGGTAGGGAAATGGGCAGACTGGGTGGGCCAAGCAGTCCTTATCTGCCGTCAAATTCTATGTTATTGCCAAAACTGCCCACGGAGCCTCCAGGTTATCTGGCCTACCTCAGGCTGCAATTCTGTAGGCCTTTTGTATGCCCTTAATACGTGCACTAGCTTCTTCCCAAACTGTTGAGTAAGCCAGTCGTGAAGGAAAAGAACGATATGGTCTCCCTCACAGCCCTCCGGAAGACCCAGAAAATGAATGTTCGGTGCCCTGGTATGACTTTCCAAATTTTCCAGTCGCATTCTCAAATGCCCATTCTCCTTTACCACATTAGTAATGGCCCCCATAGCAGCATGCAATCTTTTCTTGGCTTCTGCAGACTCAGTTGTAACTAAATCCATGTTGGTTTCCAGACTCGTTACTCTGTTTGCGATGCTGTCTATTTTGTCTGCCAGCCCGGTGACTGAGGAGATAAGCCTGTTAATTTTATGTCCAAGAGATTGCAAGGCTTCCTTTCCATCTCTCTCTGTATCTGCGGCCTGTTGGAGAGAAGTAGACCGCGTGGCAGCAGGAGCGGGAGCATTTTTGGATTTTGCCCCATCATGAAGGCTCCGATCCTTCTGAGGATTCCCCATATTATCTCTCAGGTCTGCCGATTGTAGTATTTATACAAAGTGCTGTCCTGTCTAACCCAAAAATAACTTATTTTAGCTCCCAAGTCCAGATGTGATGAAGAGCTCTATTCAAAAGCGGCCATATTGCTCAGGCTCACCAGCGCCCCCCCTTTGAAATATTTTTGAGCACTTCTCCAGCATTATGTCCATTGCTGCTCAGTAATCTTGGTATGGAGGGCCATCTCCCACTTCTGCTTGGACCCCTCGGTTTGGCTGGGAAAGGTGCCCCTGAGAGTCACAAGCAAATTTCTAAAAAGTAGTTCACTGCAACAGTTGTAGCTGAGCTGACCTCTAAAGTATAATGAAGCATTGCAAAAAAGTAGTTTAACAGCTTCCAGTAGTAATTAGGTATAGCTTCCAGCAGCAGCTAAGCTGAACAATGGAACAAGCATAGGATTTGTAGGCAGAGGCACTAATGCACTGAAAAAACATCAGTACTATTGCTTGGTACAATTGCATGTGATCAGGTTTGAATCCTATGGAGAAAGTAATACAGAATTGTATTTGACTCTGGCTTGAGTCCCACTGAGTGCAGATAAACATGTTTGAGCAGATTGAAATCCTCAAAAGGGCTGTATGCAAGCTGAGCACCATGAGAACAAACAGCAATCATGACGGTGAAGCAAATCAATGACTTGAAGGTCAAAATAGGTAAATTCAGCAACATACTGCTAAAATACCTGTAGCAGTAAGCTGAGACCAGGCAGCTTCAGTATAGCAATGCCAGCAGTTGGCCTGGCTGAGCAAACACTGCACAGCCGAGCACCCTGAAATCCAATACGGAATGAACTGAGCAAGCACTGAGTAAATCATGAGCAGGGCTGTAAAACAGGGAGTAGCTGCTAACTTAGCAGCAGAGCCAGGACCACAAGCAGTCAATTAAAGGAGAAACCTGGGAGGTAGCAACAACAGAGTGAGCTGAAACATGCAGCGGGAGCCGAAACAGGCAATAAGAATTGCAGAAAAACTGAGGGCAGGTAGGAACCTGAAGCACAGGCAAAATTAAACACAGTGGGCTGGATATTCAAACTGCGCCATTCAAAGGCGCAAGTCCTTGCGCTGCACAAAATAGATGCGCAGGGGTGTGTCCCGTGCGATATTCAAAGGAGTTGCGCTATTGAACAACTCTTGAATATCGCTCTAACTCATAACCACTGTGCATGGCGCGGGAACTACAAGACACAAGTTGACAGAGTGGAGCAGTCAACTTGCGGTGGCGCAAGTACCATTGCGCCATGTGCAAAATCACGATATTCAAAAGGTGACATGCAAATGGGGCCATAATACATGCAAGGCGCAGGGGGGGCCATTTGCATGTCATTATAGCCCCATTTGCATGCCATTAGCATGTAGGTGCGCCGATCCCCGAGGACTTGCGTCTGGCGCCCTGCCAGGCAGCAGCCGTCGGGGACCGACGCACCCTGCAGCCCGATCTCGGGCAGCAATGTGGCTCCCCCACCTCCTCCCATACATCTCCCTGGTGGTCCAGTGGACCGAAATGCCCGATCGCGGGCAGAAAGTATACAGATCCCCCACATCCCATGTGCCCGATCGCGGGCAGAAAGTATACAGACCCCCCATCCCATGTGCCCGATCGCGGGCAGAAAGTATACAGACCCCCCACATCCCATGTGCCCGATCACAGGCAGAAAGTATACAGACCCCCACATCCCATGTGCCCGATCGGGCAGAAAGTATACAGAACCCCACATCCCATGTGCCCGATCACAGGCAGAAAGTATACAGAACTCCCCACATCCCATGTGCCCGATCGCGGCAGTAAGTAAATTGCCCCCAAACATCTCCCTGGTAGTCAGTGGCCCTCACCCCACCCACCCACGAAGCCCCACCACCCCGCCTCCTGGCAGCCGGGCGAGGCAGCATCCTACCCGCCTGCCGCCTCACACCGGGCCGACTGACTGGCTGGAGGGCTGCACGCCCATTGTGCAGAGCTAGAGCCAATGGGCGGCAGCCCATACCGCATATGACAGTCCAAATTTAGGAATGCGCCACCGCTGCCGGGGAGGGTGGTGGGGCTCGTGGGTGGTGGGGTGGGGCCACACTAGGCACCAGGGAGATGTTTTTTGGGGGCACTTACTTACTGCTCACGATCGGGCACATGGGATGGGGGTTCTAGATACTTTCTGCCCGAGCGATCGGGCATTTCGTCCACTGGACCACCAGGGATGTGAATGGGAGGAGGGGGAGCTACATTGATGCCCGTGATTGGGCTAGGGGGCACAGAGATGGGTTAGGGGCCAGCCACAGGTGGCAGCTGCTGTGTTGCGCCTGCAATGCAGCAGCTCACCTGTGGGTGGCCCTCAACTAAGCCTTTTTGGGCTCAAAGTTGTGCAGGCGCAGGTTGGGGGTTGCGCCTGCACAACTCTGCACAGCCCGACTGAATATCGGGCTGCGCAGTTTATGCATGGTTCCTCCCCCTCCAGTTGCGCATGCATTCATTTGCATTGCGCTGTTGCTCAGCCTGTTTTCAGTGGCGCAACTGCCTACTGCTGAATATCGCAGAATGGCGCAATTTAGGACTTGCGCATGTGCAACCCTGTTGCGCATGGTGCAACCCTTTTGAATATCTGGCCCTGTGCAAACAAAGGGCAACGAAATGCTAGAAAAAGTCGAAAGCCCCCAAAAGAAAACACAAAAGAAAAACACAAACAGAGAACAGAAAAACAAGCACACAGGGAAGCACACAGCAGCAGCAGCAGCAGCAGCAGCAGCTGGAGGCAAAAAGCAATACCATCCAAGGCAGGATAAAGTCACAAGCAGAATTTAGCAGAAACCAAATGGAGTCCAGAGCACAAGTAATGCTGGAGATGGGGGGGGGCCTCAAGGGTAAGGACAGCCCAACAGAGCCTCCGGTAGGCAAAGAAAAAGTGCTTCAGGGGGAGGCTGGGAGGAATTGCTTATATAGCTCAGGAAGTAAGCATGACTGGTTGCTCACCCATTGAACTGCTTTAGGGAGACTGTCTCCTCTAGCAGCACCTTCGGCGTAAGCGGCGCCCGACGGCCACAACTTTGGCTGCTGTGCCAGCCCAAAGGACCCTCCTTGACCGCTTGCTTAGTTCCCTGAATTGGATCCCTACCAAGGGAGACTGCCTCCTCGAGTGGCACCTTCACTGTAAGTAGCGTACGACAGCCACAACTTTGGCCGCTGTGCTGGCCCAAAGGACCCTCCTCGACTGCTCACCTGGTTCCCTGAATCGGATCCCTGCCAAGGGAGACTGCCTGCTCGAGTGGCACCTTCGCCGTAAGTGGTGCCTGACAGCCGCAACTTCGGCTGCTGTGCCGGCCCAACAGACCTTCCTTGACCACTTGCCTGGTTCCCTGAATCGGATCCCTGCCAAGGGAGACTGCCTCCTCGAGCAGCACCTTCGCCATAAGCAGCACCCGAGGGCTGCAACTTCCGCCACTATGCTGGCCCAACAGACCCTCCTCGACCGCTCGCCTGGTTCCCTGAATCGGATCCCTGCCAAGGTATGTCCACCCTTCAGCCTGGAGCCTGGTTCCCTGCAGCTGGATGCCGATTGGCTTACCGACGCTGCCTGAGGCTTGAGATTCGACTGGGTGATTCAGGCAGCACAGCCATTGGTGCGCCTTTCTCTCAGACCTAAGCCTGTCTCCCATGCCAGTTACTGTCTGCCTCAGATACTGTCTGCCTTCTCCTAAGATATTTTCAATTTGTTAATTTAACATTAACCTGTATATACAGTTTACTAGTGTGCTTTGCCACTGTTATTGCTGCATTGTTACTGTGAAGTATCTTACTGTTTATGTACAGCTGATTTTAGCCCTATACAGTGTAAGATTGTAATTTTCACTTTCTCCTCTCTTCCCACTCTATCCTCCCTCCTCCCCTCTGTCCGCTTCTTGGGTCGGTAATGTTCCCGGACACTGAACCACCCCCTGCCCCCCTCTCTCCCTGCTCGCTACCCACTCTCAACTTTCTCCTATCCCTACAACCTCAGCATGAGTCCCCTTGCGTGACTCCCTCCGATCTCCTCCACCCTCCCCCCTGCTATCAGTCCATTCCTACTTGCTAATTCGATTGCCTTTTGTCTCACTGACTCTCATTCCAACCTCTCCCTTAAGTCCCTGTAACCTTTTCTTTTGTCTTTCAACCCCCCTGACTATGTGCCGCTAGTTCCCGGCCCACTTGCACAGTGTATACAGCCCTCTTACCTGGCTTCTGTCTCCAATTTCTCCACTTTAGGGAGACTGCCTCCTCAAGCGGCACCGTTGCTGTAAGCGGTGCCTGACAGCTGTGACTTCGGCCACTGTACCGGCCCAATGGACCCTCCTCAACCGCTTAACAGGTTCCCTGAATCGGATCCCTGCCAAGGTACGTCCGCTCCTCAGCCTGGAGCCTGGTTCCCTGCGGCTGGATGCCGATTGACTTACCAATGCTGCTTGAGGCTTGAGATTGGACTGGGTGATTCAGGCAGCACAGCCATTGGTGTGCCTTTCTCTCGGACCTAAGCCTGTCTCCCACACCAGTTACTGTCTGCCTCAGATACTGTCTGCCTTCTCCTAAGATATTTTTCTGCCACCTCCACCACCGCCTTCCAGGCCTTCTTTAAATACGCTTTTGGTCCACCCACTCTTAGCTGTCCTTAATCTCATTGGTTCGGTTTCTCTTGACCTAACCACTCCTTATGTAAACCCCTCACACTCTCTCTCTCTCTCTCTCTCTCTCTCACCAACATTGCAGCCTCTTCTACCCTGATTTTGTACTCTCCATCCCTTCTGTGATCTCTCTAGTATTCTAACTTTCTCCTGTCCTAAAATGCTTACTCAACTTACTACTGTAGTTATGCCTGTGCTTCTCGGCCCCATACCCCCTGGGCACAACTCCTGCCATGCATACTTTCATCTGACACCTCTGTCAGCCCTGCATTACACCTCTGGTATGGTCACAGGAACCCCTGACATGGACCATCTGGCACCCTGTCCCCCCTTTGGGGCACCTTGGGGTCCTTCTCAAACTTAAAGCGAGCAGCCCCCTGATGATCCCACTGGCTATGCATGTACTCTGCAACCTGTCAAGATGCCCCCAGCACTGTGTCACTATATAGCACAGGAACATCACACGCAAACAAGTCTGCAGCATGCTCAAATCCTTTCTGCTTTGACTACTGCTTATGCTGCTCCTCCTCTCAAGAAATGTACACCCCAATCCAGGTCCCCCTGGGCACGCAGCGGAAAATTCGATAAAGAGGGAAGGGTCTCTCACCCTGGCATCTATTAATGCCTGTAGCATCCTCAGCAAGCTAGATTCCCTTCAATCATGGATTCAGCAGCATAACCCTGATGTCATGTCCGTGGTTGAAATGTGGCTAAACCCTAAGATCCCAGATGCCTCCGTCTCATTACCTGGCTACTCCATATTCGGGCAAGACAGGACTTCCAAACGAGGTGGGGGCTGTGCCATATACCTCAAGAGTACCCTCTTAGGTCACGCTATACCATCACCTAACCAGGGCTCCTCTGCTCAGATCCTCGCCATCAAAGTCCTCCTTGGAGCTCACAATAAGGAACTTACTGTTGACTCAGCTTATATACCCCCTAAGAACCAGGCCACTGACTTCAACAACATTCTGGAATACACTAGGCGCTTGCATCATAACAGAAACTATAATTCTTGGTGACTTTAATATTAACTGGCTCTCCCCGAGTCTTCTGTATTCAAGGATGCAGTTACAGCGCAGCACCTCTCACAACTAGCCCTCAACCCCACCAGATGCAACTACAGGACTGGAACTTTCACACTACTAGATTGGATTCTGACTAACTGCCCCAAATGGATCTCTATTGTCACAGTCTTCCCAGACTCAATTAGTGATCACTCTCCTGTCATCTGCTCTTGGTCTAACAAGTTTCTCAAACCCCCTCCCAAACTTCTCTACACAAGGGTAATTAACCAGGGGCACCTTCAGCTACTAAAATCCCACCTAAGCAGACTTGACTGGGTAGTGCTGGACACACTCAATGATACTAACAAAGCCTTGGGCTTGTTCATCGATCGCTTCAACTCAGCCTGTAACATCTATGTGCCACTAAAAAAGATGACAGTCAAAGGACGGTCGAACCCCTGGATTACCTTTGATCTTTTCACATGTCTTAAGCACAGGGACCACCTTTGGCAATGTGCTCATGCTACCCTTTTGCAAGGAAACATACAAAAATACAAAGCAGCTCACAATGCCTGCACTCACCTGATTCGGAATACCAAAAGTAAATATTTCAAGGAGGCACTGACCAACTCTTGGGGTGATGGGAAAAACTTCTGGAACAACCTGAAAGAACTCACTGGCAAGGAATCTAAAGCACCCCCCCTACCATGCTCAACCTACACGGCACTCCAACGCTCGATCTTGACACCATTACCAATACCTTCAACAATGCTTTCACGAACCTGGACAATGTGCTTCCACCTAATTTCTTTGACGACCCTTCCCCCAATGCCTCCCTTGAGACCACCATAAATGCTCACTCAGCTCCACAATTCTTCTTCAAAGAGGTTCCTCCACATGTGGCTCGTACCTATATCTGCAAAGCCATCCGCAAGTCCGGGTACAGTGGTGACTCCCTTGACATCAAACTACTGGCGCGAGTTCTGGATGAGGTTATTGAGCCCCCGGCAAAAAGTTTTAACATTTCACTAAGATTGAGCTAATTCCCTGCACACTGGAAGCAGGCAACCATCACACCAGTGCATAAAAGTGGAGATAGGTCTCTTCATTCCAGCTACAGACCTATCTCACTCTTCCCCCCGCTATCTAAGGCATTAGGGCGAGTAGTGTCAGACCAGCTAATCGAATCCCTGGATAAGTATGAAGTCCAATGCCCTGAACAGCATGGCTTCAGAAAAGGGCACAGCACCACCACGTCTCTTCTGGAATTCACGAGTTTCATTCACGACACGCTTGACAAAGGATTCTGCGGGGCTGCAGTCTTCATAGACCTCACGAAGGTCTTCGAGACCATTAATCACCCTCTACTTCTTAGGCAACTGTCCTACATTGGGCTCTCTAATGAGACCCTTCCATGGTTTGCTAGCTACCTCAGGAATCGGACCCAAAGGGTCAGGATTGCAGGTGTCATGTCCGATGTCAAGCTTGTCCTCTCCAGAGTCCCCCAGGGGTCCATCCTGGGACCTCTACTCTTCTCCCTCTTCCTCAATAGGCTCCCTGGTGTCTGCCAGCAAAAAATTCTACTCTACGCGGACGATGCAGTACTATTCTCCTGCCATCATGACACTAAACTCCTTAAAACACAGCTGCAGCTTGACTTCAAGCTTGTTGAAGATTGGTTCAGCACACATAAACTCATCATGACCTATAGCAAGACCAAAGTAATGACTTTCTGTAATCCGCAGAGCAGGTACAAATCTCGGTCCTTCAATATCATGAACAACGCCGGCTACTTGCTCGAACACGTCCTGGAGTTCAAATACCTCGGTGTCACGCTGGATAGCTCCCTCTCCTATACGTGGCATATTGACACTGTTGCCAATGCCGTCAGTATGCGAATTGGTCTGCTGCACAAGCACAAGCACTCTATGACTGCAGACGCCCTTAGATTGGCCATCTACAGCTCTGTCACCTCTATCATTGACTACGGTCTGGCTATCTATGGCTCTGCTTCTTCAATTGCCCTCCGTAGAATCTCAGTCTCACTCAACAAAGCCTGCAGACTCTTAACGGGCGCTGCCAGAGACACGCACACATGTGACCTCTATGCACAGGCTTGCTGGCTACCACTCCTCAACAGGATTCAATACCAGACCTGCCTGCTTACCGAAAAGATTCTCCTTGGCCTCATGCTCCTCTCTGCCTTCAGTGGTACTCAGCAAATGCGTAGTGCCCAATCCCAAACCTTTCAGGTTCCTAGATGCTGTACCTCATTGGGTCAGTGGTCCTTCTACTATAGGGCACCTCAGTGGTTTAATACCCTCAACAAAGAAGCACTTTCCTCCCCAGCAATTGGACCCTTTAAAAAGAATCTCCGACTTTACCTCACCTCTGCCTCCAAATAGGATTGCTTCTCCTAATTGACTGATCCATTCTCTGACTAGATGATCTTGACCTGTGCCCTGCATCCCTCCTGACACTACTCTCACTGGCATCTGTCTTCCTTGTGCTCCTTTTCCCTCCCCTCTCTCCACCCTCCTTCCCCTCCCCCCCCCACACTCCTCCTCCACTGTTCTAACCCCTACCTTTTCCCCTTTTCCTGACCCCTCCCACCAACCTTCTCCCGCTCATGACAAAGGCCCTCAGCCTGCCACTTCTCTCTGGCAATCTCCTATACAATATCAGGCCGATAGTCCCCTTTCTTCTTAATTCCCTTACTCTGCTGCATCATCTATCTGCCTATTTACATTGCTCCCTATTAATAACCATTATCCCTAAAGTGATCTTCAGCTGCAAAGAAATGTCAACCTTGTCTATACTATGCCTGTTTACCATTACCAACCTTTGTATGTACGTTTCCCCATTCCTTTGACGTGGAACCTTTGTAAATGAGCAGCTCCTGCTCAAAGGTACTTGTAATCCGAGAGTTTAATAAAATAAATAGCCGTTCAAGAATAAAGGTTCCAAAAGGTCAGTTACCTTACATTTCCCTGTAGAATCACTTTACATAAAAAGTTTTTCTGTCTTTCACACAAAAACATGTAATCATCTTTTTTTTTAACCATTTTCTTTAGAATGGCTAGTATCACAATGTGAGTGACAAATATGTAAGGTAAGACACCTCACAAAAATAGAGGTTCATACTTGGGTACAGTTGCATTGTGCTCAGTAGGTGAAGACCTCTGTCTTTGACTTCAGTCTTAATCTACGGATCTCAGTGCCATTATGCCTTCGTACAATCTTCATCACTTAACATTATCTCTATAACACCATCTTTTACAACATGACGCAAAACTACTGTACCAGAAAGCCAGTGTAATTTAGTTGGCTTTAACCAAGTGTTGTTTTTTAGTTACCTCTAAATATCTTTTCCCTTCTAAACAAGCTTACTCCATTCAGAATTGGAACAGTGAGGTTACCATGGTAATATTACAAAAAAAAATAACAAGACTGAACATTCTGTTCAGGTTGAGCATGTGTTTTCCAATTTTAAAGATAGAACACAGTTTAAAAAGATTAAAGGAAGAGTGTCAAAAAAAGATCCAGTTAACTGTAAGAGATTATTTACCTCTGTATTGAAAAATCTCAAAGGAATTTTTAGCCACAAAGGACTAAGTATGTACTACTCAGCAGGGACCAGCTGCAGTCCTAGAGCGCCGAAACTCGCGATGATCTGAAGACTCTTTGAAAATTGAGTCCCAGACTTTGAAAAAAAAAAAAAAAAGGAAAATAATTTAAGCATAACTATCGTAAATCTTATTAATTGTAATGTTTCATTTTAGCAGTTACTTTCTCTGTAAAAGTACACCATATTATAAGATGCTGTATAAATGAGGCAAACATGCTACAACATGGTGAAATTGGCTCAAACAGAAACTCAAATTCTGTAAATTAGAACATGATTTATTTTAAATTTAAAAAAGTAATGAAAATTGATGTGGTATTGATTTCTATAAATAAAATATGTATGTGTGGAAACATATTTGCAATACATTTCAGTTTACAAATTATATGTTGACATATATGTTCAGTACATAGGTTGATGGAAAAGATAAGTCATTGTACATTATGGCCCAGATATTCAGAAATGCGTCAAAGTCTGATGCATGTCTGGCGCAGCACAAACCTGTTGCGCCATGGCGCAACTGGAGCCATATTCAGAGGATGCGCAGGCAGAACAGCGCCAGCGCAACGCAGCTGAATATGGCAGAGTTGCACCACTGCACACACAGAGATGCTCCAAAGCAACCGTGGCAGTGAAGAGCAGCACAGCACCAGAGGTGGGCAGGGCACAGAGAACAGACCCAGGAACACAACCATGGAAGCACAGTGGCAGTGGCCACAGGAGGCCCCCACCAGCAGGGCACACACAGGCACCTGGAGACCGGACCCCAGAACACAATGGTGGCATGGACAGCAGGTGACAGGAGGTGCCAACGGAAGACCGCCAAGGGATCCCCCCCTGGCAGGCCACCGACCGTGCCTCCCACCATGAGACCATGACAGGCCACACCCAGGACCATGCAGCCAAGCACACACACACCACACAGGCACACAGGGAGCTCACACACCTGCCACTGAACAGGCCAGGATGCAGGCAGTGTGGCAGACCACATGGGACGGGTCACACAATGCCAAGCAGAGGACCCCAACACAGTGTTCGGACAGTACCGGAACAATGACTATGACCGTGCACAACCACCACGCACACACCCCTGACTGCCGCCCCATGGACACCTCAATGCACAGCACCGAACCAGGGGATGGACACCACCACAGTGGGACACACCACAGTACACAGCAGGGAACCACAGAAGCACAACACGTGCCCCCTCTTATGCACACACCATGGACAGACACTGGGCCACTGCAGCATGGCTCCACATGCCGCCTGCAAAGCAGACGTAGACACAGGCAGGTATGTTAGAAAAGATTTATAAAACAGGTATATGTGTACAACACATAACAGGGGCAGAGAAAGGGTAGGTACAGCGAGGGAAGGGGATAGAGAACAGGGACTGTACAGTGGGAGGGGGGACTGTAGGGAGAGGTGCAACAGGGAAAACAGGGGCCAAGAACTGGAACATCAACGCCGGCCATGTCTGGCTGCCCCACCAAGCCTCCACTCTCTCCTCTCTGCTACCAACATCCTCCGGATGGTGATGAACCACCTCCCGGATACTGAAGACAACCAGGAGCATCTGCTGCATCAGCCTCAACAGCACTCTGTGAGGTGCTCTCCATGCCGGATGCCAGACATCTATATCAAGGGACTGGACAGGTGATCAGGGCAATGGCCCAGGGAACCATGTCCACCCACAGTGCTCAATGGGCAGTGGGACCACACACCCCTGGAGGGCCCAGAACGGACACCCATAGGGGGGTGGGCCAATGCCAGCCAGCAAAAAGGCACACCATGGCATTGCATAGAGGTGGTCCCCGATGCACAACGGCCACACGATCGCACAGGGACAGTCACATGGCACACTGCACTGGCAGCACCGCAGCAACAATGGTGGCAGCCAGGTGCATGCCCACCCCACCAACAGCCGGCACATGGGTCCAATGGATGCACCACAGTGGCATGCACCACACACAGTGCGACACACACAGCTGTCACGGCACATGGCACAGGCGGTCATGTCCATACCCACTCCCCACTGCCACCCTCATGTACAGTGAGAATGACCATGACAGTGCTTATCTGTCCCCTGCGGTGCAGCTTGCGCAGGTCCGTCCCATCAGGTTCAACGACCGGTGCCACCACCCTGGCCCGCCTGCGGTCCTCTGGCCCTGTGAATGGAAGGAAGGAAGACAGGAGCACATCAGTACCTGACCACACCAGCTGCCCTTCAGCCCTCTGTGCATCGGGTGTGCCCTTGCCCGACATGTCCTGCACGCCAGCACAGCTGCATCCCAATGCACGCAGCAGCTGCCAATTACAGTCAGCGATGCACACGGCGACTGTGTACCCCACCGCAGGGCATGCCAGTCAGCGAAGCCAGCACTGCAGTACAGCACTAGGGCAGACATGCAACATGTGAACACCTACCTGGCTGTGGCACTGCACCACGCCTGACATGTACCTCTAGCCCCTGGAGATGTTCAGGGTCCTTCCGCGCAGGTCACCATACCAGTGCCTGCACTGCTCCACTGTCCGGGGAACTCCTGTCCTCCTCTCCAGGCGGCCGGCAATCGTCTGCGAAACACTTCCCCTGGCCTGCTGCAGGGGCACCTGGCCGAATAGCTGTGCACTATAGGGCTCCACATATGTGACCAGGTTGATCACCTCCAGGTCGCTCCAGTTACGGGCACAGCATCCCCGACCGCTGCACCATGGCTCTCTCATGGTTCGGTGGTGCAAATGGTAGGAAGAGGTGCATGTGGCAGCTGGATGCGCGATGCATGGGAGAATGCATGGTACCCATCCCATCATGCATTGCTGAGCATGTGCAGTAGGCGTGGCCCGGCGGGGTCACAGAGGTGACCTAGGGGTCAGAGGTCATGACCAGTGAGCATGTGCGTGGTAGGGCGCACGACACCATGCGCGATCATGCATATAGCTGCCCATGCGCAACATGCGCAGTGCCGCTGCATCATGCTGTCCACGCGTGGTGAACTATTGACACCATAACAGCATAGCGCACATGTGCACTGTAGGCCTGCGGGCATTGCACCCTGGCCTGCTCCGGTGCAACACCATTGTGCACTGCGCATCTTATCGATATTCAGATGCCACATGCAAATGAGCTCATCAGCCAATGTGAGGCACAGTGGGGTGCATTAGCATATCATTATCGTTGTGCACAACTCATTTACATGTGTTGCACCTCATAAGCCCCACGGAACAGCACAGGCCATGGATCGGTATTGCAACCTTGACAGGTAAGTGGGGGTTGCTGCAGCAGGAGACTGGGAGCAGACAGCACTGCAAGGTGGGACGGACCAGGGAGATGCTGCCACTAACACACTGTGCTGTCCATGTTCACAGGAGGCAGCGTGTCGGCACATGAGGAGGGTGAGGAGCGGGGTCCTGCACAAAAGCGCAGGCCCAACTTCACTAAGGGGGAGTCAGATGCCCTGTTCAGGGCCTACCTCAACAGGGAAGCCCTGTTGAGCGGTGCCACAGGCACACCACAGGAAAGGGCCATTGAATGGGAGGAGTTGGCCACCTATGTCACCCAGCACGGCAACCACCAGTGGTTAGCGCAGGAGTGCCGCAAGAAAGTCGGGACTGACAGGCAGTGTATAAAGGAGAAGGTGGCAGCCATTAGAGTATCCCATAATGCCACCATAAGAGGGCCAGAGGATGCACCACACTGATGCCCACAGAGGAGTTGGTGGCAGCCACCATCAACCGCACCTCGGTAGAGGGTGTGTCTGGAGGAGGCTTCCAGATGGGTGGCAGCCCATCACTGCATGGTATGTTTCGCTGCCACACACAGTTGGTGGCCTGGAGGGTGCATACATGGGCGTGCTGTCGTGCATGCGGCCATCCTGCATGCCATGTGCATGTGTGCACACCCACGTGCATGCCATGCTGCTGGACACATGTGGCAGCAGTATACAGGGGGGCACATATGGGCAATGCAGCACTAACATGCCATCCTTCTCTTGCAGCACCAGCACATCTCTGTGCAGAGGATGGGGAGCCGGCAGCGGCCGCAGCACCCGTGGACGCCGGCACGGCCCTGGAGGAGGAACCATCAACATCCACTGGCATCCGGGGCCCGACAGGATGTGGATAAGCACCACGGTGCCTGTGGGTGTCCTTGGCCTAGGGTCGGATGAGGCCCTGGATGTGTTCCTACAGGATGCCAGCCTTGGTGTCCTGTGTGCAGAGACACAGATTGGGGTGGGGTCTGACTCCGATGACGACTTCACACAGATCCTGGACAGCATGGGCGACATTGTGGGTGAGTCGCTCCTGCCAGCATAATAGGCGGTTACGGGGCCTAGCACAATGCCAGCAGTGGCACAGCTGCCTGCCACCACTGCGGGTGAGGTGGTGTACGTTGCCACAGCTGTGCCGTGAGTTGGTGGTGTTGTGGCCGTGCAAGCGCAGGGAGGCATAAAGTGGCCAAAAAGGCAACGGCAGCAGGCTGCGGGTGCCACCGGGCAGCTAGACAAAGGGTCAGCCGCCGGTGTGCCTGCCATACCCATTCCCCCTGCAGACACCACTGTGCAGTGTCCACCAGAGAAGGAGACTGTGCAGCATGGCAGGTCACCCACTGATGATTGGTGTCCCGCTTGGGAGCCCCAGGATGCAGACTGTCTGGCTGAGCACACCCGGCTGCTGCAGGTGTCTGTTCAGCAACAGGTGCTGCTCACCACTGGGGTGCGTGCACTGTGGGCAGAGGTGCACCAGTTAGTTGAGCAGCAGGACAAGGGCACTGCACAGATCCTGGAGGGGATACAGTGCATGCAGGATGCCACAGCTGTGGCCTTGGATTGCATTGCTGGTGCAGTTGTGGATGGCTTTGCATTGCTGTCTGCCACAGGGTGTGGCCATGCACAGGAGAACCCCTACAGTGTGCTGTCCACCCCATGGACCTGGCATCGGGTGACCCTAACACAGTGGACACTGGGCTCAGATGTGGGCATCCCAGGCACGCCTGGGGCTGGCCTGTTGGGCGCCTACACACCTATTGAGGTTACAGTGTGATCACTGCTTCCACCCTGGAGGCTGTTGGACACCCTCCGGCTGATGCACAGCCTGCGGCTGACTATCAGCCCCAGCACGGATGCCCCCGTGGCCATGGTACTAGCTGGCTGCCCTGAGCTGAATGCTGCCCTGACCGCAGTCTGTAGTTGATACCCTGTGCGCACATGGGCAGTGTGTGTGCACCAAACCTGTGGTGGTGCGCCTGTGTGTCATGCCACATGCTGCCCATGTGTATGCATGCCCAGCCACTGAACCATGTGGCGTGGGCGTGATGAGAACAGTCTAGCATTGGTTGCGCCTATGCACCAGTGCCATGCGTCTGATCCACACCACCTTCCACCATGTGTGTGTGTGTGTGTGTGTGTGTGTTGCCACGTGTGGTTGTGTGCAAGTGCCTCCCCTACCCCTGCTTTGCATCTCTGTGTGTGCATTCCCCTCACTATGCACACCCCTGCATGTGTGCTGTCCTTGTCAGTGTGGCCCATGCATATGTAGCATGCTACCTACCTGCGTTCTCCAAAGTGTTCCTGTGCGACAGTGTCACGGTGACGTCGTGCCCGCTGCTGGAGTCGGGGGTCCCATCACCCAGGGGGTGGCTGCCCACCACCCTCCAGCACAATGTCTCCATCATCCCTGCTACTGTCACCCTCATCCACCCCGACAGCTATCCCATGGTCAATGGCCATGTTATGCAGTATGCAGCAGGCCAGAAATAGGCCACAGGCTTTTGAGGGGCTGTACTGTAGGGCACCACCTGACCTGTCTAGGCAATGGGATCATGCCTTCAGCATGCCAAACACGCACTCAATGATGTTGCACGTGTTAGCGAGTGCCTCGTTGTAGTGCTCCTCTGCTGGGGATGATGGTCGCCGGTAGGGGGTGAGCAGCCAGGGCTTCAGTGGGTATGAGCTGTCACCTGTGTGGAGAATTGCATGGTTAGCCCTATGCTGTTCTATAGTGTGCCCCCTTGCCTGTCCCTGGCACCCACCTCCACCCCCACCTTGCACACCCTGGCCACCCCCATCCTCAGTTCTGCTATGCCCCTCCCCCCTTGCCCATGCCCTACTCACCCACTAGGTGGCCCGTGGGGATGTCACCAAGTTCAAACCTGTGGCACAGCGCAGAGCTGTGCCAGATGAATGCGTCATGTGCACTCCCATGGTGTGTGGTGCAGATGTTGATGATGCGCCCCATGGCATTGCACACCACCTGGCAGTTGATGCTCAGGCTTCCCTTCCTGTTGGTGTATGCCACTCCCTTGGGGCCAGGTGGCATGCAGATGCCCACGTGGGTGCAGTCAATGGCCCCAAGCATGCCAGGCATGCGTGCTACCCCTGTGGAAGTCCTGCATGTTTGCTTTATGCTCCGCCTGTGTGCTGGGGAAACATATGAGTTCCAAAGCATGTGGCAGCAGAGCATTGAGGATCTGTGTGAGGATGTGGGACATGGCTGAATGGGTGATGTCCGTGGTGTCCCCTGTTGGTCATTGGAAGGTGCCTGTGGTGAGCAGGCACATTGTGGCTGTCACCTTGGTCTCCACGGACATGGCGTGGCTCCATCTGGTGGGTGCCTGCATCTCCTCACTGTTCAGCTTGCAGAGCTGCCTCAGAATGGCCCTGTTGAGGCGGCACCAGCCCATGATCTCGGTGTCACTGTAGTTCTCAAAGGTGATGCGGGCACGGTACCGCCTGTGTCCGGCATACTGCTGATGGGTCCTTCATCGGCCACGTAGCTGTTCCTCCTGCCTCCTCACACCTCTCATTACCGCCTCCATCAGGAACGGTGCACTCTCCATCACTCCTGCAGTCCAGTGTCCCCCTGGGTGGTTCACCACTGTCTGTGTGCCACACTGGTACACTGTTTATCTGTGTGTGTGTGTGTATCTCTCTCTCTCTCTCTCTCTCTTTCTCTCTCTCTGCCCCACTCTCCCACACCACCTATCTGTTTCTCTCCCTCTGTGTCTGTTCTTCTATCTGTCTCTCTCACTATCTCTCATTCTCCGCTCTTTCTCTCTGTCTCACTCTTGGCGCAACTGCTGTCTGTGTGTTTTTGCCCTGTTTTTATAGGAACAAGTCTGGTTGGTGCATCTTTGGTTTGCTCCACACTTGCGCCATGGCTTCACGGTTGAATATGCCATTGCACTGCATATTCATGGGACCGCCCCTGCACTTGCGCCGCATTTATTATGGTTGCGCATTGGTGCAATGGGTTTTGTGCTGTACTATGGCTCCCGTTGAATATCGCTCCTCGGCGCATCTTCATACTTGTGCTGGTGCAGCTGGGGTGCACAATGTGCAACTGCTCTGAATATCCGGGCCTATATGTACAATATGTTGATAAAAAAATACATGTTTGTTATTTTTATGTACTTACAGTCTTGGTGCCCCATAGAGTTGGCCCTTATTCCTATCAGGACTGCAGCACTTGCCACTAGTACACTGTTGTTTCTGGTTCTTGTGCCCTCCCCATGGAGACCAAAGAAGCGCCTGCATGTGCACACAAACCATGTCGTACAAACCCACACAGTGTGTCTACTCCACCATGGCAGTGTAGCAAGTGTACAAGCAGCAACAACTACTGTATGTCCCACCCTTTCTTCCCCTGAAGGCTGTGAGCATTCTGTAATATGCTGCAGCAGTCATCTTCCAGACTCGTAGCAGTTTTTGACTGCAGATGTTGACCTATGCCTCTTGCATGCTATTTTCACTGTACATCAATACAAAACATATACATAAACATATATTTTTGATACATGTTAATAAAAAAACTTTGTATGTTATATTTTCATATTACATGTTGGGGCAATATTACCTTGCTTGTCCCCAGGGGCAACAGAGGAACAACTGGGAAAGCTGCTTCCAGGAGCCTGGTACAGGTAATTTGAGAAACAGCCACCTTGGTACAAACATTAAAATGGCATTCACCACTGTTATCAAAGGAGCTAGTCTATTTAAAAGGTTCAGTAGTTAAGGCAGGTTTTATTGATGTGCAAACATACAAGAACTCAGTAGGCAATCACCGCATGGTGCACTGACCCAACTTTTTACCCACTGTGGGGCTTTGTAAAGGGATTAGCAACATCTAGAGGATACAGCAGTTCATATAACTGTGTAACACATCAATCAGAACTTTAAAGTCACAGTGCTGATAGATATCATTTAAAAAGATCACCACAAAGCACACAGAAAGGGCACGGTATAAAGATTAGTATGTATTTATGAGTGAGCCATCAATATTGGAGAATGGAGACCCAACATTAATTGATAAGGTATGACAATATAGATTACAGCTTTGCTCTTCAAAGATCACCAAAGGTACCACTAACATTAATATGCACACCATACCTTACTTATTTAAAGGTACCTTGTACCATTTTTGCTATTCACTTTTGTACTGGTTATAATATAGAGAATATTGTATGGGTAACCATGCACAGCAAGGCTGTGTTTCCATCAAGAGGTCCATTCTGCCATCATTCTCAACCCAAGATGGAAACACATGCCAAGCAGTGTGTGGTTGCCTGTATTTTATTTGATATAGTATTACTGGGTTTTAGGGACATGGATATGTTGTTCTATCCACACTTGTTGGCATTGTCCTTTCCCCTTTAAGATGTGCTGGAAAGTCTTCAAGCTGGCTCCTCCGACCCACCCGGGTGGTATATCTCTCAGCGCTGCCCTATGATGCCAGATCTTCCTTTCCACTGGAAGAAGCAGGTTCCCTCCTTCATGGTCCCACGTTGTATGCCCTAGCACTTCTGATCCATTTGGATGGCTTTCTAAAACTCACTACTGTTTTAGTATTAGTCTTTGAGCTCCTGACCATGATAGATGACAAGCCCGTTCCTGGGTTTCACTGGTGCCTATGTGGGCAGATATCACACACCAACCCCCATGCCATGTGTGTTTACTGCCTGGACCATGAACATGCTACCCAGGCCTGCGACATTTGTTGGTCTTTTCACATGATGTTTCTCGAGGACCACCTCACCTGCCTTAAGTTGGGCAGCTTGGAAAAACGACATACGTCAGTCAAATCTAAAGATGCCAGTTGGGTGGTCTCCACGGCTGTGAGGTCTGCCTAGCAGCTGGAACAGATTGTGACTTTTGAGGAGGAGGCAACTCGGGCCACTGCTCAGTCCTCCTCGGCTTATGCCTTCGTGCTGCTCTGATTGGGCTCCACTTTTTCATGCTTCTTCAAGGAGCTGTGTTAGTCCCTCCCGACTAAGGGTCAGGGTCCTTCTGGATCTTACAGCTCCAGCTCTCATAAGGAGAAGAAGGAGTTGAAGAAAGAGAAGACTCATCATCGACATTCGTGGGACCAGGAACATTCTCATGACTCCCAGGTTTTGACCATGGTCGAAACCGCAGCCTTCACTGCTGGCTTCATGGAGACTCCGTCAGGCCAGTCAGTTGAGATGCCAGCTGATTATGTAGCTGAGATTTTTCTCAACCCAATCTACTGGTTGTTGTCCAAAGAGGCTGACTCCCGTCCTGCCTGTGACCTTAGAAGGGGCTGCTCAGTCCGCAGATCAGAGCCCTCCGATCACCAACCCAGACCAGGAGGAGCTGTGGCATTCCCGGGCTCCCTCCAAGATCTCCCATCGGCACCCCCAGTGGCCGAGGTTGAGCTCTTGGTCCTTCTCCAGTGGGTTGAGCAGCTCCCACCATCATCAGTGCTGCCACTCTCGCTGCCACGGGAAGTGGGGCCACTGCTATTCCTCATTTCATCCTCCTCGAGTGACGAGAGGCTTTGGCGCAAGTTGCATTGATGCTATGAAGACCTCATGTGGCAACAGTTGGTGCTGGCCAGTATGAAGCTGACCATGGTTTCCACACCAGCCATCACTTGGCTGTTGCCCAAAAGGCCGACATCGACTCCCCCGTGGGGTTAGTCGAGGCCATCCCTCCCCCAGTAGAGCTGGTCAAGACAGTCTTGGTTTGGCAGAAGCCATCCTTTCCACCATTTGTGGTGGAGCTGCCTCCCAAGCAGCCATCGACTGGCGCTCCAGCTAAGGAGTCTCAGACTGCCAAGTGGCTTCCCCATTGGCTGTTGGTCACTGCCACACCTGACCGCCTGAACAACGTTGAAGGTGACTCAGGTGGTCAGCCACTTTATGCAGATTCCTCTGAGTCCAAGAATTCCTCACTGCACTTCTGTCCAGATGATGAGGAGTCTGTGGGGGATATCTCGATAGAGGAAGGGCCCACTTCCTTCCTGGGCATCCTCCGCCTCATTTCCGAGTCCATGGGGATGAAAATGGAGCATGTCCAGAAGTGGGCTCTCTATCCCCTTACAGAGATGCTGGACAAAGGGGACTGTCCGATGGAGGCTTTTCCAGTGGCTGAGGCCATTGTTGGCCCAGCCCTGGAGCTTTGGCAGTGCCCCGCGTCTTGCCTGGTGCCCTCTGCCCAGATAGCCTGCAAGCATGCGGTGCCCATTGGTACCCTCTCGGGTTTCATGGAGCACCCCTCGGCCGAGGGACTGGTGGCTGACTCTGTGTTTCGGCACTTGGGCAATATTGGGGATGTTGACAGGCTGCCAGACAAGAAGTCCAAGAAATTGTACCATGTGGTGAAAAACATTTACGCTGCCTTCTCACTCAGTCTCCATCAGGCGAGCTCGGCTGTGTTGATGGCATACTTCTCCCATGTCCTCTTGGGCTCTTTGTATGAGGTGATTCCTCACCTGCCTGTAGACCTTCAAACCACGGTCAAGCAGATTCAAGATCAGGGCTGGGCTGTGACCCAGCAGCAACTGCAAATGGCTCTGGATCTGGGGGACTCCTGTGCCCACTCGGTGGCAGCCGCAGTAGTCATGCACTGTAGGGCTTGGCTGTGGATCTCAGCCTTCATGGCAGACACTCAGCACAAGCTGACGGATGTTCCTTTCTTGGGCATTGACTGACCTGTTTGGGTCCGGTGTGGAGGGTCACCTCTAGCACATCGAGAAGTCCAGTGCCACCTTGGACTCTGTCACATCCACACAAAAGGATCCCAAGGGCTCCAGGCAACAGAAGCAGAAGCCCTTTCAGCCCTCAACTCCTGCAGCAAAACCAGCGCCCAAGTCTGTGGCCTTGATGGTCCGTAAACCCAGAGACAATGGACCTGGTGGCTCCTCAGCTGGGTCCTCCTCTGAGCCTGCTCAGTGACCAGATGGGGGTGCCATCCTCATACCCGTCACGCCTCCCTTGGGTCCTCCTGTCGGGGTCCAGCTCTGCCACTTCCTTTCCACCTGGTCTGCTGTCACCATGGACAGGAGGGTTCTAGAACTGGTCAGTCTGAGTCTGCCTTTGGAATTTAAGCAGTATGCTCCAAGCCGAGCCCGCACCCCATAGGAGGACTTGGTATCCACAGACACTCATCCGGCTCTTCGAGATGACATATCCAGCTCCTCCACACGTAAATCATAGTCAGAGTAGCAAATCTTCTGGAACACCCAGGGTTTGTCTTGAGGTGCTTCCTGGTGCCAAAGCAGATGGGGGGGGGCTGTGCCCCCTTCTAGATCTGCATGATCTGAACAAGTTCCTCAGGTCGCGCACCTTCACGATGGTAACTCTGTCTCAGATCATTACCATCTCTAGAACACAACTTATGGTTTTGCTCCCTGGATCTTCAGAATGTGTTCTTTCATGTCCCAATCCGTTAATCTCACTGAAGGTTCTTCCACTTTTGGGCCAAGGGAACCCTCTATGAGTTCTTGGCCCCCAGGGTTTTCACCAAATGCATTGCAGTGGTGGCAGCTTACCTGAGGTGCCATGGGGTCCAAATGTAGCCCTACCTGCATGACTGGCTGATTGTAGATTCCTCCAGGCAGGAGCTAGAGCAGTCCAGAACCTGGTCCTCCAGACCTGCACCTCTCTTGGCCTCCTGGTCAATGAGGCCTATTCAGAATCTGTGCCCTCGCAGGTGATCAGCTTTACCAGGGCAGAGCTTGACACTTGCCAAGTCAGAGTCCGGCTCCCAGTGAACAGGGTGGAGGTTCTCTCCTCCTTTTCCCGATCATTTCTGGTTGGGCAATTGCACCCTGCCCGGGACTTCTTGTGCCTTTTGGGTTACATGGCAGCCTGCACCAGCATGGGGTGATGGACCCGTTGGAATATGCACTCCCTGCTATGGGAGCTGGCCAGCCAATGATCTCAGCGTAAAGTTCACTTCGACCAGCTGGTCACTGTGACCCAGATGTGGGACATCCTCCAGTGGTGGCTGGTCCCAGCACATCTGCAGGAAGGGATCCCATTTGACTGCCCTGAGCTGCCGGTCATCATGATGACCAGGGCCTCTCTCATGGGCTGAGGTGCCCATCTGGGGGAACACAGAGGCCATGGGCTCTGGACCCCTGAGGAGTCCCAATGGCACATCAACCCGCTGGAGCTCCAGGCAGTTCTGTTGGTGCTGACTGCATTCTCTCCATTTATTTGGGGTCAAGTGGTCCAAGTCTAGATGGACAACACCACAACCATGTAGTACCTCTACAAGCAGGGCGGGATGCACTCCCTGCCTCTGTGCAAGGAAGCTCTCTGCATTTGGACCCTTGGGCACAGCCTAGAGGTGGGTCTCCTTGCCACCCATGTGGCAGGAGCCTCCAGTCAGCTGGCGGATGCCCTCAGCCAGATAAGGGAGGCATCTCACGAGTGGTCTCTCCATCCAGCGGTAGTTCACAGCCTGTTCTCCCAGTGGGACACTCCTCAGGTGGACCTGTTTGCCTCCAGGGAGAATGCAAAGCTGAGGCTGTTCTGTGCCACCCCAGCAGGGCTCACTGCAGGGGGATGCTTTCTTGAGGCTTTGGACCCCAGGCCTCTTCTATGCTTTTCTTCTGCTTTCTTTGATCCACAAGATGCTGATCAAGGTCAGGAGGGACGAGGTATGGGTGATCCTGGTGGCTCCAGACTGGTCACACCAGTTCTGGTACCCTGATCTCCTCAACCTCAGCAACAGGCTTCTGAGGCATCTTTTACTCAACCTGGAGCTGCTCTCCATCAATGAGAGGAAGGTACTCCACATGGACCTTCAATCCATGCACCTGACAGCCTGGTTCCTGAGTTGCTAGAGTTCCAGGCTTTGGGTCTCTCTGAAGATGTTCTCACCATGGTGGAGGCATCTAGAAAGTAATTGACCAGAAAATGCTGTGCCTTCAAGTGGAAAAAGATTCTTCATTTGGTGTCAGGGCAAGGGGCTGGACTCTTTGTCTTGTCCGGTGGCCAGCATTTTGGATGACCTGTGGTCCCTCTCCAAAGGGGGACTTCAGTTGATGACCCTTAAGGTATACCTGGCAGCCATCTCTGCTTACCAGGCTTAGGCTGGTCAGCAGTTGGTGGTGCAGGAGAAGGTGGTCTGGCACTTTTTCAAAGGTTTAGATCGCATTTCCCCTTCAGTGTGTGAACCACCACCACTGTGGGACTTGTAGCGGGTTTTTGACAAAGCTCATGGGCAAGCCATTCGAACCGATGCCAGGTGTGACATGTCTCACCTGTCATGGAAGACTGCCTTCTTGGTGGCTATCATGTCAGCCAGAAGTATCAGTGAGCTCTAGATGCTTTTGGTGGAGTCTCCTTACCTGGTCTTCCACAGGGACAAGGTTGTCCTGCACTCCAACCCAAAGTTGCTCCCAAAGGTTGTGTCAGAGTTTCACCTTAATCAGATGATGACTCTTCCAGTGTTCTTCTTGAATCACACCTCGGGGGCCGAACACAGGCTCCATACTCTGGATTTGAGGTGAGTGCTCGCATACTGCAAAGAGCACATGGCTGGAGTTCAGGGAGAGGTTCACCAGTTGTTTGTAACCTCCATTGAAGCTGCACCTGGTAGACTAGCAGCCAAGCAGACAGTCGGCAGCTGGATCACTTCCTGCATTGATCTCTGGTATAGGTCGGTGGGTAGGTAGCCTCCTGGAGGGCTAAGGGCTCATTCCACCCATCATACCGCTGCATCAGTGGCTGCTTCTAAGGACGTTGCTATCCAGGAAATCTGCAGGGCTTCTACCTGGAAGTCAGCACACACCTTCATTTCCCATTACCACATTGACCTAGAGTCATGCCAGGATGCTGGTTTTGGGGCCTCAGTTCTTCAAATTTCTGTTCCCTAAGTAGGGGGTGTGTGTCTTGCCTCCTTCCTCTTGGAGAACTACTAGGAGTCTGCCAGCAAGTGTGAACAGAGCAACATAACCGCATCCCTAGAAACACAGATTACTCACCTGTAACAGTAGTTCTAGGAGTGATATATGTTGTTCATCCACACGCACCCACCCAACCTCTCCTGGCACAGGCGCACAACCTCTGCTTCCAGCTGGCAAGATCTGGCATCATGGGACAGAGCCAAAGGATATACCACCCAGGTGGGTGGGAGGAGCCAGCTTGAAGGCTTTCCAGCACATCTTAAAGGGTAAAGGACACTGCCAACAAGTGTGGATGAATGACATATACCAGTCCTAGAACTACTGTTACGGGTGAGTAACCTGTGTTTTTTTTTTTTACACAGGAGTCAAAGATGCCCTCCCAAAGGGAAAGCAAAAAAAGTGCCATTTCTTTGTTCTGTTCTATGATCAAAATCAAATTTACAGAGTTTTGCAAGTTAAAGGGTACAGCTTGGGGCACTGAGTGGTTAGCAAGCAGATGGGTGTGGGTGAACAAGGAATATACATTTTTGTGACCTTTGAACTATGGAGAACTACTGATTGCAATGCACACAACACTTTGGAATATGCACAATGTAGAAGATAATGTATGGTCCGCGATCTATAACAAGTGCGTGTAGCCATCAAGAGGTTGGCATGGCAACCATTTAAACCTCGAAAGTGCAGCTCAAGAGGTTTTGCTCGCCATGCCAACCTCGAGATGGTTACACTCGCTTGGCATAGATCATGGATAAGGCTGTAATTAATTCACGGTCTGCACGAAATTCACGGATACCGTGAAAATCGGCAGGTTCCGTGAATTTGGGCAAAAATGGTATCAATGTATTTCTTTCATGTCCTGATTACCCCGACCTTTATTTAATCATCTCCTAATCACTTTAATTGACAGCTTTCTAATCATTCAGTCATTTCCCAATCGCTAACTCTATGTAGAACATCAGGAAATCATACATTGCTTAAGCACTTAAGCACTTAACAGCATAGTTGTTTAATTGTGTGACTGATTTTTTGATCTACAGCTGTTTTAAACTGCAAGTTAGTAGCCCAGTTTTCCAGTATGCCACACAGTGTCTCTGCCTCAAAAGCCTACCTCTGCGTCTAAACTGGGTAAAGTCTATGCCAAACATCGGTGCTCCCATTATGATAGAGGCACCTTTCACGTTTCGGGTGATATTTTATTTTGTTCAACCTGCAATATACCCGTGGACCATAAACGAAAAGCCTCTTGCGATCGCCACCTTGAAGCCTCTTCTCATGTTGCCAAGAAAAGAAAACTCGATGTAAGCAAAAGCACTGTTGCTGAGAAGCAGGTAACTGTACGAGAGCTGTTTCATACCAAAGTGGAACATCAGGAAAGCCAGAAAATTGCACTTTTTAATCTAGTAGAAGCTTTTACTTCTGCTAATATTCCTTTGAATGCTCTAGATAACCACAGCCTACACTGTTACCTTGAAACAAATTTAAAATCAGTTGGGTTGATACCTACATCGCAGTGGTTGCGTTCTGAATATTTGCCCAAAGTGTATTCATTTCATGTGTCTGAGGTAAAAAAAAAAAGTGTTAGAGGCAGAAACAATTTCTATTATATGTGATGAGACAACTGATGCACAGGATCACTATATACTGAACATTGTGGCTATACCTGCAATTAGTGCACTACGCTTGCAAACAAGTAATCCCTCTGGAACCAAATTAGAGCCTATACTACTAGACTGTACTGTGCTTGAAGCTACAAATTTTAAAAGTTTCTCAAGCTGTCCTGAATTGTTTGCAAAAATATGAAGTCCCATACACCAAAGTTGCAGCATACATCACAGACAACGCTATGTACATGAATAAGTGTTGGCTACAGAGTCTAAAGCATGTACTTTTAAGTGGGGTCCACGTTAAATGTTCTGCCCTCTGACCATCTATTAAATCTTCTGGGAGACATTTGGCGTAAAACTTTTAATGATGTCAACAATTTTGTTGTGGCTGTAAAAAAAGCATTCACAGCATGCCCTGCTCGAAAGGCTAATTTTAAACAGTACCTATCCAGCAAAGACCTGTCAGTTGCTTTACCACCAACACCTGTCATCACAAGGTGGAACACCTGGTTCAAGGCAGTTTTCTATCATGCTGAACACCTCTCTGAGTATACAGAATTTTTTAAAGATGAAAGCAGAGCTTGTGAGGATGTAGTAGCAATGTCAGCTGATGGAATTGTGACCACAGGTATCCAAGAAATAGCCGAAAACGCACCTCCTTTAGTTCATATGCTGGAGAAGTACGAGGGTGAAGATGTGAGATCGCACTTGGTATACGATGAACTGCTAGATTTTGCTACCTTCCTTCAGGTGAAGTCAGAAACTGCCATTAACTCGCAAACAAAAAAATGTTTATCTGACTGTTCACACAAAATAACGGACTACATGACTGAACGTGGCAGATTTCATCAGTCGGCTGCCAGTTTTTTTCTGCAGTTAGAATTTTTAATCCATTGAGGGCACGAAACCTTGCAATGACAGAAGAGGCTATTTGTGACAGCATCCTCTGTTTGATGAAAATATAAAAGGCAAGATCAGAGCTAGATCATACATTCAAGAGATCCAAGGTAGCACTTTTATATATTGCAACATCGATATTGTGGGGTTCTGGAGGGACTGTAAGGAAAGATTCCCAAACTTGTCAAGCATTGCCCTTAGCTGTTTGAGTGTACCAGTCCATAGTGCCAGTGTTGAGAGATCATTCTCTCGTTACGGTTCTATGCTGGCTGATATTCGACGAAGTATAAAACCAGAAAACCTAAAGATGTATTCAATGCTGCAGCAAAATAATTAGTGTATTTTATTTTATTTGCACAAATGCACTTTTGCACATGGTGTAAGCAATTTTAACTGCTGTTAACTATTTTACAGAAGTAAAAAAACGCAAATTAAAAATAGCAATGTATCCATGTAATTATTTATATTTACCGTGCAAACACTGTGAAATTGCCCCTTTTTTACCGTGAATATAATACAGCCTTAATCATGGACCATACATTGTCTTTTATAGTGTATGGTCCATGATGAAAAACTAGAAATTAGTCTGCACTCACTTTTGTACTGAGCCGCTCTCTTCCAGGGTGATTTTTCACTGCTGTGGCTGTTTTGGGAAGAGCAGAGATCATGGAACACATGTGCTCAAACATGATCCAGTCTGTGAAACATGAATGCATGACCACATTCCATGGTTTTGCTGCAGTAGCTACGTATCTAGTGCTGCACAACACCTGCGGTGACGTAGCTACTGCAGTACAACAAACCTGTTCTAGGGGTGGATTTCCATCCCTAACAGCATTCCACCATACCCTAAATGGATTTTGAACAGACTGTTTTTTTATTTATTTATTGGATTTTGTTAACTGGGAAGGCCCACTGAGAGTTAAAGTCCCCTTTTTCAGGGTCAATTCGAAATGAGTTAACAGGAAAGATGAATCATATTGACAGTACCTAATGATAATAAGTATACAGATTAATGTTGTAACACAAAGGCTAACCATATACTGTACTATTGTTTTAGGTGCCAAACAAGGAAACAATATTTGTCATGATGTTTGCAATATTTTCTTCTGCCAATGTAAAAATAAAGTGTACATTAGTAATTCAATAACACTCTCTTGAACTAACATTTCAAAAAATGTGAGGAATTTCTGTATGTTTTTATGTATACAACCATGTCACTCATAACACCTTTTTGGTAAATAAAGAATAAGGCTGTGGATATAGAAAATGAAAGAAATAAAGTGGTTGCCATGCTCCTTTTGATGGTATCTGCTTCTAAGGTGGTGGCGTCAGAGCTGGTCAACTATGGACAAAGGTAGCTAAAGAAATCTCAGTGACAAATGAAACATAACACAGTGGCATTCAAACAAAACAAAAGTCCATACAGATTAACAAAGACTGTAAAAGACACAAAGTAATCCAAGACAGACAGACAGACAAATACATAGAGAATTATGAAAGATGCCAACAGCTATAACTGTGAGCTTCTTACTGTCATCCAATTTAAATCCTTAGCTGGCCATAAAAGAATATGGTATACAATTACAGTTTCATAATATAATAGGGTAAACTATTAGTTTAATAATATTTCCGTGCATATACGAATGTGTCTGTGTCAGGTGTTATGTATTTATTGCATTTAACATGTATTTGTATTGTGGTATGAACTTTTTTTTTGTACTTTGGAATGAACTTTTAACCCTTGCTGTGCAGTGGACTGATAGATCAGTCCAGAATTCCTATACGTTCTGATTCTGTTGGCAGCTTAAAGGTTAATTGTAATCCTTCTTAGGAGACCCTTGTAAATGTGTACACAAAAGAAACTGTATATGAGCTAATGTGCAGTTGGTTGAATGGCATCTTTTCTTGTTTTAAAATAAAAATCTTAAATAAAATGAAAATAAATCTTGAAACAACCTTGGAAACTTTTCTGGGGTGCATCAGAAAAATGCTAATCTGATAACCAGTGAAAGTCTTCAGACATTCTTATTTTCAACTTTTTTCTTAATTTTAAATATCCAGTGATGTGTGGTTTTATATTAGATTATAATCATGCATCTTATGTGTTGTCCCCCCCCCATGAGTGGGATAAATTCAGTTTTTCTAGAAAGGTCATTGATCCATTAGTATTCATGAAAACCGAGGGAAGGATTTTTAAACCAGATCCACCCACTTTTTAAAAAAAATCAGACTTCCATCAGCAGTATTTGGCCATCTGTCATATGGACCTCAGTGTTTCTCAAATGGTGAGGCCAGCCTCCCCTGAAGAAGCCCCAACCTGTTCCAGGGGAGGCTCAAGCAAGCCTGAAAATAAGCTATTTAAAATTTGAGTTTGGGGTGTTTTCGGTAAAAGGATGAGGCACACTGAAAGTGGATAATGGCAGGATAATTTATTTATATACAAATTTGTGACCAGGAAAGGCACACTGAGCAAAGACTTATTTCCACGTGTTTATTGATTTATTTAATTTATTTAAATACTAATTGGTAACTGGAAAAGGCATACTGAATCAAGTTCATTTCCTGGTGTGTCCTGTGGAAAGGTACAAAGAGTAAATATAGGAACAACATGCACATTTTGAGAAGTAGCAATTGACCCATTAGACTGGTGGCAGAACAACTCAAAAAGAGGCTAAGCAGGAATACACTTGGCGCAAGATCAGGAGGGAGCAACATGATCTCTGAAAAGGTATGTAGAAGTAGGGTGAGTGAGGAAGAGGTGGAGGGGTTGGAAGGTTCAAGACAGAGGAGAAACAGACTGGGAAAGCAGTCTGACCCCATGGAGGTACTGCAGTAAAAGAATAATGCACGACAGGGTGTGTGTCATGCTGGGATAACGTCATGCCTGGGGAGATTAGGCACGAGGCCACAGTCCGCGTGCGACTGATCACCCCAGAAGTTACATTATCCCAGCACGACACACATACCCTGTTGTGCATTATTTCCTACTATACAATGGCTCTGTTGTATAAGGAAAAAAAGATTAAAAAAATTCAGTTTTTAAATATATTTTGGGTTTTTTTTGTAAGTGTAAGTATACAGTTTAAAAAATAAGTCCTCATGTTCCTGTTTTGATCAGTAAGTGGTGTAGCATTTTTATCTGTCACAGTTTTTCTGTCTGTCTGTGTCTCCCCCCCACCACCGCCAATTTCTGTGTTCTGTGCCTTCCTCTCTCTTTTTTTTCAAGTTGGCTGTGGTTTTGTCCCTGTCATTAGTTCAGCCGAGTGAATTTTTTTTTATGTGGATCACAATTCCCGATCGCAAAATGGAGCACTGACTTGCAAGGACCGAGGGACTTCTGCTTCACCGGTGATCGTACTGTAAGTCACTCGGTCCTACTTTTGATGTTTTTCTGTTATTCTTTTAGTTTAAAAGTGAAAACAATGACAGAAAGGAGCTGTGGCTGCAGCCGTTTTCTTCAGTATGTGAGTGGTCTGTCTAGTGAGCGGGGACCACAGCTGTGACGCCGGTAAAAGCACTCGTGCTGCATCAGAGAGAAGCGGAATGAACTGCTGTGTTAGAGGACATTTTAAAAAGATTTGGGGGATACTGTATGTGTGGGGGGTTGTGGTTACTGTGTCTGGTGGCAAGGGAGTTGGGGATACTGTTGGCGGCTTGACAGCAAGAAACGGTACAGTGGGCTGACCAGATCAGCCGGGCTTTGTGCAATGATTTATTTTTCCATTTGATGCAGTCTACTCTGTGCTGGGACTAGACCTGTGATGTTATGCTGGGATAACATCACGGGTCCAGACCCAGACTGAACAATTAGGGACCAGAATTCTTTCTTGCCATTGTATAATGAGGGATAACAAGGATTTGAGAATCTGAAGAGTGGTGCAAGTATGATAACCTGGGGTATGGAAATTATACAGAGGAGGAGGAGAACAATACATTGCATAATATGAGAATAATCTCAGCCAGCTACTCAATAACATTTCATTTATTCCTGGTGTTCTGCGAAAAAAAAATTTTCTATGGGAAACCCAAGATTATTTCCATACTGGGATGGGGGGCTGAAGATCTTTTCCTTGACTTAAGGAAGGCTTGCTAAGATAAAGTCTGAGAATTAAGCTCTTGAGAGAAAGCCTGATCAGTTTGCATCAGAAAAATGATGCATGTACCATTTTTGTGATGCATGTAGTTTTGTGATGCATGCACAATTTTTGTGATACATGTACCATTTTTGTGATGCATGTAACATTTTTGTGAAGCAAGCACCATTTATGTGATGTATGCACCAGTTTTGTGATGCATGTACCGTTTTTGTAATGCATGTACCATTTTTGTGATTCATGTACCTTTTTTGTGATGCATGTACCATTTCTGTGATGCATGCACCATTTTGTGAAGCATGTACCATGTTTTTGATGCATGCACTACTTTTGTGATGCATGCATGCACCATTTTCTTGACACAGACTTAAGTAAATTGTGGCACTTTTCACAAGAACTCGGGACTCTGAAAAACAGTGTTTTGGAGTTTTGGCCCCATGAAGCAGACAAGGATGTGGCCAGAAATTGCATTTATATCTGCATCTCCCTCTTTTAATAAGCTGGCTAAATATTTTAGCCATTTCTTGCCCCGCTATTCATGAATCATTTTTAAAGTGTTACTTCTGCTTTAATTTGGTTTTATTTTAAGGGCTGTTTACCCTGCCACTTTTATACTGTACTAACCAGCGTGCTTGGGTTGCTGCAGTATAAAAGTGGCCATGTGGACACTTACTGAATCATGGTAAGCCACTCACTGAGCCTCTCAAGGAGCTGAAGCAGTCTTCAGAATGCCCACCAGAGTGAGCGGTGTAAGCAACCTTGTGGACAGGCTGCCCCGCTCACTCTGACATGCACAGGGATGCCCCCAGTATCCTGCAGAGCCTCACAGTGCTCTCTCAGTGCTCTCGGACCCTCTCCAGCACATATTGCATCAGCGCTGAGAGGGGCCATGTGAAATCAACAGGCTGTTGACTCCCGAGGTCATGACTGCGAAGACTCATACCACAGCAATTAAGAAAGTGGCTATCTTGTTCTTGTTTTACTCCATGCTTAGGTGGCAGTGTTGAAACAGGAGTGGTACAAAACTGCAAAAAAGGAGCACTGAAAGCAGGAATAAAACAGAATAAATGTTTCCTGAATTGTGGGGTAAAATAAAACATATCCTGTTAAACTGCTTCATGAATGTAAGTCTATGTTTTTTCAACAGTCTCATTGTTCTAATAGTCTTCCCATATGCAAATGTTTTTGTAGGTGTATGCGGGTTACAGAGCAGCTGTGGGGGCGGTGGGTGGGTGATGTCATGGGGTCTCTGTCTTCCAGGCAGGTTCTCCGGGAAACTTTAAATTAAAATTATTCATGAATAAGTTTCCTTATGACAAGGTACTTTGTTACTTTTTGAATATGTTCTGGTTCAAAAGTAGCTAGTTTACAAAATGGCACATTTGTAGATATTTTTAACAACTACATACATCTGAACATCATATTATATGGTTTTAATATTCCACTTTTATGAGAGTTGTTTATATTAATTCAGTTAACAGGTTAGGAAATCCAATATGGCCACTGAGCCTACTCTCTGAAAAGTCAAAGATGCATTCCTGTTTCTCTGAATTAAGCAATAAGGTATGACCAGGGTTTACATCAATTATCTGTTATTCTTCCCCAGGGGTGTCAGGTGGCATGAGGCGAACAGGTGATTAATGTAACCCCAGGGAGTGGCTTATTGCTTTTGTAGCAATGTCTATCCTTTTCAAATGAATTTCTAACCTCCTTTTTATTTTTTATTAAAATGACCTTGTTTTTTAAGGAGAAATAGTCCATTCACCATTTGACATTAGAATATTGGTCTCATGTTTAGTGTGGAATCTGATGGTTGTTAGCCATCTGTGCTGGTGGTGGGCATCGGCAGGTGGAAGTTCAGGAGATGCAGACAGAGTTCTACTACTCAAGAGAAAGTTCTCGAGTGGCAAAAGGCAAATCTTTAGAAGAACTGATCTGTAGTTTTACACTCAGATTGTTTGACATGTAACATCTACACACAGTTCTGTGGCATGGTTGATATGTTAGCTTGTGATGCTTTGCCTACAACTTTAGTTTTTGTTTTAGAATCTCTTTTTATTAGAGATTCCCCTATCAAGAGTTAATCCTTCTCCTTCTTTCCTCCGTTGCTTCTGTGGTGGACAGAAGATTGCCTCCACAGATGAATTTTTTTCCCCTGTGTCTGCTGTCTTGGGCTTGACCTCTTTGTCTTGGATTGTGAGACTCTGTTGGATGTTTTTTCTACCTGTCCTCTGGCATAGAAGAAGGCTCTAAAAATTCCTAATGGAGCAATTCTAGACGTGGATTCTCCGGGTCCCTCCCTCCCAATGGCCAGCTTGTCCTTCGCATTCACAGGCCTCCAATATGTGTCTAAGGGACCAGTCCTCAGGGATTAGTCATCAGACAGACTGTGACTGCTTCCCCCAGCGTTCTCACTCCCCAATGGCTCCTTCTTCTTTAGGGGGTTCCTTATCAATGGCTCTGGCCTTGTCGAGGGTCGCTGTCCAGGTCTCTGCCGTTATCAGACCCATGCGAACAGTGTTGTCACTGCCTAGTTGGGCAACAGGTCATCAATGCTTGGGTCAGTGCCCCTACTCCATTGATGATGGGCTCACTAGCAACAGCCCTCCCATTGTGGTCTGATGCTTCTCCAGGCCCCTGAGCTTTGGGCTCTTTAGGCTCTCAGGCCTGTCAGTGGGGTCATCGTACCCTGTGCCATTGACCTCTCTGCCGTCAATGATGCCCTCTACCATCATCAACCTTAACGGTACCTGTTCCGTCGATGACTGACTCATTGACTACAGTGCTCCCATCCCAGCCTGATTTCTGTTTCTTTAGGCCCTGGGTTTTGGGCTCTTTAAGCTCTCAGTCCCATCAGTGGGAATGTCATGCCCTGTGCCATGGACCCCTTTGCCATTGATGACACCTTCTTTCATCATCAACCTCAATGGTACCTGGTCCATCTATGACTGACCTGTCAACAACAACCCTCCTGTTGCCACCTGATGCTTCGCAAAGCTCCCAGGCTTCAAGGTCTTCAGGATCTCAAGACCCATTGAAGGGGTCATCATGCCCTGTTCCATCATCCCCTCTGCCATTGATGACGCCTTCTACCATCATCGACCTTAATAGTACCTGCTCCTTCGATGACTGGCTCATCAGGAACAGCCCTCCCTCTGTGGCCCGATGCTTCTCCAGGTCCCCAGGCTTTGGATTTTTTCAGCTCTCAAGGCTTGTCATCGGGGTTGTTGTGCCCTGTGCCAGAGACCTCTTTGGTTTTGATGATGCCTTTTACTGTTGTCGACCTTAATGGTGCAGGGTCCATCAGACTGGCTTGTCGGCGACAGCCCTCCCCATCAGTGGGCTTTCGGCTCTTCATACTATCAAGGCCGTCTTCCATCATCGACTTTCAGGGTATTCGCTTCATCGGTGACTGCCTCATCGGCTGTAGACTTCTCCGTTGCTGCCTGATGCTCCTCCAGGCCCAGGGCTTTGGGCTTTTTGGGTTCTCAGGTCCCATCAGCAGGGTCGTCATGCTCTGTGCCATTGACCCCTCCACTGCTGACAATGCATTCTATCATTGTCAACCTTACTAATAGCCCTGATCAAGATCTCCATTCTTGGTCCATCAGCTCGGCGAGTTGTGACCTAGTTCACCTGTGCCATTGATGGGTTCTTCTCAGTGGGACACCATCGACACCTTGCTCATTGGATCCTGAACCTGTGCACATTGACATCAAGGTGGGCTACCTTTGGACCTCTTGTTACAGGAGAAAGAACCCCCATCTTCTGGCAGCTCATACAAAATTAAATAATTCAGCACTCCAGACTCCAAAGAAATTCAGGGAGTGTAATTTATGTAAAAAAATGAAAAATAAAAAATACTTACAATTGTAAGCAATTGAAAATGTAAGCACTCTTGTGAATTACAGGGACAAACACTGCTCTCCAGCCTCGGTGCTTCAGGGCAATGCTACCCCTTCATCAGGAGGTGTGATAGCTCCACTGCCCCTTCAGTGAGCGAGGACTCAGTCAGGTATACTCCAAGGTCTCCTACTGAGGATTTTACCTTCCTTACTATGTGGCCCAGTCAGTGTCTGATGCTGTGACTATTTACAAAGCTCATATGTGTCTAAGGTGCCCAGGCACCTTAGCTCCATCCCTCCCTAACAAGGAACCCTGCAGGCTTGTCCTTGGGGGCATGAGGGTTTCTGCTTCTTCTGCCTTGGGGCTGAGAATTGCCCATTCTCTCTCCCACTTGGTGGAATATCAGAGTATTGTTTGTCAGAATGGCAAAACTGCTGCCCCAGCACTTCCTGTTTGCCCTCAAGATAAGAGGTGCTCAGGGGCTTGCAGAGTGCAGAGATTTTTTAGCACACACCTCCTATGGGCACATTGTGATATCTCTGATACATGTGCAGGGCTGCTGCCTCAGGCCTTCACTTTCAGAGGCACCTCTGATTGTGGTCTCCGGTATTCCAACTGATGTCCAATAGAGGGGGGCTTACTGCCCCTTTTAACAGTTTCAACTTGTTGGACCAGATGTTCAGGACATCATTTACTGGTTGCAGGCATCTGGCAGGGCTGTCAAGTCTGTAAATTTGCTCTGTCGTACTCAATCTCAGAGTAAACCGTGCCCTCCCTTCCATTAGGCCTACCTGGTCATAATGTTGTATGCTTAATAGCGTACGACATTATAGCTAACCCGAAACAGCGCCGTCCATGACATCGAATGGTGCTATACCGTGTATACTGCTGTATGCTGTATTTTTTTTTTTTTTTAGTTTTTGTTGACCGGGTAAGTGCACTAGACAAATCCTGCCTATTTTCAGGCACGACCCGGGGTGAGGGGGATACAGATGAATGCCAACTGACCTTGAACCAGATTAAGCTGTTGGTGGTATTTTCAGTAAAGTATTGCACCATTCACACAATCCCAGGCAGAGAATACGACCTCTGCTGGGAGTGGGTTCCACCGAGCAGCTGATGTGGCTCACTGGATGGAGCCACTGCAGCAGGAACTCAGGCTCTGTGTCTGGGACTGGGTTTGATTCCCGGTCCCAGACATTTTAATTTGTTCCACGTATTATGCACTCCCTGAGGTAAACCCCCCTGGAGTTGAGAATCCTTAGTGGGGGGGTTCATGGGTCGCAGCCCCCAGTAACGGGGGTGTGTAGCGGGGGCGGAGTCCCCCACAGAAAAAAGAGTTATGCCACATGGCAATATCACGCTGTATTGGCAGCTCGATTTTGCCATGCAGTATAATGTCTTGCGACATTATGACCCTGTGCCTTCGTAAGGTACCCTAACATCCGGGGCAACCTCCCATTCCCAGGGCAACTGAAGAACCTACTTCATCTTACCTGCTACCTCCTCCTCAGGTTCTGCAGTCACGCACCTTAGGAGTGATGGGCCAGCCCCTACTGCCTGCCCCACCTCCACCTGGCTCCTGGCAGGACCCTTCCTCTTCTGATCCTCGACTAAGAGGGGATGGTCGAAGGTCAGGTCTCCCTCCATCTCAGTTGTTGGAGAACCATCTCTTCAGATGCCTGGATCCTTCAGATTATAGACAGGGGTCACACTCTGGAGCAGAGGACCCCCCCCCCGGAACTCTCCACTTACCCCCTGGATGGAGATCTGCAGACCATATGGGATATCAAAGATATTACTGGTACATCCAGTACAAAAATCTCCATATGGTTACCCTGCCTGACTGGCAGCACTGTCTCAAGCAGGGCAACTGGCTGTGCTCCCAGAATATGCGGGATGCTTACCCGCATATCTCTTTCTTTCCACAGCACAGAAGGTTTCTGCAGTTCCTCTTTCAGCAAGAGCTCTATCAGCTCTTAATAATCAACATCATGGAGATGCGGATGGTTCCATATACCATGCAGGCTTTTCAGAACCATCTTCTCCAGGGTCAGCTGTTGATCCAGATGGACAACCATAGCAATGCCTATTAAACCAGCCAACACAGGGGGACTCACTTGTATCACCTATGCAGGGAGGTCATGAGAATATAGTATTGGACCATAGACCACAGTCTCATCCTCCCAGTGGACCATGTCCCTGGCATGCAACACACTCTGGCCATTTGCCTCTGCAAGACTAAGTCCAGCATGTACAAGTGGAAGCTCCTTTCTTCCGTCGCCGATGTCTCTTCACCAGATAGGATAGTCCACAGCTGAACTTTCTTTTTGTGTCCCTACTCAGTGCAGAACTGCCCAGTCTCTACTCACTAGATCCTGGGCCAGGAGTTTTCTGGTGAGACACGTTGTTCTTCTCCTGAATTGGGAGGTTTCTTTTTGCCTTCTCTCCATTTCAGAGGGTACTAACTAAGCTCCACTTGGAGGGGGCCAGCATGGTCCTGGTACCCCTATCCTGCCCACAGCAAATATGGTTTCTGCTGCAGCATCAGCTGGCATGGGATTCCCCAGTCCCTCCACTTCTATGCAGGGACCTGATAATGCAGGATTCGGGGACCCCAGTCTATCCCAATCTCAGATCCTGCATCGGTGTGTTTGGCTGCTGAGAACATAGCCATCACCTGACTGGATGTGTTACAGAGGACAGTGGGTGTTCTTGTTGCAGCTCAAAAACCCTCCACTGTGACCGCTTATGCCATGAAGTGGTAAAGGTTTGCTCTCTGGGAGGCCAAGCATCAACTGGACACTTTTTCTGAACTACCTAGTGTCCCTTTCAGGCTATGATCTACAGTATTCTCCCATCAAGGTGTTCCTCATAGCTATATCAGACTTTCACGAGCCAGCGAGTGACTGCACTAAGGCTCAGTTGGAGGTGTCCCATACACTTCTCAGGGACATCCTGCATCTGAAGCCCCAATTTGTTCTCCTTTTTCGACTTAAGCTTTGAATTTTGCTTTGGGCAAAACTGATCCTGTCTCTGTCTGAGCCACTCGCGACTTGCGGGTTGCCCTTTCTCTCTTGGAAATCATTCATTTTAGTGGCTGTTACCTCTGCTTGGAGGTTCTCCAAGCCTCAGGCTCTTTGGTGCAAAAAGCTCTAATTGTTTTTCTACAAAGACAGGGTGTCTCTGCACACTGACCCTAAGTTTCTTCTTAATGTGGTGTCTGGACCTACTCTGAACCAATCCATCCACCTTCCGGTCTTCTTTCTTCTTTAAGATTTTTTTCTCTCTCTAGTCTGAGAGAGGAGGTTGCCCGTCTCCAGGCTGACCTGGCTAGGATTCGTGAAACCTCCTCCCCCCCCAGGGACCACCAGGGCCAATGCCACTACCTCAGAGGTTGCCAAGAAAGTGGAGAGGCTGGACCAGGGTGGGTTCAAGGAGGGAGAGGGTGGTGGAACAGATTTGCATTCCTCCAGCTGTACCTCTCCACAATTCATTTGCTCTTCTGGTGGATAGTGGTTCCTCTATGGAGGCACCTGCAGTGGAGACCAAGGAGGATGCTGGGAACCTTCACAAAGAAGACCCACAGGAGGGTGGCATGGGACCCCACAGGAGAAGAAAACAACTCCTGGAGGGGGACTCAATCATTAGAGGGGTAGAAATGGGGGAGGAAGGGGAGAGGGAGGTAAGGTGCCTTCCTGGCACCACGGCTTGGAGGGACAGGAAGCGAATCCTCAGGATCGTGGGAGGAGCTGCACGAGGGAGGGAGCTGGATGTCATTGTCCACCTAGGGACAAATGACTTGGCTAGGAATGAGATCAGAGCAGTGCAAGAGGAGAGTTTGTAGAGTTGGGAAGGGGCCTTAGACAAGTAGAGCATACGGTAACCTTTTCGGAGGTGCTGCCTGTCTATGGCAAGGGATATGCTAGGGCACTTCTCACCAGGGAATTCAATGAGTGGTTGAAAAACTGGTGTGGAGCTCAGGGTTTTGGCTTCATTGGGGACTGGGAAGCCACCTGGAGGGATGCAGACCTATACTGGTGTGATGGTCTGCGTCTGTCCAGGGGGGAACCAGGATCCTAGGTGAGAGGTTTAAATGCTTCATTGGTAAGCATTTAAACTAGCCAAGGGGGGAGACACTGAAAAGGAGCAGGGAAATCCGAGCCTCCCCCCACAAAACATGGTGATTAGTGAGGTAAACACCAAGGTACAGAAGTTATTAGGGAGCAGAACAGATTTAAATGTAAAAAAAAGGCAAAGGCAGTAAGGACAGAAATGGGGCTAAAATGGATAAGGCTATCAAAAAGTGGAGGGTGATGAGTACCAATGCCTATAGTCTGTGTAACAAGCTCCCTGAACTAGTGGCCTTGATGGCAGAGGGTTGCCTGGATATTGTGGCAGTCACAGAAACATGGTACACAGAGAACCATGACTGGGATGTCAACATACCAGGATACACAATCTACAGGAGGGACAGGGAGGGTTAAAGAGGAGGAGGAGGAGTAGCTCTCTATGTAAAGGAAGGGATCAAAGCAACAGAAGTAAAGAGTAAACAGGGAGCAGATGAGGCACTTTGGATCACCCTGGAGACAGGAAATGGCATCACAATCCGCATGGGGTTGTATACAGACCCCCATCTCAGGGAGGAATGGACAAGGAAATGATAGAAGGCTTTCTTTGAATGGCAGAAAAAGGAGATATTGTTGATGGGGACCTGAATATGCCAGATGTTAACTGGATCACCTTGCTGCAGGCACATCCAAGAGCAGGGTCATTCTTGATGCCCTACAGGGGGCATGCCTCAGACAGCTAGTATTGGAACCCACTCAGGAGGGAGCAATCTTAGACCTGGTACTTTCAAATGGGGATAGAGAAAGAATCTCAGATTTAGAAGTGGGTAGCCATCTGGGAACAAGCGACCACCAAACAGTGTGGTTCACGATAAACACAGCCATACAATGAAGCCATACAAAAGCAAGAGTACTAGACTTTAGGAGGGCTGACTTTGGGAAAATGAGAGAGTGCCACAGAAAAGCACTAGCAAACAGGCAAGAAGGAGGGGTGGAGGAACAATGGGGAGTGATCAAAACAGCCATCACAGAGGCAACAAGCCTTTGTGTTAAGCAAATCAATAAGACACAGCAAAGGAAAAAACCGCTATGGTTCACAAAAGAGGTGGCAGGGAAGGTTAAAGAGAAAAGGACAGCATTCAGGAAATATAAGGAAACACAGAAGGAGCAGGACAGAGAACTTTATCAGTTAAAGCAGAAAGAGGCTTGGAAGGCAGTCAGAATAGCAAAGGCCCAAACAGAGGAAAGGATAGCCAATTCTGTTAAGAAGGGGGATAAGACCTTTTACAGGTACATTAGGTAGTGAAGAAAGACCAAAGGAGGGATACTGAAGATTAATAAAGGGGAGGTAATGTGGGTAGAGGGTGACGGTGAAAAAGCAGGGATACTGAATGAATATTTCTGCTCAGTATTCACAAAGGAAGAGGAGGGGGAGTTACCTAAACCAAACAAGAGAAACACTCTGAAGACGAGGGTCGATACCACTCCATTTACAGAAGAAAGGGTTCTGAAAGAACTAATAAAATTGAAGGTGGACAAAGCAATGTGGCCTGATGGGATTCACCCAAGAATTCTAAAAGAACTAAGGGTAGAACTAGTGACACCGCTGACTACTCTCTTTAACAAATCATGAGAGGATGATGTGGTACCCGAGGACTGGAGGAGGGAAGATGTGATTCCTCTTCACAAAAGTGGGAGCAGGACAGAGGCAGGAAACTACTGACCAGTTAGTTTGACCTCAGTGGTAGGGAAAATGATGGAATCACTTCTGAAGGAAAGAATTGTTGAGTACCTAGAGGCCAGTGGGGCACAGGAGCCAAGGCAGCATGGATTCACGATGGGAAGGTTGTGTCAGACGAATCTAATAGATTTCTTTGACTGGGTGACCAAAGTAGTAGACCAGGGAGGGGCTGTGGACATGGCCTACCTAGATTTTAGCAAGGCATTTGATACAGTCCCACAAAGATTAATACACAAGATAGCCAGCCTTGGAGTGGGTCCCAAGGTGCTAGCCTGGATAAAAATTGGCTAGACAACAGGACGCAAGGGTAGTAGTAAATGGAGTACACAGTGAAGAAAGGAGGGTTACTAGCGGGGTATCGAAAGGTTCAGTACTGGGACCGGTCCTTTTTAATGTCTTTATAAGTGACATTGCAGAGGAACTGGAAGGAAAAGTATGTCTCTTTGCAGATGACACAAAGATCTGCAACAGGGTTGATACACGAGATGGAGTGGAAAGGATGAGAAGGGACTTGGCAAGGTTGGAGGAATGGTCAAATGTATGGCAGCTCAGATTCAATGCAAAGAAGTGCAAGGTAATGCACATGGGAAACAAAAACCCAGGGGAAGCATACACAATGGGGGGTGAGATACTGACAACAGTAAAAATAGAAAGGACCTGGGGGTAATTATATCAGATGACCTAAAGGTGGGCAAGCAATGTGAGAAGGCAGTAAGGAAGGCTGGGGGGATACTGGGATGCATAGGAAGAGGCATAAATAGTAGAAAACAGGAAGTTGTTATCCCTCTGTACAGACAGTTGGTGAGACCCCATCTGGAGTACTGTGTGCAGTTCTGGAGACCCCATCTCCACAAAGACATAGACAGAGTGGAGGCTGTCCAGAGGAGGGCAACCAAAATGGTGCAGGGTCTGCACCAGAAGACATCTGAAGAAAGACTAAAGGAGCTTAATATGTATCTCTTGAGAAAAGAAGGAGAGGGGACATGATAGAAACTTTCAAGTACCTCAAGGAATTAACAAAGTCCAAGAGGGTAGCATCTTCCAGAAAAGAGATGTGCAAGAACAAGGCACAATTTGAAGATAGAGGGGACGGCTCAGGGTAATGTGAGGAAGTATTTTTTCACTGAGAGGGTTATGGATGCATGGAACAGCCTCCTGAGGAGGTCGTGGAGTCAAGAACAGTGGGGACTTCAAGAATGCATGGGACAGGCATAAGGCAGTCCTAGTGGGGGGTAAGAGGAAGTAAGCTGTTGGTTAACTAGGATCTGCAGCTTATCTGTTAGGTAGGAAAATGGGCAGACTAGGTGGGCCAAGCGGTCCTTATCATCCGTCAAATTCTATGTTTCTATGTTAATTGTAAAGAACCATGCAGGCAATCATGTCGGCCAACTCGACCACGACCATCTCATGCAGACCAAGTGACTTCTGGCATGCTAGTTATGCTAATAAATGAAACCAACTGTGCCATTAGTTGACAGCCCTCATTAACATAACCAAGGTGCCCGGAAGCTGCTTGGTCTGTGCGAGATGGACACGGGTGAGTTGGCCAACATGATGGTCGGTGCGGTTCTTTACAAATTAAAGAAAATATCTGAAAGGTACTTGAAAAAATTATTTTTGTTGCTTAACGCCCTAATTGAGCATTTCTGCAGCATCTGCTGTACTTTAAAGCATAACCAGTGTTTCTCTTTAACTGTGTTAAGTGAGTCCCCTTCATAAGAGATCATTACCATAGTCTCAAAATGTGAGTTTTCTTTTTTTCTGCTATTTGACAGTATCCCCACAGTTCAACCTTGGCTCATCCTGAGTTATTTCAAGTTGTGTCTAGTGCCACATTGCCTACACAACTTACTCTACTTTAGTTGACTGCATATTATGTGTTTTGATAACAATCATTAGAGTTTTTACAGCCATGTTATTCCTCCTTGGAATACTGGATTTGTTACAGATTGTGACACCGTTTATTGGACTAACATATAAATTGCACGTAGATGTTATAGTGCGCACGTTTTCAGGTCACATTGGTTCCTTCTTCAGGTGTTTTAGTAAACTGAGCAAAACAAGCACATTTTATACCAAAGGTTGATGTTAAAGAATTGGCTTAGGAAAAGCCTGGAAAAATGTTTTTTGTTAGTCTAAAAAAAGGTATTACAGTCTGCAACAAATTCAGATATCAACTATCTTGTATGCTTATCTTATTCAACAACATTGCAGTTATGAAGCATGATCAAGGGGATATGAACCTATGCAGATATCCCATTATCCTGTAATTTCTTGAACCTTTAAAGGAAACAATGATACCATAAATAACATATTTTCTCTGATGCTTTATTTTTCATATGCAAGACCTGGCAAAGAATCGATGATGCTCTGTGGATACCATGTACCTATATGGAATTAGAGGCTCTGCCATGTATACTTATATTTACTGGAATGGACCCACAGGGAGAGTCACTGCCAAGGTTTGTATGAGAGTGCTAGTGGACTTATTTACACAGAGCAGATTTAAGCAAAAAGGTACAACACGATATAAGTCATGCTGGAATAATGTCATACCTCGGGTGCATTATGAGGCAAAAGGCAAAGCCAAGAATATTAATTATTTTATTTATTTTGTTGTTTAACAGAAACATAAAGAGATACATACATACATCTATGGGACCGGGGGGATAGGAAGGGAAGGGTAACTGGGAAGGGTGGGCATGGTTAGTGGTATAAGCTAGGGAACCTGCAATATGAGCCCACTCTGTAGACCAAATGGCCTTCTTCTGCTGGCTCTTTTGTATGTTCTCATATATACATAGGAAATCTCATTAGCAGATGTGTCCTGGCAAGGGAATGGATTGGGATAGCAACATAGTACATACAGATCTAATGCAGTAAATAGCAGCAGTTAAATGTAACAGTACAAACATATTACAAAACAGTAGTAGGTAAACAAATTAAAACTGTCATGCTAGTGTTACTAAGAGCAAAGGTTTAGTACAGTTCTACTTATTACACAGGCAGGAACAAGTGAAATGAAATTGCAATTTCAACATGATGTTCAGGATGCTATTCGCACCCGTAATATTGGTTGGGAGGCTGATCCAAGTATGAGGAACCCTAAATATGATAGCAGCCTCATTGGCTTTATTTTTTGCAACTGGGAAGCAAGAGGTTTTGGACATGCAAAGATCTGAGCTGATACGCTCTGTAAGAGGCATTGGTCAGTAGGCTACTTAGATACTGCAGAGCCTTGATGTTCCTGGGATGTGCACCTAAAAGCATAGTATGCATGAGATATCTGCTATTTCAGGAGGGACACCCAAGTTGCATGCACATAGAGCAGTGGTGACTATACAATGGGCCTCAGTACAAAGTGACATACAGAATTGTAAAGCATGCCCAGTTTGCCCAGTTGGGTCTTGGCCAAGATCCATATACAGCATCCCCATAGGCAATGGAAAGCAACAGCCTCTGTTCAACTACCCGGGTTCTACAGACTAAGGACAGACAGTCTCGGATTTGGGATAGGGCACCTAGCTTGGATACAGCACAAAGGATAACTTTTTTAATTTGGGCCACATAGTCCAGGATTTGGTCCAAGGTCAAAAAAAGATCCATGGTCATGACATGCTATTTGTAGAGGGTGAGGCTCTTCACTGGGGGGTTCTCAAGGGATTACAAACACAAAGAGCCACTCTCACTATTGTCGAGAACTAGTAAAAACACTATCCAAGCTACCAATAACTAAACTCAGGCACCACTTGTAAAAAATGGAATAAGTTTAAGCAACTTACTGACACTTTGTGTGACCCAAAGAGTTTTTGAAAAAGCACTTGTCTCAGTGCAAAACAGGGGTTTGGGGTGCACGTTGCCACACACAATGTCTGTAAGTTGCTTTTACTAATTTTTGTAATAATGTTTACTTTTCAGGAATTCTAGTATTTTCTAGTATATACATTTTTTTTTGCTGGTGGCACCGGAGCTTAGTTATAGGCAAGGCCACTGATTTTATGGTAATTAAAGTAATGAAATTCCATTTTCAAGACTTGAAATTTCAGGAATTGCACCAGTGATTGTTAGTCTAATTTCTGGATTTTATCAGGATTCTACTGTCATTCTTTTAGCATGTGTATAAATGATCAGAATAAAAGAAGTCTTAATATACAGATTATGAAATCAAGCAAATTAAAAATAGTACAGGAAGCAAGAAAAATGCAAGTTTCTGTAGATTTACTGACCTGGCATAAAACTTCAAATTCCATGAAATTCTTTATTTTCACCAGTTTGCAGGCTAAATTCCAGAATTTTACTGGGTTTTCTTGTAAAAACCAAAAACGAGTGGCCTTGGTTATAGGTAGCCTGAACTATCAAGGAAGCATGCATTCGGAGAGTGTGACACATAGCAAAGGCCTGGAGCCAAACAGCATAGTTATAATGTTTTTCTGATTTAAAATTAGCTCATTTGCCAGGAACCTCTATCACATTTTTGGAAGTCCAGCAGGGTATCTTGGCTGGAAAAAACTATAATCAGGTCCTCAGCATACATCTGTATGTTACATGCAGAGATGTACATGGCGCAAAAAACATTGGTAGGTGTGCAAGCAATTAAAAGATAGGTGCATTCCCCAAAAAATCTGGATGTACCTGATATGTAATGGAAATGTGTTGAGCACTGTGTCGTAGGGACTATAGGCCAGAATACATATTCCAATTTTTTCATGTTGCCAGTTTTATACATTGCAAATCCCAACATCTAAAAGAAGCTATCACATTTGAAACAATGGACTAAATGTCCCAGTGCTTCGTGGATCACTTCTACTTCATCTGTGGGTTCAAAGGGGAAGGTCATTTTAAGAAATGGTGGGTAGGAGTGGCCCCTGTACAGACCCCTGAGGGACACCCCTGGTAATTATTTACTTAGTTTTTGTTTACCAGGTAAATGCAGTAGACATAGAGGGGGGATGGCTCAGAGGTAATGTGAGGAAGTATTCTTTCACAGAGAGGGTTGTGGATACATGGAACAGCCTTCCTGAGGAGGTAGTGGAGTCATAAACAGTGGGGGAATTCAAGAATGCATGGGACAGACATAAGGCAATTCTAGTGGGGGGTAGGAGGACGTAGTCTGTTGATTAACTAGGATCTGCAGCCTATCCCATTAGGTAGGGAAATGGGCAGACTAGGTGGGCCAAGTGGTATTCATCTGCCATCAAATTCTATGTTTCTATGTTTCTAGATAATAGCATTGCCTATTTTCAGACAGAACCTGGGAGAGGTACTGACAAAAGAAATAGCAATTACAGGAGATACATAAATACAACAGTAGCAATGGTTTGACATAATACCAGAGTACCATAAAGTAATGCAGAGCACAAAGCATTTCAGAAAACAATCATAATAAGCGCACAACTGACATGTGGAAGAGAGGTAAACCATGAAAAGCATGCATATGCTAGATCAGTTACATGAGCACTTCTCTGTGCACATGAGGAATTTACAAAGTTCCTTCCTAAAAACCTGGTAAGACTGAGAGTACCTTACAGATATTGGAAGGGAGAATACCTTACAAACAGGCAGAAGATGTGAGGTTATTTTGGCCATGGTCGATTGGATAGTATTCAAACCAGTCAAAGGAGAGACCTAATTTTTTTAATTCTTTGGTAATCGAGCAAACTCCACTAGGTATGAAGCCCATTTACAGGGGCAACCCTGGAGCTCAGGAAGGTTAAGTGACTTGTTCTAGGTCTCATCATATGCAAGTGTACGTTGAGAAACTTAAACCTAGGTCTGCTGGATGTACCAAGACATTAGCAGCTTTTTGCTCTAACCTTTAGGCTATACTGCTAGCCAGTTTGAATCCTACTTAACCTACTGTACTATGGTCAACTTAAGAGGTTACAGTATGTGGCTTAACCTTAAAGAAGACCTAAACCCATACCCATTGTGAATGTTATACAGTATGTATATTTATCACCAGTCAGCTCCATTTCTGTAGTTGTTAGGGCTTTGAAAAGTTTGAGTGGTTTGTTTTTACTGTCAGCAATAACCCAATGTAACTATCCTGGGTTCTTCCATTTGCTGACAGGTGAAATCTCCTTTGTTCTTGAGAGCTAAGAGATCATATCAGAAGTTGATATCACTTTGCCCAATACTCTTTACAGAATGTTTGCTAATTTGGAATAACAAAAGCAGGCAGCACCAAAAGTGTGAAATAACCCTGTTACCTTCAGTTGCAGCAAATCTCAGGAACTCAGGCACTCACAACCCATGTAAAAACCATAAGGCTCAGCGTACCCGCCCCCCACCACAAATTGGGGGCTTATCTTAAGTAACTCCCTGGGCTTCAGTAATGCCAACTGCCAGGTAAACATCCTGCAGAGATAGTAAATCCACATTGGTTGGTGTCCCCCTGTTGATCTGTGTGGGAGTACCATGATGTGTCTCCATGCCTGTCTCTTTAAGTGCCACAGTCAGTATAAATGCTGTAAATGACCTGGGTTGGGTCCAGGTGTTTCAGGGCTCTCGACTAGCCAGGCATCACCCCCATTTGCCCCACTCTGCTGTCACTAATAGAGCAAAGGGAGCTCTACATAGTACTACAGTTATTTACTTCTAATTCATAGTTGACATTAAGATATAGATTGTTGTTCAACCTGCCTTTATTGCAGCATGAATTTTCCAATGGAAGCTACCATGTTTTGGACCAGGAGTTTCCATTTGGACCAGCTAGGACACAGGGGACCTCGAGGGGTCCTTAGCTCAGGTGCCTTGTGGGAAAAAGCTGTAGTTTTTGTAGTTTTTTAGGTTTGTGCCTAAACTAGCAAATGGGAGCACCAGAACTGTGATTGACAGCTCCCCTAGCCAACCAGAGTCCAGAGAAACCGGACTAGTCCAAGAACTTGATAGAAAAAAAAGAGTTCAGTTGCTTGTAGAGTGGAGAGAGAAAGCAGCTCGAGCCATCAAGAAGCAGCTCCAGAGAAGAGCTGAAGAGAACTTGCAGAGGAGAGGCCTGAGTTGCCTCTCTGTTACTATTTTCAGCATTGGATTGCTGAACAGTGGGAAAGAGACTCCAATGAAAGTGACATTTCATCCTGAGACTCTGGGGGATCCAGCCTAGGAGAGCCTAGTTTTCTCTGGTGTGTATCCTGCTGTCTCAAATGGGGAATCGGTTGCCTAAAACTGCCTTTCTGCTGATTAAGAGGTTTGCTCAGCAAAGCGTCTGACATTGCAAACTGGCCAGAAGCCGGAAGAGGAATTCGAGAGTTTGGATGTTCCTTAAAGTAACTGTGTTAAATACTTATTGTGGGTCAAGGCCTATTGTCCAGGGACTCCTGATTGCCAGAGAGGAACCCATCTTTACCAGTGACCAAACTGTCTACCAACTGGAGGAGTCACCAGCAAATAAATTGGACTTTGCCAGAGACACTCTGAACTTGGGCCAATGCCCAGCCCAGCCCATGCCATCTGTTCTTGTGCCAGCTACAGTTTCACCGGCGAGAGATCAGCTTCGCGGATCCAGCCCATGCACAGTAAGTCATCGCAGGTTGCGGACACCTACAGGGAAAGGCCGTGAAGTGTAGGTGAGTCGTGGTGGCCCAGCTTCCCCATGTGCAGCAAATTCCAGCAGCAGGTCTTCATTTCACCAGGTCATCTGCAATCTTCTGGTATAGTAAGTAAATTCAGGGTAGCCACGGATACAAATAATTCACTTTGTTTTGCATTTTTAAACTTAATTGCTTCTTTTCATGAATGGCCCCAACAGCAGCTGCAACCTCGTGCACAGATTCTGGCCAGCCAGCATTACATTTCTGGGTACCCAGTAGCTGCAAGACTGTTTACAAAGGTACTAAATTAATTGTATGATAAATCAATCAATCAATCAAACTTTATTTAACCAGGTAAAATCATCCTTGAGCAAGATCATTTGCAAGATGGCCCTGGACAAGTAGGACATATACAACTACAGCGAAATTACCAGATTAGCAGTGTACACACAATGAGCAAATAAAAGACAATTACAGAGAAACAAATAAGATCAGGGCTGGGGAGTACATATGGTGAACACTATCCAGGTTGATAATTGACTGTCTATATAAAGGATTCCCTCAAGACGTAGGATTATTCAGACAAAGGTCACAACATTACAATAAGACGAGGGATACCAGGTGGGGTAAGTGAGGGAACAACAATCGAAGGTTTATGGGTGGGGGAAAAACAAAGGAAAGAGTCGGAGAGGGGTGGAAATAGATGTAGTTAAACAAACAGGTGGGAGTTAGTAGAATAATCCCAAGGTGAAAAGAAGAAGAGAGGTGCTAGGGGAATACATGTAAGTGCCAAGAGTTTGGGGAGCCCCAGGAGATGGAGGAGGTGGTTATTTGTGGGGTTAACTTGGTAAAATCCAGAGCAGTAATCATTTGCCCAGATTTGCTCCCCCTCCTTGTTCACAACACTTTAATAAACCTGATTCACTGTTTTACTTTGAACCCAACTTGTGAGCATATCATTACCTGATTTAAAGTGATAAGCTATTGCTGAATGTGTTGAAGGTGCATGCTATATTTCTAGACTGTCTTTACAGGGAGGTTTGCATGATGTATGCCAGGACCAGAGACCCTGCTGGTAAGTGGAATGACTGGGAACATACTGTATTGTTAATGCCTATTGCAAACTGTCTAGTGAATACTGTTAATGGTCACTGTCAATATCTAGGTAATCATTCACTAGGTGGGGTTGTGGGTGGTGATAGCTTTCTAGAGGGTTGTAGCAGTCTAGTTAGGAACCCACATAAATATAACTCTGGGTAGAGGCTCCAAAATATTGCGTACACTGAGGGCAGGGATGCCCTGTTATTTTCTGATTCTGAACCCAGGCCCCTCAACCTGTACTTAGGAAGGCAGGCAGGGGTAGTAGCCCTTGGAATAGTGCCACCTAGGGGTTAAATCAGTAATACTATAAAAGTGTTTATCACACTATTAAGGATGACATAAGATTAAAACACCAGCCTAGCCTGACACGTTTCGGATAAAATCCTTTATCAAAGGCTGAGCCTTTGATAAAGGATTTTATCCGAAGTCAGGCTAGGCTGGCGTTTTTTTGTTATGTCGTCCTTAGTAGAGTAATAAACAGTTTTATAGTATTACTGTACTGAGCCTTGTGGTTTTTATATGAGTTGTGAGTGATCGAGTTCCAGAGATTTGCTGCCATTGTTTTTTCTCATTGAGCACCACTTTCCCTGTGTGCACTTTTTCTGCAATGTGTACCTTCAGTTACAGTAGTTTCAAAGCCTCCTTAACAGTAGTAGAGCAGAGTATGTTCTTGTAATTATGTTCACTGTGTTTTTCCTGAAATTGTGACAGCAGTTGCACTACAAGCAATTTAATGAGACAGACTCAGGTATGCAACCCAGAATGAGACAATCCCACTCCAAGCATCAAAAATCCTGTACACTTTGAGGGAATGACCAACACTTGATTTACTGTACTACTGGTGCGCATATTGGTAATGCACAGAAGTAGGTGAAAAAAAGGATATACTTTATTACTTAGTGTATTGTAATATTACTTTGCACAGTTGTTTAAGCTAGGGCAAGCTCATTCACTGAAATTACCCAATATGAGGTGTTAAAACTCTTAAAGGGTACCCCTGATCGAGCTAGTGATTGTGGTGGTGGGTTAGATAGTCACTTTGTCAAGCTAGCCATCCCTTACATCACTAGACCCTTGTGTTATATTTTCAATCTATCTCTTACCACTTGTGTATTTCCTTGTTTGTGAAAATGTCTAAAGTGTCTCCGGTCCCCCAAAAAAGTAATGCTACTTCATTAGACGAGTTTCGTCCAATCTCTATTTTAAACCCACTAAGCAAATTGCTTGAGAAATTGGTGGCTGGGCAGATTAATGAGTACCTTGAAACTAAGAGAGTGTTAGCACCACAGCGGCATGGATTTCGTAGGTTGCATGGTACTGGAACTGCCTTGGTTGGGTTCATGGACACCGTCCTTCGTGGCTTTGATAAAAGTTGTATGACAGGGGCGGTGTTCGTGGACCTAACCAAGGCATTTGATCTGTTTGATCATGACCTCGTTTCCTCAAAATTAAACCATTTTGGGTTTTCAGCAGATGTGATTTCTTGGGTTGGTGATTACTCGAAGAATCGGCACCAATATGTTCAGGTGGGTCAGGTTACTTATGATGTAATTCCCAATTGTTGTGGGGTGCCTCAGGGGTCTATTTTGGGCCCATTGTTGTTTTCTATTTTTGTAAATCAGCTGCCCCAAGTTTGCAAACTCAGTGATTCTTTAATGTATGCTAATGATTTGATAATTTATTCCCAGTCTGGCTCTGTGGCTGAAAATTCTTCTACTTTGGTTTCTGACTTTGGGGAGGTTTGTTCATGGTTGACTCTTAATTCTATGCTGCTAAATTCTTCTAAAACTAAGATTATGTTATTTGGAATGCCTTCAATGTTGGTGACTAGTCCAAAATTAGATGTGTATGATTCTTAGGGTGCTTTGCTTGAGCAAGTATCTCAATTTAAATATCTTGGGGTAATTTCGGATTCTTCCCTAATTTTTTTCCCTCTAGGTTTAATCAACTATCAGGTAGATAAACCAGAAAATGAGCTTACTTTATAAATTTAATTCTTATTTTCCTATTGAGTTCAGGCCTGCTATTGCTACTGGATCCTGGCTTCCCCATTTTGATTATGCATCTTGTCTTTATTTTAATATCGGAGCCAAGGATTTGAAGGCCTTAACCGTTGCATATAATAATATTTGTAGATTTTCTTTAGGAGTTTCTCCCTGAATACATCATTGTTCTCTCTATTCACAGCTGGGATAGTTATCTCCCAGCTGGAGGATAGAGTCTTCCGTGGGCTGTTTATTATTTAAATGTTTATATTATACAGCTAGTTTTCCCCTGACTAATCTGGTTCATTGAAGAGAAGTGTTACCTGGGCTAAGATCAGCAAATGACTTCAGTTTGTAGTCCCCCAGTTTAGTTCAAAAGCTAGTTCTTGAGCCTTTTCTATCTTTGCCGCTATGTATTGGAATGCCCTCCCTATTAAAAGCAAACAAGCCTTGTCAGTCCCTAACTTTAAAAGCAGGCTAAAGGACCACCTATTTCTAAAATCTGGTTGTAAATGTAATTTATGGTATGTGTTATCTTGTTGGTTTTGTATTTTGTTGATATTGTTCAGTCATTATTGTTTGTTGTTATTTGTCTGGGTTGGGCCTGAAAAGGGACCTTTGGTTAACAAAGAATAAAATAAAAATAAAATAAATGTCACAATCCCATGAGATTAGGTGCATCCTGGGAAACGGCATCAGAGAGCAGCAGCAGAAACAATGAAAATGGAGATCTCTACCCTTAAAATGGAGATATGCATTCTTAAAAACAAAGTCAGCAAACAAAAAACTGCTACTAGAACAGACAGCATAAATGGATAAAACTGGGCAGACTGGAAACATCTCTCTTTGATTTTTTGGAGTTTAGGGCTTCTTTTGACTGTTCTGCCTATCACCGCAGGTATCCTGGAGGGTTCTGTACAGGAGCTACTCCTGTTCACCTGTTCTGTAAATGACCTTCCCTTTTGAGCCACCAAATGAAGTAGAAGTGATCCACAAAGCACCAGGGCACTTAGTCCATCATTCAAGATGTATTAGCTTTTTGTAGATGTGCCTTAGGTTTAGTAATGTATAAACTAACATAATCAAATATCTTTGGGTACATGTCGTGGTCTTCAGTGTCTTTGAGAGAGTGCTTAACACACTTCTGCTACATCTCAGGTACTGTATATCCAGACTTTTTGGATGCACTACTCCATAATTCTTTGCTCACCTCCTAATGATTTTTTGTGTCATGTGTACCTCTGAATGTAGCATACAGATGTATACTGAGGACATGGTACTCCACCAGCCATGATACCCCTATAGTTGTGTCCAATCTCCAGTTGAACTTTCAAAAACTGCAATAGTGGTCTCTAGCAAATAGGTTAATTTTAAATCAGAAAAACACTGTCATCATGCTGTTTAGCTCCAGGCCTTTCCTGTATGTCACACCATCACTAAATACATGCTCCCTTGATAGATCCTCACAGGAGAGCATCACCTCCTACAACCTTACTAATACAGGTGATGTGAGTCACATGAGTGCCTACTAAGGTATGGTGATGGCAGAAGGTCAGTAGCTAGAGGACAAGGATGTCTGTACAATTTGTAGTGCACCAGAAAGGCAAGCAATTGATCTTGCATGCCGGATATGTGTACCGGTGCAATAAGGAGGTGGCCGCTACGGTGTACTGGCGGTATGTTGAGAATCATCAATATCATTGTGCTGCATGCCTACATATGGTTGCAGATCATGTTGTAGCCATGATTAAGATACATAATCACATCACAGATGCTGGCAATGTGAGTGCACAAATGGTGATGGGTGATTTACATGAGAGGGCCAGGACAAGTGTGGAGTTTATGGGATAGGTGTTGCTGCAGTGTTTGGCAAGGGCATCTGACACAGTTTCTGGGCATCTGCCAGGGATACCGCTGATGAGAAGGACTGTGTAGAGGGTTAGGCAGTCTGAGAGGGTCTGTCCAGTGATGCCTAGTACCGTAGAGACACTGAGTATCCCTGAGGAATTTCAACTAACCATGTCAGGTGAGAGGTTTTTGTTCTGTGACTTCAGCACTGCTGGAGATAGGTTCCTAATGTTTACAACAGAGAAGAATCTGAAGTTTCTGTCCCAGTGTACTGAGTGGTTTGTGGACAGGACCTTTAAGGTTTGTCCCACGTTGTTCACTCAGTTATACAGCATTCACAGAATGAGGTGTGGGGCCGTTGTACCAGCAGTGTTTGTATTAATGGAGTCCCGGAAGGCTCAGGCATACGAGCATGTCTTTCATCAACTGAAGAGCTGGGGCACTACCGTGTGTCCAACATGTATCATGATGGATTATGAAAAAGCATCGTATAAGGCATTTACCACAGTGTTTACTAATATGCATGTAAGGGGTGCTTTTTCCATTTTGCGCAAGCCAAATGGTGAAGGATTCAGCAGTGTGGAGAGGTGCATGGCAGGTATTTGAGGGATGCTGACTTTGCATTACATGTTCGAATGCTGTTGTCCCTAGCTTTCATTCCTGTGGAGGATGTTGTTGATAGATTTAAGGAGCTTCATGAATGGGAATTTTTGTTATGCATGAAGAGGTTCTGGAGCCTGTCATCGAGTACTTCAAGAATACCTGGATAGGTGGTCCTCTGAGTCATTCGGGTCAGAGATTTCCCATATTTACATTGGAGCTGTGAAATTGCTATGAGCGCTCTCTTATGGGCCAGTTCCGTATGAATAATGCAGTGGAGGGGTGGCATAGAGGCTTTAACACCAGGCTTGGTGCATGCCACCCCAGTATATGGCATCTGCTGGAGTGTTTAAGGGAGGAGCAGTGACTGACAGAAATATGCCTTGAGCAGTTGTTGTCTGGTGCTGGATCTGCTACTGGGAGGAGGAGGAGGTACAGAGACCTGAATGAGCGGCTGAGTCTTGGGGTTTCCGAGTATTCTGAGCTGGGTCGGTATGAATATTTGCATGGGCCAGCATATAGTATCCATTTCTAGGTCTAGAGTGGTGTATTGCTCATGGAACACACCCCTTAGTATGCCTGTGGCTATGTGTTCTTGCCTATAGGAATCACTATTATATACGCTTGCTGTCATTGGGTGTCGCCGATAATGTAGTTGCCGTGCCTCACTGATTTGCTGTTCACCATTGTCCATTCACCGTTTTGACATGGATTCATAAAAAATGTCCTAATGGTGCGTCCCTTGTCATTCTGAAAAGGAAAGTGGTAGTGGAGTGCCATGTATTAAAGCCCAGTTGGTAGAGGGAGAAGCGCTTAGTATTGTCATAGTAATTAGTTAACTGTTTCCTAATTATTTGTTCTAGAGTTTTAGAGAATAGTCAAAGTAATGATATAGTGTGTTAATTGCCCATATGTGAGAGGTCACTGCCTTTATGAAGAGGGGTTACAACTGCAGTTTTTCATGTTTGAGGAAATACACTAGACTGCAGGGGGAGGTTAAAGATGTCAGTAATTTGTTTGACTATGCCATGGGCACTCTTGCTTTTAACCACCGAGAAGTGCCATTAACCAGCACAGCACACACAATTGCATGACGCATTACTATAACAAAATCTATCCTGCAGAAATAAAAAAAAGCTTTTGACGAAGGCTTTTACTTAGATTAGTTTTAGACAAGGATACTGTACTGAGATAACATCATGACTGGAACTGTCACTCAACCAGTTAGCATTCAGGATTTCTTTTTATTCATTTTATAATTTATGGCAGAAAGATTTATCTGCCTTATGAGTTCTGATCCAAATTATAAAATGATTTCAAGACCTGTTTTATCTGTATTTCTAAGCTTGTTGATACATTGGCTAAATGTAAAAATACATTGAGTCTTTTCTGGTGTTTACATTTATTAGCCAAGCTGCAATGCATTAGAAGGTGTGTGACATGTTGTGTTTCTTTTAAATGCAGTGTTATTAATGGTATGCATAACCCTTGCCTGCATGCTTAGATTGGGGTACATGTTACAGTCTGGATTCCTGCCAGTTAGGGAGAAGTGTGGCCTGACTGACCATTAAATTGGAGTAAAAACTAAATGTTTTAAATGAAAAGCAGGCATGTTTTGGCAGCAGTGACTTGAGGAGTGTTGCCTTTGGATGTTATTGATCAGCCACTTTGTAAGTATCCTTGAAAAAAATGAAATAAACTGAAATAATATATAGAATAATACATGGAGTGGTGTGTATAATCTGAGGTGTGGGATGCTACATAAATCCCGAGAGTGAAGCTCGAGGGATTTATAAAAGCATCCCACACTGAGGGTGTGTATAAAATTTGAGTTTTTCTCACCACCCCATGTATTGTTTTATATAACTGCTGTGTGCTGTTTTTTCACCCTGAGGATTTGACTTTTTGTGTTGAAAATTTATGGCCACTAGATGATGCTGCTGTGTACAGCACACTGTCAGGATTGGTCTCTGAAACTCTGGTCAGAGCTGCTATGGCTGCACTGAGCTGTTACGAGCACCACTGTGCACAAGATGGCGGTGATGACTGTACTGCACATGCGCGTTACTTGCTCTTGCACAGTCTGAATCTGCACCACCATGTTGTGCACGGCAGCTGTCACTTCTGCAGTTGTGGAAGAAAGATAAGTACCTCCAAAGTGGGTGTGTTTATGCGGCTGGCGGAGGGGAAGGGCAACATAAACACAAGCACTGGAAACTGTGCCGCAGCATTCTGGAAGCACACCAGACAGCGGTCTGGCCACGTGCTTCCACAATGTTCTTCACAGATGTTGCCATAATGACTGTGGAGCTCCGCCCACGCAGCCATAAAGAACATTCTTTTTGTTTGCTTTCTGTGGGTTTTTGGCTTTATGTATTTTTTTTTTTTTTTTTTATTAATATAATGGGGTTCCAGCAGTAGGAGTGGTAGAAGCAGTAGAGGGTGGAACCGTGTGGTTGGACAGTGGTGCGGTTTTACAGAGTCGCAAAAGTGCTTTCTCTTTCAGTCATTTTTTTCCCCACAATCCAGAATCAGGTGACAGGTAAAGGAAATGCCGGTAGAGTATTTTGTGGTAGTTTGGATTTGGACCACGCTTCAAGACTTGGTAGAGTTGTCCTTCTTCTGATGGTGACTGAAGTGACAGGGTATGACTTTGAAATGTACAGTTAGCAGTCGAAAGTAAGCATCATGTACATGCCTTCAGTCAGGGAAACCCAGCGCATGTTTGCTGTTATAACCTGCTAATTATAACCGGGTTTTCCTATGGGAAAAAAACAGCACCAAGTTATTATAATATTTTATGGGCCCAGTTTGAACATGTTATAATTTGGATTGTTTACTAATAAGGGAAAGGTGAAGCCTTCTCTATCTAACATGCTTCTTAACTGGCTAAAAGAGATACTGTCTCTCATGAAACACAGACTCATAAAATTTGTTGGCAAAAAAGGGCTGCTTGGCCCACCCAGTCTGCCCAGATGTTCTCTGCCTAATTTGTCTCTGCAGACCCTAACTGGTCTCCGGCGACTGTCCCTCCTTGCCTATTTACTAATATTCCCCTATGTCTATACCACATATGCCTGAAGTGTCCACCACTTCAGCAGGTGGTTTGTTCCAGGCATCAACACCCTTTCAGTGAAGTAGTACTTCCTCATATCCCTCTCAAGGGCCCCCCACTTCATTGCATGCCCCCTGGTCCTGGTGCTCTTTTCCATTTGAAAGAGCCTCCTCCCCTGCATCCTGTTCACTCTTGTGAGGTACTTGTAGGTCTCTTTCATGTCCTCTCTCACGCTTCTCTCTTCCAGGGTGTACAAGCTGAGATCTCTCAGTCTCTCCTCGTAGGGCTTTTCGTGCAAACTCTGCACTATTTTAGTTGCTCTGCTCTGGACTGCCTCCATGCTGTCTATGTCCTTTTTGAGGTGCGGCCTACAATACTGGACCCAGTACTCCAGATGGGGTCTCATCAGCAAGTAATACGGTGGTAATACCACCTGCCTCTTCCTGCTAGATACCCCCTATATATACCCCAGCATCCCACTAGCCCTACTCACTGATCTGTCACACTGCCCTACCACTTTAAGGTTGTCAGTTATGATAACCCGAAGGCCCCTTTCCTGCTTAGTGACTGGTAGCACCTCCCCCCATCCTATACTTCCCTCCTGGGTTCCTATGCCCTAGGTGTATGATCTTTCATTTCTTGGCACTGAACCCCAACTTCCATGATCTTGACCACTCCCCAAGTTTCCAAAGATCCCTGTGCATGCTCTCTATCCCCTCCAGAGTGTCCACCCTATTATAGATTTTGGTATCAGGTGCAAAAAGGCATACCTTTCCTTCCAATTCATCTGCAATATCACTTATGAAGCTATAGAAGAGGACTGGTTCCAACAGAGAGTCCTATGGCACCCTGCTGATCACACTTTTACCATGAGAATGAGTGCCATTAACCACCACCCTATGTTGCCTAGCCATTAAACAGTTTCTACCACAATTCACCACTTTGGATCTCACCCCTAACTCTACCAAAATGTCTCCACACACAACGGAGATATTTGGCTTTCAAAATAAAACTTGCTGGATGCTGAATCCCATGCAAACAAGATAGGCTTTATTACAGGGATAGTTAAAATCCACTAGTCTCCAAAATAATATTCATCACAGTGCAAAAAAAATCAAAGATACTATGGCTATAGAAACAAAGAAACATAGAATTTGACAGCAGATAAGGACCACTTGGCCCATCTAGTCTACCCATATCCCTACCTAATGGATAGGCTGCAGATCCTAGTTAACCAACAGCCTACTTCCTCCTACCCCCCACTAGAATTGCCTTATGTCTGTCCCATGCATTCTTGAATTCTCCCACTGTTTTTGACTCCACTACCTCCTCAGTAATGCTGTTCCATGTATCCACAACCCTCTCCATGAAAAAATACTTCTTCACATTACCTCTGAGCCGTCTCCCCTCTATCTTCAAATTGTGCCCCCTTGTTCTTGCACATCTCTTTTTCTGAAAGATGCTACCCTGTTGTAATCTGTTGATTCCCTTGATGTACTTGAAAGTTTCTATCATGTCCCCCCCCCCTTTCCTCGAGTGTATACATGTTAAGCTTCTTTAATCTCTCTTCATATGTCTTCTGGTGCAGACCCTGCACCATTTTAGTTGCCTTCCTCTGGACAGCCTCCATCCTGTCTATGTCCTTGCGGAGATGAGGTCTCCAGAACTAAACACAGTACTCCAGATGGGGTCTCACCAACTTCTGTACAGAGGGATAACAACTTCTTGTTTTCTACTGGTGATGCCTCTCCCTATGCATCCCAGTATCCCACCAGCCCTCCTTACTGCCTTCTCAAATTGCTTGCCCACCTTAAAGATATCTGATATGACTACCCCCCAGGTCCCTTTCCATTTTTGTTGTTATTATCTCACCTCCCATTGTGTACTCTTCCCTTGGGTTTTTGTTTCCCAGGTGCCTTACTTTGCACTTCTTCGCATTGAATCTAAGCTGCCATACATTTAACCATTCCTCCAACCTTGCCAAGTCCCTTTGCATCCTTTCCATCCCACCTTCTGTATCAACCCCATTGCAGATCTTTGTGTCATCTGCAAAGAGACACACTTTTCCTTCCAGTTCCTCTGCAATGTCACTTATAAAGACATTAAAGAGGACTGGTCCCAGTACTGAACCCTACAGTACCCCACTGGTAACCCCACTTTCTTCAGAGTGAACTCCATTTACTATTACCATCTGTATCCTGTTGTCCAGCCAATATTTTACCCAGGCTACCACTTTGGGACCCACTCCAAGACTGGCTAACTTGTATATTAATCTTTTGTGTGGGACTGTGTCAAATGCATTGCTAAAGTCTAGGTCTAGTTTGAGTGCGCTTTTCAGTTCCTGGAAAAAAAAAGGAACACACCAGAAAACAGAGTCAACAGCATACTATGCAGAAAACAGAAAGCTAACCAACAAGGGGTTGAAAACCATTGCCATTTAATATGTTGCTTGGTTCTGTAATTCTAACTAGTAATAACGGTAAAGGGAAAAAAAACATTTTAGGAAGTTCTAGTTGCAATCTGAAAATAACATTAAAATTGAATTTGAAAACACAATTGTAGTTCATTCAGAGTATCATGATATAACAATGCCTGCAGTTATTTATATTAAAAAACACAAAGGTTTCGCACTGGGAAGCTGGTTCTAAGGTAAGAAGCAAAAGTCATGTACAAAAGAACCAAGTACACAACACCTCAAATTCAGTGGACACCAGAGATTTTAAGCAAAAAGCTCTACTTTATTAAGTATTTTACTTATTAAAGTAGAGCTTTTTGCTTAAAATCTCCGGTGTCCATTGAATTTCAGGTGCTGTGTGCTTGGTTCTTTTGTACATGACAGTTATTTATATTGTGTATTATATGAAGAACACTCTGTAGCTCACTATTTTAAGACTTCACTGAGGCTTAGTTTCAAAAGTCAGATAACACAGATATATGAAGCACTTAAATAAATGAGATAACTTGCTATATTTGCTACAGAATCATGAACATTCACTGATTCACTTCTGTTTCCTCCTAGATCTTTGAGATACTGTGATCTTCGTTTAATTAATTCAACCTGCTTAGTCCGGACAACCTTAGAGCAAGAACTTGGTTTGGCGGCATATCTCGTTAGTTCTGATGTACCTGGGGACAATGTGATAACAAGTGACCTGTCTGAAAGTGACCCTGAGAAACTGAGCAGTGCTGATAACGATGATGAGGAAATGATAGTTGAGGGTGAGTGGGAAAACAATCAAACCACCTTGCATTTTACATTTCATTACTGATTTTAATTACTCTGACGATACATCTCCAAAGTTCGTGTCATATTTGATTTGCATATAATCACAGTTACTAAACTGTTATATTTTTCGCTGTCACTAATGACAGTGTCTGTCAGGAAAACATTGCATATTCATCCAATGTTTTAAACTCTTCTTAGTGATTGTGAAACACAGGCTGTAAATCATAATGAGTTAACTGCGGGTCAGACCAGAGAGATGACTGAACCTAGCTTAACTGGGTTAGAATTTGCAGAAACAAGCATTCTGAACTTGTAAGCATCATTGGAATAGTTGAACATTTTTGAGCTGCATTGTGGCAAGAGGTGCAGTGTTAAACATGCTGTACTTGTTTTCACTAAATATAATTACCAACAAGCACTTACTACCCAAATTACAACTGTTAAGACTCGAGTTGGGAGAACCCAAAAAACGTTTTTGATCTACTTCAACTTTTCAATTTTCTGAAACAGCTATCATAATTTAGAAATGTTAGGGCTTGACTTCAGAGTGAAAAATATTTTTAAAACATTATAATTCATTAAGAAATGAACCTAAAAACAACATGTGCACCCCTTTACTAGTATCTATCACTAGGCATCAGTATCAACTATATATTCGTAGTTATCTGCTGTATATGAATCACCAAACAATGCCTAAAACTCTGTAATCATTAACTCTTCTACCAGTATTAACAACACCAAAGGTGATGACCCCCAACTCTAGCAGTTCTTATTTATTTATTTATTTATTTATTTATTTATCTAATTTTGGTAACCAGGTAGGCTCACTGAGACCGAGTGGTCTCTTTTTCAGGGGTAACCCGGGATTAATTAAAGAGAGACATGTTTCAGTGATATATACAGTACAATTATACACTTACAAAGCAGTAATGGACACATCAGTACAGAGAAGTACAGCATTATTAGTCAACATAATTCACAATCAATTTTACATCTAGACAAAAGAGACAACAACAGTACCTTAGGAGTGCATTAGATTTGCAGGGGCAGTTGGCAATGGGGGGAGGGAAAGAAGGGGTGGCCAGGCATAGGAGACACACAGTACAGTAGGGGATAAGTACCTAGCATAGGTTCAGAAGGACAACATATCTCCTAGTTTGTTCAATTCAGTTTATGAGTTTACAGTTCGGGGGCCTGAGAGGTTGAGTAAGGTCATTGTCGTTTATAACAAGAACAATGATTCAATTTCAGCAGGTGGGATTTGAGCTCCCTCTTGAAACCAATTATGGAGGTAGAAGATTGGATGCTACATGGGAGCCCATTCCATAATGACGGGATGTATAAAGAGAAGGATCGAGCTCCACAGGAGGTTCTAACTCTGGGTAACTTGAAGTAGGTGGAAGTCTGAGGATCTTAATTTTCTTTCGCACCGTTTAGGTTGTAGAAGATTTTTTTAGGCTGTGAGGGAGGTGGTGCTCTACATTAATTTGTAGGCTAAGCACAGGGAGAGGTAGACCAGTCTGCACTCAAGTGATGGCCAGCCCAGGGATTTCAACACTTAGCAATGGTGGTCATGCTGCCTGGCTGAGTTGGCAAACCTCCCAATCTGATGGCAGAGAGTTCTTAGCATCTGAAGCTCAGTACCCCTGACAGGGTGTAGTACAGGAGGCCCATGCAGTAGGGTTGAAAGGAGGGTACCTTGGGCAATCCTATAGTAAGATTCAAGGGCAAGGAATGGGCTCAAGCAGTACAGGAGGCCCACCTGCTGGTTAATAGTTTTAGTTAGGTGGCTGAGATGTGTCTTGTACCCACAGTCTTGGTTGAGGTAGACCTCCAAATACTTAATAGAGCTTACCACCTCTACTCTTGTCCTATCAGAGATACTGAGTACGAGTTTAATAGTTCGGTCGGTACCAAGGCTCCTAGGCCTGAATAACATTGCCTTTGTTTTTTTCCATTGAGAACAAGTTTGTTGGCAAGAAGCCATTCTTCTAGCAAAAGGAGATTTTTACCTAATTGCTCACATGCTTGAGTTGCACTTGTGGCTGTTCTGTAAAGAACTGCATCATCTACATATAGAGTAACTTTAGCTTCTCCACTGTGCAGTGGAAGGTCATTTATAAATAAAGAAAATAACAGTGGCCCAAGGATGGAGCCTTGTGGGACCCCATCCAGGATGAGCCGCTGGTCAGAGATTGCACCATGCCAGTTCACAATGTGTGACCTACCAGTCTGGTAGTCAGAGAACCACATGTTTTTATTTTGTTATTCCAAAGCATGTTGTAGTACTAGAGAATTAGAAAAGTATATGGCATGATTTTCTCATTCTTTACTCCCGAGAAAATTTCACGAAAGACACAGTTCTGGTTTTGCCAAATTTTTCTCTTTCTCCAAATGGCTTTTTTTGATATAGTGTAACAGGAAAGCAGATAATCTTCCTACTTTCCATAATGCTAGACTCTAGTGGGAGCACAAAACATCGGTTAGTTTGTATATATGAAACTGTAGAACATATGAATATTTTAATTGTGGAACAGTATTTGAATGATACTGGGATCCTGTTGAAAGTGAGCCTTGGCTCAGTCAAATACTCTTTTTTCTGTTTTTATGACTAAATCTATTAACTACTTACTATATTAGGCATTTTATAAGCATAACCTAGTACACAGTTCACTTGTCATGGGGTGCAAATGCAGAAATCCCCTTCCCCTATACCTTCGTAATGGTAAGGTGAATCATTTGAAATTGGCACATGCATTGGTCATACTCTTACCATGAATGTCAGTAGACTCTGGTTTCTTTATGCTTTGCCCAGGTTGCAGAGTGCAACATACATTAAGTGCTGAAAATGTGTTTCAGGCTATAAGATTCTAACTGAACTGGTGATAATTTTTACTCTCGTTTCAATGATAATGTAGTAAGGGTGCATAGTAGGATGTGCCTTTTTCAGAAGGTCCTCTTTATTCAGGTGTCATGCGACACAAATTCCAAACTTTGGCACACTTTATAATAATACCATGTATCACCTTCAGTTTATCGACATGTGGAACTTATACTATTACAGTGCAAAAACAGTACTGCAGTACTGTAGCTGGCTTGATATTGTCACCCACAATAAACAAAGACTATAATAATTATAGTCCAATTAAAAGGAATTGCCAGAACCAGCAAGAACCAGTCAGAGCTAAAATGGCCACCACTTCATTAACCTGATAAAGCCTATGGAAATAATGAGTGCATTGTTAGTCTCACTACAGTCTCTATAGAAGTACAGAGAAATATTCTAAATAAACAGTATGCACCTGGAAGAATCAAAAGGGTTCCCTTTGCAATTGTTGTGCAGGGGTACTTCAAGTCTTAGGAGCTCACACATATCTTAACCACCATTTGGGGGGCTTACCTCATTTGCCCCAATTTCCTTTTTTCTCCCATCTGCTTTTGGCATCCCCAATCTTGCCCCTCGTTTGTGATCACCGCTGTTTTGTTGCACTGCAGTGCTGGCAGGTGATCGCGCATGCGCGAGAGAGCATTTGATCTCCTGACTGCTGATTTTGTGGTCCACCAAGAGGCATTGCCATAGTCCCGGCCCTTCTGGCTACCAGAATGGGGGTCAGTGAGCAGTGGGAGGTGGTTAAGAAACTTTGCCCATGCCTGAGAATTGGGATTAAAATTGGGTATAAGCAAGGGCTCATGAATATGTAATGAGCCCACCTGAATATTAACGAGGTAGTTGCTGCTCCAGGGGAACTGTTTAAAATGGAGCTTGTGATGGCCACATGGAGAGTGGAATAAGATTAACTGGGCAGATACTCAACCAAGGACAGGGACTGCCATGCCACTGTGGGGAAACAGTTAATTAAAATAAAAGGTTTAGCTGCTAGGACCCTGAAAAGCCTGGGACTGTTTAGAACTGCATGGGACCAGATGGGGGCCACCATGTTGTTAATACTTTGACCCCCACTAGCTACCAGTCAGATAACTAGGCACCCAAAGACTGTGAGAAGAGACTCCTGGGAGAAGGTGTTAACTATTTCAAGTGCCAAGAGTCGCAGCCAATCAGAGGGCTCAAAAAGCCATTAATGTTGATTGATAACAAAGGGCAGCCAGTCAGGGGCCAGGACTGTGGGGAGAAATCCCAGAGACTTTGGGAAAATCAGTCAGTCTTTGCCAGGCTCCTATTGAGTCAGGAGGGATCTGTGTTTTGGAGGTCTAAACTGTCTGAGTCCTTTCTAAGGACTAGAGTGGGAATTGCTGCTAACTAGGAGAGAGTGATTTTCTGAGAGACAGAGAGACGGAACTGATTTGAGAATGCTTAAAGCAATTTGGAACTGTGCTGTTTCTTCTGAAAGAGACTTTTCACTGCAGACACCCGACACTGTTTGGAACTTTGAGAAGCTGCTTTGACAGTTTGAATGTTCTGGGAACTGGGTGCAAGCCAGGCTGTGTGGAGACTGTTTGAGGACCGTACAGGTTGCCAAGAGCTGCACCCGGCTGGAGCTGCTTTGGAAGCCGGTCTGATATTCAGAGACTGTGTGAGTAAAGGTGAGCAGATGTTTCCATGATCTAAAATCCCTGCTACTGCTGAGTGTATCATTGTGGTGAGAAGCTGTTGCCTAAAGCCTGCAAGTCAGTGGCCCAATGGCACTGCGGATCAATGGATAAACATTTGCCTGGCTGCCCCAGAAATTGTTGTACTGTGCAGGGAAAGAGTGAACTCTATCAGTTTTAGAGGCACTCTTTAGAGTCAAGGAGGGAACTTGCTAACCCCTCTCAAGTGGGGCCTGCTGGTTGTAGGAGGTCACCAGCCCTTGCCTGGGTGCTAGAGCACCTGCGACACTTGGTGGGAGCTGGGCTGTGGAGCCACTCCTGGATCTGGGCCTCCTGTGGCTGGGTGGGACCTGCATGTGTGCTCTGCAATGGGCCAGAAGAGACCAAAGGTGCAAGTGGCCAGATCTTCCATCAAGGGAAAAGCTGATAAACCTTCAGTCAAGATCAAGGCCAAACAGCAAGTACCAATCTGCAGCCCGTGTTTTGGCCCTTTGCGAATGGAGCTCCTTGTTCCTGGATTGGTGACAGCCCTGCATCTTGGGGACTGCTAAGAATCATCAATCCATGAGCACCCAGGACTTGCCCTGGAACCCAAGGGGAGTGCTCAGTTCAAATTTAAAGTTATTTTTTTAACATCATAGGGCCCCAACAGCTGGCCAACCCATGGCATGTCCAGGCCTGCATCTATTAGGTACCCAGTTAGACCTCTCAAACATTACACTGGTACCAGTGTGGGTGGGTCACAGGGGTGGTTTGGGCTATAGGCCTAGTTGTTGTTGCTATCCCTTATCCAGGTAACCCTGCCCTAACCAGTTACCCCCAATAAAGCTGTGAGTTATTGTTTGGAAAAACTGTGTGAAGAGTATTGCGTAGAGAACCTTGGCCAAAGTCATTGGCCTCAGTCATCCATAAGCCTGGGGGGAGAGGCTCTGATGGCTCCTTGACCAAACCCTCCTCCTCCTCCAAGCCTGCCCAGTGACAGGATGAGGGGACCATACCTCATGCCCGTCATGCCTCCCTGGGATCCTCCCATGTGGGGCCGGCTCCGCCAATTCCTTACCTCCTGGTCTGCTGTTACCATGGACAAGTGGGGTTCTCAAAGTGGTGGGTCAGGGTCTACCTCTGAAATTTGAGCAGTACCCTCCATGCTGAGCCCACGCCCCATGGGAGGACTTGGTATCTGCAGACATTCTGTCAGCTCTCCGAGATGACATAGTCCAGTTCCTCTGCAAGGAGATCATGGTTCCTGTTGAGGATCCTCCGGTACACCCAGGGTTTGTCTCCAGGTACTTCCAGGTGCCAAAACGGACAGGGGGCTGGCACCCCATTCTCAGTCTACATGACCTGAACAAGTTTCTCAAGTTGCACACCTTCAGGATGGTAACTCTGTCTCAGATCATACCATCACTATAGTGGAACATGTGGTTTTGCTTCCTGGATCTTCAGGAGGTGTTCTTCCACATCCCGATCTGTCTGTCACACCAAAGTTTCTTCTGCTTCTGAGCCGAGAGAACCCTCAGTGAGTTCCAGGCCATGCCATTTTGCCTCTCCTAAGCCCCCAGAGTCTTCATCAAGTGCATTATAGTGGTGGCAGCTTACCTGAGGTGCAGAGGTGTCCGGGTTTATCCCTACCTAGATGACTGGCTGATCACAGGTCCTTCCAGGCAGAAAGGGGAGTGGTCCAGGAACCTGGCCCTCCAGATCTGCATCCACCTTGGCCTCCTAGTCAAAGAGGCCCAGTGGGAGCTTGTACCTTTACAGGAGATTAGCTTCATCGGGGCAGAGCTCGTCTCTTGTAGAGCCAGAGCCCAGCTCCTGGTGGACAGGGTGGAGGATCTCTCCTCCTTTGCCCAATCATTTCAGGTTGGGCAATTGCGCCCTGTCTGGGACTTCCTGCACCTGCTAGGTTACATGGCAGCCTGCACCAGTATGGTCCAATGGGCCTGCTGGAGAATGCGCTGTCTGCAGTGGGAGCTAGCAAGCCAATGGTCTCAGTGCAAGGGTCACTTCGACCAGCTGGTCACTGAGACCCAGCGGATGTGGGACTCCCTCCAGTGGTGGTTAGTCCCAGAGCATCTGTAAGAAGGGATCCCATTTGTCTGCCCAAAGCTAACAGTCATCCTGATGACCAGTGCCTCTCTCGTGGGCTGGGCCAGTGCCCACCTAGGGAAACACAGAGTCCACGGACTCTGGACCCGAGTAGTCCTGATGCCACATCAATCTGCTGTGCTCCAAGCAGTTTAGCAGGCGCTGACTGCATTTGCTCCTCACATCTGGAGCCGGGTGATTCAGGTCCAGATGACCAACACCATGACCATGCACTACTTCAACAAACAGGGCGGGACACACTACCTGCCTTTGTGCAAGGACGCTGTCCAGGTGGACCCTCATATGCTGCCTGGAGGTTGATCTCCTTGCCATCCATGTGGCAGGAGCCTCCAACCAGCTAGTGGATACCCTCAGCCTTGTGGATGAGGCATCTCACGAGTGGTCTCTCTACCCAGAGGTAGTACACAGTCTGTTCTCCCAGTGGGGCACCCCTCAGGTGGGCCTGTTCACCTCCAAGGAGAATGCACAGCTGAGGCTGTTTTGTGCCCACCCTCCTCAATAGGGATAGCTGCAGGGGGATGCCTTCTCTAGGATCTGGACCCCAGGCCTCTTCTATGCCTTCCCTCCACTTCTCTTGATCCACAAGGAGCTTCTCAAGGCCAGGAGGGACAAGGCACAGGTGATTCTGGTGGCTCCAGATTGGCCCCACCAGTTCTGGTACCCTGATCTCCTCAGTCTCAGCAGCAGGCTCCTGAGGTGTCTTCCTCTATGCCCAGACCTGCTCTCCATCAATCAGGGGAAGGCCCTCCATCCAGACCTTCAATCCCTGTACCTGAGAGCCTGATTCCTGAGTGGCTATAGTTCCAGGGTTTGGGTCTCTCTGAAGATGTCCTCACAGTCATGGAGGCATCTCGGAAGGAGTCGACTAGGAAATGCTATGCCTTCGAGTGAAAGAGATTGCTGTTGGTGCAAGGGGTTGGACCCTTTGTCCTGTCCAGTGGTTAGCATCTTCGATTACCTATGGTTCCTCTCTAAGTCAGACCTTCGGTCGATGACCCTTAGGGTGCACCTGGCAGCCATCTCTGCTTACTGGGTGGGGGCCAGTCAGCAGTCGGTGGTGCAGAAGAATGTGGTCTAGTGCTTTTTTAAAGGCCTTGACCATATTTCTCCTCTGGTGTGTGAACCACCACCACCTTGGGATTTGCTGCTGATTTTGGCAAAGCTCATGGGCAAGCCATTTGAACCTATACATAGCTGTGAAATGTCTCACCTGTCATGGAAGACCGCCTTCTTGGTGGCTATCATGTCAGCCAGATGAATGAGTGAGCTCCAGGAGCTTTCAGTGGAGTTTCCTTACCTGGTCTTCAAATAGACAAGGTTGTCCTGTGCCCCACCCTGAAATTCCTTCCGAAGGTTGTGTCAGATTTTCACCTTAACCAGGTGATTAATCTGCTGGTGTATTTTACCAACCACACCTTGGAGGCCGATCACAGGCTCCATAGTCTGGACCTGAGGTGAGCACTCACTTATTACAATGAGTGCATGCCTGGAGTTTGGGGAGAGGTTTACCAGCTGTTTGTCACCTATGCTAAAGCTGTACCTGGCAGACCTGCAGCCAAGCGGATATTTTGCAGGTGGATTGTACCCTGCATTGATCTCTGCTATAGGTTGTGCAGGTAGGGAGCCTCTCGTAGGGCTAAAGGCTCATTCCACTTATTATACCACTGCGTTGGTGGCTGCTTCCAGGGATGTCCCTATTCAGGAAATCTGCAGGGCTGCTACCTGTAAGTCAGCATACACCTTCATTTCTCATTACCACATTGACCTCAAGTCATGCCGGGATGCTGGTTTTGGGGCCTCCGTTCTCCAGTCTCTGTTCCCTAACTAGGGTGTGTGTGCCTTTCCTCCCTCCTCCTCCTGGAGAACTGCTAGGAGTGTGCCAGAAGTGTGGCTAGAACATCATATCCACATCCCTAGAAAAACAGGTTACTCATCTGTAACAGTAGTTCTAGGAGTGGTATATGATGTTCATCAACATGGATCCACCCAACCCCCCAGTTTATGCGCACAACACTGCTTCCAGCGGGCAAGATCTGGTGTCATGGGCTGGAGCTGAAGGAGTTACCACCTGAGTTGGTGAGAGAAGCCAGCTTGAAGATAATTCCAGCAAGATTTGAAGGGAAAAGGCAACTGCCAGAAATGTGGATGAACATCATATACCACTCCTAGAACTACTGTTACAGGTGAGTATCATGTTTTTACTTTCCTAGTGCAAAGGCAGGTGCATGGTGCCATCCAGAGGTGGAGCTCAGCACTGCCTTAACACACTATGGTTTGGTGTTGCTAAAGTAACTAGAGACAAGCAGCAGGGAAGCCTCAGGTAATGAAACTTATGTGCCAACCAGACAGGCAAAGTTTGGGCAGGAGATCCACCAGGGCAATCTGGTACCAGAACATGTGTACTGACCGGACCAGAGGTTCAGCAGTGGTAGCTGGCAAGGCTTGGGCAGGAGATCCACAAGGGCTATAGTATTAGCAGCATTAGTAGAAGATTTTATTTAATAAGGTGACCTTCACCAAAGGCTCAGCGGACTGTACAAAATATGGTCCAGTTGAAAACCAACGTCATAAACAGAAACACAAATGGCAGCACATATAAGGACGATACATGGTTACTAAGGGCATCTTTCAAAGTACCATCAAATGCCTACTTAAACAGATGGCATTTAAGGCCCCTCTTAAATATCTCCACCAGCAGGCCTCTCGCAGGGATCTCAGCAGTGAGTTCTAGATCACTAGAGCTGTAACAACAAATGTCTGGTTCCCCAGTGATTTTAAATGAGTCCTCAGTATCTTCAAAAGACCCACATCTGTAGACTAGAGTAGATAGTGGGTCGAGTAGGGATTCAGGAGTTAAACCAAGTTGCCCTGGCCCAAACCGTCCACCTCACCAGGAGCTATTGCAATTCCTGCAGCACAGGGCTCACATGACAAGACCTAAGAAGGTCCATCAGCAACAGCATGGCTACATATTGTGCCAGTTGCAGGTGATGTAGCTGACCTACATTTACCCTGCGGTATAGAGACTCATGAACTGACTAGGTCAGAGGCTCAGCAGCACAGCAGCACAGCAGACAAGGCCAGAAGGTGCAGACCTGGCAGAGCTCTTGTTTCAAAACCTGTGTAATAGTTGGACCAGAGGTTCAGCAGAAGTAGTAGTCAATGCTTTGGAGAATAATCTGACAGGGTTCTGGAACTGAAACTCATACTGACTGGGCTAGGGGCTCAGCAGCAACAGACAGGGCTTGGGCAGCGGATCTGTGCTGGGCCTGGTGACATCAGCAGCTTTGCCACTATGGTTCTCAAAAGAGGTGGTGGGGAAGGTTACGGAGAAAAAGATGGCATTCAGGAAATATGAGGAATCACAGAAGGTGCAGGATAGGGAACTGTATCAGTTAAAGTAGAAGAAAGCGGGGAAGGCAGTCAGAATAGCAAAGACCCAAACCGAGGAAAAGATAGCCAACTCAGTTAAGAAGTGGGATACAACCTTTTATAGGTACATTAGGGAGCGAAGAAAGACTAAGGGAAGGATAGTGAGGCTTAATAAAGGGGAGAGGAGGTGAGCAGAGGGTGACAGTGAAAAGGCAGAGATACTGAATGAATACTTTTGCTCGGTATTCACAAAAGAAGAAGAGGGGGAGGTACCTAAACCAAACAATAGAAGCACTCTAGACATTGGGTCGATACCAGTCCATTCACAGAAGAAAGGGTCCTGAAAGCACTCCTAAAACTGAAGGTGGACAAAGCAATGGGGCCTGACGGGATTCACCCCAGAATTCTAAAAGAACTAAGTGGAGACCTAGTGACACCACTGACTATCCTTTTTAACAAATCATGGGAGGATGGTGTGGTATCTGAGGACTGGAGGAGGGCAGATGTGATTCCCCTTCACAAAAGTGGGAGCAAGACAGAGGCAGGAAATTACAGACCTGTTAGTTTGACCTCAGTGGTAGGGAAAATGATGAAATCACTTCTGAAAGAAAGAATTGTTGAGTACCTAGAGGTCAGCGGGGCACAGGACCTAAGGCAGCATGGATTCACAGTGGGAAGGTCATGTCAGATACATCTAATAGATTTCTTTGACTGGGTGACCAAAGTAGTAGACCAGGGAAGGGCTGTGGATATGGCCTGCCTAGACTTTAGCAAGGCATTTGACACAGTCCCACACAGAAGATTAGTAAACAAGTTAGCCAGCCTGGGAGTGGGTCCCAGGGTGGTAGCCTTGGTAACAAACTGGCTGGACAACAGGACACAGAGGGTAATTGTAAATGGAGTACACTCTGAAGAAAGGGGAGTTACTAGTGGGGTACCGCAGAATTCAGTATTGGGACCGGTCCTCTTTAATGTCTTTATAGGTGACATTTCAGAGGGGCTAGAAGGAAAAGTATTCCTCTTTGCAGACAACACAAAGATCTACAACAGGGTTGATACACAAGGGGTTGGAAAGGATGAGAATGGACTTGGCAAGGTTGGAGGAATGGTCAAAAGTATGGCAGCTTAGATTCAGTGCAAAGAAGTGCAAAGTAATGCACCTGGGAAACAAAAACCCAGGGGAAGAGTACACAATGGTGGGGGGGAGTACTAACAACAACAAAAATGGAAAGGGACCTGGGAGTAGTCATATTAGACAAACTAAAGGTAGGCAAGTAATGTGAGAAGACAGTAAGGAGGGTGGGAGGATACTGGGATGCGTAGAGAGATATATCACCCGTAGAAAACAGGTAGTTGTTAACCCTCTGTACAGACAGTTGGCGAGATCCCATCTGGAGTACTGCAAGCAGTTCTGGAGACCCCATCTCCACAAGGACATTGACAGGATGGAGGCAGTCCAGAAGAAGGCAACGAAAATGGTGCAGGGTCTGCACCAGAATCCATACAAAGAGAGACTAAAAGAGCTTAATATGTATACCTTTGAGGAACAGAGGGAGAGTGGGGACATGATAGAAACTTTCAAGTACCTCAAGGGAATCAACAAAGTCCAAGAGTGTAGCATCTTTCAGAAAAAGAAGTGCAAGAACAATAGGGCACAATTTGAAGATAGAGGGGGATGGCTCAGGGGCAATGTGAGGAAGTATTTTTTCATGGAGAGGGTGGTGGATGCATGGAATGGCCATCCTGAGGAGGTTGTGGGGTCAAAAACAGTGGGGGAACTCGAGAATGCATGGGACAGACATTAGATAGATAGATAGATAATAATAATAACCTTTATTTTTAATGCGCCTTTCAAATTTCAAGGCGCAGTACAAGTTAAAACAGTTTAAAACAATGCTACACCACAATAATAAATATACAGTACTATACAATTTAAAAACTATTTTCCACATTACCATATGCCATGCTCCATAAATACGTCTTTAATGCCTGTTTAAATCCCCCCACGTTCATGCACTCCCTTATCCAATGGGGTAGAGAATTCCAGAGGGTTGGGGCCACAAACATAAATGCCCGTGCCCCCGAAGATTTTAAAGAAACCCTCGGAATCTCCAGCAACCCCTCGTTGGCCGGGCAGAGCGGACACACAGGGTGGTAAGGAACCAAAAGCTCTTTCAGGTAGTCAGGGCCCAGTCCGTGTAGGGCTTTATATGTCAGTAATCCGACTTTGAAGGTGATCCGCCACTGAACTGGCAGCCAGTGCAGTTCCCGCAGCACTGGTGTGATATGGGAGGACCGGGAAGTCCCCATCAACAACCGGGCTGCAGAATTCTGCACCAGCTGCAAGCGGTAGATATCAACCTCGGTAGCCCAAAGTAAAGGGAGTTGCAATAATCCAGAAGCGAGGTCACAAAGGCATGGATCAGTGTCGGAAGGTCACTGGATGGAACAAGGTGCTTGATCCTAGTGATTTTCTTCAGATGGTAAAAGGATAACTTAACGACAGCTGACACCTGAGATCGAAGTGTCAGCCCTTCGTCCAGTATCATCCCAAGGTCTCTCACCTGTTCAGAGGTATGGACCTCAGAATCCCCCAGGAATATTTCCGAGGGTTGACCTACCCCCAACCCCCCTATCCAGTGACCTGGATCCACAACCATCACTTCAGTCTTCCCAGGGTTCAACTTCAGCCAGCTGGACTTCATCCAATCTTGGATTTCAGTGAGGCAGTTGTTAAATACCGAGAGTGCTCCATCCTGGTCGGGTGCAAAAGACAGGTAGAACTGAGTATCATCAGCATAGCAGCGAAACCTCAGCCCATACCGTCTTACAATGTCTCTGAGGGGCAGCATGTACACCGCAAACAACATGGAGGACAGCACTGAGCCCTGGGGAACCCCACATGACAGAGAGATAGGTTCGGAGGAAAAGACCCCTGACACCACCCTCTGAGTTTTACCAGTGAGGAGTGATGTAAACCATCTGTGGACCAAACCAGAGAGCCCACAGATGAATCTCAGGTGCTCGAGCAGTACCCCATGGTCCATGGTGTCAAAAGCTGATAACAGATAAAGAAGTACCAGAATGGACCATTTTTTCTGATCTCTCGCTATCAGAAGATAATTGAGCAGCCGAACCAGCGCAGTCTTGGTGCTGTGCCTCTTTCGGAAACCAGACTGGAGAGGTTCATAGATGCTATGGATGGTCAAATGGTTCTCCAGCTGTACAGCCACTACTTTCTCAATCACATTCCTGACAAAGGGAAGGATAGAGATTGGTCTGTAGTTTGCAAGAGTCTGGGTCCAATGAAGCTTTCTTCAACAAAGGTGTCACCACTGCCTCCTTCAGGGAGCAGGGGTACTCACCAGAGTCAAGGGAGTACCAGACTATCAGCACCAGAACCGGGCCAATAACATCCCAACAGCCCATAATCGTGGCTGTCGGGCCCAGATCTAAACTACAGCATGTAGTGCACATACCCTGGACAATCCACATAACATCCACGATTTCCGTCCGGTCAAAGGAACTCCAGGAAAAAGGAGGGATAGTGGCCAAGCATTGATCATCAGCAACTCCCACAGAGTGTGCTGAACGGGTCTCCAACTTGATGTCAGCCACCTTATCAGCAAAGAACCAAGCAAGCTCTTCACACTGCAATTTTGAAAATGCTCTTCGAACTTGCAGACAGGCTGGGTTGCACAGCCTGTTTACAGTTCGAAAGAGCTGAGCTGGTCGGTTCTGAGCAGCATCAATCTCCCCGGACAGGAATTCTGCCTTCTTATGGGAGACTGTTGACTGATAGAGTCGATAATGCTCTAACAGTCTAAGATGGTCGGCCTCTAAGCTGGATTTCCGCCAGCATCGCTCTAACCTATGTCCTAGTTGCCGCAACTCCCTCAAAGTCCCATCAAACCATGGAGACCAAGGGCGGAGGGAGAGAGGACATACACGGATTGGAGCAATGGAATCCAGTGCTGAGGTAATGGCCTGATTATAGGCCAGAACCAAAACCTCCGGATCTATGCTCGCCATAAGAAATTCTGATAGATCAAGTACTGCTGCTAGGCTTTCAGGAGTCACATCCCGTAAAGGGCGGTACTTGACCATCTCCACAGGGGTTGGCCTACGAGGAGGGGTGCAAAAATTGAATTGCACAGTGTAGTGGTCAGACCATCCGACGGGTTCCACCCCCACATCAGAGGCCTCGATCCCCAGACGGAAAACCAGGTCAAGAGAATGGCCGTATTTATGAGTAGCACAGGTAACCACCTGTGTAAGGCCCAGTGAAATCATCAGCTGGAGGAAGTGTTATCCAAATTGCGAGAGTTCATCGTTAATCCAGGCATTGAAGTCACCCAAGACCATCAGCCTAGGTGACTCAAAAGCCAGGTCGACCACGAAGTCCACCACTTCCTTAAGGAATAGATTCTCATCTCCAGGTGGACGGTAGATGAGAGCTATCCTATAATCCACACCTGCTACTATGGCACACTCAAATGACCTGGCTTCTTCAACTGGTACACTTGTGAGATTCAATTCGGTCTTGAAACAGACCACAACCCCCGCCCCCCGTGGTCCAATCTCGGGCGGTGTACCACAGAATACCTGGCCAGAATTGCAGCCTCAAGTATGGGGCCCGCATGACCATCCAGCCAGGTTTCAGTGATGCACGCCAAGTAGATATATATTTTATGTGTAAAGCACCCATTTCCGTAGACTCTGGGCACTGTACAAAACAAATCAATAACAAGGTACATATAAACAGCAGCTTAGCATAAACTTAAAATCCATCCATCTTATTAAAACCCAATCAATCATTAAAAGCCAACTTAAACAGATACGCTTTTAGTGCCCTCTTAAAGGCTTCTACCAAGGGGGTCTCCCTTAAATATCCAGGAAAGGAGTTCCACAGAGTGGGTGCAGCCACTGAAAACGCCACTTCCACTGAATGTCGAAACCTTACTCTGGGAACTCCAAGGAGGCCTCCCTGGCAGAACGAAGTGCCTCGGGTGGACGGTAGGGGCAGGGAGATCTTGCAGATAGACAGGTCCCCGTTCGTGTAGGATTTTATAGGTCAGGAGTCCTATCTTGAAGACAATCCTCCACCTGACTGGCAGCCAGTGCAGTCCGTGGAGGACCGGGGTGATATGATCACTCCGTCTCACCCCAGTCAGTAATCTTGCCACCGTATTCTGCACCAGCTGCAGCCTCCGGAGGTTGCCCCCAGATAACCCTAGGTACAGGACATTACAACAGTCCAACCTGGAAGTGACAAAGGCATGTACAAGTGTGGTCAGATCCTCCAGGATCAGGGTTTGGATTCATGCAACATTCCGTAGATGATAAAATCCACTCCTGATGATTGCTGACACCTGAGCATCAAACGTCAAACCATCGTCCAGGATCACGGCCAAATCTTTCGCCTGTCTAGACAGAGTAAGTGGAACACCTCCCAACACAAGGTCAGGTGGTAACCCCTCTCATCGCCCTCCGCCCCAATGAACTGGATCTACAACAAGTACCTCTGTCTTGTCTGGGTTGAGCTTAAGGCAGTTTTGAGTCATCCAAGCCTGGATCTCATCTAGGCAGTTGTTAAATACAGAGTCCAAAGCCCGGGTATTGGGCGGACAGGACAGATACAGCTGGATATCATCTGCATAGCAGTGAAAACCCAGCCCGTACCACCTGGTAATGTCCCCCAGTGGCAGCATGTACTCCGTGAACAACAAGGGTGACAAGACCGAACCCTGCTGGACCCCACAGCACAGAGGCTTTGGGTTAGATGAGGCTAACCCCATCGTCACCCTCTGCACTCTGCTTGTCAGGTATGACCTGAACCAGTTGATGACATTACCAGACAAAATAGACAGAATTTGTCTAGTGCACTTACCCGGTCAACAAAAACTAAATAAATATATAAAAGTAGCACCTCATGGTCCACGGTGTCAACCGCTGCAGAGAGGTCCAGGAGGACCAAGATAGTCCAGTCTCTCCTGTCCCTCGCCACCAGGAGATCATTAAGCACCTTCACCAGGGCGGTCTCTGTACTATGCCCTGCACAAAACCCAGACTGGTAAGGCTCATAGGTGGAGGAAGAGGCAAGATGTCTCTCAAGCTGAAAGGCCACCACTTTTTCAATAACCTTCCCTAAAAATGGGAGGTTTGAAACCGGCCTGTAATTGCTGTGGCAATCCAGGTCTAAGGAAGGTTTTTTCAAAAGGGGTCTAACCAAGGCCCCTTTCAAGGCCACTGGGAAGACCCCACTCCTCAAAGAAATCCAGACAACCCCAGCAATCAGAGGCCCCACCAGGTCCAAACATCCAACCAACAGTCGGGTCGGACTGTGGCAATTATAGTGTGGGGTAGGAGGAAGTAGGCTGGTGGTTAACTAGGATCTGCAGCTTATCCAATAGGTAGGGAAATGGGCAGACTAGGTGGGCCAAGTGGTCCTCATCTGCCATCAAAGTCTATGTTTCTGTGCAAAAGCAAAAGCCTCTCCAGGCCTGGAGGTGTCAGCAGCATTGCCTCCAAAAAGTGAAAGTCCGCCTCTGGGCCAGGGGCTGTCAGCAGCATTGCACCCGAATAGAGAAAGTCCCTCACACCTCTTCTGGGCCCTGGATTGCTTGCTTGCAGGGTCTAGGAGCATGCCACAGACCACAAGCTGTTTTTTTTCCAAGTCACAGTTTGCACAAGTGGTACTGATAAAGGTCAGAAAGTAAAAAAATGAAACAAGGTTTGGAACTGGAAAGTGCCGTAGTTCCTGTAATGCAATGCTATATAGCCCTGCATGTCGGAGTGATCAAAACAGTGAAGTGTGCCTTCTTTTCAGTTTTGGCCAGGCCCGGCAGATCACAAACAAGATGTCTGCTTTTAGCTTCATTAAGCAGCCTTAAAAATTAGCTCAGGAGATGAAGTCCAGCCAGAGAAAACTGAAAAGGAGTTTATGCTTTCACCACAGAAGGTGTTATAAAATTAAAATGTTCAACAGGATATAAACAGGATACTGAAGAGAAAACATAGAATTCACATAAAATCCTTGGACATGGGTCTCAATTATCAACATCAGCCATACTCTCTACAGTCGCACACTGCTGAGCAGCATCAGTTGGGGGGGACATACAGTCATAGCCCTACAAAAATTGTTGGTTGTGCCATGAACACAATATCTTGGGAGACAGCTAAAAATTAACACAGAAGACAGTACAGTAAGGGGAGGTAAATACTTAAAATACTATAATAGGTGAAGACCGATATGCATGGAAGTAGTGAACACATGCCTAACCAAGCTTTACTGCTAACAGTTCTGTCTTTCCTAGCAACAAAAGGAATACTTAGCAGGACCTAGACATCATATATTATAGTACATACGCACCCTGAAATAACAAGGCATCAGCATACTGCTTTCGTGTATAGGCAGGACTTGAACACTGCACAATGGGAAGGTGATAAAGTGCAAGGAACATTTCAGTCGAACGTACTCAGTCATCAGGGTTCTCTTTGATCTCTCTTTTCTCTGAAGCAACAACATTAGAAGCAATGCACTAAGAACCTCTGTTAAAAGCATGATAAGAAGACGTGAGTTAAGCAAAAAAACGTTGATTACAGGCCTTTTGTGGGCTGGATAGAGTGAATTTTCAGCCTTGTAGAAAACATTAGTTGAGCCTGCATTTTCCTGTCATGCAAAGTCTTCTTTACCAGCTGTGACTCTTTATTTTTTCCTGTATCTGAGAAAACAAATCAGGAAACATTGAAAACTGTTGCCCTTTCTAAATAAGGGGCCAGTTTTCCAAATGGCCAGACATGGCCCAGAGACTAAAGGCTAGATTTTCAAAATGGTCAGGGACTAAGTCCCATGCTGCAACCACCACAGCAGATGAGATCTCTGCACCTGTGGAGATTTATATTTTTGGCCGATGCAACTACGGGGGGATAACATTCGGTGCAGCTGCACCAAATAAATAGTCACAATCTGCCATAAATCGAGGATCCAGTTGTAAACTGGCTTCTGCTTTGAAAATACAGTGCATGCCACAAATGAAGCCCTACTTGCAACAGTTTTTCCCTGCATCTGCTCCAATTTCGGACAGGCTGAAAATCTAGCACTAGGTCCTTGTCCAAAACTGTCTGGTGAAGGGAAAAATTCCTGCACATGCAAAAATGCCATTTAAAGCATTTTATGTGCACAGGCAACATTTTTCCTTTTTTCTGCAGCTGCTGCAAAAATACCTTTTTGAAAATTGAGCACATGGGAAAAAGAATTGCAGTTGCACAAGAACACCCTCCTCTGTGCAACTTTTTTTCCTGCACATGCACAATTTTTCCACTTTTGAAAATCTGGCTTGAGCTCTTCCCATGTGTGTGAGGTCTGTAACAGTACTGTCCTCAAACCAGGGCTAGACAAAGGGGCAGTTAGTCTCTATATCTCTTTCTCTCACATCATCATAAAGTGGAATGCGGAATGTTGGAGAAAAACATACTCATATTGATCAGAGAGCAAAGTCAAGTCATGGGGTCATCAATTACTCAGTTTCAGTCAAAAATCCTTGCTGGCCAAATTGGGGGTTGCAACCATATGAACATGTTCTCCTATTAGGTTAGACCAAGAGAATGATTGATAGGATACCATGCATAACAAGCCAGTGTTCCCATCAAGGGATTCTGATGTCAAAAGACTGGAGCTCTAGTGGTTCCAAAATGGCATTGTAATGCTGAGATGGGAAATCAGGCAGGTTATGTATGGAGTTGCTATCTGTTATTTTTTATAGTATGTGCCCCTGAGTAATACAAATGCCACCCCATTCAGACAAATCAAACTCCCCGAAACGTGAATACATTTTTAACTGAAACCTTGAAAAATATAACAAGGACTTTTTTCACTTTTAAAAAGGCTGTTTTTGAATAAACACAATCTCTGTCTGTAAGAAAAAAGAAAACATGGCAATTTTAGTGTACTGTATTTATTTATTTGTTTTTGTTAACCAGGTAAGCACACTAGACAACGAGTGCCTATTTTCAGGTGCGACCCGGGAGGTTACAGTACAAAGAACAATAGTACATTTACAGGGTGACATACAGGCCCGCAACTACAAGTGGGTCAGGATGGGGTACAGTAGACAGCACAACGTATAGACGAGGAACAATCTCACCCACACAGGTGGGAACAGCATAAGGACAATAATACATGTACTGATCAACAAAACTAGAGAGCGACTACAGGCTCAAAAGCGAAAGTGCATATTGAAGCAGTAGTGGGAAGGGGTAGGAAGCAAGAATTAGCAGTGGGCAATATAGGGCTAGAACCAGGGGGAGCCACTAGGCAGGGGCAAGCACTGCAGCGGGGGGGGACTGGCCGGTCCATGGACCGCCCCAGTAGGCGGGGTCTGAAGATGGCGAGGGACCCCTGGGAGCCAAAGGTGGGGATCCGAGACAGCATGGTGGGGGGGAAGAGGGTGCACCCAGGGGAATGGTGGGGCAGGGAGCTGGAAGAGGGCAGGGGGAGCGAATAGGTGCAGGGGAGTGGAAGAGGTTGGGGCCGAGCCCAACGAGGTGGAAGAGGAGTCAGGCAGCCAGGGGTGACAACTACACGTTTCCACATGGGCAGGTGGAGGCCCCTTTGAGGAATTTCCAGAGGGACGTTTTGAAGCCAGAATGTGAAGGGGCAGCACGCACAGGGGAAGGAATGGAGTTCCAAAATCTGGGGGCGAAGACGGAGAAGGCCCGATCCCCAGTGAGGGAGCAGGTCCTGGGGACTTTGCAGGCGGTAGCCGAGCTAGGCCTAAGCTGATAGGCCGGAGTGCAGGGTAGTAAGGGGAGGGCAAGTGCAGGGGGGCAAGCAGTACGGACAATGCTGTCTACCATGCTGCCAAAAACAAAAGCTCGGTGTTTGTCAGGGGGAAGCCAATCCAGGCGGGCATAGAGGGCACACCGATGCGTAAGGCGATGGGCTGAGAGGGCAAAGCGACAGACATTGTTATATGCCGTGTCCCATTTTGCTAGGGAGGCCTTTGGGACAGGTGCGAACCCGACAAGCCCATAACAGAGCCTAGGTAGGAGGATCCCCCTGGCTATGGCGAGCCGAGTGGCAGGAGTGAGGCAGTCCTTTGGCCCTATAGGCTAGGCCAAGCTTACAGTTTGACGCCTTGCAAATGTTTCGGAGATGCTCGGTGAAGTCAAGCTGGGGGTCAAGGGTCACTCCTAGATACCTGGCGGAGTTCAAGACAGGCAGGAGAGAGCCGTTCCCCCCAATTATGGTGAGGGGGGAGGGGCACGAAGCAATTTTTGCCACCAACCTGAATACCATGGTGTATGTTTTGTCGAGATTAACTGTAAGCTTACGTCCCAAGAGCCAGCCTTGGATCTGCCCAAAATCAGAATTGAGTTGGGAGTTGACGGTAGCGGGGTTCCGGGTGCTAGATAGTAATACAAGATCATCCGCATATAGAGTGGTAGACCCGAAGGTTGTGACTGAGGGGGAGTTTGTTTACATAGAGGGAGAACAGAATGGGCCCGAGAACAGACCCTTGGGGTACTCCACATTTAACTGGGGAGAGGCCGAGAGACACCGATTAAAACAGGAGTATTGTTGTCCCCTCAAGGTACTGGTCGAACCATTCGAAAAGTGCCTGGGGAGAAGCCTTGCCCAAGTAGGGTGGAGAGAAGGAGATTATGGTCAACTCGGTCAAAGGCCTTTGAGAGGTCAACAAAGATGTCCCCAGTCAGTTTTCTTGCATCGGTGGCAGCTCTGACCAGGGAGGTGACCGTGGCGAGAGCGGTGGAGGTACTGTGCCCCTTCCTGAAGCCATGCTGGGCAGGAGAGAGAACTGCATACTCCTGCAGGTAATGGGAGATTTGGCCAGCTACGGCTTTCTCAAGTACCTTGCTGATAGCAGGGAGTATAGCGATGGGGCGTTAGTTATTTAAATCCTTGGGGTCCCCGTGCTTAAACACCGGGACAACCTTAGCCACCTTCCATATCTCAGGTACAATTCCGGAGGTGAGGGAAGAGTTGAAAATGTGGGAAATCGGCTGAGCAAGGTAGGGCGCCCCTAGACTCAGAAGCTTAGTTTCTAGGAGATCGAAACCTGCCCCCGAATGGTGAGAGAGCCCGGCTAGGAGGGTTAGAGTTTCTCTGGCTGAGACTTGCCTCAGGTAAAAAGGAGGCCGGGGGGACCTGAGGATTCCTAGTGGGGGAAAGGTGAGGGGGGCCGCAGTTCAGAGAACAGGCGGTTGAACGCTGAGGTGATTGTCAAGGGGTTGTTGCAGTTGACCTCCTCTAAGTTCATGTCAACGTCCGAGTGCTTGGCAGACACACACACCAAGCTTTTAATGTTTTTCCAGAAACTCTGGGGGTTGTACACCGACTTGAGTAAGGCAGATTTACAGAACTCACTCTTGGCGGCGCGTATGGCAGCCTTACAAGAGTTCCTCTGTCGTCGATTTTCAAGGAGATCTCGTGGGTCACCGGAAATTTTGTATTTGATCCAGCACTTTGTCTCTCCGTTTAAGGACAGCAGTAGTCCACTTTGCAGCTACTTCAGACAGTGCCCTAACCTTTCTTTTAGTGAGGGGAGCGTGCTTGTCCTGCAGGGGGATGAGAATCGATAGGAAGTGATCTAAAGCAATGGTAGGGTCACTGGTGCTAAGTACCCTGGCCCAGTCAGCACGATGTAGGTCATCCAGGTAGTCGTCCGGGATAAGTTTGGAATAATCCCTGACCTGAATCAATCTACTAGGAATGTTTGGGGTAGTGGATCCCCATACGCAATAGATGGGTGAGTGGTCGGAGATCGGAGTATGCCTCAACTTTCTCTTTCCAGGATACAGTTGTGTCACTGATGTAATATTAGAACAACGGTAAAGCAACATTTTGCTGAAGGGGAATTTCCATTGATAACACTTAAACATAGAGTATATGGAACAACGTATGCACAGTTTATGGAACAATGTATGCACAACCATATATAGCAGGGCTGTGTTTCCACACTGAGGGGTAAAATGACATCATTGAACTCGTAAGCGAAACTCAAGAGGTCTTTATACACAGCAAGACTATGTTTCCATTAAGGGGTAAGATGACATCAATGAACTCAAAAGTGAAGCTCAAGAGGTCTTTATACACAGCATGACTGTGTTTCCATTGAGGGGTGAAATGACATCAATGAACTCAAAAGTGAAGATCAAGAGTTCTTTATAACCAGCAAGGCTGTGTTTCCATTAAGGGGTGAGATGACATCACTGAACTCATAAGCGAAGCTCAAGAGGTCTTTATACACAGCAATACTCATATCTATCACAGCCTTCAAATATCTATACAACAAGATATTAAAAGAAAAATGTAATTGCTTCCGCCAACATTAGACTAACCCTCCATCTTTCTCACCAGCTGGATGACCATTTAAGGTAGCTCCCCAGCACCCTACGTGTAGTTACTTCACATTTCATAAACCTTTACTACAATCCATCCTTCTTATTCATTATATACTTAGTCTCCTTACACTCTCAGCTTTTACTTCCCAGTCCGACCCCTCCCTCCCTCTTGACCCACTATTGATCCCTCTCTGGCACAGCTTTTCCACTCCTCCCTCCATCCTTTTCCCTACCCTGGCACAACATCCTGTATACACTCCATTCATCCCCTTGTCACTGCTTCAGCGGTACTTGCCACTTACAAATCACTCCCTGTAGATATATCTTCCAGCTGTCCATACAGCTCATCACCCGAGTTTAAAAATTATCTAGTAAATCCCTGACACATTTAACCTTTCACCAGAAAGTGCTAGTTTTTAAAGTGTCTTCCATTACAAGCTGGCTATTTCATGAATCATGTATATATGTAATATATTTCTTGTTATTAGCTTTTCAATGTACTGTGTCATGGAGTTGATGTTTTTGTATTCATTTGCTATCCTCTCAAAGTTGTGTATTCTCTGCATGTTGTATTTCATATAAATTGTATCTTGACCTTACCAGGTCCATCTTGCAAATGAGCATTGCTCAACGATGTTCGCCTGGATAAATAAAGATTTGATTGATTGATTGAATACTGTGTTTTCATTGAGAGGTGAGATGACATCATGGAACTCGAAAGCAAAGCTCAAGAGGTGTTTATACACAGCAAGATTGTGTTTCCACTGAGGGGTGAGATGACATCACTGAACTTGAAAGCAAAGCTCAAGAGGTCTTTATACACAGCAAGACTGTGTTTCCATTGAGGGGGTGAAATGACATCACTGAACTCATAAGCGAAGCTCAAGAGGTCTTTATACACAGCAATACTGTGTTTCCATTAGAGATGAGATGAGATGACATCACAGAACTCGAAAGCAAAGCTCAAGAGGTCTTTATACACAGCAAGGCTGTGTTTCCATTGAATGGTGAGGTGACATCACAGAACTCGAAAGCAAAGCTGAAGCGGTCTTTATACACAGCCATGCCTATGTTTCCACTGAGGGGTGTAATGGCATCACTGACCTCGAAAGCAAAGCACAAGAGGTCTTTATGATGTCATCTCACCTCAAGATGGAAACATTAGCCTTTTCTGTGTATGATTGCCCATACATTTTGTATAGTGTATGGTCGTTTTAATTTATTTACCTTCTTTGTAATTCTGTCTTGAACTAGGGTCAAATAAACAGAAAATGAACAATTAGATAAGATTCAAAATATTAAATGTGATTCAAGTAATAGCTACATGGGCTTGCATGACAACATTTTTCATGGTTCATCTTTTAACAAACAGCTCACTGGAGCATTTTCTGTCTTCTGATAACTTCTTTATAAAGACTCTGCAGTGTAGGGTAAACATAAGGAATCTTAAAAGACACGTGATTGTTAAGCAATAAGACATGACCATGGGTTAGAGTAATTGTCTGCTTATCACCACCTTGGGGTGTAATGTGGCACAAGGTACAGCCAAGTGCAATATTGCCCTGAGGTGGTGATTCACTGCCTGATAATCTAACTCCTGGGAGTGGCTTATTGGTAATATAAAAACATGTTCCAAATGGAAAGTGATGGAAGTTAACCTTTTGAATGTTTTCCTCATTGAGAGGGAGATTTTTAATAAAATAGTTCATCCACCATTCAAGAATGCTGGTTCAGAACCAGAATGCATCATTGTAGACATTCAGCAGTGCTAGAGGGTGGAATTCTGACTGGAAGAATTCATGTACCATGGTGATCAGGCTGTACATGACAGTGTGACAGAGATTAAGACTGTCAGAATGCTGACAGCCAATAAGAACATAGCATTTCTGAGACCCTTTTTTATAATATGCAGTTATACTACAGTAGCATAACAGCTACTGAGGTATGACAGCATTCTGATATCACTACTGTGGTACAACAGCATCTGGAAGTGTATGGATTTCCATACACAACAACACTGAACCATATACTGTAGACTTTCTACCTTATTGTATCTCATTGAATATACACATGTATGCCAATGACACAGTAATTTACTCATCAGGTCCTTCTTTATCAGCGGTTGAAGCCACACTCCAAAGTGACTTCCTCAATGTGCTATGCTGGCCCCAGGCTAACCAGCTCAAAGTTAATACCAAAAAGACCGTGTCCATGACCTTTGGCACCTCCTAGAAACTAACAAGGCTCTCATCTTCCCCAGCCTTTTCCACCCTGGATAGCACCCAACTGGATGCCATCCCCACCTTCAAATACCTTGGTGTTTGGCTGAATAGTAAATTAGATTTGTCTGTCCACATTGATGCCATACACTCCAAATGCTGCCCCAAGCTTGACATCCTTTATCACTATAAGGACTGCCTCCCCACCCACATCTGTGAACTGATAACCACAATTGTCCTTCCAATCTTCGATTATGCTGTCATGGTATATAGCTCTGCCCCTCCATCCTCTCTTGCCAGACTGGATACACTCTGTAATGTCTTCTGTTGCTTTGCCTCTAACTCTCCTCTCCGCACCCACCACTGCTCCTTCTGCTTCTTTCTACTACCGGCTTCCCTCCATTTGGAACCTGCCCCCCTATCCTCTTCACCTATCCCCCTTTCTCCACTCTCTAAAACATTTACTAAGGCTCTCTCCTCCCCCTTCTTATATGTGTCACCCCCTTCCTGATTCCTCAATTCCCTTTCTCACTACAGCTTCCTCACTCCTGTCTGCCCTAAAGCTGCTACTTGCAGAGTCTCTTGACTCCTGCCCTCAATCTGCTTTCTCGAGTGGGCAAAATTTCACAGAATCTTTTTTTTTTTGTATCCTCTTTTTCTCACCTGCAACCTCGGGGGCATCACTCAGGAGTGCCACACTCAATCTGGGCATCTTCCACCCACCTGAAACCTCCCCCTGGCCGACAGGGTATTTGAGACACCCCACCTCCCTCCCCGGAACCCGACCCCCCCCCAGATCTAAGCCCCCTGGGGTGAGACCACCTGACCCCTTATCTGGGTGACCTTTCTTAAATCTAAGCAGCCACGTCCGGAGGAGAGGTAAATGCTCGGGATGGTGGCCAGAGGAAAGTCCGGTATTGGGCATGACTGCTGCCATTCCTGGAGGCCTCTGTCACCTTCCTGCGGTGTAGGGTTTTTTCCTTGTTGGCTCCCTCCCCCTTGGCTTGGATGAGCAATGCATCCAGCGCTAGCGTGCACTCTCCCATGCACACCTACAGGATCGCGGCCACAGCCAATCCCCGTGGTTGCTAGATCATGAGCTTGCTGTGCCCCCAGTCACTGCCAGGAGTCCAGGATTGGTATCCCCCTTCCTCCCAGGACAGGAGAGTAGTCCTCTGGATGGTCGATCCTGTCCTCCCCCTTCTGACCCCTGATGGCCTGAGCTCACTCCTGAACCCGGTCGCCGGAGTAGCGCAAGGTGTGGCGTCCAGTGCCTCAACCCTCAGCACCACTGGGCCAGCAAATTTCAGACAATCTTATCTATATGATTATGTACCTACATGTTTTAGTGTGTACTTCTTAGGTCATTTGTAACCCTTGTATATCTGCTGCACTGCATTGTTGCCAATTGAGTTTTGCACTTGTTTTTACCATTATTGCTCTTCTGAGGATTATATTAGCCTGTATGCCTAATCCCTCTCCCCCAACCCCAAACTGCACCTGGAAATGAGCCTCAGCTCAGTGTGCCTCTCCCAGTTATCAAACTTTTAAATAAATAAATTATTAATGTACTTGAACATAGAGGAACAGTCATGATATAGTCAGATATTTCCAGATATTTTGCGATATATCTAAAGAGATTATCTCTGGTGGCACATAGTGGTAATGAGGCTGGCAGGAAATTTCTCCAGAGATATCACAGAAATTTCAGGAAATATCTGACCATGTCTATGGCTGCCAATGTACAAGCAAAATGGCCACCAATTTGGGCTGACTGTCTGTACCAGAAGAGAAAGATTTGGTTAACTTAAGTGTTCTGCTTAATTTTTTTTTTATTTAATAAACATTATTGAATATATAAGATTCAACAGACATAAACATGCATATGTGACATGAAAATTGTCAGAACCTCACCTTCCCCGCTTCCCCCAATATACCCCTCCCCCCGTGGTGGAGTTAATAACAAACAAAAGACCTTGAAATTATACAACAAAACTTAAAAACCTTTATATCCGCTGTAGGCCACAAGTATACTGAATGTCCAATCCCAGAATCCCCTCAGATCATAACAGTCCAACACGGTGTTATGTTGTGCATAGTGTATATAGTTTCCCCCATTTCCTATCAAAGCTTTGAGGCTTATGGCGAAGGTTTGCAATCATGTGTTCCACTCAAAGATTATCCAATAATTCTTTTGACCGTTCTTGATACGAGATAGAATTTTGGTTTAGCCAGTGCATTAGGACCACCTTCTTCAGAGAAAGGGCGATTAAGGCCACAAAATATCTATGTTCCTTAACTGAAATAGAGCTATGTTCCCCTAGGATACATATTTCAGGCCTAAATAACCCCTGCAAGCCTAACAGAGGGTCAGCCCTGGATTCAATTAAATTCCAGAGAGGGGCTATTTTGGGGCAACTCCATAAAATAGGAAACAGGGAGCCCTCATCCTGATCACATCTAGTACAGTTGAATGATAGCAACTGTCCCATACGTGCCAATTTTTGAGGAGTATAATAAAGATGGTTTAAGATATTAAACTGGGTAAGCCTCAGTCTATCTTGAGTGATGTAACGATATAAATTATTCCAAATAGACTGCCATTGCTGAGGAGAATTATAAAACATCCGATTCCAATAAGGGGAGGAGACATCTATTTTTGGGGATAAAGTGTCGAATAACAAAGAGTAAAGGGTAGACACTGCATATTTTTGAAATACCAGTACTGATATAGAAGAAAGAAGCCCTGAAAAATTAGTGGTCCAGGGGCCCGAGCCAAACCATTGAATCAAGACATGTCTCAGTTGATAAAATTTAAAGATATACCTGAACTCCAAACTGAGTCATGTCAGGATGTCTACAGATGACCTTAGTACCCCTTCTTCCAACAGGTCACTCACTCTGATCTCTGCCAACTGCGGAAGCCAGTCTGACTTAATAACCTGACCTCCAATTTTGAAATTAAGAGTTTGAAGGATAGGTTGTGTTATATCCTTGGAGATGGGAGATTTAATTAGAGACCAGAATTGGGAATATACATGGAGAGGTGCCCATAACCGACTCTTTCAAATTTGGGGGCAATGCACTCCAGGGAGTATACAGTAAAGAAGATGTGGACACTCCAACCTTTTGCAACAACTGTAATTCTAGGTCAAGCCAGAGGGGCCTATATCCTGAAGAGGGGTCCAGGGAGGGAGGGAGAAACCACTGAAATAATTTACTGAAATTGCCGACGAAGTAATAAATAAGGAAATGCAGAAGCTTAAGCCCCCTTCCCCAAGCTCTTGGGTGCCGCCAGCTTCTTATAAGCATGCCTGGGGGCTTTTTTCATCCAAATAAAATCAGCTATCATCCTATGAATACACTTGAACCACATAAAAGGAAGCCAGCAATTTAACATGTGCAGGGGATAAAATAACTAAGGTAATACATTCATTTTAATAATAGAGATTCGACCCCAAAGAGTCAGAGGGAGAACCTGCCAGCATTGCAAATCCTGATGTACTCTTTGTACTAGGTCATCTAAATTGAGCCTACACATAAGGGAAATATCTTTAGCCATATACAAACCCAAACATTTAATAAAACGAGGGGACCAGTTCACACCCAGAGACATCATCTCCTGTTTGTTAACGTTTGGGGTAAGAGGTAACACCTCAGTTTTATTGAGGTGAAGCTTATAATTGGAGAAAAGTCCAAATTCCTCTGTGACCTGAAGAGCTGCTGGGAAGGAAGTCTCAGGGTAAGTCAAATGTAACATAATATCATCTGCATAAACAGGCAATAAGAATGTTTCCGAACCCACAGAGATACCAGTTATGTCTGGGGATGTCTGTAATCTATGAAGCAGAGGTTCCAAATATAGATTGAAAAGAAGAGGGGAGTGGGGACACCCCATCTGGTACCAGAGGCCAAAGGAAATGAGGTTGAGAGCACACCATTGTAATAATTCTTGCAGAGGGGGAAGAATACAGGATTGTGGAAAGCTGAAGGTTTCCAATGTCAGAAGCAAAAAATCCCAGTCTACTCTATCAAATGCATTGGGGTTACCGATCCCCTGGATGTGGAAAGGATATGAGCCATTTTCCTGAAATGATCCATAGATGACCGGTTAGGTTATCTTTAAATTTTAAGTTGGTGTTTTCACTAGTTTTGGTGTGTGTAGTTACAAGATTTTTGTTTTAGCAATAAATAGGGCTCGTGATTTTCTATAGGTAGTTAGCTGTTTAACTGAGTTTTAGGTTTCGCCAAACTGGTGCTGTTACTCTGTCCAAGATTCTGCTAGATTGTCACTCTTGCTGTTGTGATCTTAATTTGATATCCCTTTAGAGTTTATCATACTCCAGATATCTGAACCTTGAAGTGGCGCTGCAATTTTTTGTACTACTCAGAAACAGGATCCCAGGGCTCAGGCACAGTGGAGCAGCAGGCCAGTTGCTGGTTGTTCACGGAGCTGGGAGAAGCTACCTGTCAAGGTCTCCCAGTTGTGATGTTTCAGTTGGGAGCCAGGAGTCAGAAAACAGCTGTGGGATGAACTGAGTGGATGCTAGTGCTGCCATAGGGTGGCCTGAATTAAAGCTGGAAGGAAGATCTGCAAATCTGGGGGGGACCTGGAAAAGTTGGGGTGCCTGGATGATAGACAGCATGGATTTGTCCCGGGGAAATCATGTCAGACAAACCTCGTGGAGTTCTATGACTGGGTGACACGTGCCTTGGACCTGGGTAGACCGGTGGACGTCCTCTATCTTGACTTCAGCAAGGCGTTTGACTCTGTTCCTCACGGGGGGCTGTTGAATAAGCTGGGAGAAATGGGGGTGGGGAACCAGATGATCAGATGGATAGGCAATTGGCTCCAGGACTGGACCCAGAGGGTCGTGGTTGGCAGGATAGTCTCATCCCCAAGGAGGGTCATTAGTGGGGTCCCTCAGGGATTGGTCCTTGGGCCCCTCCTGTTCAATGCCTATGTCTCCAACATAAGGAAGGGTATCAGGAGTGAGAGGAGTCTCTTTGTGGATGACTCAAACCTGGGGGCGATGGTGGATGGGGAGGTGGGGAGGGAGGCCCTACAGGGGGACCTGGAAAGGTGGTCTAGAAAGTGGAAGCTGAGGTTCAATGCAGGGAAATGCAAGGTACTGCATCTGGGAGCCAGAAACCCGGGCCAAGTGTACACCCGGGGTGGGGAATGCTACAAGTCTCAATAGCTGAGAGGGACCTGGGGGTGGTGGTGGATGTCAAGATGAACAACTCTGAGACTTGTAGGAGGGCAGCAGCCAAAGTCAACAGGATGCTGGGATGCATCGCTAGGGGGATCACCTCCAGAAAGAGGGAAGTGATACTCCTTCTGTATAACTGCTTGGTGAGGCCGCACCTCGAGTACTGCATGCAGTTTTGGAGGCCACACTTAAAGAGGGACACTGAACTCCTGGAGAGGGTCCAGGGGAGGGCAACCAAAATTATCTGGGGCCTGGGAGACAGGCCCTATGGGGAGAGGCTTGAAGAGCTAAATATGTACACACTGGAAGAGAGAAGAGACCGGGGGAAATGACAGAGGTCTTCAGGTACATGAAGGAGTTAAATAGGGGAGGAGCAGTCAGGGTGCTCTGAAGAAAGGAGGGAGGGCAACTAGAGGGCATGGGTGGAAGCTGGAGGGGGGAGATTCACGGGAGAAAGGAGGAGGTGCTACTTCAATGAGAGGGTGGTGGAGCCATGGAATGCGCTGCCCATGGGGCTGGTGGAGGCAGAGACAGTGAAGGGGTTCAAGAAAGGGTGGGACAGGTACAGGGGAAGGGTTCTGGAAACAAAGTCCTGTGCAGTAGGAATATCCGGGACTGGGAAGGGAGAAGTCAGAGAGGACGAGTGGGGCAGTAAGGTCAGCTCCCAGGGTGGGTGCTGACCAAACGAGCAGACATGAAAGACCATTAGGCCTATTCTGCTGGCATTTTAGTATGTTAGTAAGTGGGGGTCGAATTTCACTGAATGTTTGTTGGAGTGGGGTTGACGGCACGATTTATGAGTCTGCAGTCAAGTGATGTTGAGTATTGGCTGATTAGGAAGTGGACAAGTTGCAAAATTTTTTCTGAGAGTGAGCCTGGTGGAGGGAGCCTTTGGCACTAAAGGTCATTCTTGGTTAGCCCTGTAGGAGGGCACTAAATTGTGCAATAGCCCTTCACTTTCACCTTTCCTGATGTGGCCTGCATGTGGGAGATGGCAGGTGGTGGATTGTTGGATTGTTAAGGTGGCTCACCCTCATAACTAGCTAAAATTGCTGGGGCTACCTTTTCAAAAGGCTTGACATGGCCCAGAGGCTAAGGGCTAGATTTACAAAGCCCCTGAAAGTCATGCGGGTACAGAAAACAACTGGCACAAGTGAATCTCCACTTGTAGAGCTACAGTTTTTCCCACACCCGCTGTATTTATTTATTGAAATGTTTCACCAGGAAAAATACACTGAACAACAAGTTGCTCGTCTCACAGAACGTCCTGGGGGAAGGGGTACAGATAGGGAATATAGACATGTAATCATACAATCAGTGACAGTTACAGCAATGAAACTTAAACAGACAATTACAGGTATCCAAAGGCTATTACTGGGGAACATAGTACAGTACAGCATAGCAAACATTGACAATTACAGCAATGAAACTAGGATAGCCATTTATAGATATACATAGGTTATTTACAGCAAGTGTGATTTAACAGTACACGTGCAGGTTGGATGCATGTAGTCTACGCTACATGTATTATAGTAACATAAGAGACTAAGTAATTGAAGGATAAAATCACAACAACTGAGTCCAGAAAAGAAGACAGGGCAGAAAGAGGGGTGAGGCAGCTAGAGAGACAGTATTCAGGGTGGCACTAGCAAGAGCAGTTGATAGATAGGTAGTTGTGTAGGGCGGCAGTTAGGGATGATATGGAGGATGAGTGATGAATCTGGGGGGGGAGAGTGAGTTCCACAGCTTAGGGAGGTGGTGTAGAAGCCATTTTGTCCTGCTTTAGTATTATAGCGAGGGATTGCGAAGGACCTTGTGTCACCTAATCTGAGAGAGTAGGGGGGAGGGGTAGGAATAGACAGAGTGATAGCTAAGTAGGGTGGGAGAGAACCAAGCCAGAATTTAGAGGTGAATTTTGCACAGTGGAGGGTACACTTGTTAGTAAGTGAGGGAAAGGACAAGGTGCGATAGAGGTCACAGTGGTGAGTGAGAGTGGGAGAGTCAAGAGCAAAGCAACAGAAAGAGTTAAAGAGAGTGTCCAGTCTGGTTAGGGCAGACATTGGAGCAGCACTGTAGATTATGTCACAGTAGTCAAAAATAGGGAGGATCATCTTCTGTATAATCTCATGCCTTGCTGTAAATGGGAAGCACTTACGGTTTCTGTACAATGCACCTAGCTTGGGGCGCAGTTTTTTTCAGAATGAACAGAGAAGTTGAGGTGTTGGTCCAGCCATACCCTAAGGTGTCGAAAAGAGGAGGTGTCCTCAAGAGTAGTCCCATCAAGGGTATGGAAGATGGGCATGCCAACCTTGAGAGTCTCTGCCTAGTGCCAAAGGTCATGGAGACAGTCTTCTTAACATTCATAAAAAGCTGGTGTGATCTAAACCAAAGCTGGATCTTGTTGAAATCTTTCTGGAGTCTGGTGGTCACATCACTAATAGATTTGCCAGATGCTTATTTAACAGTATCATCCACATATATATGTATGCATGCAGAAGAGCAAACCTTTGGGAGGTCATTCAGAAAAAACAGAGAAAAGGAGGGGGCCAAGCACTGATCCCTGTGGGACCCCAGTGCCGATGGGGAGAGGAGGGGAGATGGAGTCAACTATGTGAAAGGATTGCGACCTGCTGGTCAGATAGGCCTTGAATCAATTAGTGGCAGCGGGAGTAAGGTCAGCTGAGGAGAGACTAATCAGCAGGAGGATGTGGGAGACTGTGTCAAAAGCTTTTGCAAAGTTGACAAATATAGCAGATGTGACCTGGCGGAGCCGGTTTATGACCAACTGCATGATTTACAGCAGCATTTAGCCATTTTTTTTGGCACAGCTGCTCTGAACTATAACACCTAGTGGAACCAGATGTAACATCTCCCGCAGCTACACCTGCCGCCCGTGCAGAGCATGGGCTGAAAATAGAAATCTCTGCAGGTGCAGAGATTTCATGATGTAGCGGTGGCTGCGGTATGGGACTTAGTCACTGAATGTTTTAAAACTCTGGCCCTAAGTCCCTGTACGCAACTCCCTGGTGCAGGGAACAAAATCCCTGCACCTGCAACAATGATATTTTCAGCATGTTATATGCATGAGCAGCATTTTCCTTTTTTCTGCAGCTGCACTAACAAAAGTTATACCTGGTAATAAAAGGCATAGCATTTTCCTGTAGCTGCCCCAAAAAATATGTTCAAGCTGCTGAAAGTTGTGGAAAATGCTGCAAAAAGGCAACCTTTTTGAAAACTGAGTGCATGCAGAAAAAATTGCAGTTGCACAAGGAAACCCTCCCTTGTGTATTTTTTTTCTGCACATGCCCAATTTTTCCACTTCTGAAAATCTAGCCCCTTGATTTTTTTTTGTTGTTGTTTTTTGGAGCTCCTTTCATAGTCACTGGTAATAATATAATTTTGTTTTGAAAACCAGAGCAAAAGGCAGTCTACCCAAACAGCCATCAAAGTTTTGAATGCACAGGATGACTCATGTATCTTTATTTATGGGGAAAGTCTTACATTTTAATAGTAATTATTTATATTATTTAGTTTTATTTGTTGAGTGTGAATCGACTATAATATTGCCTAATTATTGTTAGGGTACATGTTGTGTGAGGGGTTGGAGGCAGGGGCATTATTGTAAGCTGAGTGGGTTGTTTAATTGTGAGTTATTGTTAGGGTAGTGAGAGGTGGTACTATATGGATTTGGTTTTTATTAAGAGACTTCAAAGTCCATGGCAATATGTGTATTTCTGTTAACAGCCCTTTATATTCCTATTTCCCTGACCAACGTCATGGGCTCAAGCCTTTTCTGGATCATTAGATATCAGTGGTGGCTCTTTGCCGCTGCAGCGACATGGATATCTGTAGAAGATTGATACCATTGTGCCTCATTTATATCCAGATTCTGGATTGGCTCCCTTCCCTCCTGTCTTAAATCCCTTCTATTCACTCCCTCTTCTTCTTCTTCCTACCCTCTCCACAGCAGTATTTCCTATTCCCTCAACATTCCAAAATCTGCTATTGGTTAATTTCCTTTTCATATCACTTTCCTAAACTTTGGTCCTCCCTTCCCCTGTCAATTCATTCTGCCTCTTCTCCTTATTCCCTAAAGTCTCTTCTTCATGACTTTTCTTCTCCTACCTGCAACTGTCCGTGACCCTTTTCCTCTTGTCTTCCTTCCCTTTGCTAGTTTTGCCCTGATCATTCTATTCCATTCATCCTCTTCTATACCTACAAGAGAAATTCCCCCACCCAATTTAATCTGTATTTCAATTTACTGCTTATATCTAGTTACTATTTTTATTTAATACTTATGATTATTCTTCTTAGGAATACTGTATTATTGTGTATTACTCTTATTTTTATATTTTTAATAGCTATTACTGTTTAGCCTTCTCCATTTCCTCTTGCACTCAAGACACATCTGGAAATGAGCTATTAGTAGCTTAGTATGTCTTTCCTGGTGAAACTTTTGAAATCAACCAATAGCTAAATAAATAAGAAGATGTAGCTATGTTCATAAGTTTGGTCTCTGGATCAGAATGGGTGAGGTCAGATTAGGAGTAGAGATGCAGCGAATTTAAAATCCGCCAGTGAAGTGAACGTGAAGTGGCCACTTTGCATTGGCACTTCGCTACATGGAGTGCCCCATAGGAAAGGCTCACTTCGCCTTGTTATTATTACTTCGCATTGTCATTCTGCCTTAAACACAAAGTGAGGCGGAGTGACAACAATATTGGCAGCATCCCACCCACACAGTCACCAGTATGAATGTGCATCCCCAAAGTGCTACTGTTTTGTGTCCAGAAAACTCCCCAGTGCTGATGAAGTGAAATGAGAGCAGAGTCACCAAAATTAATGTGCATCCCCAAAATGCTACTGTCTTGTGTCCAGAAAATTCCCCAGTGCTGATGAAGTGAAATGACAGCATAACAAGAAATGCAGTCTCCCAGAATTAATGGTGCCATGCAAACGCACAGACAGATTAAGATTGCGCTGCACAGTCAAGGGATGCATACAAAAAAGGCATAACAACACCTAACCAGTGCTCACAAGTCACAAATCCAAATCTGGAAAGGAATACATTTTGCCAGTTGGGGGATTAGTGCACGGCAGTAACAATCCACTACCAGTAAAGATACCACAAAGCAGTATAAAAAATTCATGCAGGTGCGGTGGATAGCAGGTTCACACTGCTGCAATTACTCTGTAAAACAATAAAAGGCGTCCTGATTTAATGGCATGCATCGCACACACACTCACATGCACACTCAAGTAATGTGTAGCAAATTGAAAACCTTTAGTAATATAACCAAATGTTTTAAACAGACAAATTGTACACTGCTGCACCACAACTATCAGCAAAAAAATTTCAAGAATTACTGAAAATATTACTGTGTGTAGATTAACACAGTTATACAAGAAAAATATAACCAAAACAGAAAGACTGACTTTTTCTCCCAGTTAATTTACCTACACCACAAATACGCCCTCCAAAGCACACTTCACAGAACACAGACTGACTGTTCTAAATGAACATTCAAAATCCACACACGACAATAAACACCCGATGATTGATGTACTAAATTTTGAGCAAAAAATATTACTGCAAAAGGCATTTTAAACAGTGTTTAGAGGTTCTGAATCTCCGAGCTCTGAGAACAAACTGTCTCCAGCTACCACTGCACACACACACTACCCAGGCCAGAACTGAGGCTGTGCCGAACAATCTAGAGCCCATGTGACCTGCAATCCCATGAATAACTGCAGAATTTCATTTGGAGCGCAATTACAGGGCAAAGTGAGGTGAATTACATTGATTTCAATGTACTTCGCCTTAAAATTGGTGGAGAAGTGGTTTGAGGAAGGCAGAATAACCCAAAGTCATTGGTATCAATTTACTTCATCTTCCACATTATGAAGAGAAGTACTCCGCTTCACATTGTGGAGTTCTCCGTGGATTCCACGTTATTCAGTGAATCACTTCGCAGAGCAAATTGGGGCCACTTTGCCCAACACTACTTACAGTACTGTAACTCACATGCTGTATGGGAAGGAACACGAATGCCTATGGCTGTACTTCCCCAATGAGCTGTAGCACAAACTCCCCGACTTAAGAATGTTCATTAATGAGTACAATGGTTGGGTGGTGAAGCCTGGAGAGATACTATAAAACATGCTTATAAAACATCCAAGTAAGTAGTCGAAAAATTAGTGTTGGGATTCGTGACATGATCGTGAATCGTGATTTGTGACTGCATTTGTTACCATGATGTTAAAGAATGTGATTTGGTGTCGACAGTATGAGATAAACAATATGGAACTGTATTGGGAATGCAAATGCCTATGGCTGTACTTCCCCGATGAGCTGTAGCACAAACTCCCTGACTTAAAAACGCTCATTAATGAGTACAATGTCGGGGTGGTGAAACCTGGAGAGATACTACAAAACATGCTTACAATACATCCAAGTAACTAGTCAAAAAATTAATGCTGTGAGTCGTGATGTAATCGTGAATCGTGATTTGTGACTGCATTTGTGACCGTGATGGTGAAGAATGTGATTTGTATCACGAGTGACTCATGATGATAGTCCTGACTTAAAAACACATATTAATGAGTACAATGTTCATGCAGAATTATGCACCACACCTGTCCAGTACTCTGAAGGGAAGCCAAAGAAACAACTATGATTTAAGTTACAGATGGAGATTGGGCCCTAAAGAGATGCAAATGCACAGAAAGATTAAGATTGCACTGTGTACTGAAGAGATGTAGACGCAAAGGCACAACACCTAACCAGTGCTCACCATCAGAAATTCAAATCTGGAAAAGTATACCTTTGCCGGTTGGGGAGGGCTCCGGGGGTGGGGCAGTGTACTGCACTGCTGCAGTAACAGTCACTAGTACTAGTACTAGTAAAGATACCACAAAGAAGTACAAAAATCACACAGCTGCAGTGGACAGCAGGTTCACATTGCTGAAATTATTATGTAGCACAATAAAAGGTGCCTGATTTGATGACACGCGTCACACACACACACACACACTAAGTTATGCGTAGCGGATTTAAAAACTTTTATAACCTCATATTTTAAACAAACTAAAATTATGCTCTGCTGCACCACAACAATCAACAAAAAAATGGCAAGAGTTATTGAAAATATTACTATGTGTACATTAACACAGTTATGCAAGAAAAATATCACCAAAACAGAAAGCACTGTCTTTTTCTCCAAGTTAATCTACCTACACCACAGATACGCCCTCTCCCCAAAGCACAATTCCACTGTCTCTCAGTACAGAGACTGAATGTTGTACATTAACATTCAAAATCCACACACAAACAATAAACGCTCGATGATGTGAGCACAGGAGGGTTTCCTATAATCGATTAAAGTTTCAGCAAATAAAATGACTCAAAAAGGCTTTCTTAACAGCTTTTCAAAGGTTTGAATTGCAGAGAGCTCTCAGAGCAGATTGTCTACTACAGCGTCCTACACACACTATCCCAAACTGAGGCTGTGCAGAATAATCTAGAGCCCATGTGACTTGAAATCCCATGAATCACTGCAAAATTCGCCTTTGGAGCTTAAAAACAAGGCGAAGTGAGACGAAGTACATCGTTTTCAATGTACTTCGCCTTAAGAATTGGTGGAATAATGGTTTGGGAAGGCGCAGTAACGCAAAGTCATTGTTTTCAATGGACTTCACGTTACCTGAAGCAGTAACGCAGCACTCCACTGCATTGTGGAGCACTCCGCGAATTCGCCTTCACTCCACGAATCACTTCGTGGAGCGAATTGTGGCCACTTCACCTATCTCTAAGTAGGAGTAGGATAAGGAGCAGCCCCAGGAACCAATGGAACAGGGATAGGGGATCCCTGCCTATTTATTTATTTACTTTGTTGAAAATTGGTAACCAGGATAGGCACACTGATCCAAGTTTCATTTCCAGGTGCGACCTTAGTGAAGGGAAATTGGGAGACAAAATATACAATGTTTAGGCAAAATATATATATATATATATATATATATATATATATATATACATATATACATTGTATATATGTATACTGTTAGCAGAACTATGTAGTTAACCCACCATGTTTCTGATTGAGTTGTTGTCTGTTCCACAATTGTACTTGACGCAGAACCTTTGTAAAAGAATCTCCAGTTCAAAGGTATTTGTAATCCCAGTACTCAATAAATAAATAAATAAAATAAGTATATGGTAGAAAAATGCAGAGTGCAGCAAAAATACAATGATTAAGCAATAAATAAAATACAGTAAGCAGTGTAGGCTAGTAGATCAACTAAAGCACTGATACAGGAACACTACGACTAAGTACTGGAGAGTATTATGCAAAATTAACTGGCCAAGACAGGAGAAGGAGGGGTCAGCAAAAGGTTTAGGCTGATATTTGAGGGAAAAGAGGGAAGGGGAGTGGTGGAGTGTGGGAAGGAGATTGATAGGTAATAACAGATTTTATCATGGATTTCTCTGATGATCTGGTGTGTCATGGAATTCTGGCTGGGTGATGACAGTGGCCCTGTCCTGGGGGCATCAATCCAGGGTAGGTATTCATGGTGCACTGCCTGTCAGTCATACCTGGCTGTGCATCTAAAGTTCTAAACCATTCAATCCATGATTCCTTGCTTGTAAAAAGCAGATACCCCCAATCACTTCACCTCACTTCAATGCTGAGAACCAACAAGCATCATTACTAAGGTTCTGCGGAATAGAAAGGGTGGACCTCACCTCAAGGGGTGGGGGTGGGGTGATTGGGAGCATCTGCTTCTTACAAGACAGGCATCATGGATTGCGCAGTCTCTTTGTCTGCGGCAGTACTGCATGTAAGTGACTGCTTGTAATCAGTGTGTGTGTACGAGATGACATCTGAATGCCAGGGACAGCATGAAATAAGGGGTATATGGATGAGGGATTAGTAGATAACCAAGTGCCTGCCACCACCAGTGCAGTACTGCCTTGTACCACCATGGCATTCATGTGTCATAGTATTGCACTGTGCTGCATTTGTGGAAATACCCTGACTCTAATTACTAACATCTGGAATAGCATTTTTTATTGCACCGGCACCACTCATGCTGGATGGACTCCCCTTCCTCTGTTATGTGTGCCAGGCACTGTAAAGCAGTGCTAGGCTGCAATACAAATTTGGAGGTGTAAATTGCATGTTTTCCCCCTCTTCTGCTGCGACTGATAATTGGGCCCATGATTGGTAGGCTATGGGCCTACAAATCTAGGAGGCAGTATAGTGCAGTGGTTTAAGGATCTGAGCTGCAAATCTGAAGACCTGGGTTTGAATCTCATGGCCCCCACTTGCATACTGTGAGACCCTGAGCAAGTCACTTAACTTCCCTGTGCTACTAGGTTGCACTTGTAAACAAGCTTTCAGCTTAGTGTGCTACTCCTGGTTAAACAATTGCAGAAAAAAAATCTAAACCTTTTTGTGGCCTCAGAATTTCAGTATCTTTTCAGGTGAGAGATGTAGCTGACATGGCTGGAACAATAAGGTTCCATGTCATAACGGCAATCGCTGTTACGGCGAGTGTACATCACTGAAAATCAGTTTTGGTGATGCACACTCGCTGCATGGACAAAAACGGTGCCTGAGACCTACAGGTCTCATTTTTAATGTGGGGAGCTGTGCCCCCTGCACCCCCCTAGTTATGGATTCTCAACTCCAGGGGGGTGAAAAACGTAAAAAATTTAAAGCCGCCTGCTGGCAAAAAAAAACAAAACAAAAACACCGCACTAGACCCGAACCCTATACCCTGTGCCTCCCAGCTGACCACTGTCCCCACCATGCTAGCAGACCAGCTCAGCAGCTGCCCGCCACACCCCCTCCCACATACCATCCCTCCCCTGCTTCTCCCCCCCCCCGTGTATGTATAGCCACTACTTCCGCCACGATATTTCACCCATCCCAGTATCCGGTCACTCCCCTGCTTAGTAGCCATGAACACAGGCGCCATAATTCAGTCGCCATTTTTGTAGGCACCCAATTTCAGTCACCTTGTTCACTGGATACTGAACAACAGAGGATACATTCCAAAATATAACATCAATAGATATCTTGGGTGCAAATCCTAGGTCAGGGCACACAAATGACCACCCAGATGGCAGTTATAATTGTACTATAATAACTGGTTTCTATTTTTTAACATAGGAAAAGCTGGTTATAAATTCTGTCATCATAACCAGCTGGTTATAATGACATTCTCTTTTCTAAGTAAAACTGTAAGTTGCACAGACAAAAAAAATAGAAACCAGAAATTATACAAAATAAAACATGGGTAGCAAGTTAAAACTTGGATTTTGCACACACCCTCTGGGTGGGGTGCCTTAATAAACCCCTCGAGCTTCACTCTCGGGGTTTATGTGGCATCCCACCTCGGGGATGTAAAATCCTTGTTATAACCGGCTACCCATCCATTATTCTCTATGTATTTTAAACACCATTATAGAGAAGTGTTAGAGGATACTTCCTGTCCATGTGGGAAGAAAATGTAAGTGTGGCACCATTGAAAAAGTAAGGGATTTCAAAAACATTGCAAATAATACACACAAAAAAATGACTACCATTTACAATTAAAGATGTATTACACTGCTGCCACAATGGGCCATATAACCATTCTGTATACTGCTGCAAATGGAGCTGAATATGAGTTGAAGACTTGCTGAGCCTCAATTTGCAGTGAAAGTTATGTAATGTGCATCCCCTCTATGACTTGTAACTCTAGCCTTCGAAGGCTCTAACTATTGTTATTGACTTGTAATTTCATTTCAATGCCCTATGCAACCAGTATGGTGTTATGCTTGTGCAACTGTGTTACTTTGCTTTGGCCGTTCGCACTCTCTATTCCATGAGGAATTACCACCCTGTAGGGGTACCAAAGGCAAGGAACCCTCAAAGAGGGTTCCACCCCTAGAGGTGCCACTGGAAGGTTCCCTTGGCTAAAAGTACGTTAGGAAGAATCCTCGGAGGAGAAAGGCAAGCCACTGGAGGAGGAGAGGGGGAGGATGGTGGGGCAAAGAAAAAAAGTGCTTCTGAAAGAGGCTGGGAGGAACTGCTTATATAACTCAGGAATGGGGAGTGGCTGACTGCTTGTCTATTGAGCTCCAGGCATAGCCTTTTAGTTCAGTGGCCTACGCAACCAGTATAGTGTTATGCTTGTGTAACTGTGTTATTTTTCTTTGGCTGTTCGCACTCTCTATTCCGTGAGGAATTACCACCCTGTAGGGGTACCAAAGGCAAGGAACCCACGAAGAGGGTTCCCCCCCAGATGTGCTGCGGGAAGGTTCCATTGGCTAAAGGTACCTTAGGAAGAATTCCCAAAAAGAAATTGTAGCAGCACCGAAGAACATTAGCAATCCGAGGCCACGAGGCATAGAAGTAGAATGACAGCAACAGCAACTTGATAAAACATAATGAGATGTGCAGATTAGCAAGATAGCATGGGTGCAGTGGAATACATTGGTGATTAAGGGGGCCTCCTAAGGAGAGAGGGGAATGGCAAGTAGGGACACCATTCACTTCCATCCAACAGTGGAATCTAACTAGGTATTATGACTTTCGGCACGGAGGAGAGGAGAAAAAAACTCCTTTGAAAAGGAAACCTCTGGGGATCCATGGCCTAGGTTGCCTTCCCTCCAGGCATGGGATAAATTAGTTAGTGACAGCTCTGCTACTGCAATTTGGAAAGCCCAATGAAAGGGGGGTGGAAAATATTCCAATTTGCTCTCAACTCTATCCTTCTACTGGAACACCGTGGAGGGTTGTGAGCTGGTTTGCTCTGCAACAAGCCACCTCCAAAGTGGGAAGATGAGAGTAATAACTGCCGAGGTGCTCGCCTGGCCTACCGATCTAAGAAAAAAACAGGTGAACCAGAGGTGGTTGTAGGGAGATAGCTTGAAAGGGTGCCTCTGAACCCACTCGGGCAGCTAAAGGGGCCCTCAGTGAGAACACCACCCCTTCACCGCTGAAGTCTTAAATTCTACAACTTGAGATGCCATCAGTACAGTTGATGGCTGAAGGTCCACCTGGAGTGAAGACATTACCAGCTATAGACCAGGTGAAAAGGATCCTACCCAAGCTTCGCATGCTCAAGATGCGGACTTCGGAGTGCAGAGGGAGACCGTTGGCTGCAGGGCGAGCCCTGTGCCAAGGAACTAATGGATGAGGCTGGCATGCCTATTTATTTATTTACGTATTTATTATGGATGCATTCATTCACTTATTCATTTATGTAGTATACTGAAGTTATTTATTTATTTTGCGAAGTTATTTAGTTTGCGGAAGCTTTATTGCAGTGAATACAGGATTAGCAGGGGCAAGCCAACCAGTCCCATTAAGAAAGCCAATTAAAGGTGGAATAATACTCAGAGGATTTTAGCGGTGGAAGCAGGATTTAAACATGAGGCAGTAGGCCACATGGGGCCACGGCTGTTCAACAACACCCCCCAGTCCCCCACCATATGAAAAAACAAGGAAGCAATGGGAAAGTGCCGTGACCCACATGCAGCATTTAAAACTAGTTTACAGCAAAAGCAGTAGCCAAGCTGACCTCCAGAGTATAATAAAGTAGTATGCAAAGTAAATGAGTAGCATCCAGCAGCAATTAACTATAACTTGAAGGGGTAGCATGCTGAATGAACACAGAAACTGTAGGGAGTGGCAACGCACTGAAATGGCAGCAATGATTTTCTTGGTATTAGTTCAAGAAGCGGGATTGAATTCCATGGACCAGGTTGCAGAGTGGGCCTGAACCAGGTGAAAGCAATTAGGGTGGATAAGCACTGAGATAACAGAAGTAGATTTCTTTTATAGCGAGCACATATTGTATGTTGCATTAGGAGAGCAGAAGCAGGGAAGCAGCTCTGAATTGAAACACACAGATAGCAATTGCAATTGCAGTTGCACTTGACAGCAAATGGGAGCAAATTAGCATGAGCTCAGGATTAGCAAAATACAAGGATTCTAGAAACAGAAGCTCCCCAAAAAAGAATGCAAAAAAAAACCACACAAACACAGAAGAACAGAGAAAAAGCAACACAAAGAAGCACACAGCCAGAGGCAAGCAATACAAACCAAATGCAGGAGAACATAAAATAGAAGTCCAGCATAAACCAAGCAGAGGCCAAAACACAGCAAGGTGGGGGGGGGAACCCAGCAGGATACAAAGGAGACAACAGAGCCTCCAGCTGCAAAGAAAAAAGTGCTTCAGAAAGAGGCTGGGAGGAACTGCTTATATAACTCAGGAAGGGGGAGTGGCTGGCTGCTTGTCCATTGAACTACAGGCATAGCCGTTCAATTATATATTTCTAACTTAGATAATCAAAAGAAATAATATATAGTGTCATTGCAGCAGTTTAAATGCTGCATTAAAGTAATTTGCCAGTTTTCTGTAAAAAATTACTATTAAAATTAGCAGGACTCACATCTCATAACATTCCCCCCCAAATTATTTTTCAGACATTCTGTTTACTATCTTTAAAGGGACGCTGTCAACTTTTTTGGCCTCAAAGCTTCTCTAGTTTAAAAAACACATTTTCTGATTGGTCACATTCTATAGAGATTGCTGATGATGCTGATAGCTTGACTCATGTTCCTTTTTTTCCTTTGAAAAATTAAAAATGGCTGCCACCATGATGGTGTTACTACACAAAAACATGCTTGTTTACAGTCCTTAATTAACTCTCAATGCAGCTTTCCAGGGCTTGGAAAATGGCCAACACAGCTGAACCATTCATGATGTAGTAGGAGGAGATGAGATTATTGCAACATGAGTGCAATAATCTCATCTCATAGCACAGTGGAGGGGTTTAAACATGCCAAGGACAAGCACAGGGAAACCTTGGGTGGGAAGGGAGTGATGAAATGCCATTGACCACTTAGGGTGAGTAGATGAATACATGTATAGGGCCTATAGGCAGACTGGATGGGCCTAGCGGGCCTTATCTGCTGACAATTTCTATGTTTCTATGAGTGGCTGCACTGTTGGGGGTTCCTAATATTTGGGAAATATGCAATAAGAGTAGATCAAGGATTTAAAACAAAACAAGGTTGGGTATAATTGCACCATTATCATCCAATCATCCATTTCAGTTCTATTAAGAAAGGTAACAGATAAACAACCAGCAACATTAATGCATTTTAGCAAAGTAAGCAGTCATAAAATATGGGTTCTCAACTAGAAATAAATGTGATGCAAAAAGGGCTATGTCCCTTTAAAGACTTTTGCACAAAAACCAGGTTCTTTGCCTCTCAGACTTCTGTCCCTGTCATTATTTCTGTGCTGCAATCATAATTCTCTTATTGTGACATCCGAATGATTTCTGTGACAACAGGCTGTGGTATCATATGCAGCGGATTATGACTCCACAGCAGGAACAGGCAAATCTAACTGATGACACCAATGTAAAAAAATAAAAAATAAAAAATCCTGTAATAGTGAAAATAGCTTTAGTAATAAACAATGAAAGGTCCTGAAATTCTCATTTTGGGGAGGAATTTTGCGTAACAGTTCAACTGATTCCATCTGTGAATTTTGTGCTGGAAACTGGAAAATCTCATTTAATATGTAGCAATGCAGTATTATGAAAAGAATATTGTTTTTTAAATTAACATTAGACTAATATATGCCTGTGGTTTGGAAGTGTGAGTTGAGAGAAGCCCATTGTAAAAGACTGCCGTAGAGTATCGAAGATGCTGTTTGGTTACAGTTGGAGGACTAACTGTACAGATAATAAAAGCTACAAGAGATAAGTATCTCAAGGAAAGCAGTAGCTGATCACTAAACACAGTATAATCATGTTCTTACTTTGAGACAGGAGTCCCACCTGGAAAGAGAAGTCCAATTAAAAGGCAGAGGTCACATTCCCATGACTCTTCCTCCTCCTCCTCCTTATCTTCTAAAGCGTCTGGTAAGAGTCAGCCTTCCTTAAATAATCAGTATTCTTAGAGCATTTGGAAAATGAAATGAAAATTGTGTTGGATTTGAAGAGGTACTGTGGAACTTACTGAGCAGATAAAAAGCTCCATTAAACTGATGAAGGTCGTTTATACATTACATTTAGATGAATGCCTGTTAAACTAAAATCCCTCTTAACGATTTCATTATTAAATGTGTAACATTTTATAATGCATTTGCAGGGGTAGAAGCTGTTCAGGTGCTTTCTTTGTTAATCTTTGTAATATGGTCTGTCATGCACACTTTTGTTAGGTTCTTATCAACAGGTGCTTGTGATTTTGTTAATGGCAAAAAATTCAGTATGCTTTCACCCCTGTTGGAGAAAATCTCTTGTCCAGTACCACAAGAAAATTAAAACTAAAAGTATTCATGTTTTAGTTTATTGTATTTCTAACAAATGACTGAACACAAATTTTTTTTTTCCTTTTCTAGAAACATACTATCACAGTGCAGTTTTCATAACCATCGGCTTAGACTTCATATCAGTATATGTCTAATTATATAACAATTTTGATTTAAAATAGTTATACATGAAAAAGGAAATGTCAACTAACTGAACGACTATAATTATGAACTGAGTAGAAAAAAATCTACTTTCCTGATTAGCTAAGAGGTCTTCAAAACCAGGAGTAAAACTCACAACATAATCACATTGAAAAGGTTTCTAGCAACAGGTTTTTTATCCACCTGCATATTATTACACCTTACACCACTTTGCCTATACTTTGTCCACAAACGTCATAGCTTGAGTACCATGACATCAATACTTAGTAAGGAAGAAATCTGCCCAATACCTCTTTAGAAACCAAAACCATTTTTTCAGACATCAGCCAAGTGATCTCAAACATGCTGTGGCTTCATGCTGGATTTATTCAAGTGCAGCTTCACAAATACTGAGCACCCCTTCACAGTGCATGACTTTTTCTTTTTTAAAACAAAAATGACATAAAAAACACTGCCAGCCATGGCATTTAACAAATCATGCAATAGTAACTGCTGCCAAGCCCCAACCACCAACCCCCTCTTTTAGGCACCCCTTCTCGATCGGGACATGGCAGCCCCCTACCCATGAAACATCATCAGCCCTGCTAGTGGCCCACATCATTGCCTCTCAGAACTGCAATACAAAGCAACTCGACACAACAGTAAAAAAAATTAACATTTACTCACATGACTACCTAACACTTATTCCAAATGGGATGAAGGGCAGGGGAGCACAGTTTACATCCTGTAGGAAGCTGGGTGGAAGGGGGAAGAATTTATGCTATCACAAGAGCTCAACCTCTATCAACTCTGACTACAACAGCACCAGCAGCTGACCACAACCCTCAAAGAACTATTTTCTTAAAATGTACTCCTATAATACCCTCAAAAGTCAGTTTATAAAAACTTTTAAAGGCTTTTATTTTTTTTATTTATAAAAATACCCTATTCATAAAAGTAATAATACACTCCTGGGTGTGGTATATCGTGGGATATCATCATTTCAGTATAAATACCATCAACAGCTTAATCTGGTTCAATGTCAGCTGGCATCCATCTGTATCTCCCTTCCCTGGGACAAAGCTGAAAATAGGCAGAACTGTCTAGTCCTCCTTTCCTGGTCAACAAAAAACAACATAAATAAAAAAAAATGTTTTCATGTGCATGAGACACTCAGCCTGTGGTCTCATGCCCCACAACATGCCCAAGGCAGGGCAATATCCCATGATATACCACACCCTGTCATGTATTATTGCTTTACTCTGTCCCAACCCATTTTGATAAAGTGTTTTCTCTTTTCTAATATAAGCCAGGGTTTAGAAAAATAGTACACTGTTTTTTAAATGGACTATGTAAATGGCCATTTGCAGTCCACTGTGAGATTGTTTTAAAGATGTTCCTCCCTATTTTTGATTACAGTGACATAGTTTACATTGGAGCTCACAAATCCTCCCTTGCCACACTGGACCCCCTTTTCAACTCTTTTTGTCATTTTGCTTTAGATTGTTTCCCACGTACTCACCACTGTTCACTCTACCTGCTCTTTCACTCCCCTCTCTTAATGCCAGGCACGTTTCCCACTGTCTCCTTTATATCTAAATTCTGGTTTGGTTCCCTTCCTTCCTACCTTCCTTCCCTCTTATTCTCTCCCTCAGCTCTCTGATACCCTTTACGTAATATTGCTTCCCATCTCCTCACTATTCCTTCTAGAAAATCTAGAGCTGGTCAGTCTACTTTCTCATATCGCTTTCCTAAACTCTGGTCCTCCCTTCTCTTGTCTATTCACTCTGCCTCTTCAGCTTTCTCCTTAAAGTCTCTACTTCATTACTTTTTCCCCCTCCTGCAGTTGTCCTTGACCCTCCCCCCCCAATTAGTTTTGCTCTGGCAACCTGTTTCCTTCGTTACCTGTGCACATGTTATTCTGATTTATATTTCTCCATATATGTTGTAATTGCTGTATATGATATTCCTCATCCCCTACCCCAGGATGTATCTGGAAACAAGCTGTTGGCAGCTCAGTATGTCTTTCATGGTGAAACGTTTGAAATAAATAAATAAATTACATACTTATTTCCTTTTTCCAACAAAAGACCTTTCCTTTCTCTGTTTTTAACTTCCCCCTCTCCCCTCTTCCCTAGCAATGGCAGGCACATATACTTATAATCTATTTATAGTTTATTCCAATCCAAAATTTGAAGCTATTCTTGACCAAGGTTATTTATTAATGGGTCAGTACTTTGTCCTTTAAAATTAGAATGTACAGCCTGGGAAGGCACCTCTGTGTACTCTTATAGAAATATTATTTATTTAAAATTTGGTAACCGGGAAAGGCACACTGAGCAGAAACTCGTTTCCTGGTGCACCCCGGGATTGGGGTACAAATAGGAACACTGGGATAACAAAATTCTGATACAGTATAATGCAGAAAAAATATACAGCATAATACAAAATAGATTCTGCATTACAGTATAATACAACGAGCAGATACATTTTCAATATAGGATTACAGCACAGAGTATTATACAGGAGATTTTATAAGCAGGGTGAGACAACAAGAGCAAAAAAATGTGGCCACTAATAAGTACAGGATATGGAAGAGAGTGAGGAGGACAGCAGTATGGTTGTGGATTTGATTATGGTTTCTCACTGCACATAATATGCACTACTTCCACTTTAAATGTTGTTCCTTCATGCAAGTCAGGAAAACATGTCACTGTATGCTTATTGCACTAATGAATATTCATATAATAGATAAACTGTGCATCTTGCAGCAAACCCCACCCCAATGAAGACTCACATCAGAGGCACTACGTAGGGGAGTTTTTTTCAGAGCTATTTTTGCTGTCCCGAATAAATACTTTTATAATCATACTGGTGTGTGAGTTGCTTTTATGTATTACTGCCGATTCTTAGTTTAGCAGCGGCACCTTTGGGTGGTCAGCAATGTGTGTGTGTGTGTGTGTGTGTGTGTGTGTGTGTGTGGTTTATTTACTTTGAACTAGAGATGCTTACTGCATCAACCTGTAACTTAGTGGCCTGAGAAGCAGCTGCATCATCACACACTTTGTGTCAGATTGTAGTAAATTTAGGGGATGGCACAAAGCAGCTGCATCATTATATACATTGTACCAGACCTGTAACAGACTTTCCTTTACCTCACCCGATAGCAGCCATGCCACCCTAATCCATTCTCCCACCCCCACAAGTAAAAAATACTTCCAGCCCAGCCCACTGTTCACCCATACCCACACTCATCCCCCATGGCACCCATCTTTTGAAATACAGGTTCATCACCCTTCACCCACCTTGGTTGTCCGCCATCTACTAAAAATAAAAAAAACTCCGAAAAAAACTAAGTCACAAAATGGGGACATATGCATTTTTTTTATCCTTTTGATCGAAACTTCACAATTGTGAGTCACATTTAGCCCACATTTTCCAGACCCCAAAATTCCAACCCCCTATGAGTATGTAAGCGGCATCTTGTAAATCTTACCTAAAATGCGTTTTGGGAGTTTGACCCCTCAAAACACACTTTGGGTCAGATTTGCAAAGTGCCAAGTACATGATCATGGGGAGAGGCTGGTGACTTGAGGATCCTGAAAATCTGGACCAAAATAGTTCAAAATGGCCAAGCCATGAGTTAGAGAAAAAAACAAAGTCTCACTGTATGCACAGTTACTGGAATTTGAAATTCAGTGTTTTTGCAGGGTTTTTTCTTTAGTGCTGTAGGTGGCAGTCAGTCACGGTGGAGGAAGGATTGTGCTGGTTACCCAAAGATGGCTCTAAATTGCAAAGAGTTGTAGCCAGTGGAGAGTAGGATGGTGGGTATTGGTGCTAATGGGGCTGGGAGTATGGGGGTATTTTTCACTTCCATGGGGAGAAGGAGGCATCTGTGCAAGTGTGTGCAGGTGGGGTGGCTATGAGTCAGGAAAACAGGTTTTATCTCAAGAAAGTGGGCCCCGACTCATGGAAGTGACATACATCAGTTTCTCAAACACCTTCTTACGAAACATTTCTGAAAAAATGAACTACTCGTGCACGAAAAGCATTCTATATTCTTATTTGAAAATCTACACATTTTCTTTAAAGTTATTAATCAAAGAATCATCCTTGGGCCAAACTCTAATAAACCTGAAGGTTTCAGGTTTTAATTCAGCCATTTTTGTGCTATCAGGGAGCAAGAAAATGTCTTAAAACCCATATTTGTATTTATTTTCAACCTTCTAGAACTTTAAAATATCTGAACCAACCATTACCAAATTTACAAAATCCAGAGATTTTGGCACCAATTACAGCATGTACATGCCAAACCTAAGGTTATTCCATCCAGGCACAGGTGCTTATTAAGGGGCCAAAATTAGTATATAACATACTAATGTAGGCACCGTACTCTCCTGCTTAAAGCAGAACCAGCTTGAATTATTTCATGGTGGGAGTATGTGTAATTTTACTTACTTAATAGAAGGGTGGTACTGCATCCCTATAATACATTGTTTCCCCCTTGTCCAATGCTGCCCACCTCTGCCAGGCTGCAACCCAGCCCTGTATACTAACCAAACCCCAGGTGATACAAACAGGGCATTTTCTCACAGCTCCCCTGGGAATGTCATCAGCCATGACCACCTTCAGGGTGGTCAAATATGTGGGGGACCAAAGGGCAGTCTGGAGTGGTGGCTCAAAAACGATGACGACTTCATGTGGATATCCATCAGGGCTTTTCCTCCCTGCTTCTCTCCGATGGCATGATGCCGGCGGCGAAGGCACCTAGTAAGCATGCCCATAGCAAGCATGCTCAGACACAGCATCAGCCAGCATCCTCACTCCTGCTTGTGGCTCCCGCTGTACTGCACTGCCACCTGTGGCCCAGCAGCAGAACCTGTGTCCCTCCCTCCCTGAGAGGTGAGCATCCTCTGGGTGTCCCATCCCCCTCCCCCCGGTGAGCCCCTTACAATCCAGGCTTGTTCCTCAACTCAGAGCACCAGTGTTGCTGGTGGTACTATTGCTGCTGTACTAATGGACCCATTTTCCCCTTGCTTTTGATGCAAACTATTAAGGTCACTATTACAAAGGAACCACAATATATTTGATCTTAAATTTTTTTTAATAGAACATTTTCTAATTTACATTTTCTCAGAAATAATGAGAGGTGTTGCCTTTGTCATTTCTTGTGGGCACATTCACCAGAAACCGTCGATGGGAACCAGAATGAAGGGTCTGAGTCCCAAAGGCAGCAGTTCTAAGTATTTAGGGAATAGCTGAAGGGAAACTCCCCTTTGCTGGTAACTTAGAACACACATTTAATTTTTCTCTTACTTCAGACTCGCAGCTAGAGGGCACTGGTCACAGACTTCTTTTTCACATATGCAACATAATGCAGAAGGGCCCAATAACTAGAGCACACAATTCTGAACAGGAGGTGATCGCTAGGCTCGCAGACTCCAGTCCCATCACAGCCACTGGCACACTATGTGACTATGAGCAGCTCACTACAGTAGCTCCATCTCCCTGTCTTTCAGTCATTCCAAAATTGTAAAATGAGATGGGAGCAGGTGCCGACTCACCATAAGAAGTGGCATCTCAAATGGGCTATTCCTGGTGAACAAATGATTAATCAATAAGGCATGATAGGGTGTGCTTTACTGTGGGATAATGGCATGCCTTGGGAAGTGAAGCATAAGACAAGGCAACACCAAGTGCCTTGCACTCCAAAGATGTGCACCTGAGAAGTGCCATTATCCTACAGTTACGCACATCCTAGAGTGCTTTATTACAATTATAAAATAGTTACTCTGTTTTTTTATTTTAAAAACTGAGTAGTGAGGCTTAGAAAGTTAAATATTTCTGACCTGCACTGTTGTGCTTGAAAAATGCATGCTCATGTGATCACATCTGATCAGTCACAGATTACTGATTCTCTTAACATGCGCATACCGATAAAAAAATGGTTGTATGTGGCTAACCCATGCCTGCCATTTGTAGAAGCTGCTTGCCATGTCATTTGTCTGGGTTTGTGTAACAAGTCCAGGACATGATACACAAACAAGTTAAGAACTAAGCATCCCAAAGGCTAGCCTTTTCCCTCTTCCAAGGAGAGGGTGCTGTTACTTCTTGCTAGGAAGCAACTGCCAAGACAACTGGGGGAACAGACTTGATAGTTAATTGGTCATCCTTAATCCAATAAATCATCTATGTTCATATGCATTGCTTTCTCCTAGTGTGCCCAGGAGGACAGCACAGGCAACAACATCCATGCTCAGCAGCTGTGGGACTGGGCTGGCCTAAATAATCTATTTAGGGATGTCCCTCTGGTGCTCCTTGCGCTGCTTCACTGAGACAGAAAGATCATAGCCAGCTGTTGCAGACTGGCTGAGTCTCTTTATCGACGAGGATCATCCTGCTGAGGATTATAGACAGGTTGCACCGATCCTCGAGGGATGATAACAGGGGTTATCTTGCATGGAGAGGACCAGTGGCCAGCTAAAGGACAAGCTAGACACCATTAAAGGAGGAACAAATATAATGAAAAATGGTTTGAAATGGCATTGTTACAAAGTAAAGGTGGGTCGCCTATGAGATTGTGTTGCAGGAATAAATCAGAGCAAGCCAGAAAACAAAAACCACATGGACACATGGCCCCTGCAAGTAAAAACTCCAAGAAGTCAGATACAAAAATGAAAAATGTTTATTTTTTCATTTATTTATTTTTTTTTCATTTATTTATACATATCAGAATTACAATCCTTTGAGTCATGGACTCATTTCCAAAGGCTCCTCATCAGGTGTACAGAGACAAAACAGGCTACATAGTTCCAAACAATTACGGGGTTACTTAGGTACATAGAATCATCATTACATAGATTACAGCACCAAACACAGTAGCACATTAAGTTGTGTAGATAGGTTGTAATGGCAGCATACATTTACATATGATAATGTCATAATGTCATTGTCCTATACAAGGTGGTGAAGTGATGAAGATGCCATAAAATCACTGTAACAGAGATACCCAAATACAGCAGCAAGGAGCTCCAGTGTTTCACATCCACTCTGGTGCATTTGCAATGGAAGGGGGTAAGCCTGCTGAGAATTAGAGGAGGTTTGCAGTGACACTCTCTGGGGATAATAGTGGTTACCCTGGGTGGGGAGGTGCAGTTGAACAGCTGAAGGAGAAGCTAGACACCCTTAAAGGAGGTACAAATAGAAAGAAAAAAATGTCTTGAAATAGCAGTTTTCTCCTTTGAACTTTGTGTACTGTCTACAGTACGTTACATGTACACCTTCTTACATCACTTAAATTGGGCAGTTGAAAATAATCCACAGCAGAACGTTGGTGTACCACACTGTTTTAAGTGCATGATCTGGATTGCAAGTCAAGAAAATTGCTTTTGTCCTAATACATGCTTTGTTTTTTCAGGTTCAGCATTTTGTAGTGAGATATCTCCCACCTCAGAAGTAGAAGGTGCTATTAAGTCACTGCACCAAGCCCATGCCACCAGCGCAGAAATCAGTGTTACTAAAACAAAAATGCAGAGAAATAAAGGGGAACATAGTACACAAAAGCATGCTAATGAGAATGGCACTCCAGGAAGGGTGCACACAGATCCTGTAAATAAGAAAAGCAACAGCAAGGCAAATGAACCTAATTCCACTTCTTCAGCTTCTTCTGTGCCTACACAGAGTTCCTGTGCCCCACTGAGGTCTTCTCAGTGCCTAGTGGGGAAGGCTTCCCAAAGACCACCGACAGTGTTTCTTCCCAAAGCAGTCTATGACATTGTTACTTCCATCGACAGCAGCGGACTTCCTAAGTCAGCATCCTTCCTACCCCATCTAACAGTGAACTGGGCAAGCTCTTTCCGGCCCCTGTTGAGTAAAATGATGACCTGCACAGAGCAGTCCTTGTACTACCGACAGTGGACAGTACCCAAACAAAACCACATGGACTACAATAACAGGAATGAGGGTAGGGCAGACAACTTCCATCCAAGGAGACTGCTGTTGAGCGGGCCCCCGTAGGTGAGAAATGGCAATGCAATGTATTATTGTAACCCTTGATATGGACTGGAAACAATATTAGTGCCAGCACCAGGGAGGCAGTAATAAACTACTAAACTGTTTGGGGGTGCAGTGAGAGCATGGGCAGGTACAGCAGAAATCCCTGGGCAACCAAGGAATGTGTTTTGGTTCCACTGTGGCTAGTGGCTAGCAGCAGTAATACAGTACTGAATTTCAGAAGAGAGTATGAATCTAATATTTTTTATCAAGGTAGGATTCTTTGTCCTGTAACATTTTTAGGACATGCGTGGTCTTGTGGTTATAGCACTGCAATTTACAACTCCCAGGTTTGAATCCTATGGAGTCACTGGTTCACTGAAAGACACTGTACAACTCACATCTTGGCCTGCTTCTGTCCCCCCAGGTGTAAATGTATATAGCTGCATAATGGGATGGTACCTCTCAGACAGACTATCTTTGGTACGAAAATGATTAACTGCCCACAAAAAAAATATTTCTAGATGCACATTATAGGTTCTAGTGAAGTATATGTGTCACTTACAAGTGGCATATAGACTTCCATATGACAATTTGGGCTGGCAGTATAGCCTAGAGGTTAGAGGAATGAGTTGTGAATGAGCTTGATACATCCAGCAGACCAGACCTGTGTTTGATTCTCACAACCTCCACTTGCATACTGTGTGACTCTGAGCAAGTCACTTAACCGCCCAGTGCTCCCAGATCGCCCCTGAAAACAGGCACTTGTGCCTAGTGGGCCTTACCCGGTTACCAAAGACTAAAATAAAATAAAAAATAAAATGTATTGTATAAAGGGACCAGGAAGGGTGCCATGGCATTCTCACCCTTTCCAATCACCAAACATGTGTGACCTTCCATGCCTGATCTTGGCCCTTCTGTGTAGGTAGAGTGACTGTTAGAAGATCTACCACATGTAAGACTGCAATCAGCAGCATGTTGAGAGCCACCTGGTTGTGGCAGCCAGAAGGGCAGGTAAGTAAGTCATGGCTAGGGAACCCTAGCGTAACACGTATGCACTCCCGGCTGAGTGTTTTCCTGTGACAATGAGCAACCTAATGCCGTGATGTTGTACCCCAAATTTTTGGAACAAAGGTATGTTTGTACACAATAATTGATGTCAGTGAAGTTTCTGTGGTCATGTGTGGCTGAGTGTTTTTTGGGGGATTTGTTGAAGGAACTCAATAGGTACCCCTGGAATGTCTTTGTATCCTACACGTTATGTAAGATGTTATTAAACTTTCATATTTCACTACTTACTAGCTGCTCTCAGTTAGTCGCTGTCTACATTTACTAGCTGCAAGTGAAATACTATTAGAGCAATAGAAGATACCCTCATTTAGTAGCCGCAGTTACTAAAATGAGTTATGGCAAGCTGGAACAAATGGAATAGAGCTACAGCATGTAAATGTGAACACCATGGCACAGTGCCCTGGTTCACACCCCTGCCTGTTGACTGTACAGGCACATATGGTTGAGGGGTTTGGGTTCATTCTTTCTCATGCAGTGGGGGGGGGGTTGTCCCAGAACAGATAATAAGTAGAGCAATGCCTCCACTCTGAGAGTATAAGTGAGCCAGATGTTGTGTGCAGTACCACCCTCTGGGATTCAGTACCTACCCACATCCCTACATTGGACTGGACCACCCCCTGGCCACCACAACAGCTATTACTTTCACCAATAAACACTTCAGTTAGAGCACATAAACTGAGGGCAGATGCAGGAATGGAATTCAAACAATTAACAGTGATTTTTTTGGAACACAGGCCTGGCAACTGGAAAAAGAGGAGAAATTAAGCAGCTGCAAGTCACCTTAAACACTTCCCCCATATATCAGTATACCATAAGCCTCTCTGTAAATATGGGTCACTATATCCCCTTAAACCTCACACAGTTTGAAGACTCACCTGCCCAAGTAAGGGGCCCACTGAGAAAAACTAAGTTACACAGGGTGCAATAAACTCTTTAACTGGTACCGATAATAAACTCACAGATTCAAGTATAACACAATTAAATTCAACTCTGGGTACCCAGGAGTTACATTAAAAGTCCTGGTGCAGGCCTGATACCTATGTTGCCCAGGTTCTGTCGGTGGTGCACTTGGGAGAAGTTAGCAAACCTGCAATTTAACCCTCCCAACAGGCCATAGTGTGCTAGCACAATTCCAGAAATATAACATTCCAAATAAGAAGGCTTGAAACTCCACAACTGTTATCTAAAGTTGAAGAGATACAAAGTCCTCAGCCAGCAGTGCCAGCACTTATGTGACCCACAGATGCTGCAGTTCAGATGAGGCAGGGAACAGCACACAGCAACAGGTCGAACCACTATCAGGAGCTTTGGACTATCAAATATGCCACAGCAGCACAGCTGTTCTGCATCACACCTCTCTGGATACAGCCCTTTCTGGCTCACGCCTGTCTGGAGACATCCCCTATGGCTCAATTCTCAGGATGCAGAGCACTATGCAGTGGCTTCCTGGTTCCCAAGGAGCCCAGGCCCCAAGAGCGACCCCACAGTCAGACTCCCCAATGGATTAAGTTACACTCATACTCGGGCACATACCCGTGACTCGCTGTTCCCCAATCTGCCCCACTGGGTAAGGGCTAGCAGGCCCCTCACCAGTCTCCAAAGTAAGCAAGGCAGAAATAAAGGTCTCTGTCTCCACTTGGTACAACTGAGCAGCTTTGGAGTGCAAACATGGCCCACTATGTCATACTCTCAGTAAGTTCTTTCACACAAGGATTAGTCTGAAGCAGTCTCTGGCAAGGGTGGACCCAGGGAAAAGTTTTAAGGGAATTTTTTCTAACTGAACCCTAGAGGGGCTCACAAGAAGTTTGGCCTGGCTAGGCCTCTTGCTTTCTCTCACTAGCAGCAGCTCTGAATACTTCTGGATCCTCCTCAGACTGCCTCCAGCTCCTCGATAGCACTGCAACCTCTTTCCCTTCATTACATGTCTCATTGGACAGGCAGGGTTGTCTGTTAGTCCTTCTGCCCTCTACTGGCTCAGAAACCCCACCAGTAGATTGGGGAGGGTCCTTACTGGATGGATTCCCCACAGTCCGCTGGGTGCTCAGCTACTGACATCCCTGACCTCTGATTGGCTGGCAGAGAGCACTGGGTCAACAGAATGGAGACTGTCTTGGCAGAAAAACAGTTGCTGCATTTTAAAGTTATCTTTATGGGCAACTACTATGTTATTTTTCTTTGAACCTTCTCATGGCTCAGTAGGCACACCTGTGTAGTCTAGTGGTGACATTGAGTTGGAAAGAAGCTTTTTGCTCGCAGTCAGGAACTCCTTTTAATGCACCCCTCCCCAACCCATCTCACCAGGCAGTCTTATAATTTCTTAAAGGTGCAGCGCACCAAATTCACACTTTCGACTTTCCCCTTTCTCCCCCTCGTAGTGTCTCTGAGCCCCCTGATGCTCACTGTTGTCCCTGGGGCTGGAGCACACTAGGGGAGATGTTATGACTGATCACTGATGCTGGGGGCTGGCGGACACTCCTAGCACCAAAGAAACAGCATTTGAACTGCCTTATCTTGCACATTTGAGCAGGCTCGAATGTGCGTACATTTCCTGTGTGAATGTGCAGCGATCTTCGTGCAACTCCTCCATTTCACGTTTACAGTTGCAGTCCTGGGGCCAGAGCCAGCAAAGAAAATTATAGGCAGAGTTCGGGGATGGCACAAACAGGAGTCCAGGTAAGCCCCCCTCCTGAGGAGGGGGTTACGTAAGTGGAAACAACAAATGGAATCAAAAGGCATTAGCAGTCCCGTTTGTTATAATACTGATTCACAGCAGACATTATAACAAAAGATAAAAGTAGTTTGCCTAAGTAATTATTGGCATGATTCCAAGTGTTAAAATGTCATGGCTGGTAGCAACTGTAAAAGAAAGGGAGGGTGTTTCTGCTGTATCCTTTAAAGGGACACTGTCAACCCCTTAGGCCCCAAAGTGTCTCTGAAAACAAGTTAGGCATTGTCTTGTTCTGTAGAGATTGCAGGTGTAACTGGTGGTTTAATTCTGATTCTTTTTTTTTTCTTATTAAAAGTTAAAAACAGATTCCCTACCATACTGGTGTTACCACACAAGAACGTGTTTGTGTACAGTTCTTGATCAACTCACACTGCATCTTTCCTGCACTTAGGTACACTCCCAACACAGTCTAGCCATTCATGATGCAGTGGGAGGAGAGAAGAGTACAGGATCATGAGTGACTACACTAGTTGGAGTTGTTGATAGTGTTCAGGAATTAGGCAGAGAGTAGATCAAGGATTTGAAACAAAACAAGGTTGCCTACAATCACACCATTTGCATGCATTTCAGTTCTACTAAGAAAGGAAACACATAAAACAACCAGCAACATCAATACATTTTAGAGAAGATAAGCAATCATACATTTGAGTTTTCAACTAGAAACTATATGACACAAAAAGGAGTTGACAGTGTCCCTTTAAAGGAGCATTGCATTAAACCTGCAAGCCCAAAATTTCTTTATTTAAATACTGGTTCACATTCTGTAATTGTTCAGTTCTATGTGATAATGAAAGCCTAAAGGTGATCGCTGTTATCGCACAGTCAGAGTGCCAAAAACATTTTCGGCACTACTGACACCACAGCGCACAGGACAATGGTGCCAGGGACATAACTTTCTATGCTTTCTGTGAGGGGGCTGTGCCCCCCACACTCCCCATGTGGGGGCTTCTCCCCCCACACCCCACTACCAAAGGATTCTCAACTCCAGGAGGGTGCATGTTGGAGAGGGTGAAAGCATGTAAAAATAAAGGTTCAGGCCGGCGCAATAAAATCGAACCAGCTCCCAGACCCAAACCCGGTACCTCACCCAACCACAGGCCAACCCCTGATGCCACGATGCAGCTCAGCAACCCACTGCAGTGCCACCCCCTACAGCTCCTCCACACCCTTCCAGCCCACGCTCGCCGTGCTCACTCCCCCCCCCCGTGCATACATAAAGCAACATCCTGTCACCCATTTCACCCACCCCCCCAACAGGTCACCCTACCCTCCCATCGCCGTGAGGGATTTCGCCGAGACGGAGTTGCCATTACGGATGGCGTCCTTCTCCATGCGCCCTCCTCACGGGCTACCAATTGTTCCATCTTTACTGGCAGTAAATCAGTGTGTCAGTGCTCGTCCATGTATTTTAACATCATCTGCTCTGTGACTGTAAAGTGTTTGCTGCAGTTATTATTGAGCTTCTGGTTACCGGAGCTCCAAATTGGCCAAAGTGGTTCCAGCTGTATTCGGGGAGCAGATTCAGTGCTTACGTCTACAGAGGAGGAGGGGTAGGACACTTAAAAGTCTCGCGCTGCTACTGAAATATAAAAGGTACTTTTATTGCTGTGTATACATCTCTAGCTAAGCACCCGAACAACTGCGCCAGTAAATCAGTGTGCCAGAGCTCGTCCCTGTATTTTAACATCATCTGCTCTGTGACTGTAAAGTGTTTGCTGCAGTTATTGTTGTGCTCCCGGTTACCGGAGCTCTGAATTGGCCAAAGTGATTCCAGCTGTATTCAGGGAGCAGATTCAGTGCTTACATCTACAGAAGAGGAGGGGCAGGACACTTAAAAGGCCTGCGCTATCATACAGAAAGGTGAGTGGTGCAAGCTTACCTGTAGAGGAACTTAAATCGGGACATTTGGATTAAATCGTAAGCCTGCAATATTAGTTAATGTTATACAAAGTTGAAATTTATGTGGCTCTTATCATGAGTTATGTGAGTTTCATGATTTGAGAATGAGTGCTTTGCATTATGTGTACCTAAATGTCAATATTGATTAAGTTTTTAATATAGTGAATTTACCATATGTTAATATTGAATCAGGTTTCTAATATTGTGAGCCTATTATAGGGAATTTTGTAATTACACATTTTGTGTGATTTTATGGGAGACGGTGAAACTGATATTGTTAACTAAGTGCCATTTAAGCTATAAGGGAAAATGAGGATAGCTCTGGTACTGTTAGTGATTTTGACTGGGGAGAGGCTATATTTATCCTTTTTGTGGGGACTACAAAAATGATGTTTTGTGATTCACCTATGTCCATTAAAGAAAGGGGCACAGATACTCAAATGTGGAGGCCATCCACGGTGGAATTTGTTGGGATTAGTCCCATATTGTGTACACTTAATTGTTTTAATAGCTATATCAGGATGAACCAGTTGTGGGAGTTTTACAATTGACCTTTGGGCAGTTTGTCTCCCACGATGGTTAGAACAATAGGGAGGTTTTTAAAATGGTTATATAGGCCCAAGGGAAATCTTTAAGAAAATTATTGTTTTTGCTACGCCATTTATTAATATTGCATCTAATGTGCTGTGGAGATATACACCCAAATCCAGGCCCAGATCCATTTGGTTCGAGGGCTGGAGATGAGTATCTTTTTTTTTTTTTTTTCTCTGTTTATTCACCACTTATGGCCCCCAGACCCTCCTTTTTCTCTGATCCCCAAGTCTCCTGCACCAGCTGTGGAGCAGTCTGCCCCTAGAGTGTGCCACCATGCTCCTTATTATCCTTTAATCTCCCTAGTTAATCCCCCGGGTGGGGCAAGGAAGGCCCCTTACTTACCTTCCTCGTACCTCAGGGTGGTGCGTGCACACAACAGAGCCTGCCCTGCACAGCATGGAGCGGAGTGAGAGATCATCGCCAGGACTGTCTGGTGGTATGTTTCCACTTGTTCCAGTCCCTTGACATCGGCATGCAATGGGGACCATCGAGCCTGGTGCACGCTGAGACGTGTGTCCGCTCCTGTCCCCTGCCAACGTCTATCCCCTTTGTTGTTCCCGACCACCCCGGCACTTCCAAGTTCCCCTGGAGGTGGCAGTAGAGCAGCGAGGTAAACTTCCCAACCCTCCCCGGAGAAGGAGAGCAAGCCATTGGGCGCTTGATCCGTCTCCTCCCCGGCCAACCCCTGGTGGCCCAAGTCCATTCCCGAACCCGGTTCACCGGTGTGGAGCGAGGTGTGACGTTCAGCATCTCAACCCTCAGCGCCACTGGGCTGGCATGAGATGAGTATCTTAATGGGGATTTTAATGTAGTGCACTTTAATGTTAGAGGTATAAAGGGGAAATTTGACTCCATTAAAGATTGAGTGAGGGAAAAGCAACCACAGATTATTGTAATGACAGAAACGTGGTTAAATCAAAGGGTTAGTGATGCTGCTATAGAATTAGAACATTATCAAATGTTCAGGAAGGATAGAAATAAGAAGGGTGGAGGCATATTAATTTATGCAAACTCTGAGTTAGAAATTGAAGAGAAGGAGGACATTCTTGTGGAGGGGGGGATTGGAATGTTTGCAATTGTTATCAAATTTCCATATGTAAAATCTCTTTTATTAATGGGAATTTATAAACCACCTAAGGTTAAAAATGAGATTCTTCTTCAGCTGCAAGGGTGTTGTATGGAATATAGGGACAACCATGAGATTCCCTGGTTAGGGGCCTTTAACGTTAATTGGGCTCAGATAAATCCCACCCATCCCCTAATTGAATTACAGGAGGTGCTGGGATTAGTTCAAATAATAGAGGACCCAACTAGATTGAATATGAAACAGTTGCAGAATTCCACAATCCTGGACCTTATATTTACAAATTGTCTGGAAGTTTATGGGAAAAAAGGGGTCCTGCCTTTTCAGATCATCAGGTTATATTTGCCACATGTAAGGACATAAAGGTGTCCCACAATCCCATTTTTGTAACCTGGAGAAGTTTTAAACGCTTTGATTATGTGAACTTTATGTTGGATTTAGAAAGTAGGGACTGGGATAGAATGTCATTGATTCCTGAGGTGTCTGAGGTCTGGTCTTATTTTCACCAAGAGTTCCTTGACATGTGCAGTTACCATGCTCCTTTAAGATGCAGGAAGGTTAAGGCAACTAATGCCAGGTGGTACAATGCCTCTTTGCATAAATTGAAGATAGCAAGGAACAATAGTTGGGTAAGAGCTAAACGATCAAGTAAGGCTATTGACTGGCTGACCTATAGACAGCTAAGAAATCAGTACACTAAGGAGCTCAGAAGAGTAAAACAGGAGTACTTTAAGGGAAAACTTCATTTGAACTATAGATCAAATCCAAGACAGTTTTGGGGTATTGTTTCAGAGCTTATGGGGAATAAAAATAGGTGACAAATAATGAGGATTGAGTGTGAGGGGAAATCTGTACCTGTTGGCATGAAAGTAGCCAACATGTTTAATAATTATTTTAATAGTGTGGGGGTGCAAACCCAAAATCATAGTTCAGGGTCAGTGATTGATATGAATAAGGAGGGTGTGGGAGATAAGTTAATGGCAAGTGGAGGCAAAGTCTTTTCTTTTGGTCACATATTGGTGGATGAGGTTAGAACTGAATTGTTAAAGGAAAACTACACCCAAAACCTGAAAAAATGTATGTTGTGCAGAGTGTTTTAATTTGTATGTGAAGTTCTAGTGTTTCCTTCCCTCTGACTGGTATTAGGAGTTTTTCCCAAATTAGCCTGCTAGCTTTATGCTAGTTTTACGACCCCTGGGGATCTCCATACCTGATAGTGTAATTGTATTTCTAGGGACATGGATATGTTGTTCATCCACACTGTCTGGCAGGTATCCTTGCCTCTTTAAATCTTGTTGGAGGGTCTTCAAGCTGGCTCCTTCCACCCACCCGGGTGGTAAAACTCTCAGCTCCGCCCCATGACGCCAGATCTTCCTTACCGCTTGGAAGCTCAAGTTCCCTCCTTAACGCTCTGTGTATAAGACTGGTTCCTAATTCTTCGGTTTTGCGAATTTAAAAGTTTTTGCATTTCTAGACTTCAGTCTTCTATCCCTAGTGGCTGCGATGGACAAATCGACTCCCGGTTTTCGGAGATGCCCTTGCGGGCAGAAGATGTCTCGGACGGATCCGCACTCCATGTGTGTCTACTGTTTAGGCCTTGAGCATGACCCGCAGGCTTGCGACCTGTGCTCTTCCTTCTCAGCCTACGTTCTCAAAGACCGTGCTGCCCATTTACAACTGAGGCGTCCCGAGAAACGTTTTCCTCCGGTGAAGTCAAAAGAGGCCAGTCCAAGCGGTTTCATGGTGCTGGGCTTGGCGGATCCTAGAGCAGATGATCGCCCTAGAAGAGGAAGGCGGCCTTGAGCCACATCTTCCTCGGCCGCGGCGTTTATCCCGCTCTCCCTGGGTTCCTCTTATACAGCTTCCTTTAAGGAGATTTTTCTGTACCTCTCCACTAAGGGAGAGGGACCAACATCTGCTGGACCTTTTTCTTGGTCCAAAAAGAAAGACAAGGGTAAGTCCCTCCGTTGACGCTCTTGGGAGCGGGAAAGGTCCCTCTCCCCGAGTTGTCGGCCATCGACTTCGGTCGATCGTTCGGCTTTGGCCACTGGTCTCACGGTGTCCCCGTCAGGTCAGCTGACCGAGACTCCCGTCGAGCGCAGTCGAGATTTTTCTCGACCCGTTGGACGGTTCGCCAAAGCGAGCTGAATCCTCTCTCCCGGTTCCCCGGTGGGAGCTGAGGATCCGTGGGCTTGCCAGTGCCTCCAGTTCGGAGCCCTCGAATGAACCCTCCGAGCTGGGGAGGCGGTTCCACCGTCCTCTCCCGTCCTCGGAAAGCCGAGGTTCTCGGTCTCGGTCTCGGACTTCTTAGCGAGTCCAGCCGATCCGCCCGTCATAGGCAGTCTTGGTCTCGGCACCCACGGTGGCGGCGCCGCGCTCATCTCATCCTCCTCCTCGGGACGGGGAGGCCCCGGCGTAAGTTACGTCGACGATCACGAGGACCCTCATGTGGCAACAGCTCCTTCTGACCAGGAACAAGCCCGATGCCGTCGCCTTCCCAGCCATTAAGTGGCTGTCACGGTGCCGAAACAACCCCTCGACTTACCCGAGGAGCCTGTTCTCAGGCCGGTTGTTCGGCCAAAACCAGCTGCTCCACCGATTCCGGTGGAACCTCTGCCTCCACAGCCGTTATTTGGGGCTCCGACCAAGAATTCTCGGTCGGCTCAGGGCCTGCCCCATAGGCTGTCTGTTACCCTCACTCCCGATCGACCTCGGCAGGTGGAGGGTGGCTCAGGCCTGAGGCAGCTGTTTGCGGACTCTTCCGAGTCCGACGATGATTCCTCCCTTTTCTCCAGGCGAGTAGACTTGGAGTCCTCTGGAGGTCAGTCGATGGATGATAGCCCTTTCATCCTATCTGGGATTGCTTCAGCTCATCTCGGAGTCCACTGGGATGAAGCTCGAACCTGTGTCTAAGCGGGCCAGGTATCCCCTCATGGAGATACTGGACCAAGGGGATTCCCCCTACGGAGGCCTTTCTGGTGGCCGAGGCCATAGTGGGCCCGGCCTTGGAGCTCTGGCAGCACCCTGCTTCCTGTCCTGCGCCCTCGGCCAGGATGGCCAGGAAGTATGCGGTCCCTACCGGTTCCTTGTCCGGTTTTTCGGAACACCCCTCAGCTGAGTGGCTAGTTACCAACAGCGTTTTCCGGCACGCCGGGAACGCTAGGGATGTGGACAAACCTCCCGACAAGGAGTCCAAGAAATTGGACTATGCCGGGTGCAAAGTCTATGCTGCGTCCTCCCTCGGCCTTCATCAGGCCAGTTCGGCCATACTCATGGCACATTTCTCTCATGCCCTGTTGGGCTCCCTGGATGAGGTAGTTCCTCATCTTCCGGCGGACCTGCAGACCACGGTTAGGCAGGTGTGGGACCAGGGCAGGGCAGTGGCCAAACAGCAGCTTCAGACTGCTCTGGACATTGGAGACTCATGTACCAGGTCAGTAGCGGCCGCAGTGGCTATGCGTCATCGGGCATGGCTGAGGATATCCACCTTCACTTCGGATACCCAGCACAAGTTGGTGGATGTCCCCTTCCTGGGGACCGACCTTTTTGGCCCTGGGGTGGAAGGTCACCTGCAGAGGATCGAGAAGTCCAATGCTACCTTGAACTTGGTCTCATCCGCACAGAAGGACAAAGGCCGCAGACCACAGCCTAAGCCCTTTCATTCCTCTGCGCCCACTGCACATCTGGCTCAGCAACGTCAGGGCCAGCAGGCACAAGTTTGGCATCCTAAACCCAAGCCCTCAGCTTCCTCCTCCAGGATGCAGGGAGGTAAAGGCCCTGGAGGTCCCTTGGCCGGTCCCTCCTCCAAGCCTGCCCAGTGATGGGTTGAGGGTGTAGCCCCAACCCGTCACTTCACCCAGGTTCCCCGTGGAAGCGGCTCCACCACTTTCTTTCTGCCTGGTCCGTTATTACCACAGACCGGTGGGTGTTGGAAGTGGTCGGAAAGGGCCTACCTCTGGAGTTCGAGCAAGCCCCGGCCTTCAGAGCCATCGCACCTCGGGGGCCTTGGGGTCCGCAGCTTCACTGTTGGTTCACCGAGCCAACATCACTCTCCTCCTTGAGAAGGAGGTGATCAGAGAGGTAGCGGACCCTCCCTCAGACCCGGGGTTTGTGTCCAGGTACTTCCTGGTTCCGAAACAGACGAGGGGCTGGCGCCCCATTCTCGACCTGCACGACCTAAACAAGTTCCTAAGGTCTCGGGCCTTCAGGATGGTCACTCTGGCTCAGATAGTACCATCCTTGGAACGCGGCATGTGGTTCTGCTCTCTGGACCTGCAGGACACATTCTTTCACATCCCTATCCATCCGTCACATCAAAGATTCCTTCGCTTTTGAGTGGAGGGATCCCTTTTTGAGTTCCAAGCCATGCCCTTCGGCTTGTCTCCAGCTCCCAGGGTCTTCACCAAATGCATGGCAGTGGTGACAGCATTCCTGCGGTGCCAAGGGGTCCGGGTGTACCCTTACCTGGATGACTGGCTGATAGCAGCCCCCTCCAGGCAGGAGGTGGAGCAGTCCAGAGATCTGGCCCTCCAGGTTTGCTCTCAAGTCAGCCTTCTCATCAATGAGGCCAAGTTGGAACTCGAGCCAAAGCAGGTGATTTTTTTAATCAGGGCAGAGCTCGACTCTCTTTGAGCCAGAGCACGGCTCCCGGCGGACAGGGCCGAGGTTCTTTCCTCCTTTGCCCAATCATTTCTGGTTGGGCAATCGTGCCCTGCCCGGGACTTCCTGCACCTCCTGGGTCTCATGGCGCCTGTACCAGCGTGGTCCGCTGGGCCCGCTGGAACATGCACCCCTTCAATGGGGGCTGGCCAGCCAGTGGTCTCAACGCTGCAATCCATTGGACCAGCTAGTGACAGTGACCCAGGGGATGTGGAACGCTCTCCAGTGGTGGACCATTCCAGTTCTTCTGCAGGAGGCCATCCCATTTGTCCGCCCCGAGCCGACGGTCTCTCTATCGACCGATGCCTCTCTGATGGGTTGGGGTGCCCATCTGGGGGAACACCGAGCACACGGCCTCTGGTCCCCGCGGGAGTCCCGATGTCATATCAACCTGCTGGAGCTCCGAGCGGTCTGCCTAGCTCTCACCGCCTTTGCTCCGTTTCTCCGAGGTCAAGTGGTCCGAGTCAGACGGACAATACCACGACCATGTACTATCTAAACCGCCAGGGCGGGGCGCTCTCCATGCTTCTATGCGAGAAGCTCTCGCATTTGGTCACTCGTCTGCGCAGCCTGGAGGCGGATCTCCTAGCCATTTCGCGTGGCAGGAGCCTCCAACACCCTGGCCGATGCCCTAAGCCGGATAGGGGCTGCGTCTCACGAGTGGTCTCTCCTGCCGGAGGTAGTACAAGATCTGTTCTCCCATTGGGGCACACCTCAGGTGGACCTGTTTACCTCCAGGGAGAATGTGAAGCTGAGGCTGTTCCATGCCCGCCCCCCTCAGCAGGGCTCTCTACAGGGGGATGCCTTCTCGAGGCCGTGGACCCGGGCCTCTTCTCCCTTCCCCATTCCCTTGATACAGGTACTTCTCAAAGCAAGGAGGACAGGCGCAGGTGATTCTGATAGCCCCAGAATGGCCCCACCAGTTCTGGTACCCAGATCTCCTCAGCCTCAGCTCCAGGCTCCCGAGACAGCTTCCAAGCTCCCGGACCTGCTCTCAGTCAATCAGGAAGGTGTTCCATCGGACCTTCAATCCCTGCACCTGACGGCCTGGTTCCTGAGCGGCTAGAGTTCCAGGCCTTGGGTCTTTCCGACAAGGTCCTCAATGTAGTTGAGGCATCCCGTAAGGAGTCGACCAGGAAATGCTATGCCTTCAAATGGAAGAGATTTTCCATTTGGTGTCAGAGTAAGGGCCTTGACCCTTCCTCCTGTTCCCTGGCGAGCATATTGGACTACCTTTGGTCCCTTTCTCAGCAAGGGCTTAGGTCGACGACCTTAAGGTGCACCTGGCAGCCATCTCTGCTTACCGGGCGTGGGCCGGGGAGCAGTCGGTGGCGCAGGAGAAGGTGGTCTGGCGCTTTTTCAAAGGCCTTGACCACATTTCCCCTCCGGTGCGAGAACCTCCACCTCCATGGGATCTACTGCTGGTACTGGCAAAGCTCATGGGCAAGCCATTCGAACCAATGCACAGGTGTGATCTCTCTCACCTGTCGTGGAAGACCGCCTTCTTGGTGGCTATCATGTCAGCCAGAAGGATGGGAGAGCTCCAGGCGCTTTCCATCGAGTCTCCTTACCTGGTCTTCCACAGGGCCAAGGTTGTCCTGCGCCCCCACCCGAAATTCCTTCCGAAGGTGGTGTCAGAGTTTCACCTTAACCAGGTGTTGACTCTGCCGGTGTTCTACCCCAATCACACCTCGGAGGCCGAATATAGGCTCCATACTCTGGACCCTAGAAGGGCGCTCGCTTACTATAAGGGCGCTTGCGGCTGAAATTAGGGAGAGGTTCGCCAGCTGTTTGTCACCCACGCCTGAAGCCGCACCTGGCAGACCTGCAGCCAAGCGGACGATAAGCAGGTGGGTCACCTCCTGCATAGATCTCTGCTATAAGTTGGCGGGCATGGAGCCTCCCAGAGGGATAAGAGCTCATTCTACCCACCATACTGCTGCATCGGTGGCTGCTTCCAGGGATGTCCCTATCCAGGAAATCTGCAGGGCTGCTACCTGGAGGTCAGCACACACCTTCATCACCCATTACCACATCGACCTTGAGTCAGGCCGGGATGCTGGTTTTGGGGCCTCGGTTCTCCAGTCTCTATTCCCTATGTAGGGGGTGTGCGCCTTGCCTCCCTCCTCCCGGAGAACTGCTAGGAGTCTGCCAGACAGTGTGGATGAACAACATATCCATGTCCCTAGAAATACAGGTTACTGCTGATCCTAGTTAATGTATTTTATATAAAAAATAATACGAAATAAATCCTGATATAGTATTTTAATTTTTGATATTGGGTATTGTAATTAGATGGAACAATGTTCAAGTTTTGTATTATTATAATTGTCACTTATGTGTAAAAATGGATTGTTTATGTGATCTGAGTAGATGTTTATGTTTTTTCTTGTTTGTATGGTTTTATTTTTTTACAGTAGTAATTGTAATTGTGATTGCAATATTGTGATTGTCTGTCCCAAAAGCATGTACTTAGATATTTAGATTGGACCTCCTTGGAAATGAGTTTCTAACTCAATGGAGTATATCCTATATTTTTGTTAATCTTGTTATGAATAAGAATAACATTATACAAACAAACAAACATTTTAGTAAATTCCGCAAACATTTCTGATTAATACAGTAGTGATAAGGACCATTTTAGAACTGTATGATGTTCTTTAAGTCCTTGCTGAGCTCTTTTATTGTTACGACAATGTGCAGTGTTCTACTACAGAACGATGCTCCTGAAAGGGATGTAAACTACACCACGATGTTCTACTGTAAAATGGCATTTACCACCAGCATGTGAATCAGAAACATCAACTTATTTTACTAAAGTTCAGTAAAAACTGAACAATAATAGAATAGGGTCCAGTATTTAAAATAGAGCTTCTATAAGGAAAAATGAGCTATGGATTCAGTGCAGTTCTCTTAAGAGATCATTTCATTTTTATTTATTTATTTATATATTGAAATTTTGGAATTACAGACCTTTGAGTCAGAGACTCTTTTACAAAGACTCCACGTCAAAATAGTTCACAACAGAAAATACAAAGGTGCATTGTCAGAATACAAAGTGTAAGAACAGATTACAAACACTATACAAAGAAGCGGTACCCGGTTAGAATAGCACTCCATTAATAGCGCCAGTCATGAGAGCACTAGTCCCGATAGTGCTATCACGGACAGCAAGCAGGAGGTTACAGTGCTTGCTATATGCTCTGCCCTGGTCGCTGTCCATGGTGCTAGTACAGCACAAGGAGAAAAGGATTCAGAGTGCTGGCCAAGCTGCTTCCGTGGCATGGAGGGCTGAGGCATGGAGCAGCTCGGCCAGGTAGCAGTGGAGACCAGGGTTTTAATCCTCATCTCTCATGATTTTGACTGTTGGGCTAATTTTTTTTTTTACAAGGGGTTGTGGAAACAGTATTCTACAGCCCCACAAATTTCCTCTTGCCCCGTGATTCGCTCCTCCTGGAGTTTGTATCTATAAGTACGGGGGTGGGGTGGCAGAGCCCCCCCTTGTCAGGAGGATGCGGGGGGCAAAGCTCCCTGCAAAAGAAAAATCAGTGGCATTTTTACCACACAGTTCTTGACCCTGCTATTCTTGCTAGTGATGTTCGGACACAGTGCCCAAAGAAGCAATGTGTTGGCAAGCAATACAGTGCAATACAATCAGGCAAAAAAATGCAAGGCAGATTTAGGTACAAGATATGTAGTATTTCTGTAAATTACCATGATCTATTTTCTACCTTCTGGTAGGATCATTCTAGCTCATCCAACAAGCTAAGCTCTTTGTTGGAGTTCCCATCTAGTTCCTCTGCTTCAAATTCCTGCTGCTGCTGCTGCTGCTATGATCCTTCTGGCTTGTTCAGCTGGACCTCTGCCAATCTTTTTGTCCATCTTTCTCCTTGCTTGCCATCCCTCCATGCTTAGTACAGTGAATGGTGTCTAGGTCTGTCTGAACTGACTCCACAAACCAGCAATAACTTAATGATTGTTTCCTTGCTCTAATAACTGGGGGTATATCCTGATGGCGATAATTTTTGGGTTACATGGAGATGTTGTTCCGTGTGCAGGGATATTGTTTCACCAAGATCACCCTCCTCATCTTGATAGTGGGACTTATGACTCCTCACCCGAATCAAATGATTAAGTGGTGCTAGGTCAGTTACCCCATTTTTAGCTTATCTGGCAATCAGGAGTTTATACTCTCGAGCTGTACTGCTTCCTTTCGGCCATTATGGAATCACTAACTCCAGCTGAAAGAAGCAGGACTGCATGTAATGGATTTTTAAACAGTGATCTGTTAGTTATTAGATAGTGTCAGAGTAGTTTTTTACTAGAAGCCATTCTCAATTACTGGCTGCCCTAGGTTAGAAGCCACAGCGAAATCAGCTATTCATTAGAAGAAGCCACAGCTTATATCTGATGAACTATGGCATTTTACTATCCAAGGGATAAAAAAAGCAATCATGTGAGTAATGTTTCATCATGCATCCTTATTACTATTTAGAACAAGCTCATAAAGTATCACACAGTGCCTATTTCATGGTTTGGGGATCTTTGGGGGCAGAATAAGTAAACAAAACAAAAAGGACCCTCTATTGCAGACATACAATGCTACCTTCCTGTTTTTATTGCTTTGTCCAAAGTTTAACTGTATTAGTTTTAAAATATGCCTTAATTTCTAACATGCTTCTGAAAAATGGACATATTACGAACCAAAACCTCAACTCTTCATGAGTTTGGTATTAAAAAGGTTACTGCAAAAAAATAATGTTTACAACTATTTTAATCATGCTGAGTTTTTCTTTGGGATTGTAAGATATGTCTATCTGCCTAGCACTATGTATACAGTATTATGACTTTTTGCTGTCACTTAGACTCAGTGGAAACTGTTGTATTTCTACTACATCAACACACACACGCACACATACACACACACACACACTACATAATTATTGTAGTAAACAAGCTTTCAAAACTACACAGGCCATTTCACTAAATGTCCCAACAAAGCTTATATACTACAGTATGTAGTGTACAAGACACAGGTTGATGAAATAAAAGGAATCATACTACTGCACTACCCAGTTACTCTAGTGTTGCAGAAGGCAGCACAAAAACAGAAACATAGACATAGATTGTGTCAGCAGAGCAAGACCCAGACGTCCATTCTGTTTACCTAGCATTGATTATTTTTACTATGTTTTTAGTTAAAGGTAATAAATTTCCTTCAGTTTGACCTGATTTCTGTTCAGTTGCTTTCCAATATAAATCAAAACGGCAGAAATGTCAGTCGCTGAGTGCTGCAACTGAGTGCAAATATGTTCAAAGTTTGAAGCTACTAGACAACCCAAATGGTGACCTAGTGGCATCCTAACATCTGCTGCAATTTTTCATGCAACTGCAGCAAACAGCTGCTTTTATGTTCACCTGCGAAATATGCAAGCATATTGCTATCAGTCTGAGCTGTGAGAAAGCTTTTGAGGGTGCATCCCACCTCCACTTATCACAGCTTCAGAATACAGGATCTCCATTATAATTCTAACCACTCTCTGCCTTTCTTCTCCTTTCCCCTTTGTAGTTCTTGCACAATAACAAGGCTGGAAAATGCAAAGTGGAAGTGGGATTTCTTGTGCAACTTCTAATTCCTGCTTGAAATCTTTCCTCTGCTTTTCATTCCACATAATCGCTACTGTTTATTACTTTCCTGTGTTCTACTGCACACAGATACAGTAAGCAGTCTAACTATTGGCCCTGAGCCTTGAACTGGGCTTCCACACAGAAAAAATGGGAGGCCATCCAGGCCAATATGCACAAATATATAAAGGTGAATGGTTACTGATTCTTGCAATATAAAATTCTGCAGAACATGTTTCATACACCACAGAAGCTCCGCAAATGGAGACTTTCAGACTCACCCCTATGTAGAGGGTGGGGCTAGAAGGGGGTACACTTTTACACATATTATGGGAATGCACAAAGGTACAGCCATTATGGTGGGCAGCTCAAATTGTACTAGACCCTATATTTGGACTGGAAGGTGCATTCACCATGGAGATGAGTTTACCAGGGCTGAATCTTCACCTACTACTGGGACAGCGTAGATATCACTTTTCGTGAATGACCATGGTTACTCAGAAAATAATACTTAGCGATTGGTTAGATAGTGAAATACCATCATTAACTAAGTGACACCAAGAAGCCATGCAGATTTTGCATATGGAGAGGATGCTTGCCTCTGAGGCACAGGTATGATTCTTACAAACGAGATGAGAGAGCCTAGAGGCCTTATTGTCTATTGTAGATTTTCTGCATTGTGTAGAGATTGACCTCCAGCTAGCTATACTGTTCAAAGCCTTTACAGTTGATCCATGTACTAGACCACTGTCAGACTCTCGGGGGGGGAAGGGTATGTCTAGTGTGTTATTACTACTATTATTACTATGTCTGTAGTAATGTTTGTGTATTGTTTTAGTAGAAATGTGATAATGTATATTCATTTAAAAAAAAATAATAATGTGACAGTAGATGAAGACCAAGGCTTCATCCAGTCTGCCCATATTTTGCACTACCTGTACCCCGGACCTGCCATCCATTAGTCTGTGTCAATGAGACCTTTCATCCTAGCCCATCTGTGCTTGAACCCCCTCACAGTCTCTGCCCCCACCACATATGCTGGCAGGCTGTTTCAAGGCTCAGCTCCCATTCCATTTATAAATTACTTCCTCACATCTCTCCTGAATCTTCCTCCTATGAGTTTCTGGTCATATCCTCTAGTCACAGAGCTGAGGTTCCTAGTGAATAGCTCCTTGCAATTGATCTTGTTAATGCCCCTCAGGAATTTGAATCTCTCAATAATATTAACCCACACCCTTCTAGTCTCCTGGGAGTATGTGTTTAGGGCCCTGAGTTGCTCCTCATAAGATCTGCCTTGCTGACTCTGAATCATTTTGGTTACTCTCCTCTGGACTGCTTTCAGTCTATGTTTATCCTTATTCAGATAGGGGTTCCAGAAATGGGCACAGTACTGCAGGTGTGGCCTTACCGAGGACCTGTAGAAGGACAATATCACCTCCTTCCTCCTGCTGTCAATACCTTGTCCTCTGCACCCTAACATCTTTGCTGCCTTAAGGCCTTATCACACGGACTGGATTGTTTGAGGGAGTAGCTAATGGTCCCTCCCAGGTCTCTTTTTTTTCTGATGAGACTGCCAGTCTGACACCCCCTAAACAGCAATCTGTTCTGGAGTTCTCTTTACCAAAATGCATAGCCTTGCACTTCTTTGCATTGAATTTAAGCTGCCAGACCTTGGACCATCTCTCCAAACTATCCAGATCCTCTTTCAGCTCCTCACTCCATCTTGGCTATCCACTCCACCACAGAGCTTTGTGTCATCTGAGTAGATACAGCTTTCTCTGTATTTCTTCCCCAGTGTCACAAAGGAGCATGGTGAAGAGGAGTGGTCCAAGGACTGGTTCCTTCAGCATTCCACTCGTGACATCCTCGTCCCCTATCTTAAGCCAATTAACCACTACTCTCTGTTTATGGCCTCCCGGCCAACTTCCTGTCCATCTAATTAGTTCCCCTCCTACTCCAAGATCCTCTAGTTTTTTTCAGCACCTCCTGTGTGGCAAAGATTTGAAAGCTTTGCTGAAATTAAAGCAGAATATGTTGGCTGCCTGCCCTTTGTCTATAGCTTGAGAAACCCAGTCAAAGAAAACAGGTTGGTCTGACAGGACCTCCCCACCATAAATCCATGCCGTTTGCTATCCTGAGACCACTGCTTTCCAGGTAGGCTACCAGATCCTCCTTGACTAGAGACTCCATCGTCTTGCCCACAACAGAGATGAGACTGATGGGTCTGTAGTTACTAGGCTCCTCCCTATCCCCTCCCTTATGGAGTGAGACCACCTCAGCCATCCTCCAATCCACAGGGACCTCCCCAGTCCAAGGTGAGCTGTTGATCAGCCATGCTAGGGGTTCCAACAGCTCTAGCAACAGTTCTTTGAGCACCCTTTGGTGTAAACCATCAGGTTCTATTGCTTTGTCAGTCTTCAGCACTGGCAGCCCCTTCTGGTTTCTATCAGCAGCTAACTGAATTTGTCTGATTTTCTGAATGCCTCTGGCTGAAGCTTTGATTCCACTCTCTGGCAGGGGTCTATGTGCTTCCTCTGTAAATACTGAGCAGAAGTAGCCATTTCAAACCAATACCTTCCGACCATCCTCCTCTATCACCACCCCATCTTTTGCCAGCCTCACAATCCCTCCCATGGTCTTCAGTTTATTCTCTGATGTAACAGAAGACTGCTTTTCTCCATCATTCACCCCTTCTCCAACACGCAGTTCAGTGGCAGACTTGGCATTTCTGATTACCTTCTTTGCCTCCTTTAACGTGTTCTGATATGTCTCCAAGGATTCTTCCCCCAGTTGCGCTTACAAGTGTTGAAGGCCCATTTCTTTCTCCTTACTGTCTCCCTCTCTAGAGAACCATAAGGGCTTCTTGTGCTTGTTATCTTTGGTGACAGTTTTTATGCAGGACTTGGTTTCCTCAAGAATTGACTCCTTAATAATGTTGCATTATTTCTCTATACTTCCTACTATAGCTCCCCCCTGTAGCTTGCTCCTAACTATATCTCTCATCCTTCCAGAATCTCCTGTCCTGAAGTCCAGTATAACATTTCTTGAAGGAGCTGTGCTGCCATACAGTGTCAGCTCAAACCACAGGGTGTTGTGGTCTCTGTATCCCAGTAGACTGCTGACTGTCATGTGGCTAATCCTTTCCATATTGGTGAAGACATCATCCAAGATAGCTGACTGTCTTGTGGGTTCCTTTACCAGCTGGACCAACAGGCAGCCTTGCATACTGTTATTTAGCGCCTGGTTTCTGACACTATAAGCAGTGGGGAAATCCCAGTCCACAGCTGGCATGTTGCGATACCCACCACCACATCCCCTTAAGCTACACTGCAAGCCCATTCTTCCCCTAGTTCCCTATCTACATCCTCATCCTGATTTGGAGGTCTGTAAACCACCCTTACCCTCATGCACTTACCAGATGGGAGCAGTCAGGTTTACCCAAAAGGACTCCATCCCCGCACTGGCTTTTCTAATCAACCCTTCTTACATGACCTTTATGCTATCTTTCACATAAAGGGCCACCCCTCCTCATTTGCCTATCTTTCTGTACTTTCTGGAACGAGTGTACCTTGGGATCACCAGGTCTTAGTCATTGTTTTCCGATGCCCAGGTTTCTGTGATGGCCACTATATCTAGTTTGGCATCGGCTACCAAGACCTGTAGTTCACTAAGCATATTCCCCAAAGCTCCTGGGCCTTAGGCTAACCACCTTCGAACCACTGTTCCTTCCTTTTCTCTGACCTTTCCTGGCTGACCTACTATCCCTCAGGTTTGGATTGTTGATGCCCTTCTCATATCCCCTGCCTGTGGTGGAGCCTTGGCTTGGAAATCTGTGCTGTCTTCTGGATGTGCTGAAGTCCCAGCCACAGATCCACCCCTGCTCAATTTAAATGTCTACCTAAGTAGATATCTAGTTTCTGACCAAGGGCACAGCTCTCCTGCTGCATCAGATGGAGTCAGTTTAAGGAGCTGTGTTACTTTGCTTACCTGTGTTTTGAACATTGACAGTAGTTTGGTCCTGATAAATAAACAAGGCACAGCTATAGCAGCCTACCCCTATTTCTTATAGCTATGGGCTTGTCCTCCTCTCCCTGGAGTCAAGCTGGAGATCATATTGGCATCAGTCTGGACTGTGAGAGGGCTTTTGGGGGCCTGCTCCTCCTCCACCTATCACAGCTTCTGAATGCTGAATCACTTTCCTAATGTTAATGTTCCTCCTAATTACTGCTTGAAGCCTTTCCTGTGCTGTTCATTCCCCATAGGTGCTATTGTTTACAGCCTTCATATGTGCTACTGTTCAGTATTTAGTTTCTCAGGGAATGGCAGGGATGTTGCACAATGGACACCATTTTTTTCCTGTCTGTGAATGCCTTGTAACATCCACCAGCCTTGACTTCTAGATGGTGAAGGACTTCTTAGGCTGAGCTCAGCAGTTGACTGTTGTTAATAATTATTTAAACTGCTGCTTAATACCAGCATTTAGCCACTACAAACATCAAGAACCCTCAAGAAACCAGACCGAGCAGAAAAACTTATCCTGAAAATGTCAGTGTTGGAGACCAGTGAAATGGAGACTGGATCAATAAACTGCCAGCTGCCTTCTGTACTGGCCTGCTCCCAGGCACCAAAACACCAGTATTTGTTTATTTAAGAATTTCACCAGGAAGACATACTGAGCAAATTGTTCATTTCCAGATGTGTCCTGGAGTAAGGGGCAATGGGTAGGTACAGTAGAGAGTACAAGGTAACAATAGGCTAAACTTACTGTAATAGCTAATGATACACAAGTACTGGCAGAGGGGAAATGGGTACTGTAGTGGATTCAAGGTAACAAGGGCCAAAACATACAATATTATAGCATATGATACAGTGGGTATAACAATACAGACACACAAGCAAAGTATACAGCTTTACATTGAAGCAATGTCCATTTATGTTGACAATAGCAGCTGAGTAGGTGTAGTGCATGACAGCATGGTAACAGCAGGAAAGAGCACACTAGGATGGGTACAGTGCAGAAACAATGTGGCAGTGATTTGAGTAGTGCATTACATTGCCAACATCAGTATCAGGATGAGTGCTTTAGATAACAGGTCATAGCTGGCTTCCCGGGATAAAGCAAGGGGGAAGAAACAAGTGTGGTGATAGCAACAGAGCGGAGAGTGTAGTGTGAGCGGAAAAAGTGGAAGTAAAGCAGGGGAGGTGTAGGGTGTGTTAGATACAGTTGCAAGTGGAAGTAAAGTAGGGGAGGTGTGGGGCGCATTAGATACAGTTGCTGGTGGGGGATGTGAAGGAGTACAGGAGTGAGGAGAGGGTGCAGAGCAAGGGGGCATTATGAATAGTGGTGGGAAGTGAGTCTCGGAGCTTGGGGAAGCAGTGGGAGAATAATGCATGGCCAGCTGATGAGGACCTGAAGGGAGCAGCAGGGGAAGGGGCATCACTACTACTGAGGGAGTGAGAGGAGGAGGAAGGGCGGGGAGAGAAGGAGGATGATAGGTAAGAAGGGAGAACTCTGAGCTAGAACTTGCCAGTGCAGTTGGCACAATGAGCCAGGCGATGGTCATTGAGGGAGAGGAGTGCCAGGGATTGGTATAAGGAGCAGTGGTGAGTGCGGGGGATGGCAATTTAAGGTAAAGCAGCAGAAGGAGTGGAAGAGGGTGTCCAATCTGGCAAGGGTGGATTTGGGGACAGCACTACGGACTACAACTCTGTAATCAAATGTTGGCAAGATCATTCTCAGCAGAATTTCTCTGTGGGCCAGCAAGGGATCTGACTCCTCACCAGAAACTGCCTCACTGCCAGAGCTGGTGGCAGTTCATGATGGACTTGAAAGATTCTTTGTCGAACTAACATCCTAACATCCATAAAAATGGTCCTCACTGAAATGGTGGGGGACTTCAAAGCATTCAAGGTGTCCCTCAAAGTGGTCACTCAGAGAGTGCGGGACATAGAGGTGAGAGTCAGCTCCCTCACAGAAAAAGCAGCAAAGGAGGAGCAGGTGGTGGTATGACTTGGGACAAGAATACTTCATCTTGAGGAGAAAGTGGATGATCAAGAAAATAGGGCTCGGCATCATAACCTAATCATTGTGGGAAGAGCCAAGAAGCAGGAGGGAATGGACACCTTGTTTTTTGTTCAAAAGCTGTTCCAACAAATTGCAGGCTTGTCAGACCAGGAAATAACATGCTCCATCGAACAAGTACACAGATCACTCTGGCCCTTGCCAGGACCAGAAGACTGACCTAGAACCCTGCTCTGCCACCTCCTGAATTTCCAGAATAAGACTAAAATCCAGCAGTCCTCCAGATCTTGGAACATGCTCTATTAGGTCAAGCGGTGTTTTCATATTGTATATTTAACAACTTGAGCCAGGCTGTGAGAGAGAAACAGAAAGTCTACAAATCTTTCATAGAAACATGGAAACATAGACAATGATGGCAAAAAAAGACCAATGGTCCATACAATCTGCCCAAGTTCCCTATATAACCCTGGAACCTAGTGTCCATCCAGGATACTAGCCCCCTCCTCCCCTATCCTCCTTCCCAATTCTATCATCCTTAGTGACCACTAAACCCTTCACTCTGTCTTAGCCGTGCATGAAACCATCAATTGTTTTAGCGCTTACCACTTTGGCTGGTAGACTGTGCCATAACCCTACCACCGTCTCTGTAAAATAATACTTCCTTATGTCCCTCCTTAACCTTCCTCCTGTCAGTTTCCACTCATACCCTTGTAACCTTGAACTAGCATTTAAGCTAAATAGTTCCTCGCAGTGCACCTTGTTTAATCCTTTTAGGAACTTGAAAGTCTCATATCTCCCCTCTCTGTTTTGGTCTCCAGAGAATACATGTTCAGCACCTTGAGGTGCTCCTCACAAGATCTGCCCTGTTAGCCCTGAATAATTTTTGTTACCCTGCACTGCACTGTCTCCAGACTGTCCTTATCCTTACTGAGGTGAGGACTTCAGAATTGGGTGCAGTATTCCAGGTGTGGCTTCACTAAAGATCCACAAGGAGGTAGTATTACCTTCTTCCTCTGCTATCAGTGCCCCTCCCTATACACTCCAGCATCCTACTTGCCTAACCATAGTCCTTGTTGCACTGACTTGATTGCTTGAGGATGTCACTGATGACAATTCCAAGGTCACGTTCTTCAGCCGTAGTGCTAAGTCTCACCGCACCCATCCAGTGCTCTGTCCTGAGGTTCTAATTCCCTAGGTGCATCACTTTACACCTCTTTGCATTGAATTTCAAGCAGAAGCTCAACCAAGCCATTGTAAAGTTCTGTGTTGTTCTCTCAGCAAAGATGATTCTGCAACATGAAAAGGGTTCTTACAAATTGATTCAGTGACCGAAGCAGACAAGGAACTCCCTAAGATCATTCTTAACTTATTTCCAATGACAGATGTTTTTGGTGCAGCATTAGCCACTGCTTAGCAAATAAATCACAAATTGTAGTGAGAAAGAAGTAATGTGTCCTACTGGGAATTAAACCCGGGCCCTCGTAATCACATCCTGGTGCTTTACCACTGAGCTACAGGCTCACATGGTTGGACCTGGGGTTCCTGGACATACAAACATATGAACATATGAAATTGCCAGCAGATACAGGCCTTATGGTCTATCTAGTCTGCCCGAGTGTGCAGCACATCAGTCCATTAGACTTAACTGCCCCCCCCACTACATTTATCTAGTATTGCATATCTTGTGTAACCCCTTGGTGGTCCTATTCCAAGGGCTACTCCCCCTGCTTGTCTTCCTACCAACAGGTTGAGGGGCCTGGGTTCCAAATTAGCAAGTACCGGGGTAACCCTACCCTCATTAAACACAATGGATTGGTGCCTCCACCCAGAGTATGGCTTGCGTTGGTATCTACCTAGACTGGTACAGCTCTCTGGCAAGCTATAATAACCACCCATAATCCCACCTAGTGACCTTCCAGTGGAAAATCCCCAATTGCAGCCTTCAATCTTTACAGTATGTCTCTGCACACACATTAATGATATACTCACGGATGTCCTACTTACCAGCAGGGTCTCTGCTCCTGGTGTGCACCCTGCAACCCCATGTAAAGACAGTGTTGCAATACAGTATGCACTTTCAACACATTCAGTAAAAAGCCTATCACTTTAAGCCAGGTAATAATATGCTCACAAGTTAGGTTCAGAGTAACACAGTAAATCAGGTTTATTAAGGGGATGTGAACAAGGAGGGGGTGTAAATCTGAGCAAATGATTACTGTTCTGGTTTGTACCAGGTTACTTGCCATGCAATTAAATTAGTCCCTTTGTTAAACTGTCTCGCAACTACTGAGTACCCAGAATGTAGTGCTGGCTGGCCAGAATCAGTGCCTGGTGTTGCTGGCATTGCAGCTGTTATTGGGGCTCTTGATGGAAAGAAATAATCAACATTGACAGTGCAAAGCAGATTAAATTATCTGTATCTGCAGCCGGTTGGCCTAGTCTATTGTAACATGTGAACACTGGCTATATACAATCAGGTGGTACCATTTATAATCAAACACATTTGTTGCAGGGCGCTACTCTGGATTTACTCACTGTTCCCAATGAATTGATGAAGGCCTGGCAAAATAAAGACCGATGGCTTGGAGTTGCCTGGCTTGGGGAAACTGGGCCAACATGACTCAACTCCGCTTCATGGCCTTTCCAGTAGGTGGCCGCAATCTACGTTGAGCTGCTGTGCAGGGGCTGGATCCCCAGGATGGGTCTTTCACTGGAAAAACTGTCATTGTAACAGGAACATGTGGCATGGGCTGAATTGGCAAGGGCCACCATGTAGGAAAATATCTCTGGAAGGGTTTAATTCTTCTGCTGGTGACACCTACAGCTGGTAGGCAACTTGGTTGCTGCGTGAGGCTGACTCCTTTTTTGGCAAACAGGAGTCCCTGGGTAGCAGTCTCCTCTCTCACAGCAGGTCTCAGCACATTTACCTGAAGAAACACTAGACTCTCTGTTTTCTTCTCTTGCAGTTCTTTGCCTGGTTGCAATGTCAGCAACCTTGCTGAGCAACTCTCTTAGTCTGCAGAAAGGCAGTAGTTTTGAATCCGATCCCCTCTTGGGATCGAAGAGGATCTCGGGTGACAACTGCAGGCCTATACTATGTAGGTCTTCACAGAGCTTAGATGCTCCTCTCTGTTTGAATGCTCTAGCTATACTGGACACTGTTTGAAAACAGTTCTTGGACTAGTCTGTTCTTCCTGCAATCTGGTTCTCTAGGGGAGCTGTCAGCCACAGTCTTATGCTCCCATTGGTTCCTTTAGGCACTAAACACCAGAGTTCACAGTTTCTCCCACAAGCCACCTAAGCTAAGGACGCCTCGAGGTACCCTGTGTCCCAACTGGTCCAAATCTGGGAAGTCCCGGATGAAAACATGGCAGCTCCCATTGGGAAATGCATGCTACAAAGAGGTAGGTTAAATAATAGTTTCTATCTTAAAAACAGTGAAGAATTAAAGTAAATATCTGCAGTAACACTTAAGGCTCCCTCTGCTTTGTTAGTGACAACAGAGTGGGACAGATTAGGGAAATGTCTGGTTGGTCATGAGCCCTGTAACACTCTGACCCATCCCAGGCTATTTACAGTGTACACACCGGCTGTGGCACTTAAAGGGACAGTGCAGAGACACATCATGGCACTCTCAAGCTGATCAATAGAAGGACACCAACAACCATGGATTTATCATCTCTGCAGGACATATGCCTGGCAGCAGGCATCAGCGGAGCCCAGGGAGACACTAAAGGCAAGCCCCCCGATTTTGAGGGGGTACATTTGCATCTAGGAACAATCGATGTGAATCTATATATAATTTCTTTCTCACTACTATTTGTTATTTATTTGCTAATCAGTGGCTAATACTGCACCAGAAAACAAAAACATCTAATTGTCATACTGATTGTTCCTGGTTGCAGGATATGCAATACCAGAGAAAGAAGTGTGTCCAGGTACCCCAGATTCAACCATGTGAGCCTATAGCTCAGTGGTTAGAGCACCAGGATGGTATTCTTGGAGCCTGGGTTTATTTCCCAGTAGGTTCCATTATTTCTTTCTCTCTACAATTTGTGATTTAAATTGCCTAGCCGTGGCTAATACTGCACCAAAAACATCTAATTGTCATCTTGGTTGTTCCTAGTTGCAGGATATGGAATACCAAAGAAAGGAAGTGTGTCTGGGAGTCCCATGTCAAACCATGTGAGCCTGCAGCTCAGTGGTAGAGCATTGGGACAGTATTCCGGGGGCCTAGGTTCAATTCCCAGAAGGATTATTTCTTTCTCACTACAATTTGTAACCTACTTCCAAAAACTCAAAGCAAGAAATGAGACAACCTCTGAAACATGCAACATCGCCCTGTGAAATGAACAACTTGTAACACAGGTGAGGGCTGCTTATGCATGAGACAGTTTTGATGCAATGCAACTAGATTCATTAATGACTAAAGGCGAACTTTCACATACAATTGTAAACTCAGCTAATATGCCAAACTGCAGTGTGAACTTTCAAAATGACCTAGTGCAATAGCTAGGTGGCAGTTAATGGTGCCATCTAGCACCCTCATGTCCTACCTTTCACTTTTACCACCAGCACCTACATAAGCTAATATCCCCAGCCTCCCAGGCAAATAAGAAACTTTATTCAGAACTGAGGTTGCCATACACACACTTTCATCTGGAACAATGCGGGACACATAACTGGGTGGCTTATCCTCTGTTATGGCCTTCACAAGCTGAAACCACATTGAATGAATCACCACATTGCCTTCAGACTGCAGCTGGAACATCTTTTGTTTCCTTTCAACAAAGTCGATCACTGTAGTGTGCCAGTAGCTTCTGGACCCCTGAGCTGTAAGCATGACCTGTGAACACCCAAACTGATAGGAAGTTATGGGCCGTCAAGCCGTGGTGTGCAGGCTGACAGATTGCAATCCTAATCACAGTTGCAAATTTTCTCAAGCGCTGGAGCTTTAGTGCTTGTGGGGGTAGAAACGGAGATGTTTGTATCAAAACCCACCTTTTAGTCAGAAGCCGATCTGGTAGTGCGTAACATAGAACACGTCCACCTGAGGATGAATGAGGAAGGGTCTGTTGGCATTGAAAGTGGACAAATCACCAGGCCCAGACAGAGTACATCCAATGGTACTAAAAGAACTGGCTGAGGAGCTGGCAGGGCCACTAGCAGACCTATTTAATAGTTAATAAGAGTCAGGCATGGTACCACAGGACTGGAGAACAGCACATGTAGTGCCCTTTCACAAAAGTGGTCCCAAGGATGATCCAGGGAATTACAGACCTGTCAGTCTGACCTCCACTGTGGGCAAGCTCATGGAGACCATACTAAAAGAAAAGTTGGTGGAATATCTAGAGGAACATGGTCTCCAGGATGAGAGGCAACATGGGTCCATGAGGGGGAGATCATATCAAACAAATCTGATTGACTTCTTTGACTATGTCACTAAGACAGTAGACAGGGGCCCCGCGCTAGATATCCTCTATCTTGATTTCAGCAAGGCCTTTGACTCTATGCCCCACAAAATTTTGATCAGGAAGTTGGTGGATCTTGGAGTTGGGGTAAAGATGGTCAGTTGGGTGGAAAACTGGCTGAGGGACAGAACTCAGAGGGTGGTGGTAGGCAGAGTTATCTGGCACCAGAGAGGTAACCAGGGGCGTCCCACAGGGCTCTGTGATGGGGCCAGTGTTGTTCAATGTATTCATCAATGACATTGGGGATGGCATTAAAGGCAAAATGTGCCTATTCGTAGATGACACCAAGCTCTGTGGGAGAGTGGACACAGCTGAAGGGATATGGGACCTTCAGGAAGATCTGGAAAAGCTGGGAAGGTGGTCCAGGATCTGGCAGCTTGGCTTCAATGCCAAGAAATGCAAAGTTATGCATATTGGAGCCAAGAATCCCAGGACAGAGTATTACTTGGGTGGAGTTCGAGTATCTGCATCAGAGGAGGAGGAGAAAGACCTGGGAGTGATGATCACTAGTGACCTGAAGCACTCCACACAGTGCAAGAAAGCAGCAGCAAAGGCAAACAAGATGCTGGGATGCATAGCTAGGGGGAACAGTAGTAGGAGAGAGGAGGTTATACTGCCCTTGTACAGGTCACTGGTAAGGCCGTATCTAGAGTATGGAGTTCAGTACTCGTGCCCACACCTCAAAAAGGACACTAACCTGCTGGAGAAGGTACAGAGGAAGGCTACAAAGATGATATCCAGTCAGAAAGGCAAGGCATACGAGGAGAGGTTGAGGGCACTGAACATGTACTCCCTGGAAGACAGGAGAGAGATAGGGGACATGATTGGGACATTCAGGTACTTGAAAGGGATAAATAAGATTGATAAGGAGAGTCTCTTTAAGCTGAGTGGCAATCATATCACAAGGGGGCACAGTCTTAAGCTGGAGGGTGGGTGGTTTAGGAGGGAGGTCAGGAAGCACTTCTTCATGGAGAGGGTGGTGGACACTTGGAATGCGCTGTCAGAAGAGGTAATCTCATTGAAGCCAGTAGGCAGCTTTAAGAGGGGCTGGGATAGACGTAGTGGGAAGGTAGGAATCATGGGTAGGGAGAATGGGAGGAGTGGGGAGGGAGGGCAGAGACATTAGTTCAAGCTGTGGACCCTGCAATACAAGCAGACTTGATAGACCAAATGGCCTTCTTCTGCTGGCTTCTTTGTATGTTCATAATGACCTGGCTGGGGATGAGGTAAGGGGAGTGCAGAGGGAGTTCACAGAGTTGGGGAGGGGTCTTAGGTGGCATGCACTGTAACTTTTTCGGAAGTGCTACCTATGTACAGTATGGCATGGAGGAGGCCAAGGTATGCCATACCAGGGTGGTCAATAAATGGCTGAAGAGTTGGTGCAGAGCTGAGGGATTGGGCTTCATTGGGGACTGGGGGACAACCTGGAGAGATGCGGGCTTGTACGGGATGGACGGCTTGCATCCATCTGGGGGGGAACCAAGATCCTTAGTGAGAGGTTTAAATGTTTTATTGGCAAACATTTAAAGTAGCCAAGGGTGGTGGAATTAAGCTGGAAATACCAACTGCCCTCCCACCCCCACACACAGGTTAAGGTAGACAAACAGACAGATACTAGAGACAAGAAAGGAACATTTAAACAAGCCAAGGGATTGCAGAATTAAGCAGGGAAGAACCACTACCCCCCCCCCGGTGGGAGGTAGACAAACAGGCTGATAGCAGGGCTTTGGAAGCAACAAAAGAAAACACAAAGGAAGGAAATGACAGGGGAGGCATGGAGGGAGGATATAGAGAACAAGATGGGGGGGAACTGGTACAGGCAGGGGGATCAAAACATGGAAAGTCATGTGTAAAAACGCCTGGAGCCTGGCAACCAAGATCCCAGACCTAGAGGCCTTGATGGTGGAGGAAGACCTAGACATCGCCACGGTCACTGAAACATGTTACACAAGAAACCATGACTGGGATGCTACCATACTAGGGTACACAATCTTCAGGAGAGACAGGGAGGGCAAAAAGGGGGGAGGGGTGGCTATATACATCAGAGAGGAGATCAAGGCAATGAAGATAGGGGGAAGACAGGAAGGGGAAGAGGCTCTATGGGTCATATTAGAGACAGGAAATGGCATCACCATCCGCACTGGAGTTGTCTACAGACCTCCAGCACAAGGAGAAGAAATAGGGAATTAATAAAAAACATACACAAAATGGCAGAGAAAGGGGAGATGTTGCTGGTGGGGGACCTAAACATGCCAGATGTTAACTGAAACACATATGCAGCAGCCACTACCAGGAGCAGAGACATCTTGGATGCCCTGGAAAGGGTGTGCTTCAGACAGCTGGTGAAGGAGCCTGCACAGGAGGGAGCAATACTAGAACTGGTTCTCACAAATGGTGACAGAATAACAGGTCTATCAGTGGGCAGCCATCTAGGGACCAGCGATCACCATACAGGGGAGTTTAAGGTGGAGACAGTAGTAGAGTCGACCCACTCAAAAGTAAAGATCCTGGACTTCAAGAGGGCAGACTTTGCAAAAATGGAGGAGCACCTCTGGAGAATCCTGGCAAAGGGAGCGGGAGGGGGAGGAATGGAGGAACAGTGGCAGAAACTTAAAGGAGCCATAGCACAGACAACAGGTCTCTGTGTAAAGCTAATAAAGCAAAAAGAAATAAATAAAACACTATGGTTTTCAAAAGAGGTAGCAGGGAAGGTTAAGTAAAACAAATAAGCATCCAGAAAGTACAAGGAAACACAGAGGGAGGGAAGGAGACAGGAAAGTGTACCAGGCAAAACAGAAGGAGGCGAGGAAAGCAGTCAGGTGCACAAAGGCACAAACTGAAGAAAGGATAGCAAAGTCAGTAACAGAAGGTGACTAAACATTCTTCAGGTATACTAGGGAAAGGAAGAAGACAAATGGAGGGATTCTGAGGTTGAATAAGGGGGGTGCAGAGGGGGACCTAGAAAAGCAGAAATTCTAAACAAATACTTCTGCTCAGTATTTAAAGGATGAGGAAGGTGGGGGATTAAAATTAGAGAGTAGAAGCACACATGGAGGGGGGGTGGACACCAGTCCATTCACAGAGGAGAGAGTCCTAAAGGATCTCTCGAAACTAAAAGTGGACAAGGCAATGGGCTCAGATGGAATGCATCCCAGAATACTGAAAGAACTCATGGAGGTACTAGGGGCACCACTGACAGCCCTGGTTAACAAATCACTGGAGGAGGGAGTGGTGCAGGAGGCCTGGAGGAGGGTGAATGTGATACCACTACACAAAAATGGGAGCAAGGTGGAGGCTGGAAATTACACAATGGTCTGCTTGACCTCAGTGGTGGGGAAAATCATGGAATCCATATTAAAGGAAAGGACTGTGGCATATATAGAAGCTAGTGGGGCACAAGACCCGAGGCAACGTGGATTCACAGCAGGGAGATCTTGTCAAACAAATCTGATCGATTTCTTTGGCTGGGTAACCAAGGAGGTGGATCGGGGGGCAGTGGACACACCCTATTTAGATTTTAGCAAGGCATTTGATACCGTCCCACACAGGAGGCTAGTGAACAAGTTGTGCAGTCTAGGACTAGGTCCCAAGGTGGTGCAATGGGTCAGAAATAGAGATGCAGTGAATTTAAAATCCGCCTGCCAAGTGAATGCAAAGTGGCCACTTCGTGTTTTTGGCACTCCGCTACGTGGAGTGCCCCATAGAAAAGGCCCACTTTGCCTTGTTATTATTACTTTGCATTGTCATTCCACCTTAAATGTGAATACTTTCGTTGTTGTCTTTACTTATAATTGTTTTTGGGCTGTTGAAAATTTAAAACATAGTGGTGGTATAATTCTGTGCTGTCTTTAATTGCTGCAAATTTTATCTTGGCTTGTCTGACTGCCCTGTAGTTGGGTGAAGGGTGTTAATTGTCTGGCCTCTGACCTCAGCTACGTGATAACTGGAGGTGGGGCTTAGTCAGAGTTGGAGTAGCAAGTAGAGCTTATTTTCTCAGAAGAAGCCAGAAGGGGAAGGAAGGAAACATATTCAATTCAGTGCTTTAGAGTAACTGGTAATTGCTATTTTTCTTTTAAACTTAGATTGTGGGCTTTTAGTGACACTATACTTTCGTTGTTGTCTTTACTTATATTTGTTTTTGGGCTGTTGAAAATTTAAAACATAGTGGTGGTGTAATTCTGTGCTGTCTTTAATTGCTGCAAATTTTATCTTGGCTTGTCTGACTGCCCTGTAGTTGGGTGAAGGTGTTAATTGTCTGGCCTCTGACCTCAGCTACGTGATAACTGGAGGTGGGGCTTAGTCAGAGTTGAAGTAGCAAGTAGAGCTTATTTTCTCAGAAGAAGCCAGAAGGGGAAGGAAGAAACATATTCAATTCAGTGCTTTAGAGTAACTGGTAATTGCTATTTTCTTTTAAACTTAGATTGTGGGCTTTTAGTGACACTATACTTTCGTTGTTGTCTTTACTTATAATTGTTTTTGGGCTGTTGAAAATTTAAAACATAGTGGTGGTGTAATTCTGTGCTGTCTTTAATTGCTGCAATTTTCACCCCCCTCCCTCCCCTTCCCCCAGCTCTTAATTATATGCCCTGTTAAATCTGATTGACAGGAGCTAAACACAGGGTATAGTAAAGGGTGTGAAGTAGGAGGGGCATAAGGGGGAAGAAGCCCACCCTCAGCACAAGTGTTTTGATTCATTTATTAATTTATTGGCTTCTTTTTCTTTAAAAAAAAAAATATATCTGAGGATCAGTGGCAGGATTTTTAGGACAGTAAATTAATAAAAAGGGAACTAGGAGAGCTTCAGTAGCAGACAAGTAGTGGAATTGCAGTATAATGTGGGGAGTGGTGCAATGCAGTGGCTGTGGGGCAGCCATATTCAGGCAGACCTTCTGGACACTGAGGTGCTGCCCTATCTGTGTCATCTCTCTGGACTAGGGGAGGAGGTAGCCAGACTCAGAGTGGAAGTAAACTGGGTCAGGTGCCCATCACCCCTATCCAGGGACCACCAGTCCAATGCAACTGCCTCCAAGGATGCCGAGAACGAGGAGCACTTGGATGACAGTGGGCTCAGGGAGGTTAGAGCGGTCAGGCAGAGGCACATCCCAGATCCTATTCCACTCAAGAACACATATGCCACACTGGCAAATGAGGACAACCAAATAGAGGTACCCAGAAGTGGAAGGAAAGAATGGAGTTAGCCAGGAGGTGACCTCAGCGGGAAAGCAGTAGACCCCAGAGGAGGAGGAAACGATCCTGGTGGGGACTCCATCATAAGAGGGATCCAGCTAGGAACACAGGAGGGGGAGGACAGGGAGGTGAGGTGCCTACCAGGTGCCACGGCATGGAGGGATGGAAGAAAGATCCTGGGGATCACTGGAAGACAAGACGGGAGGGTGAGCTGGATGTCATTATCCACCTAGGTACTAATGACCTGGCAAATGGGGAGCCAAAGGAAGTTCAGGAAGAGTTTAGGAAACTGGGGAGGGGTCTCAAGCAAGTAGCTACTTCTGTCACTTTCTCAGAAGCACTACCTGTGAGAGGCAAGGAGAGCATAGGCGTGCATGCAGGAACTTTAACTCATGGTTGAAGAACTGGTGCTGTGAGGAAGGGTTTGGATTCATTGGTGACTGGGGACCCACCTGGAGGATGGAGGTTTGTTCAAGCCTGACACCTCGCATCCATCCTGGAGGAATCAAGCACTCAATGATAAGTTTAAATGCTACACTGACAAGCATTTAAACTAGCAAAGGATTGGCAGGCCAGCAAGGAGGGTACCTACTTGCTCACCCCCAGCTAACAGTGGAACCAGTGAACCAGAGAAGTGGCTATCTCTGCAAAGCAGTGTGCAAAGATGGAGATTAGTGCCCAAGAGGTGGATAAGCAGAAAGAGGGCAACATTCAGCAGAAGGGCAGACAGCAAGGAGAACCAGGGATAAATGACAACCAAGGAAGGGGCTGGAGTAGAACAGTGAAACAGTCTAGGAGGTCAAATCATGAAAGCCATGTGCAAATGCCAGGAGCCTTAGCAACAAGATGGAAGATCTGGGGCTGTCATGGTGCAGTCAGACCTGGACATTGTGGCCATCACTGAAACCTGGTGTAATGATAACCACGACTGGAGATGGCCATACCTGGCTACAACATATTCAGAAGAGACAGAGCAGGCAGGAAGGGAGGAGGAGTGGCACTGTATGTGAAAAATGACATAAGGGCCACAGAGATCCAGGAGGAACAAAATGGGGGAGATATACTGTGGGTTAAGCTGGAAAGGAAAATGGGGACAGCCATCCGCACAGGTGTGGTCTATAGACCACCAGTCCAGGAGGAAGAAACAGATAGGGAGCTGATGCTAGCCATCCAAAGGATGGCAGACAAGGGTGAGGTAGTACTGGTTGGAGACTTCAATATTCCAGACGTGGACTGGAGCATCCCAGCAGCAGCATCAACTAGGAGCAGATTTATCCTGGACTCCCTTCAGGGTGCCTTCCTCAAGCAACTGGTCATGGAACCAACTCGGCAGAAGGCAATACTGGACCTTGTGCTCACAAACAGGGACAGTGTGATGGGGGTAACAGTGGGGGAGCACCTGGGAAACAGTGACCACCAGTCATTGTGGTTTGAAATCACAGAAAGAGCAGAACCAAACCACACAAAAACACGTATCCTGGATTTTAGTGGGGCAGACTTTGGAAAATGAGGAGATACTTGAAAGAGGCATTAAGGGAATGGGACAGGAATCAGGGTTGAGGAACAGTGGGCAGTATTTAAAATGGGATTACAAGAACAACAGAATTATGCATTAAGCAGGTTAGCAAGAGGAAAGGAAGAGAGACCATTATGGTTTTCCAAAGAGGTAGCAAAGAAAGTGAAAGCCGAAAAGATTGCATTCAGGCAATACAAAAAGACACAGGCAGAAGGGATAGGGAGAAGTACCAGGAGAAGCAAAGGGAGGCAGGAGGTCAGTGAGGAAGCCAAAGCTCAGACAGAAGAGCACATTGCAAAATCAGTGGGTAGAGGGGACAAAACCTTTTACAGGTACATAAGTGAAAAAAGAAAGACAAAGGGAGGGATAGTAAGACTGAAGGGGGAGGATGGGGGCCGCATGGAGGATGACAACAGTAAAGCTGACATATTGAACAGGTATTTCTGCTCAGTCTTTACTGAGGAAGAGGAGGGTAATGGGTCTGAAGAGAGTACAAGGGGTGAGAATGGTGCAGAAATGGACACAAGTCCTTTACACGAGAAAGGGTCCTGAAGGAACTGGAAGTAATAAGAGCTGATAAAGCAATGGGGCCAGATGGTTGCACCCAGGGTCCTTAAAGAACTAAGAGAGGTGGTGGCTGAACCTCTGGCTATCCTGTTTAGCAGATCACTGGAAACAGGTGAGGTACCCAAAGACTGGAGGACAGCAGATGTAGTCCCCTTATACAAAAGTGGGAACAAAGAGGAAGCAGGGAACTACAGACCAGTCAGCCTCACCTTGGTAGTGGGGAAGATCATGGAAGCACTACTGAAGGAGAGATTGATGGAACATCTGGTTGTCAATGGACTACAGGACCCAAGGCAGCATGGTTTCACCAGGGGGAGGTCATGTCAGACCAACCTCGTTGAATTTTTTGACTGGGTAACTAGGGAGGTGGATCAGGGGAGGGCAGTGGACATGGCCTATCTGGACTTCAGCAAGGCCTTTGACACTGTGCCACATAGAAGACTGTTACACAGACTGGGGAATATGTGTGTGGGCAGGACAGTAGTGTGGTGGGTAGGTAACTGGCTGGGTGGCAGGACACAGAGGGTGGTGGTAAATGGCTGTCACTCCACAGAGGGAAGAGTGACCAGTGGGGTACCACAGGGATCAGTGCTGGGACGGTCCTATTCAACATCTTCATCAGTGACATTGCGCAGGACCTAGAAGGCAGAATTTCACTGTTCGCTGATGACACAAAGCTCTGTAACAGAGTAGACACACCAGAGGTGTAGACAGAATGAGAAGCGACCTGCAGAAACTTGAAGAATGGTCAGGGGTTTGGCAGTTGAAATTCAATGCAAAGAAGTGCAAGATAATGCATATGGGGCACAAAAACCCTGGCACAATATATCAGTAGGGGGTGAGGATATAGCATGCACCAAGCAGGAAAGGGATCTTGGGGTTATCATCTCTGATGACCTCAAGGTAGAAATCAGTGTGACAAGGCAGCAGGTAAAAAATAGGATGCTGGGATGTATAGGCAGGGGCATCACCAGCAGCAAAGGGAGGTCATAATTCTGCTATACAAGACACTAGTGAGGCCCCACCTGGAGTACAGTGTACAGTTCTGGAGACCATACCTATGTAAGGACATAGACAGGGTAGAGAAGGTTCAGAGGAGGGCAACAAAGATGGTGCATGGATTGCATCACAAGTCCTGTGAAGACAGGTTGAAGGAACTGAACATGTACTCCCTGGAGGAGAGGAGGGAGAGAGGGGATATGATAGAGACATACAAGTATCTTACAGGGAGGAACAGGGTGCAGGAAAACACTATTTGTAAGCGAAAAAAATGTTCCCGGATTAGAGGGCATGGGATGAAGTTGGAGGAGGACAATTCAGAGAAACATGAGAAAGAATTTCTTCACAGAGACGGGTGGTGGACAAGTGGAACACCCTGCCAGAGGAAGTGGTTGGGGCTGAAACAATCATGGGATTTAAGAATGCATGGGATAGACATAAAGGAATTCTGGAGGTCAGGGGTAAGGGGCAACAGACTTCTAGGAAAACAAACTGAACTTACAAGCTCAAATGGGCAGACTGGGTGGGCCATAGGCCCTTATCTGCCGACACTGTCTATGTATCTACGTAAGGCAGAGTGACAACAATATTGGCAGCATCCCAGCCACACAGTCACCAGAATGAATGTGCATCCCCAACGTGCTATTGTCTTGTGTCCAGAAAACTCCACAGTGCTGATGAAGTGAAATGAGAGTGTAACAAGAAATGCAAAGTCGCCCAGAATTAATGGCGCACTCAGTCATGTGTGGAGTGGTCAGGTCACACAGAGTCACCAGAATTAATGTGCATCCCCAAAATGCTACTACTGTCTTGTGTCCAGAAAATTCCCCACTGCTGACGAAGTGAAATGAGAGCGTAACAAGAAATGCAGTCTCCCAGAATTAATGGTGTCATGCAAATGCACAGACAGATTAAGATTGTGCTGCACACTCAAGGGATGCATACAAAAAGGCACAACAACATCTAACCAGTGCTCACAAGTCACAAATCCAAATCTGGAAAGGAATACATTTTGCCAGTTGGGGGATTAGTGCATGGCAGTAACAATCCACTACCAGTAAAGATGCCACAAAGCAGTATAAAAAATTCATGCAGGTGCGGTGGATAGCAGGTTCACACTGCTGCAATTACACTGTAACACAATAATAGGTGCCTGATTTAATGGCATGCATCGCACACACACTCACACGCACACTCAAGTAATGCGTAGCAAATTGAAAACCTTTAGTAATATAACCAAATGTTTTAAACAGACAAATTGTACACTGCTGCACCACAACAATCAGCAAAAAAATGTCAAGAATTACTGAAAATATTACTGTGTGTACATTAACACAGTTATACAAGAAAAATATAACCAAAACATAAAGACTGCCTTTTTCTCCTAGTTCATCTACCTACACCACAAATACACCCCTCCCACAAAGCACACTTCACAGTATACAGACTGACTCTTCTAAATTAACATTCAAAATCCACACACAACAATAAACACTCGATGATATCATATGAGCACAGAAAGGCTTCCTACAATTGATGTACTAAATTTTGAGCATAAACTATTACTCAAAAAGGCATATTAAATGGCTTTTAGAGGTTTTGAATCGCAGAGCTCTGAGAGCAAACTGTCTCCAGCTACCATTGCACACACACTACCCAGGCCAGAACTAAGGCTGTGCAGAAAAATCTAGAGCCCATGTGACCTGCAATCCCATGAATAACTGCAGAATTTCATTTGGAGCTCAATTACAGGGCAAAGTGAAGCGAATTACATCGATTTCAATGTACTTCACCTTAAAATTGGTGGAGAAGTGGTTTGTTGAAGGCAGAATAATGCAAAGTGCACGCTGGTGCAGGATCGTCCCGTGGTGCGTGAGGGCTGCCGACTAGGCCCTCCACCACCCCCAACCCCTGAGAACTCGCTCGCCGGTGGACACAGAAGGTAATTCACAGAAACTCCCGAACTGGAGTAGGATTCTACTTCTGATTGACTGTCCCGTAGCTATGATCACTGCCTTATCTTGACTCTTGCTGAACTCCAAACTCGTGTGGTGTGCTGCTGAGTTGCCCGGACCTCCCGACTGAGGTACCTGAGTTGCCCGGCGCTCGACCTTCCTTGCGCAGTGCCACTGACCCTACAGTGTGAGGAGCACCCGCCGGCCATGCCAGCTGCCCGCCCTGCCTCCACCCTTAGTCGGCTTTCGCTATTATAGTGCCGGTCATGTGGTGCTGAATAACCTATCAGCCCACTTCTCCATATGCAGGCTATACCTTTCTGCCACTAGGCGCTTTTTCTGATAACCTCATTCAGTCACTTCTCTAGACCTGTAGATCCCACAGGTACACACTATTGCTGGTCCTGTAGGTATTTCTCCCACCCCCCACACACTCTCTCCCTCTGCCCTTACTTGCAGTCACTAGCTACCCTGACCTGGACACCCCAGTCCCCCCCCAGCTGTACTCTATTACTGTTCATGTTGAGGATTCTCTCCCACCCCCCACTCTCTCTCTCCCTCTGCCTTAACTCATGGTCCCTAGCTACCCTGCCATAGACCCCCTATTCAGTCCCTCTCCTGTTCACCACCCCCCCGCACTTACTTCCTCTCCCTACCTGACTCTCTATACTGGGTTCACTGACTCTGTGTAGGGCGCTGCATTCTGGACTGCACACACCCGGTGACATGTCCCCCCCACACCGCTCAGCCTGGCTCGTCAGCCCCCAGCCTGGGTCCCCCTGTGCGCCCAGTCTCCTTCCACCCCCCCTTCCTGGGGGGCAGCCAAGGGGTTAAAGATAGCCCACCTGAACATCCGTAGCCTCCTCCGCAATCACGTGGAGCTATCTGCTTGGGCTGCCCACTACAAGCCTGACTGTTCTGTGCATTACTGAAACGTGGCTTAAACCTCGTACCCTTGACTCGGCTTGCTCACTCCCGGGGTATGGCATGGCCAGACTTGACAGGGTTGGCAACAAAAGAGGCGGGGGAGTACTCGTATACCACAGGACACACCTAACCATTTCCACAGTGCCGCACCAAACCCAGGGACCCTCGCCTTGTGAGTTTCTCCACTTACTTCTTCTACTTGGCAACTCCAAGAAGGTGCACATAGTGTGCGCATACAACCCTCCCATGGGGGGAGTGCAGGGTCTCTCGTCACTCCTGGAGCTACTCCGGGAGAAGGTGAGCTCCAATGAGCTCCTCATACTTGGTGACCTTAATATAAACTGGCTCGGGCCTAACGCCAAATTGTGCGAACCAATTGTCTCAGGCCTCTCCCTCAGCCAAGTCATTGCGGAACCTACCAGGCTCTCCTCTCATGGAGACAAGGGGATGCTCATTGACTGGGTCCTTAGTTATCGCCTCGACAAAATTGTCAAATCAGGACTTCTTCCTGACTCCATCTCGGACCACTCACCAGTTTACTGCATATGGGGCTCAAACCCGCCCAAAGTCCCGAGCAGAGTGGTAATTATGAGGGACTACCCGAAATTCATAACCCCTTCCTCATGGACCTGCAGGGTGTTGCTTGGGACCATGTCATGGCTACTCACGACCCCATTGCAGCCCTTGACCTCTTCCTTGCGGCCTATACCCCACTTCAGAATAGGCATGCTCCCCTATCCAAGAGGAGTGTCAGAGGCCCTGTCACAAAATGGCTTCAGTGGAGCTCCTCTCTTATGAAGGCGTGACAAGTGCTGGACAAAATACAGGGCATTCACGTAACCAAAGCGACCTCCAGGAGTACCGTCAACTTAGAAACTCCTGCAAGCGAGGCGTACGTGCTGCTAAAGCCAATACTGCAGTTCTGCATTCATTGCCACATACGTGACCCAAAGCGTTTCTGGATGAACATAAAAATCTAGTGGTGGCTCGACCAAAGCTCAAGTTACCGACATGACTATTGGAGGCCAACTGTAATAACTCCTAGCCATTGCCTCCTCCTTTAACACGCCTCTTCACGGATCTATCGTCTGCCACCCCTCCACAGCCTGCCTCCCAGGCACCGCAACATGGCTCCCGCCTTCTCGTCCACCTTCTACCTCAAGAAGATCTCTGTGAGTGAGACCCAGGCTCTCTTTGCCAGTCTCTCTCACCACGGGGGGGCGGGTCAGGATGATCTCGAACCCAGGCTCCTCAGCCTGGGGGCCCCATACCTTGCCAGTCCACCTACCCACATATTCAACGCCTCGCTTATCACAGGGGTCATCCCCGACATCTGGAAAGTTGCCAGGGTTGTCCCCATCCTGAAAAAATGGCGACCCTAAGGACATTAACAATTATCGTCCTATCGCCATACTGTCAGCTGTCTGTAAACTTCTAGAAAAGGCCATAGCGTCGCAACTTGTCCACTACCTCCATGAATACAATGTCCTTTCCCCTTGTCAGCATGGCTTTAGGAAAAGCCACAGCACCTCGATGGCGCTTGCTGAAGTCACAACCAGGATCAGGACAGCAACTGACCAGGGCAAGCTGACAGGGGCCATATTTGTGGATCTATCCAAAGCCTTTGACCGGGTAGATCATCTCCTCCTCCTCCTCCTCCATGCTCCAGACCCTTGGCTTCTCCAGTCATTCCCTTGACTGGTTCACCAGCTATCTTGGGGACAGGAAGCAACTCACCTGCTTCAACCGAGACTCCCTCGCCCCTCCTACCTGTTTACAGTGGAGTACCGCTAGGATCTGTCCTCGGACCTATCCTGTTCTCCCTGTTTGTCAATGGCTTACCCTCCGTGGCCACAGAAGGGCACCTTACTATGTATGCGGATGACCTTGTCCTACTAGCCAGCGCCACTGATGTTCCCAGCATCAATGCCCAACTCAACTCGGACTTCTCCCGCGTCAGTGCATGGCTGGACGGGCACAAACTCATGGTGAACCTCAAGAAAACGCAGGCCATGCTCTTTGGCGCTACGACTAAAGTCTCCTCCTGCACAACACCCCTCAAAATTCATGGTACCTGCGACTCCCTCCTACCGATAATTGACTCTGCTAAGTACCTCGGAGTCACTCTTGACCCCCAACTTGACCTCTCCGCGCACATCAGAACCATATGTAATGCCACAAATGGAAAACTTGGCCTAGCATATAGGGCCAGAGACTGCCTTACTCCGGCTGCCCGGCTGGCACTTGCCAGGGGAATACTTCTGCCCACCCTCTCCTATGGTCTCGTTGCCTTTGCCTCTGTCCCTTCCTCTAGCCTAGCCAAGTGGTACACCACATACAACAACATATGCCGCTTTGCACTCGAGGCCCCCCATCTCACCCACCGATGCACACTCTACTCTTGTCTGGAATGGCTCCCCCCAGAAAATCACCGGATTTACAACATGGGAAACTTTATTGACAACTTAATTCGAATGGCCTCCCCCGCCTTGCTCGCCCTCCCCCTGAAACATGCCTCCCCCGTTTATCAGCTTAGCTCTTGTGCATCCCAGACCCGCCTGGTCCCCAAGACCCGCACCCTCACTGGGGATAGAGCTTTCACCACCCACGCATCTAAGCTATGGAACTCTCTTCCCTCCCATGTCCGTGCTTCTCCCTCTCATTCCACCTTTAAAACCTCCCTCTGGAATTTCCTGAAATCTGCTGCATCCTGCCTGTGTGCTACCTAATCCCCAGCCCTTCAGCCCACCAACCCATCTGCACTGGTACCCCAGCTAGGCTCTTGCTCCCTCGCCGCCTCAGTGTTTCACTACCACTGGGTATGTGACATTGTTCCTCATTCAACCTAGGGGAGGTTTTACACCTCCATGTTTGCCCCTGGCTCATATGTTGGTAACTTGTGACTGTTCGATATGTTAATCCTTTTTACTGTTGCCCTACCGCTTTATAATTCTCTGTTGCCTTATCCCACTGTTGGAGTATGCTGCTCCAGATAGCAATGTTGACTATGTATTCCTCCCCTGTAAATACCACTGTTGAGGCATGCTGCTCCAGATTGTTATGTTTTACTATGTATTTCTCCTGTGTAATTACCCTGTAATTCTCCCAGGTCAGACCTGAAAATAGGCACTTGCTGTCTAGCGTGCTTACCCAGTTACCAAAAGCAAATAAATAAATAAAGTCATCGGTTTCAATGGACTTCGTGTTCCTCATTATGAAGCAAAGTACTCAGCTTCACATTGTGGAGTTCTCCGCGGATTCCGCGTTATTCAGTGAATCACTTTGCGGAGCAAATTGAGGCCACTTTGCCTACCACTACTTACAGTACTGTAACTCACATGCTGTACGGGAAGGAACGTGAATGCCTATGGCTGTACTTCCCCGATGAGCTGTAGCACAAAACTCCCCGACTTAAAAACGCTTATTAATGAGTACAGTGGTGGAGTGGTGAAGCCTGGAGAGATCTTACAATACATCCAAGTAACTAGTCAAAAAATTAGTGTTGTGATTCATGACATGATCATGAATCGTGATTTGTGACTGCATTTGTGACTGTGATAATGAGGAACATGATTCGGTGTCGATGGTGTGAGATAAACAAAATGGAACTGTATTGGGAAAGTGAATGCCTACGGCTGTACTTGAGCACAAACTTCCCGACTTAATAATGCTCATTAATGAGTACAATGGCGGGGTGGTGAAGCATGGAGAGATAACAATAAGGAACTGTATTGGGAACGTGAATGGTTGGGGCGGGCTGCAAGGGGGGGGACAGTGTACTTCACTGCTGCAGTAACAGTCACTAGTACTAGTACCAGTAAAGATACCACAAAGAAGTACAAAATTCACACAGCTGCAGTGGATAGCAGGTTCACATTGCTGAAATTACTATGTAGCACAACAAAGGTGTCTGATTTGATGACACGCGGAGGAGCTGGAAGGGAAGGTGTGACTCTGTGTGGATGACACAAAGATCTGCAATAGGATAGACACTACAGACGGGGTGAAAAAATGAGAAGAGACCTAGGCAAACTGGAGGAGTAGTCAAGAGAGTGGCAGCTTAAATTCAATGAAAAAAAAGTGCAAAGTCATGCACTTAGGCCACAGGAATCCTGGAGAGGAATACAAAATGGGGGGGGCGGGGGGAGATAACAACAACTAAACTGGAAAGGGACCTGGGGATAAACATAACAGTCGACCTTGTGGTGGCCAAGCAATTTGAAAAGGGGATGGGAAGGTCCGGCGGGATTTTATTTTATATATTTATTGAAATGTTTCACCAGGAGGGCACACTGAACAACAAGCTGGTCATCTCACGGTGTGACCTGGGAGGAGGGGTTACATAGGGTGGTGACGGATGATCAGTTACAATAATATGTGGGAGATGCTGGGGTGCATATTGAGGGGCATCACCATTAGAAAACTGGAGGTGGTGATGCCACTGTACAGACAGTTGGTTAGGCCACATCTGGAATATTGTGTTCCATTCTGGAGACTGCATCTCCGGAAGAACATTAACAGAATAGAGGCGGTCCAGAGAAGGGCAACAAAAATGGTAAAGGGGTTGCACCAGAAAACATATGAGGAAAGACTGAAATATAAATACCCTGGAGGAAAGAAGGGAGAGGGGGGAATATGATAGAGACATTCTAGTACCACGAGGGAATCAACAAGGTTCAGGAGGGCAGCATCTTTTAAAAAAAGAGATGTACAAGAACAAGGAGTCACAATATTAGGCTAAAGGGAGGAGACTTGGGAAATGTGAGGAAGTATTTTTTCACAGAAAGGGTGCTGGATGCATGGAAGTCATATAGGCTAAAATGATTGGTGAATTCAAAAATGCATGGGTTTGACAGAAGGCAGCCCTAGTGGTAGGAAAGACAGGGTGAGGTACTGATCATACAGGATCAGGAGTTAAGTAGGCAGGAAAATGGGCAGATTAGAAAGGCTAGGCAGTCCTTATCTGCCTTCAAAATCTATGTTTCTATGTAACAGGCTACTGCCCTGCTACAAATAAAGAATGAACATAATGGCATTTGTCTCATACTCAGGACATCACCAGTCAAAGGATTTAAACACAAACATTTCCTCTTCACAGATGATATGTTTCAGAACTGAGGTAGTGAGGGGATGAGGGAAGAGCAAGGTAACACTGTAGGTGCTTTCAAATGTGCACTTTGAAAGCTTTTAGTATAGTGCTCAGCCCCATCCCAACCAAACCACCCAGATGTCCGCGTTACTTATATAAATAAGAAAAGTATGTGTTTTACAAGGTTTTTGAGATTTTCTGTTTGCCCTTCATGGAGTTTTCTTTAATGAAATCTTAAATTATGGGTACTGGGTATGGGGGGAGGTGATGACTTGTGTGCTGCTGCTTGGGTGAGAGGATGATTTATTAAATGAACGAATTGCAAGAGGAGACGGTGACCGTCTGTGGAAGTGGGCAGGTTGTGCCGGTTACCCATCGTGGGAGTTTTCTTTAATGAAACCTTAAATTGTGGATGCTGGGGGGTGAGGTTGTTCCAGGTGTGGGGGAAGGGAGTTGTTTTAATGTAGGCTGGGGAAGAGGGTGAGAAGCTGTTTTCTTTTTTTTTTATTAGTATTTCCTGAACACGATTAGGCACAAATAGTGTCACTATTCATTATTCATATCTGAGTAACGAATGGTGCATTATTCATGATATTTGGGAACTGCTATTTCTTACTCTTATACCCAGTATGATGTGCCTTTAAATGTATATTTGCAGAACAACTGCTACATTTAGCCTCTAAACATAAGTACTCCCTACAAGCAGAGGAAAGCAGATTTCTATTAGAAATTTAAATGAACAGGAACTGGGGGAGCCAATTAATGACACCCAATGAAGAAAGCTTAATTCTAAAAGAGAAGTACCATGAGGTCAACAGGGAAAAAGCAAAGAGGGCAATCTTCACCTCCAAAACCAAATGCATAGAACAAATGGAAAAGTGGTCACCTAACTAGCATTAAGGCTCAAAAAAAAAAAATCAAATCCCAAAGACTTATTCTAGGGTTTAAGGAGCAGAGGGAACCTCAACTAGTAACCAACGCCAGAGACAATGCTAGGTTTTGAGAATATTACTGATCTCTATATAACCTAGAAGGAGGTGCCCAATTAAACACAGGAATGGAAGAATTTCTTAAGGGGATTGGAACTCCCAAACTTCACCCAAGAACAACAGAAGATCCTGCAGGGAAAGATAAGCTACCACAAGGCTGCAGAGGCCACTGATTCCATGCAGCTTCACAAGGCACCAGGCCCAGACAGTCCCCCTTCCAACTTGCATAAAGCTTTTTTTTTTGTAGATTTTTTTTTTATTCACTGCCACTTTGGGGAACTCTCTCAGGCAGCTACCTTACCCCCAGCTCTACCTCCTGAGCCTGAAACTCCCTCTTGTGTCCTGGCACCAACCTGGCCAACCTCCCCGGCTCTGAGCCCCTCTGAGGTAGGGCCGCCCTATCTGCCCGGCGTGCTCTATCTACAATTATTGTGGCTGGGTTGGACTCAGCCCAGGACATGAGGAAGTCTGACTTGGTGGAGTGTGGTTGATGGGAGGCAGTGCATTGCTTATCCCCGAGAGCAGGGTATTTTTCCTTGTTTTCTCCCCGAAGCTTGGATGTGCAATGACGTCCAGCTCGGCAGATGCACGCTCCCGTGCACCCCCGAAAGATGTACTCCGCAGCTTCCATCCCCTGTATTCTATGGCCGTGAACTGTGATGCCTCCAATCTCCACTAGAGGTCAGCAGTGCAGCAGCATGTGAATCCCCCTCTCCCCAGGGAAGGAGAGCAGTCCAAGGGATGCTCGATCCTTCTCTGTCCCTGCTGACCCCCGATGACCCGGGCTTGTTCCTGAACCCGGGTCGCCGGCATTGCGCGAGGTGTGGCATCCAGCGCCTCAACCCTCAGCGCCACCGGGCTGGCTTTTGCATAAAGCTTTTAAGAATAAAATTGCCAAACCCCTCACAGATATGATCAACTGGGGAATTGAACACCAAATATTAGACAAAGAACCTCTGTGCGCAAACACTGAGGCAAGGGTTACCCCAAAGGGCATTTGGCTGGGAAGCCAGGTTTCAAGAAAATACAAAATCACACATGCCCACACAATGCAAAGCATCATGGGCTGCATATGCAAATCACCACCGAATGTTATGCTGGTCCAACTTTACGCAGAATTGCACGGCACCATGCAATTCTGCTTAAAATTGGACCAGCATAACATTCGGTGGTGATTTGCATATACCAAATATTAGATGAGTCAATTCAACAAGCTCTGATCACAGTCCTACCCAAACCATTAAGAGATCCCACAAAGTCAGCTCTTCCCTTCAGGGTGGGGGCTTCCTGGATCCTGTCACTTGACTGACATCTAGTGGAGGCTGTGTGGCAGTGACAGCTGGGTCAGTTCAGAGAGAAGGGCATCAGCAAATGCAGCATATCCATGAACCTCAGCACCAAGCGAGTGTGCATGTGTGTATCATCGCACGTACAATGTCCTGGGGATAACTGGAAGGAAATACCCTGGCTCACTCAGCATGCCTGCAGGCACTGCATGACTCTACAGGGCAGGCCACCTACAGTAGGTGGTTAACTTGTAAGTTCCCAAGACAGATCAGTAATGTGGCTGGGGGTACTGCTGGTCCAGGAGGAGGAAAATCAAAGTGGCAAATAATTATTATGAAATAAATGTCAAATAAACAATGACGTTACGAAAAGCGTTTACATTTTTCAATGTTTATTTATAGCTTTGTTATTTTTGTAGCTTTTGACCCCAGATTTTCAACATTGTCCATTTGTTATCCCACCTCTTGAATGTGACAAGTGTCAATTTTCAGATCCCTTCCAAAATGTCTTTTCATGCTCATGCTGCAAAATGATGTTTTAGGTAGGATATCATAAATGGCACCTGTTGTGCTGATAAGATGATGTCATAAAAAGACTGTTGAAAAGTTGGGGTCAAAATCTCAAAAAACCCCAACAAAGTCATAAACAAAAATTGACAGTTTGCACGTTGTATTCATAACACTACAAATTTTTTTAACCCACATTTTTAATATAGAAATTTTTTACTCCATGGCAGGTGTAATTTTTATGTCCCTCTCCCAAACCTGTTTTCATGGTCACTCTGTAAACTCACATTTCAGGCGGCATTTCATAAATGACCCCTGTCATGTTCGATTACTATCTTGTGAATTCAGGGTCACAGTCTAACTATACAACAACGTTATGTGAACCTCTTCATTTCCCAATCATGGCCATTTCACTAACATAACTTGTGTTATTAATTTATTAATTGCTGCACTGTCTATGCCCAAAAACTACTCAGCAAGTCCAAGCGAGTGAATATCTGGCGTTGGCCAGTGCTTGTTTTCTGTTGCAAGCTGCTGCAAATCACAGAAACTGATGCAGATGCTCGGGAGCCTTTGAAAATAAGGCTCTCTAGTATTGGTGCAATTGGACAGACACCGAGGGTGACACTAATAACCTTTACATCAGTGTCCGTCTGGCCTGAAAAATCCTTCCCCAAACATTTATGGTTAAGTACAGTACTTGTTAATCCTAAATTAAAAAAAGATGAAATAGGGTTGGAAATAATCTGTCAGGCAGCCAATTTTAGAATAACCCGTAAAAACAAATACATTAGCACAGAAAGCATACTTTTTATGCATATATCAGCAGTTTAAAGTCTTCCTTTAAAGGAGAACTGCACTGAATCTGCATGTTATTTTTCCCAGTTGAAGCAGTTTTTTTAAATACTGGTTTAAATTCTGTTAGTGGTCTAGCTATCCAGACTTTTTAGTTATTCTAGTGTGTGCTTCTGATTTACCTGCTGCTGATAACCATTTTAGAACTATATGATGTAGTTTATGTCCCTGTTCCACTCTTCTATTGTTAGCACAATGCATCCATGTTCTGCTATAGAACTGTGTGGCTGAAAGGGACATAAACTACATCATACAGTTCTAAAATGGTACTTACCACCAGATTCTAAAGCAGAAACACCCACTGAGATTATTATAGAGGATAATGGCTGGGGATCAGGTGATAACCACACTGTAATCACCTTGAGTGGTTGCTAGGACAACATGGTAAACCTCGAGAGCGCAGCTCGAGAGGTTTACTGTAGATCTAGCAACCACAAGAGGTGATTTCAGCGTGGTTGACACCCGATCCTCAGCCATCATCTTTTATAGTGTATGGTCAAAAAACACTGTTTGCATTCTATGTGTGAGAATTATGGAACTCTGGTGCATTCTTTTTTGTTATGCCACTGTTTGGAAGTTCCAAAGTGTGGTTAACAACTTTTAAAATTCTAAACAGTGCATAACAAAGCTATGTGACTGCCAATTATGGTGGTTAATAGGCACTTATCATACATTATAAAAGGCTTGTATAAATAGAACAATAACAGAATTTTAATCAGTACTTACAAACAGCATCTATTGGGAAAAATTACTTACAGGTTCAGCACAGTTCTCCTTTAATACATTGTTGAACAAATTTTGGTGCTTTCTTTTTAGCTATCCACTACATAGGTCTAAAAGAAACTGAGGTGGTTGAGGTGTGGTGTTGCATATTTATGCTGGTGGACACTCTCTCACCTTGCCGTGCAGTACATTAGCACTACAAATCCAAGAGTTTTGCTCCCATGGCGTCCTAGTGCCTCCAGCACTAAGATCAAAGAGTGTGGCTGTATGGAAAAGATAGTAAGGTAAAAAGTTATGATAAGTAACTTTCCTTTCTAGCAAGCAAGCACATTTTATTTGTGAAAAGCTTTTCCATGAAGACCATAGCGTTGTACATAATCCATAAAAACAGCATTAAAACAATAAAACCAAATAAAGCCAATAAATAAAACTCAGATACATAAAACTTGATGCAGACAGTATGTATTCAAATATCAGATATCAGAAAATGCAAAATCAAATAAATAAGATTTTAGGACAGACTTATAGGTCTCCATGGACGGGCACTTTCTAATCTGACAAGGTAGAGAATTCCACAGGGTCGAGGCTACAAAAGCAAATGATCTAGCTCCAGACATAGTCAAACAGACCCTAGGAATCTCTAGCAATCCCTCATCGGCAGAGCAGAGTGGATGAAGGGGGTGGTAGGGACAAAGCAGGTCTTGCAAATAGTGAGGTCCCTGTCCATGCAGGGCTTTATAGGTTAGTAATCCTACCTTGAAGATAATCCTCCACTGCACCGGCAGCCAGTGCAGGCTGTGGAGTACAGGTGTGATATGACAAGATCTAGGTAAGCTGGTCAGCAACCTGGCAGCTGCATTCTGCACCATCTGCAGGCAGCAGAAGTCTACCTCCCTGGAGCCCTAGGTATAGAGCATTGCAGTAATCAAGGCGCGAGGTCACAAAGGCATGGACCAGTGTCAGAAGATCGTCAGGTGGGACCAGGTGCTTTATCTGGGCTATATTCCTCAGATGGTAGAATGAGGTCTTGATGATGGCAGACACCTGATATTTCAATGTCAACTCATCATTAAGGATAATGTCCAAATTCTGCACCAGGTCAGAGGTTAGCGGCTGGCTACCCACCAACCAAAGCCCGGTGAGTTGCCCAGCCACCTGGCCCCCCAGCCCAATGACCTGTGTCCACAACCAACATCTCAGTCTTATCCAGATTCAACTTAAGCCAGTTGACACTCGTCCAATCCTGAATCTCAGAAATACAGTTGTTAAAAACCAAGAACAGCGTCAATATGCTTGGGTGCAAAGGACATGTATAGCTGAGTATCATCTGCATAGCAGTGAAAACTCAGCCCGTACCGCTTAATTATGTCCCCAATGGCAGCATATACACCGTGAACAATATGGGTGAAAGCACCGAGCCCTGCAGTACTCCGCACAACAGGGGGTGAGGGGCCAAGAAAAATACTCCCAACTCCACTCTCTGTACCCTGTCTGTGAAGAAAGATTGAAACCATCTGAGGACTGTACCAGACAGTCCACAGAAAAACTGCAGGCACTCTAGCAACACCTCATGGTCCACGGTGTCAAATGCTGCAGCGAGATCAAGGAGGACTAATATGGAATGACTCCTCTAATCTCTTGCTATTAGGAGATTATTAAGCACCAGAACCAGTGCCATCTCAGTACTATGCATCTTCCTGAAACTGGACTGGAGAGGATCATAGATATCATGGGTGGTAAGATGCTCCTTGAGCTGCAATGTGAGTGCCTTCTCAATAACCTTGCCCAAGAAAAGGCAGGTTAGAGACAGGCCTGTAATTTGCAAGACAGTCAGGGTCGAGGGAAGGTTTCTTTAGAAGAGGGCAAACCACGCCTCCTTCAGGGTGTCCAGAAACACCCCAGTTTCCACCAAACACCCAACAGTCTTTGCAAGGACCAGTCTGATTACCTCTACACACTCCATCAGGAGGTGTGTGGGACCAGGGTCCAAACTACAGTATGTCGGTCGCAGACCCTGTCTAATCTTCACAAAATCCTCGATCATCAACCAGTTAAAGTCGGACTTGACTGACTGGGTGGCTGTAATCTCTCACCGATCTCTACTCTGCCCATTTGAGTAAGCTGCATGGATCTTTGACCTAATGATGACAACCTTATCTGCGAAAAATCGAGCGAACTCCCCACAGTTCAACTGTGAAAAAGCTCTCTGTTATGGGAGACAGGCTGGATTGCACAGCCTGTCCACAGTCCAAAACAGCTGAGCCACTTGATTTTGCACAGCCGCAAACTCCCTGGACAGGAACTCTGCCTTCTTACAGGAGACCGTGGATTGATCGTCCTTATAATGGGACATTAATCTAAGTCTGTCATCAGATAGGACAGATTTCTGCCAGCATCGCTCCAGCCTTCTCCCCACTCTCCTCATCTTCCTCAAGGTGCCATAAAACCATGGGGGCTGAGGGCAAAGAGTGAGGAGGCAAACCCAGACAGGGAGCTATGGAATCCAAAGCAGTCACCACTGCCTTATTATGTAGGTTAGCAGAAGTCCCTCTGGATCCCAGCTCACACTTGAACTCCCTTATAGAACCAGAGCTGCCAAAAGACCATCAGGGGTCATGCCCCACAAGGGGAGGTACCGGACCATCTCCATAGGGGCAGGTCTATTTGGGGGCATGAAACTGAACCCTATAGTGTGGTGATCAGACCATCCAACAGGTTCCACCACCACAATGGATACTCCATCCCCAGTAGAAACACCAGGTCCAAAGAATGAACTTGAGAGTGGGTCGCAGAGATAATCACCTGTATGAAGCCCAATGGACTCATCATTTGGAGGAACTCTTGTCCAAAATGCGAGAGTTCATCATGGACCCAGGCATTGAAGTCCCCCAGCACCAACCGCTGGGGGGACTCCAACACTGTCTCGACAATGAAGTTCGTGACTTCCTGTAGAAAATCCTTCTCACTCCCAGGTGGGCAGTAAACGAGAAGTATCCTACACTGTACACCTGCACCCATGATACATTCAAAGGATCTAGAGATCCCAACTAGCACATCTACAAGGCCCAGTTCCATTTTAAAACAAATGGCTACCCTCCCACTCCTACAATCCAACCTCGGGTGGTGTAGCACCGAGTACCCGTCTGGAACTGCTGAATCCAAAATGGGACCTGCATTCTCATCCAGACAGGTCTTAGTGATGCATGCCAGGTCAGATGTTCCAACAAGAAAAGCAATTACTGCTGTCTTGTTCCAAATTGACATAGCATTGCAGAACACCGCCCGAGTTGGATGAGGAATTGGGGTTGACCGTGCCATTTGCCCACAAAAAGTGGAACCCTTGGGTATGGGAACTAGGCAGGGAGGACCCCTCTCCTGGACCCATTTTGCCCCAGGGCGCCTCCTTGAACGCACAACCCCAATTCGTCCACCCATTCCTCTCCCTCATCTCCCCTGCTGGGTTCATGCTCCCTGCCTTTCTGATGCCTTCTCGTTATACCCAAGGTGCGGCAGCGCCTATACACATCACCTGGTAGTGGGGGAGGGGTGGCAGTCAAAAGAGTGGAGGGTGCGAAGTTCAGCAGAGGAGTAGCACCCACCCACCAAAACCCTCTGCTAGCACATCCTGCTAGTCACCCCAATCAGCAGTTTCCAAGATTAAACACAGTCACACACTCACGCAAACAACCCCAGCACTCACTCTCATCCACTCATAACACCCTGCAACCAAAACTCCACTCCCAACAACCACCCCCCAACCTCCTTCCTAAGGCAATCCACTTGTAAACATAAACCCCATACAAGCAAACATAAAAGTGAAGCAGCAGTAGTGTGCTAAGTTCTTTGAGTTATTGTCCCAAAAGTTCTCTGTAATTACAAAAACTGCAGGAAAGCGGCAGCTTGTGAAAAACAACTGGTGCCTTGACAAAAAATATCAAGTGAAAGACAATGAAGTCTGACAACCCAGTTTTTGTGAGCAAAAATTACCTCTAAGCTAGGTCATGATTACATCAGCATTTATTACGACAGACAATTCACAGCAAGCACCCCTTCCCCGCACACATTGTCTTTCTCTGTAATTAACTATAGTCAGTACTTTTGATTCTACACTGTCTTAAAAACACATCACATTTTCCAAAAATTTGAAGTAGGGGAGAGAAAGTCTCACTAACCCCCTTACCCACATAATGTGTCCCAGATCCCAAAATGTATCCTTTCTAGGGATGTGGATATGGTGCACTATCCACACTTAGGCAGCTCTTCCTTTCCCCTTAAATTTTGATGGAAGATCTTGAAGCTAAGCTCCTCCCATCCAGGTGGTATCCTCTTCAGCACCTCCCCATCACGTCGGATCTTCCTTTCTGCTGGCAGCATCAGGTCTCCTCCTTCACAGCTCCTGTGTGTGGTGTAGACCTACATTGGTCTTTGACTAATTCTTTCTCTGTAGGCTTTCCAGTGAAATTCAAATGGAGTGCAATGACCAGAAAGTCGGTCCAGGGTTCAAATGGGGGGATTCAAGCTGTGAACCTTATGCTAGCGTACCCAAATGTACAGGCTCAGATAATATTCTCTTCGGGGGGATACAATATATCTTTCGCCTAAGGGCACCTAACCAGGTATCCAAAAATGAACCCTTTAAAACTCTGTAAAAGATCTTAGGTATATTCTTACCTTTTCCCAGTTTATTAACACCATCAAGCTTTTGAACAGTTTTTGTCAGTCTTAACCCTCTATATGTCACATGCAGAAAAGAACAGGCAGACCCAGGCAGTCTTTCAAAATAAAGATTTTACTAAAGATGATAAAAATATGAAAAATGTAAACACAGAACCATATATCAAAAGCTCACAATCACATAAAAGAATAAGGGCAAAATACAAAACAAAAACTCCTACCACAATACATTTCGACTTTTCTATCTGATGCATTACCTCTCTAGTGCTTATAGTTATGTCAGACAGCTGTGTCTGTCTAGAGTCCCAAGATAGTATGTCACACAGATCAGACACCAGTATTAGTTTAAACTGTGTCTCTCCACACCCCTTTCATGAGTCATCTAGCTCCTCCTTTTAGAATATAAAAAAAATACAAACAGGAATGTCCTATCAGGAGGTATATTAAATACGGTGACATCAGCAAAAATTCCACTTCCTAAATATGACTCCTTAATTAAACATTTTCTCTTTGATCTTGAGCAGTTCCTATTCCCAAGGCATATCAAAGGGTTCTGTAACTTTTAGCACTATGGTGGTATAACATATTCTTCCTATAGGAATCATAAAACTTTACAAGCCCTATATCCTGGCAGCTGGGTCAGTTCTAATTAAGACAGAAAAACTGGAGACCCTTAATTAAGCCTCTCTGGTCTTTTAATTGGCTCTTGGTTTCAGGTTAATATATCCTGTAGCTTCTCTGAAACCTGGGGGGGCACCCATAAGCACAGGCTGTCTTATGTGAGACAATCACCTACTATATTTTTATATTACAAATCTCATATAAAAATCATAACCAGCTGGCCAAGCGTCACAATCTTCCCCACCTAGACTGAATTTAGGGGTCCTATCCCCTGCCTGGGATGAGCTTCCCAAATCAGTTCACTCCTCATATAGACGAGATAAGCCATCTGTGTTCTGATTGGTCGCTCCAGCCCTATATAAGATCATCATGTCATACCCTTGCAAGGCAAGACTCCATCTTAATAGTCTACCATTAGTTTTCCCCATTTGTGTCAGCCAAACCAGGGGGTTGTGGTCAGTTTGTACCTCAAAATGCTGCCCATGTAAGTATGGCTCTAACTTCTTTAAGACCCACACTATGGCAAGACACTCTTTTTACTCAGGTACACTACAGGGTGATTTTTTCCCTTGGTTGGATGTCTGACTCAGTACTGCCCCAATACCCATGTCTGAGACAACAGTCTGGACTATAAAGGGTTTGCTGTAGTCAGGACTTGTCAATACAGGAGCACTGCACAGTGCTCCCTTCAGTCTGGTAAAAGCTTTTTCACAGGCTGGTTCCCAGGTAATTTTCTTAGGCATCTTTTTCTGTACCAGGTCAGATAGTGTAGCAGCCAGGGCAATGTAATTGGGTACAAATTTCCTGTAGTACCCTGCTGTCCCTAGAAAACTCCTGACCTGCTTCGGCATTTCTTGCCTGGGCCATGCCTTGATCACCTCTATTTTTACTTGGTTAAGACAGAGCTGTCCCCGGCCTACAACATGCCCGGGGTATGCTACTTCAGCCATGGCCACCTGGCACTTCTCAGCTTTGACAGTGAGCCCAGCCCTCTGTATCCTGCCCAGCACTTCCCTAAGGTGAGACAGGTGTTCCTCCCAGCTGGCACTAAAGATGGCAGTGTCATCCAGGTACACCACAGCGTACTCCTCAGCACCATTTAACACCTGGTTCACCAACCTTTGGAAAGTGACCGAGGCATTCTTCATTCTGAAAGGCATTATTTTAAATTCAAATAAGCCTATCAGAGTGATGAAGGCCGACCTCTCCCTAGCTCTGTCAGTTAAGTCTACCTGCCAATACCCTTTTGTCAGGTCAATAGTCGTAAGGTAGGTCGCCCCTCCCAACTTGTCCAGGAGTTCATCTATCCGGGCATCGGGTGGGCATCTGACTTCATGACTGCATTCAGTCCATGACAGTCCACACAGAAATGAGCAGAGCCATCTGGCTTGGGCACAAGGACTATGGGTGAGGCCTAGGGGCTGTGGGATCTCTGGATTACCCCTAAATCCAGCATTTCCTCCACCTCCCTTCTAATTTTTGTACAGCCTCTGACACCTGATATGCTGTCTGCCATATGGTAGTCTGTGTCCCTGTCTACACTGTGTGTCACTAAGGGGGTTAGTCCAGGCTTGGTGCTAAACAGTGGGGCAAAATCTGCTAAAACCTCCCTTACTTCCTGGATCTTGTCTGGGGCCAGCTGGGGTGACAGTTTAACTGCCTCCACAGAGGACTCCTGCTTGCTTTCTTCCAGCAAGTCCAGAAGGGGGTCTCCTTTGTCCGTCCCCTCTCCAGGACTATAACCTGCAAACACCACGTCAGCCCTATTAGCGTATGGCTTCATCATGTTTACATGGTACATTCTTTCTGTATGTCTTCTATCAGGTAACTCTATGATATAGCTCACGTCATTTACCTTTCTAACTACTTTGTACAGTCCTGCCCACTCAGCCTGCAGTTTGTCTTTCTGGACCAAAATAAGGACCATGACTTCCTGACCCACCGTGTACAAGCGAGCTCTGGCTCTGTGGTCATACCACACTTTTTGTTTCTGTTGGGCAGCTGCTAGGTTGCTCTGGGCTGTCCCCATGAGCTCCTTCAGCCTTTCCCAAAACCTAAGGACGTAATCTACTATGGGAGTGCCCTGGATGGCATGCTCGCCTTCCCAGTCCTCCCAGATCAAGTCTAGGGGCCCACCTACCTGGCGTCCATATAAGAGCTTGAAGGGGGAAAATCCTGTTGACTTTTGGGGCACCTCCCTGTATGCAAACAACAGATGGGGAAGGTATTTCTCCCAGTCCCTCCCATGCTGTTCAGAAAATGCTTGGAGCATTGACCACAGGGTACCATTAAATCTTTCCACAAGCCCATTGACTTGCGGGTGATAAGGTGTCATGTGCCTCTGCACCACCCCACACTTCTCCGACAAACATTTAATCAGGTCTGACATAAAGGAACCCCCTCGATCAGTGATGACCTCCTGCAGATACCCAACACGGGAGAAAATCCCAAGTAAGGCATCTGCCACTTTGTCTGTCCTCAGTGAGGATATGGCAACTGCCTCTTGGTACCGGGTGGCATAATTCACCACAGTCAGGATGAACCTCCTTCTGGAGGAGCTGGCAGTATTTAAAGGCCTCACAATATCAAGTTTCACCCTCTGGAATGGCTTCTGTACTATGGGCAGTGGAATTAGGATGGCTTGGGTTTTCTTACCTGCCTTCCCTATTTCTTGGCACCGGTGACAAAACCTGCAATACTCCTTCACCTGCTGGGTGAAGTTGGGCCAGTAGAAATTCTGGGCCAACTGCTGCATAGTGTGCACAATTCCCAGATGACCAGACAAGGGAATATCGTGTGCAATCTTGAGCAACTGCTCATGGTACCCTGGGGAACGACAAGCTGCCTGCCTATCACCCCTCCCTCTGTCTTCACAGCCTGAGTATACATCAGTCCATTTTCCCAATAAACTTTATGTTTACCGTCACTTCCCTGTGCTCCATCAGAGTCTGCCCAAGCTCTCAGCTTCTCTAAATTAGGGTCACTTTTTTGAGCAGCTGCAAACTCCTGACACATTCCCAAGGCATGAGACAGGTCCTCTTCAATCTCTAAACTAGGGTCCCTAGCACGAGCATCAGGGCACTCAGGATCACTGCTATCCCTAATCCTCTGACAATGGGTCACCCCTCCTTCTTTGGAGTAACCCTCCCTAGCTCTGTGGTTAACTGCTACTGGGGAAATTTCTATCCCCTTTTCATTAGTCTGCATATCAGGAGACACTGGCTGGGGAACCAGCCTCCCAGTGGTTTCCACAATGGCTTCTGTGGGGTCCAGGGAACTACAATTTTCCCTTGCCGCTTGCTACAGGTAACTGCACACACCATCCCCTGATTGAGATTGTTGCCAAGGATGAGATCAACTGCTAAAGGTTTGGCTACAGCCACCTGTTGCACATTCCCCCTGTTTCACCACAGTCTAGGAAAACACTAGTGAGTGGCAATGTTTTCTCCTCACCAGTGAAGTCTTGTACAGTTACAAATTCATTGGGTATAAGCTGACCAGGCTGTATCAGATCCCTTTTTACCAATGTCAGGGATGCCTCTGTGTCCCTTAACCCTTGTGTCTGTACACCATTCACCGTGACTGGGTGCATGTGTTCCCTCATGTTCACAGGCATGCTTCCAGGGACACATAAACAACCCACTTCTTTCCTAGCCCCATGTTGAGTATTGCTCATCATTCTGGGACACTGCCAGCAATATGCCCAGTTTCTTTACAAACCCAACATTCTTTTCTTTTCTCAGAAAAATCTTTTCTTTGAAACCTGGGGCTAACTGGTTTCGGTGGAGGCAGTGAAGGTTTTAGCTGCCCTGAAGGTGTATTTTTCCCTTTCTGCACTGTCACGCCCACCCCATTCACTCTCAGAGCAGGTCTGCTCTTGGCATAGCGGTCCGAGAGTTCAGCAGCCTCTTGCACTATTTTGGGATCTCAGTCCTCCAGCCAGGTTTTCAGTTCTGCTGGGCATGCTTCTAAAAACTGTTCTAACAAAATAGTATTTTCAGTTTTATCTACAGAGTTTGCTTCAATTTCTCCCACCAACATTTTAAACATTGATGTTGTTTCATGGCTAGCTCCTTGTAGCTCATATCAGGGCTTCTCCTGAGCTTACAGAATTTAGCTCTGTATGCTTCTGCAGTTAAATCAAACTTTTTTAAAAGTGCAGCTTTAAGTTTGCTGTAATCATTACTGTCCTCATTGTCCATTTAACCTAATGCATCCCAAGCTTTCCCAGTAAGTAGCAGGGATAGCTGGAAGCTCCAGGACCCTCTAGGAATTTTTGCCTGAATACAAACTTTTTCAAAGGAATTTAAAAAGGCATCCATATCCTCCCCCTCTTTAAATTCAGCTATCAATTTGGAATTCAATTTGTAACCCAGTCCTGTAGTTCCAGTTAAACCCAAGCCAATTACCTGCTCTGGTGCTGGTGGTTGGAGTCGTAGCTTCTCCAGTTTATGTTGCCTCTGGTGCTCACAGTCTTCATGGTCAGCTTCTCCCTGTTTGCACTCCCTCTTCTCCCCTGCATCTCATTTCTCTCACTCAGTGTCTCTCTGGAACTCCAGCTCCATTCTGCGCAACTCAATCTGCAGCCTGATTGCTTCTGGCTCCAGAATGCTGGTGACCTTCCCCTGCTGCTGTGGCCCTTCGCTTGCAGTGGCCCTGCTGCCCTTCTCACCAGATCTGGACACTGAACTAGCTGCTAGCCCCTCCATACCCAAGGTTTGGCCCTTTACAGTCACAGTTTGTGACTCGATGCTCTGGGCATCTGCTGCCATCAGGGCATCCATGAGGTTTTACTTGGTGGCTCTCACCTCGTGCAGGACTCCTCTCTCCTGGCATAACTGCCTCAAGTAGTCTGCAGTGTACCCGCTGTAGTTGGAAACCATCTTCTTCCTTAACTATGGCTACTCTAACTTGCACTTTAGAAAAAAAAATAAAGCAGGTAGGAACTTGACTGTAAGCAAAATTATATAGTTCTTTCTTTTTTAAAAATAAATCACTGCCTAATTTTGCAAGTGAGCTATACAGTATTAAGCTGACACACTGAACAGTTAAAGCTTATGTTACCAAATTTATCACACCGCTGCTAACCAAATCTGTCACAAACACACTCAGCAAGTCAGGTCCTCTGCTCCCACAGTGCCAACCTCATAGTACAATAATGTGAACAGGTAACAGACTGGGTAACCCTCCTGTCTGCTTTTGGGTCCAAATCACCTTTAGTCTCAAGTTCTGGGGGGATTCAAACTGTGAACCTTATGCTAGCGTACCCAAATGTACAAGCTCAGATTATCTCTTTGGAGGGGATGCAATATATCTTTTGCCTAAGGGTACCTAACCAGATATTCAAAATGAACCCTTTAAAATTCTATAAAAGACCTTAGGTATATTCTTACCTTTTCCCAGTTTAGTAACCCTTCAAGCTTTTGAACAGTTTTTGTCATTGCTAACCCTCTATACGTCACTTGCAAAAAAGAACTGGCAGACCCAGGCAGTCTTTCAAAATAACATTTTTACTAAAGATGATAAAAATATGAAAAATGTAAACACAGAACAATATATCAAAGAGCATACAATCACTTAAAATAAAACAAGGAAAAGTACAAAACAAAAACTCCTACCACAATGCATTTAGACTTTTTCTATCTAATGCATTACCTCTACAGTGCTTATAGTAATATCAGACAGCTGTGTCTGTCTAGAGTCCCAAGATGGTATGTCACACAGATCAGACACCAGTATTAATTTAAACTGTGTCTCTCCACACCCCTTCCGTGAGTCATCTAGCTCCTCCTTTTAGAATATAAAAAAAATACAAACAGGATGTCCTGTCAGTAGGTATATTAAATAAGGTTACATCAGTAAAAATTCCACTTCCTAACCTTAGTTAAACATTTTCTCTTTGATCTTGAGCAGTTCCTATTCACAAGGCATATCAAAGGGTTTTATAACTTTTAGCACTATGGTGGTATAACATGTTCTTCCTATAGGAATCATAAAACATTTTAATGAGCCCTATATCCTGGCAGCTGGGTCAGTTCTAATTAAGACAGAAAAACAGGAGACCCTTAAATAAGTCTCTCTGTTCTTTTAATTAGCTCCTGGTTTCAGGTTAATATATCCTGTAACTTCTCTGAAACCTGGGGGGGGGGGTACCCATAAGCACAGGCCGTCTTATGTGAGACAATCACCTACTATATTTTTATATTACAAATCTCATACAGCAATCATAACCAGCTGGCCAAGCGTCATAGCGAGTCCGGCAGAACATGTTGCCACCCTTGAAGAGTCTGCATTGGGCATAAGCCTTCTTATCCAGCGGTTTCCCCTCAGGAGTTCCTTGGGACCTGGCCACAGTTGATCACACGATGCCTTCCCCCCGTATCTCCTTCCTAATTCCCTGACTGTCATAAATTGAGGTCTTGATCTGGCTCTCGCTCAAGATCTAGGGAATCTCAGTGTTCCCACTCTCAGTCGTCAACCTAGAAGCACAGTCAGCACTATACATCTTCCTCATCTTCAGATGGAAGACAGGCCCGTATACAAATTGTGGCATTGGTATGAGGAACAGCTGTGGCAGTAGTGGTTCCTTGGCCATGGCCGAACCTTGCCTCAGCCCCCTGTGCTTCCATGGCACCTTTGCTGCAGCCCACTCTGGTCACCCCAGTTGAACTGACACCGGAGTCTCTTCCCATTTGGTTGGAACCCCCACTTCCATAGCCCTTGTATGGGGCCCTGTCCAAGGCTGCTTGCCCAGCTTCTGGTCTCACAAGTTGGCTCTGCATTAAAATCACCCATTTGGATGAGCCCTGGGTTGTCCAGGGGGAGTCTGGATCAAGGGTGGTGTTCGAGGAGTCCTCAGATTCAGAGGACTCCTCCATGCACTCCCTTTGGACTATGACCTTCAACTGGGAGTCCTCAGAGGAGCTCACCACTGAGCATGGACTGGTTTCCTTCAGGGCCATGCTCTGATTGATCTCCGAGTCTATGGGGATTCAATTAGAGTTGGTCCAAAAGCGGGAGAAGTACCCCCAACCGAAATCCTGGACAGGGATGACGTCTCAGGGGTTGCCTTCCTGGTGGTGGAAGCTATTCCTGGTCCCAGTCTCAAGCTGTGACAACATCCAACCTCTTGCCTGGTGCCCTCAGCCAGTATGGTCCACAAATATGTGGTCCCTACCGGGTCTCTCCCCGGTTTCACCCACCATACTTCAGCTGAAGGCTTGGTAGTGAACTTGGTGTTCCAGTGGACAGGCAACATCGGCAATGTCAGTAAGGCCCCTGACAAGGAGTCCAAGAAACTGGACCATGCGGCCAAGAAAATCTACACTGCTTCCTCCCTAGGCCTGTGGCAGGCTAGCCCTGCCAACTTCACCCATGCTGTCATGGGTGTCCTGGATCAGCTTCTTCCTCACCTCCCTGTGGACCTGCAGTTGGCTGTTAAGATGGTCCAGGATCAGGAACTTCCTGTTGCCAAGCAACAGCTCCATATGACCTTGGACATCAGTGACTCTTGTGCCTCGTCCATTGCCCCTGCGGATGCCATGCACCATCGGGCCTGGTTATAGATCGCCATCTCTACGGCAGATACCCAACATAAGTTGGTTGATGTCCCCTTCTTGGGTACCGACATGATTGGTCTGGGAGTGGATGGTCACCTTATCTGGATTGAGAAATCCAGTGACACCTTGGATTCTGTAACTGGCCTTAAAGACTGATTTGTGGTTGTTGGCATATCCCTGATGATGATATTTTATTGTATTTTAAGAACTCAGTATTTATTGTATTTGTGTTTATTTTATTGTTTTATGTGAAGTTTGCTGTCAAGGCACCTTGGATTTAGAAAGGTGCGGAATAAATAAAGAATATTATTATTATTATATTATTATTAATGTCCTCAGAAGGACGCTAAGGGCCAGAAACAGAAGAAGAAGAAACCCTTTCAGTGTTGGTCCTACTCAGCACCACAGTCAAGCCCAGCACAGCCCCAAGCAGGGTGGCTCCAGGCCTGGCAGCCTAAGCCTACTGTATCTGGTTCTAAGAAATCTGGAGGCCAGGAAACCAGAGCTCCTTCGGTGGCCAGTGCCTGAGCTTCCACCAAGCCTGTCCAGTTATGGGTTGGGGGGGGTGTCACTCTCCCACCCGTCCTGCTCCAGCCTTGGGTTCCCGTAGAGGGGATGGCTCCGCCATTTCTAGCATGTCTGGCCCATCCTCATTCAGACAAATGGGTGCTCAACTACTTTTAGACTTCAAGGCTCTCCCACCCTACCATGCCCATGCACCATCGGGAGATCAGGGTTTCCCTGGACATGCTGTCTTCCTTTCTAGAGGACATCACCCAGCTCCTTCAGAAAGACATTGTGGGCTGTATCCCAGACTCCATAGCTGGTCAAGGCTTCATCTCTAGATATTTCTGGTTCTCAAATGGACAGTGGGCTGACTCCCCATATTGGATCTTCACAATCTCAACCAGTACTTGAGGAGGCACAAGTTCCAGATGGTCACCCTGAACCAAATCATTCCATCCCTGCAGCAGGACATGTGGTACTGCTCTCTGGACCTCCAGAACGACTTCTTCAACATTCCAATCCATCCGTCCCACCTGTGGTTCCTTCAGTTCCACATGGAAGGGCCGCTGTATGAGTTCTGCACCATGCTGTTTGGTCTCCCCTCGGTACCGGGTCAATACAATGCTACAAAAACAGTGCGGCAATAACCGTGTTGTGTTAAGCGTGAAAACATTCAGAGCAACAGGGGTGTAACAACAGTAGGTAATTACCGCTACCCCTGTCACTCTGCGCTAATATATGCAAGGGACCAAGTTGCCATGTGTGTGGTGCCTGGTTGAGCCGCTTTTGTGGTGGGATGGCTAAGGCACCAGCACATGGTAGGTTTGGATACTTGGGACCAGGGTTCAGTGTCCGCCCGCTCCAGTCTTCTGGTGTTGCAACTTTTTTTTGAAATTGGATTTTCCCTCTCCTTGAGTTTCTCCTCATCCCCAAAGTCCACATCCCCTCAGAATTTGTTATTTAAAGTCCACGGTATGTGGGGGTGAGGCTGTTGGGGGTGTGTACAGGGAAGAAAGTCCCATTATTTGTAATGGGGTGCGCTGTTTGTGTTTTGCGGTCGGTGTTTTTACTGACTGTACTTCGCCACACACTGTGTTGCTTGCGGCATTTATTGCCACACTGTTTTTGTGCTTGGCATTATGACCCAGTGCCCTCTCCTTGGCCCCCAGGGTCTTCACTAAGTGCATTGCAGTAGTGGCAGAATTCCTACAGTGCCAAGGGGTCTGGGTGTATCCATACCTGGATGACTGGCTGATTGCTGCTTTCTCTCCCTTCAGACTTGTTTGGCCTGGGCTTATTAGTCAACCCACCCAAGCTGGAACTTCATCCCTCTCAGGCTATCCACATCATTGGGGCAGAGCTTGACTCCCTGCGGGCCACGCCCAAGTCCTAGTGGACTGAGGCAGCACATCTTACCTCCTTTGCCAGATCATTTCAGGTTGGGTACTCTGGCCCTGCCAGGGACTTCCTGTGGCTGCTGGGGTACATGGTCTCTTGTACCAGTGTTGTCCAGTGGACCTGCATGTGCCCCCAGCAGTGGGAGCTGGCCCACCAATGGTTTCAGTGCCTTGGTCACCTAGCCCAGCCGATCATGGTGATGCAGCTGATGTGTGATTCCATCCGGTGATGGCTCATCCCAGAACATCTGCAGGAAGGAGTCCTGTGCGTCTGCTCAGAGCCAACAGTCACTCTGATGACCAATGCTTCTCTGGTGGGATGGGAATCACAGGGCCCATGGGCTCTGTACCCCCAGGGAGTCCCAGTCTCAAATTAACCTATTAGCACCCCTTGCATACAAACATACGAACAAATGAAGGAAGCTAGCAGATAAAGACCTTGTCAGTCTAGCATGTCTGCTTGATTGTTCAGCTTGTGGTTTATACCACAGCTTCCTCTCCCCTTTAGGGGAAATACACCGGGAGGTTAATTGCCTGGTTAAAGTGAAACTCTGAAACAACCATCGCACTCTAACGGCCTTCGCTCCATCTGTTCGGGGTCAAGTCATGCAGGTCCGGATGGACAGCTTCACAACCATGTACTACCTCAACAGGCAAGATGGGATGCAGTTACTCTGGTTGTATTGGGACGCTCTGCACACCTGGACCCTCGTACCAGTCTGGACGTTGATCTTCTGGCGATCCATGTGGCTGGTGCCTCCAACCAGCTATCGGACACTCTCGTGTCACATGAGTGGTCTTTTCACCAGGAGGTAGTTGATTGTCTGTTCTCCCAGTGGAGCACTCCCCTGGTCAACATGTTTGCCTCCCAGGAGAATGCAAAGGTAAAGCTGTTTTGTGCCTACCCCCCCACCCACAGTGCAGCTTACTGTTGGGGGATGCCTTCAAGAAGCCCTGGGCCCCGGACCTCATGTATGCCTTCCTCTCCCTTTCCCATGATCCACAAGATGTTGATCAAGGTGCAGAGGGACAAGGCTATGGACGATCCTTGTAGCTCGTGACTGTCCACGACAGTTCTGGTACCCAGATCTCCTCAGTAGCAGACCTCCATGGCACTTGCCTTTGCTTTGTGACCAGACCTGCTCTTTTGCCATAAGAGGAACATCATGCACCTAGACCCTCAGTCCATGCACCTGAAAGCCTGGTTCCTTAGTGGATAGAGTTCCAGAATTTGGGTCTCTCTGATGAGGTCCTCCATGATGGTGAGGCCTCTTGGAAGGAGCTGTCTTGCCAGTGTTATGCCTTCAAGTAGAAGAGATTTTCCATTTGGTGCCAGGGCAGGGAGCTAGACCCCCTGTCTTGTCATGTGGCTAGCATCCTGAACTACCTGTGGTCCCTCTCTCAGTTGGATCAAAGGTTGATGACCCTCAAGGTGCACTTGGCCTCCATCTCTGCAAACTGGGCATGGGCCGATGTGCTGACAGTGGAGCAGGAGAAGGTGGTTGGGCACTTCTTTAAGGGCCTTGGCCACTTGTTCCCACTGGTGTTTGAACCTCCACCACCTTGGGACTTGTTGCTGGTTCTGGCAATGCTTATGGGCAAGCCATTTGAACCAATGCACGGGTGTCACATCTCACACCTGTGATGGAAGACATTCTTCTTGGTGGCTATCACCTCCATCGGAAGGGTCAGTGAGCTCCAGGCACTCTCGGTGGAGTCTCCATACCTGATTTTCCACATAGACAAGGTTGTCCTCCACCCCAACCTGAAGTTCTTCTCAAAGGTTGTTTCAGTTTCACCTTGACCAGATAATTAACCACCCAGTGTATTTCACCAATCCAGCCTCAGATGCGAAGCACAGGCTTCACACACTGGACTTGAGGTGAGCTCTCTGTTACTATATGGAACATATGGCTGGAGTTCAGGGAGAAGTTCACCAGCTTTTTGTCACCTGTGCTGAAGCTGCACCTGGCAGACTGGCAGCTAAGCAGATGACTGGCAGGTGGATTGTCTCCTGCATCGACCTTTGCTATATCTCTGATATTAAAATCTTTTGTGGTTTTAGGTCAGTTAGTTTAGTTCTTCTAATAAAACGTCATTTATTTCCCCTGTAGTTTTCAATCAGAACTAAAGTTGTACTTATACTATCTATCATTACTGCACCACCCTTTCTTGCTCCAGTGATGACTGTAATTACTTTACTATAGACTCTTGTTTCTGCACTTTAGTTTGCATTTTTCTAACTTTCATTCTGCTCTTTTTTCACTTCTCAGTTGGAAGGGGCTTCATCTTGAGTTTGTTTTTTAAATAACATATTGCACAAGAATTCACTGATATTGTGAGAGAGCTAGTTAAGAGAAGACAAGTGCAATAAAATTAATAGAATAAATAGCTCTGAAAGCAATAGCACAGGAGAGGATGTTTGGTTGCACTTTGATATGTGCACCTGAAGGATAATGGGGTTAGACGAGGCCTTCATATTGACTGACCTGTGAGCATGGGTTATATTGTGGAAATCCTTAGCTTGAGATCTTAGCATGTATGGTTGGGTAGTCCCTGTTAGCAGCCTACAGAGGTAGTCTGGGTACTGTGCCTGAGCACAAACTTATGTATCAAGGTGGCCCACTCAGGTTTTCTCTCTTGTTCAGGGCAAGTTTCCAAAGGGCAGTGGTGAGTTTTGTTATAACACCTCCGGGCGAACCTATACATTTTATTGTGTGCTACTGCAGCTTTTTCTAGTGAGGTGACTGGTGTAGTTCTGTAAAGGCAGGAGGGACTGTCCTAGGATTAAGTGCCAGGTGTGGTGTAAGGCAATTGCACACGTAGTTTAAGGCCCAGAGGTTTTGGTGTGAGCCTCTTTATTATGCTTGACTCACATGCCCAGAGTGCTTTTATTTATGCTGTCTATGGGCTTGGTTTTTAAAAGGCGCAGACAAACTGGACTGGTGTGAGCAACCCATATTCAGTATACATAGATTCTGCATAAACTTCATGCTGAATGTAGCAACATAGCACAAAGTGAAGAACCCCCCCCATTCTTACACTTGACAAATACCAAGTCACACCCCCCCAACCCTCCATTCCCTGCCAACCCTGCAACCCCTAGACCACCAGGGAGGGAAATTATTTACAGGAAATTAAGAATTAGTAGGTACACCATGAATCTAGTGGTGTTTCAGCCAGGACAGTTCCAGGGTCCAAGTAGTCTTCAACCAAGGGTGATAGTGGAATTAAAAGGTGTTCAGTCTGGGCCCACACTCTGTTCAATTACATACCGTGCACCACATATCCAAATACCTTTTTTAAGTGCTGATTCTGAATGCATTTTATTGCAAATTTAAACACAGATACCTACTATCTGAGAGAGAGACCATGCAACCAGAACTTAACTTATTTGGATTTGTGGAGTCCTGCTGGAGCACTCGCTCTATAATGGAACAGTGTGTGAACCTGGGGGCTGGGGACCCTGACTAGCACTTTCAGCCATGAGTGGAAACCTGTACTTACAGAGTGTATGTACAAGATTATTCCCATTGCTGTTATCTTTCTGGACTTATTACAGACCTTAGGAGGGCAAAAAGACTGAATGGTCAGTGTTGTTCTGTTGAAGAAGGGGACATGGTCATGCCCAGTTAAGGAGAAACATTTGAGTCTAACCCCAGTGATTGCAAATTGTTTGAGTCAGTCATAAAAATGTGATGGTTCAGCACATGAAATAAAACTGTCTGCTGTCTAGTAAACAACTTGGCATCACAAATGGTAGATCCTGCCAAACCAACCTGATGGCCTCCTGTGAGGAGGTCATGAAGGAAGTGACTAGAGGCTGTGTGATAGTTGTCCTCTCTCTGGACTTAAGCCAGGCTTCTAGGAATTTAGTACTTTAAAAATGGATAAAGAAAATGTCATGTGACGATGCATTAATTTAGCACTATGCACAGTCATCCTGGTTCTCGACCTGATAACATATCAGTGTGCCCCTTCAATTAAAAAAAAAAATTGAACTGGAAGCCATGTTTTTGCTGCTAACGTATTTATTTATTTATTTATTGCAATTGTTTCACCAGGAAAGGCACACTGAGCAACAAGATGCTCGTCTCCCGGTGTGACCTGGGGGGGGAGTACAAAGAGATATGATAACATGCAGGTTATCAAGTGTACAATTAACAGAAGCAAATAAAAAGCAGCATAAGGATACATGAATGCATGAATATACAAGCAGCACACATTGAAAGCATCTGGTATTATAGTAGCAAATAACAAATTCGTGACAAGAAGCAGCAGACAGTAAATTAGCACAGTAGTAACAGCTGTAAACAACAGAAGATGTATATCACAGTTATACAGTTATACACAGTATACAGGGCAATAGGCCCAGGACATAAGTGCAAGGTTAGGGTTATATTTTTTATTTTTTTAATTTTAGTTCTTGTTGACCGGGTAAGTGCACTAGACATATCCTGCCTATTTTCAGGCACGACGCGGGGGAGGGGGATACAGATGAATGCCCACTGACCTTGAACCAGATTAAGCTGTTGGTGGTATTTTTAGTGAATGAAGGAATTTGGCCAGGACACCAGGGAAATCCCCTACTGTTTTCGATAAGTGCCATGGGATCTTTAGCATCCACCTGAACTACCACCAATCCAAGCAGAGGGGACCTCGGTTTAACATGTCATCCGAAAGACGGCACCTCAGAAGTGCAGCACCCCTCTCATGCTGCACTACAGTGTCAGTATTGGGATATTAACCCAGGTGCCAGTTGTGAGAACTGAACCCACAGCCCTCTGATCTCCCGGCCTCAGAGGCGAGTGTGCTACCTACTGAGCCACTGACACTGATGTAGCAGCTTCTGTAGCAAGGCTAAGGCCGCTGGTAAGGCATTAGGGAGGGGATAGTGGGGCATGGCAGGTTCCGGGACAGGAGCAATTTGTAATAAGGAAGTTGTCTAGGGCGGTAGACAGAGAGTGGGAAGAGGAGGAGTGCTGAATTTGCAGTGGGAGGGCATTCCAGAGCTTGGGTAGCCGGTATGAGAAGGCAGCTTGACCGGCAGAGGTCTTTCACCTAGGGATTCATAGTTGGCGGGAGTCACTGGATCTAAGATGATGGGGGGGGGGGGCTTCTGAGAGCACAGTAGAAAGGTAGAATGGGATGGTCCTGAGCCATAGGTTGGAGACAAATTTAGCATAATGAGAAATGTGGTGGTTTTCGAGGGACGGTAGAGCCAAGGCTTGGTAGAGGTCACAGTGGTGGGTGAGGGAAGTGACATTGAGAGCAAAGTAGCAGAAGGCATTATAAAGTGTGTCCAGTTTAGATAGAGTGGACTTAGGGGCCGCACTGTATACCATGTCGCAGTAGTCGATGGAGGGGAGTATCATCTTCAGGACCAGTTCACGTCGGGCTTGGGGAGGGAGGCTACTGTGGTTCCTATATAGTGCACTGAGCATGGGGCATATTTTTTTTGAGATAGCATCAATGTGGTCAGAGAAGGAGAGAAGGTTGTCAAGCCAGACCCCCAAGTAACGGAACGAGGAGACATCTTCTAGTTTATGGCCATCCAGGGTGGTGAAATAGGGAAGGGAGGGGAGTCTGGACAGGAGTTGCTGTGTACTGAAGGTCATGGTGACAGTTTTTTTTGCATTTAGGGAGAGCTGGTGCGAGCTAAACCATTGCTGTACCTCGTTGAAGTCAGCTTGGAGGTTTGATTGTACCACATCAGGGGCGGAGCCCGAGTAGTAGAGTACAGTATCATCTGCATACATGTGGATTGAGGAAATAGAGCAGATGAGAGGCAGGTCATTTAGGAATATAGAGAACAGTATGGGACCAAGAACCAACCCCTGTGGTACACCGGTAGTTAAGGGAAGGGGGGGTGGTGATCACATTAGAGACTCTAATGGACTGAGTTCTATCAGAAAGGTATGATCTGGTCCAGTTTGTGGCAGCGACAGAGGGGCCTGATTCAGTGAGACTCACGAGCAATACGGGGTGGGAGATGGTGTTGAAGGCTTTCTGCAAGGTTGACAAAAATGACTGAGGTGATCAGTCCATTGTCCATGCCTGTCAGGATGGTGTCTGTAAGCCTTATCGGGGAAGAGGTGGTGGAGTGTCCCTTCCTGAAGCATGACTGGAAGGGCGTGAAGAATTTAGAGTCAGTGAGGAAGGAGGTAAGTTGGGTGAGCACAAGGTGCTCTTGTAGTTTTGCTAGAGCTGGGAGGAGGGAGATAGGGTGATAGTTAGAGGGGGAGGTAGGGGTACCTCCTTTTGGCAGAGGTATGACGATGGCATGCTTCCATGCTTGTGGGATGGCAGCAAAGGATTGGTTTAGGAGTTTGGCAAGCGGAGTTGCTATAGCGGGGGAGGAGAGGTATAGAAGTTTGGGGTCTAGACTGTCTGGGGATTTGCCTTTTGAAGGGTTGAGAGAAAGTAGTGCATCTAGGGCTGCAGTTGCAGAGATGTCACTGAAGGAAAAGGAGTGAGACCTAGTCTTGGTTTTTATGTCTGTAGGTGGTGCGAGAGGAGTAGTGTTGGGCAGGGAAGAGAGGAGGTTGCAGCACAAGAGAAGTACACGTTGAACTCCGTAGCAACTGCTGTGGGCTCTGCTAGAAGGGAGTTATTAACATTTAGCACTGAAGTGGGGTTGGCGGCCGGTGAGGTGAAAAGGGAGTGAATGACCTTACAGAATTTTGAGGGTTTAATTAGGTTGGACTGGAGGGGGCTGCTGAAGTACTCTGCTTTTGCAAGACGAGTAGCTCTGGTGCAATTGTTACGGAGCATGAGGTATGTGGAGAGGTGTTGTGGGAGGTGTGAGGATTTATGCATTTTCTAGGCTTTGTCCCAGGTGATTTGACATGCAGTCAGTTCTTGGGCGATCCAAGACAGGTGGTTTCCTTGTACTCTTGAAAGACGCAGTGGAGTGTGTGTTTCCAGATGCTGCGGAATGTGTTTTTAAAGTGTAGGAAGGCATCATCAATGGAGATCGTAGGTGGGGCAGGGGCCCAGTTTGCTAGAGCAAGGTCATCTAATACAGGGGCAAGGTTGAGGGATTTATAGGAGCACTGGACTACAAATTTACTGGGGGATTTTGGGTGGTGGATTTTACACACTAAGAAGGTTACATGGTGGTTGCTGAGGGAGTCAGGAAGAATACCAGCTTGTATGACCCAGTGGGGGTGTGTGGTAAGGACCCAGTCGATGAGCGAATGGTTACCAGATTTTAGGTTAAGCCGGGTGGGCTCAGTAATGACTTGTGAGAGATTTAGAGCAGAAATTCAGTCCTGGTTTTGTTGAGGGCAGGAGCTAGCCAGTTGTGGTTAAGATCACCCATAATGTAGAGTTCCTCTGTCGTGGTTAGGCAGGAGATTTGCTTGAGAAGGTTGGTGACAGCAGAAGCTGGTGTGCCAGGTCAGCAGTATATCCCAACAATGTAGATTGGTAGCGAGAAGGGAAGGACAAGCTGAATTAGTATTACTTCAAGGACTTTTGATTCCGACTTGGTCAGGACCACTAAATAGTGCAAGTCCGAGTTTACATAGATGGCTATTCCACCACCTTTAGGAGCTCTATCCTGGCAGGCCATAGTGTAGCCTGGGATAGCAACAGAAGAGTCGTTGATGTTTTTGTTAAGTCAGGTTTCGGACAGGGTGAAGATATCGGGAGCATAGTGGCAGCAAGAACCTGAAGGGAGTCAAGCTTGTGGACAAGGCTTCTTATATTTAGGTGCAAGAGGTGCAGGCCACGTGGGATATGGTCCTCAGAGTGAAGTGAAGTGAAGTGAAGTGAAGAAGTGGCCGATGTAGGAGAGGGGCACGAGGGGGGTAGTACTGGGGCTAGGGTTAGGGTGGATGTCACCTCCGGCAAGAAGCAGGAGAGCAAGAAATAGATAGTGGGTGAATAGCTGTATATGACTGACTGCAAGCAGTCATCTCTTAGATTGATGGCATGTGTGAGCTGGGCATAGGGGAATAAGTTGAAAAATGACCCAGGAGAGTGATGGGTTGAAAAGAAATGGGCTGGGATGTGTGGCAGAGTGTGTCCATGCTTGGGTGAATGGGAAGATGGATGCCGGGCTGGAGGAGTGGGAGAGCTCAGTGAGGTTTGGTAGGAATTGGGAGGGGGCATGGGAGAGGTGGGTGGCATGTTGGAAAGGAAGGGCAGGAGACAGAAGAGAATAGGGATGAGCAGAATCAGGTGGCCTGGTAGTAGGATCATGGCACGGATCTGGTGCTAAGAGGACCCTAACTGCTGTGCTTACTTAGTGAGGGAGGTAGGAGCTGCAGTTACTTAGTGGAGAAGGTGGAAGGCTGGATATGGGGGCAGGGAAATGATTAGGACCTGTTTAGAACTTGGAACCAATGGGGGAGCTGAGGGAATGAGGGTTTTAGGTAGCCAAAGAGGGACTGAGCAGTGCTGCTAGGTTGACTAGCCAATGAGGGAGCGAGAGCTGCTAGGCTTACTAACCAATGATGAAGCAAGAGGGAATGAGGATGGGCAATAGGTGTATTTAATTAGTAGAGGGGGTGGGGGTGGTTGGGAGGGCCGAAAATCCTTCTTTTAGACTTGAATTTGTCTTAGATGCAGCTAAATCTTATTTGTATAAAGCACCAGGCGGCAAAAGCAGGGGAAAAAGTCCTGGCCAATCAGAGTGGGTTTGCTGGAAGCACTCGTGTTCTGATTGGCTGTGCAGTCACCGTTCCTTTCAAGGAGATGCAGGTGGGTGCCTTGGTCTTGGTCGGTGGCTGGCTGGGTGCCGTCCGACCGTGGAGGAGCTGAAGCAGCCCTGTTCAAGGGCAGGCAGCTGGAGGGAAGAAAATAGCAGAGGGTTAAATAGCGTAGAGTCTGGGGGTAGACAGGTTTAGATTGAGGAAATTAGCAAGACAAAGGAGGGTGGGAATTTTGGCGCCAAGGCAGAGTGCTTGGATGGGGGGGGGGTGGAAGTGCAGGAGCAAGGAAACAATAGAAGAACTGTAATCACTTTAAGACAGTAGTAGAAATTACAATCCAGCAAATACAGTTGAAAATCCTTCTTTTAGACACTTGAATTTTTCTTAGATGCAGCTAAATCTTATTTGTATAAAGCGCCAGGCAGCAAAAGCAGGGGAAAAAGTCCTGGCCAATCAGAGCAGATTTGCTGGAAGCACCCATGTTCCTATTGCCTGCGCAGTCGCCGTACCTTTCAAGGAGCTGCAGGTGGGTGTCCTGGTCTTGGCCAGCGGCTAGCTGGGTGCCGTCCGATTGTGGGGGAGCTGAAGCAGCCCTGTACAAGGGCAGGCAGCTTTCAAGGAACTGCAGGCGGGCATCCCGGTCTCAGTTGGTGGCTGGCTGTACAGGCCCCCCATTTCAACATAATGTCAGTAGATTATCAGAGTACAGTCCCCCTCTATTTCAGCAGAAAATAAACACCCCTTCAGTTGGCAAGGTGGAGAAATGCCAAATTTCAGTTCTCTGTTCATAAACCTCTAGGCAATCTTAAAGAGGACAATAAATTATTTCTAATTGGCAGTTCATAAAGTTTTTTATTTCAGAAATTACATTATTCTTCTAAATTATTCATACTTAACTGTACCTGAATAAAAAGTAATGTGATAAACTGTATTTTGCATTGTTTTGTTTTTATGGGCAGCATTCCATTAGTTCTCTTTATGGAATCTGTGATCTGGAGTTTTAACTATGTCACAGTTTGTGCACAGAACTCTAAGCAAGGTTCTGATAGGTCAAGTAAGCATTAATCCACAACAAAGAAGGACTCTACTAGTGAATTAATGACTGGTTGGCCGATTGCCTCCAACCACCAACCAGGCATTAATTCCCTAGTAGAGCCCGCCTTTGGAGTGGATTAATGCGCTTGTAACATGGCAAGTGCAAGGATAATATGGTACAAGTGAATTACATGTTGGACAGAAAGTAACAGCAAGTCACAATATTGCTGAATACAATATTATGTGCTGCTCATGTCTGCATTTCTACATTAATACATAGGCTAACTACATGTGCAATGGTGCGCGTTCGCGTTAAGTGCTGAACATCTCTTTACATTATGAATGCTGTTTTTGTAGACATCTGAATGTGATGTTTTCTATAAAATTACACAAAACAATTACAAAACCAGTTTCCTCTCTGTTTTACCATACTGTTCCATTCACTTATTTCCTTCGTTTTTAGTTCTAATTCAGTAATGCATTATGGGGAAAGTAGGAATATTTGCATATCTGGCATCTCACTTACTTGTACATGCCAATGTATGCAAACATTTCTAATGTCCCCAGAATGCATTATTGGTTGGAAAAAAGTAAGAATGCTTGTGCTCCATGCATTGCGGTCTAGAAATGTAGACTAAGATTGAAAAAGAGGTAGACGGAGTCATTATTGCCGATTTCTCTGTCTGTCTCTTCCTCAGGATGACGACAGTGATCTCTGCAGTGCTGGATTTCCGTAGACCTACTGTGTGCACTCAGGAATAAGATGTAAGCATTACTCCATTGCTTTACAATATTTTTTTATAACATGCCAAGAAATGTTTAGGTCCATCGGTGTGCACTATATCTACCAGACACAGTGATCACTCCAGTACTGCGGGATTGGTGGCGGGGAACGAACCTGCGCACAGCGCTACAATTTGAAACACCACCTATAGGGAGCACTGGAGCACAGAGCACAGTGATTTCCTAAGCGTGATCCTGATGCCTAGCAGGAATTATTGCCATGTTGGAGTGGGCATTACCATGGATTAATGCCATCCTCAACTTTGGTCATGTGTTGCACTTTGACCAATCTGGTTGTTCTGGTTCAGTTACAAGTAAATTGCCATGTTACAAAAGCTCATAATTAGCATTCTTTATACAGACCATGACATACTGAAAATTCCAAACTACAGGTTCCACGGAAAGAACTGTGCAGCATGTTGTCTATAAAAAGAAAACAATTGAAAGCACATTTTTTTTTTCAAATCAGTGCTTATTTAGGTACAGTTAAATGTGGATCATTGGGTGGTAAGAATTTCATTGCTGTAAACAGGAACACTGCTAACTGCTGCCAGTTAGCACACTTTTCCTGTCCCTTTAACACTTCCCTATGTCATCCTAGCTGCCTTCTCCTGCTGCAAAACAGTTCAAATGGACATTTCTAAAAAATCAGCTGTTTACAACATTCCTCACCACTTACATGTTTTCTAAGACAGGAAACACCTGCTTGTGTCAGATGGAGCTGCAGCATCTTTCCCACTCATGTAATTCACTCTTTCTGAGCCCAACACTTACTGCCAGCTGTGATTACAAAGTGTCCTGGACAGTCACACAACTGATATCACATTAACAGACTGCCACCCACAGTTGTAGCAGCTACAGGGTGCGCAATACTGTAACTATAAACACAGTTAAGTTACAGCAAAAAAATGAGAGTGGGGTGGGAGAAAGAAATACGTTAAAAAAACTACAAGTGCTGCAAAAAAACTACAACTACAGAAGCTTCCCTGGGCTTCACTTCCAAAAGCAAACCAGAAATGAATATTAAGATCCATCATGCAGAAGAGCTACTTTTGGGAAAAGGCAAGCAAATATTTCAATGCTAAAACATACAAATCTATTTGCTTTAATGCTAAAAAACGTTTTTGAAAGAAAACCCCATTCTGTTAGCACAATAATACACTCCAGGCAGTGCATCAAGCTAAATCTACACACTTCTTGGGTGTTTGAAGGCACCCAGGGTGTACGTCGATTTAACTCAATGAACACCTTGTCATTTGGTGTTGCCTACAGAACACAGAAAACTCATGGAGAAAGTATTTTAATATGGAATCCACAAAATATACAGGAAGGTGATTGAAAATTAGCTGACAGGTAGGAAGAGAGAGGTGGTGGATGATCACAGTTCTGATTAGAGTGACGCTCTTGTTGATGCTCTTAGTGGGGTTCCCCAAGGGTTGGTTCTAGGCCTGCTGCTATTTAACATATTTATTAATGACCTGAAGGAGGGAGTCATCAGTAGGCTGGCGGTGTTTGCTTCTGACAGTAAACTTGCAAAGGCAGTGGAGGACACAGTGGGAACCTACATGTACTGTACATAGTCCATGAAGGAAAAAGCTGGACCAGTTCCATAAGGAAAGATAGGGATGGAGATGGGGGCAGTGAGGATGTGTGAGGAGGGTCCTGAAGGGGCACAGGGCTGTCAAGGTAGATACATCTCCTGGGTCAGCTGGTATGCACCATAGGTTGCTGAGAGAACTAATGGTAGTTCTAGCCGTCCCCCGTCTGGCCTGTTCAACAGCTCCCTTGACACGTGTGGTGCCACAAGAGTGGAGGACCACTGTTGTAGTACCCATGCACAAGAGGGAACTACAAACCAAGTCAACTTGACATTGATTGATTGCAGTCTGGTGGAAAGCATTCTTAAGGAAATAATGTGTTTACAGAAGGCAGGTCATGTCAAAATAACCTGATCAATCTCTTTGACTGGGTTATAAGGATAGTGAACTGAGACCAGGCAGTGGACATACTCTACCTGCGCTTAAGCAAGGCCTTTGACTCGGTCATCATAAGAAATTGATCAATAAGTTGGAGGACCAGGGGGTCAGGGTACAGGTTCACTAGATGGGTTGCAAACTGGCAAGGGAGGAACTCAAAGGGTGGTGATGAGGGGTGAGCACTCAGGAATGAGGGAGGTTACCGGCGGGGTACCACAGGGTTCAGGTTCATCAATGACATTTGGGACAGCATGAAGGGCAAAATATGCCTCTCTGCAGAAGACACCAAGCTTTGTGGGAGATTGAACATGAAGCAGGGAATCAGGGATCTAAGAGAGGACCTAGCAAAGTTAGAAAGATGTTCTGGGATCTGGCAGCTAGGGTTTAATGCAAAAAATGTATGGTCACCTAGATAGGGAGCAAGAACCCCAGAGCTGAGTACAGGTTATAAAATGGGAGAGAAAATCCTGTATTTTGATTGGCTGTTATCTGTGCATCGAATTCAATGCACAGGTAAAAAAAAGTACTCAAAAAGCAGGACCAGTACAAAAACAAATCACTGTGCCATTAGAACACTGATATTTCTAGACGCTGCCATTTTGTACCCTATGTTAGTGAGGAAATCCTTCTGTAAAAGACCTCCAGTTTGCATATTTGGCACTATTTGTTCAGTAAATACCAGCCGTAAACATATCTGACAGTTTAAATTAAATTAAATTTACAATCTTGCCCTGTTCTGTGAGCTGACAGTTTCTCTCAGACTTCCCCTCACTGCTCACCACTCATCTGATCAGTTAGATTACTCACTCGCTCACTTTACTAACTACAAACCTGCTCCAACTCAGTCAAGGAAAAAAAACATAAAGAGAGAAAAAATTCATCCATATTTCAGTATAAAATGTAAATCTTTTATAATCCTGTCCTTGCCGTTCTGTGAGCTCACAGTTTCTCTTGCTCACTCCCCCCTGTCCTCTCGGTTGCTTACTCAGATTATTCAGTCTGCTTCTTTCAGTCTCCGGCAGTTCTGTCACATGACCAGTTTGCCATTTATCCTTATTCTGTATTCGGAGAGAGAGGTTTTGTCAGGGTTTTGTGTATGAGGAGAGAGAGAGGGAGACCACTGTTTTCTGTATGCTGGAGTGAGCAGCTTTACTGAGTTAGCGGCTGCACTTTTTACTGCCCACTGCTATCTCTAACAGAGTCTGTAAGCTGTCTCTGCATGTATTTACAGATGGAAAACAAGTTTATTGTATTCATTTTTTTTTATTTTCATACCCAGCTCACAGATTCTGTTAGAGATAGCAGTGGGCAGTCAAAAATGCAGCCACCTGCTGGCCCAGTGGTGCTGAGGGCTGAGGCACTAGATGCCTTACCTCGCATCATGCTGGTGACCCAGGTTCGGGAACTTGCCCAGGGTCATCAGAGAGCCGGCACGGGAGCAGGGTCGAGGCAGGATTGAGCAGCCGAAAGGCATCTGTCATCTCCCGGGGTGGTGCCTTGTTACCCACTGTAGTTCCACTGCCCCTGGATAGAGGTCTGAGGGCAGGGCAGGTGGCAAAAGTAGAGGGAGGGCGTTCCAGTACCATGGCGTGCACGTGCCTCCACACGCGGGCATCCAGGACAGGGGACGGGAGAAAAATGAGGGAAATATGGGAGTAAAAAACGAAAGTGCAGCCAATAATTCGGCATGGCTAGTCACTTCGGTGTACAGAATACAACAGTCTCCATCTCTCTCTCTCCTCATACACAAAACCTCTTTCTCTGGATACAGAATAAGGATAAATGGCAAACTGGTCACAATCACACAAATAAATGAGGGAGAGTAACATTTAAATGTAGTTTTTTATTCCTTCCTCCTGAACACAATACAAATATAGATATAGATATATATATATATTTAATAGTTTGGGTTGAGTACCCCATTTAAGGTTGAATGTCATATTTTGCACCTTAATAACTTTGAAACTGTACAATGGATGTGACTGCAATTTGGAATGCATGGTCTGGTGCCATAGAACTCTGGATATGGCAAATTTTGTTATGGTCAGATGTACGGTTGCAGAGCTACAGTGCGCTACAAAATGCATAAATTATGGATTTTTGTGATTTCTTTGCTCGTGCCTACAGCCCACACGGTTTGCAGGCTTGGTCTGAAAACTTCAGGGAACATGCAGTCAGGCTTCCAGATGTGCCTTTCGAAGATTTTGTGAAAAAATATTAAATGGTTCAAAAGTTATTTAAAAAACACTGTTTCCCATTATAGTCTATGGGAAAAGTTAATTGTCACAAATGCAGTTTTTACTGTTGCAAATTACCCTTTTACTTTCACAAATTGGTCATTTTATTTTCAGTTACAGCTCATAAAAATACTTGCCATTTAAATTTGGGACCCTCTAGCGACACAATTCTTGTTGTGTTCACCTAGTCGAATCCTGAGGGATGCTAGCCATGTTTTTTTTTGGGGGGGGGGGTAAAACACCACAGAAATATATTTTTAAAATTTTTGTAAAAAGTGTTGCAAAGTACTTTCACAAATGCGACACTTTTGTGATTTTTTGTTTAAAAGATGCCATTAGTTTCTACAGTAATTTGTAAAAGTATGGCCAAAACAATAGGAATTCTTTGCTACCCTGCTGCAAAACAACAGATTGGTCCTTTGGGCTGAAATTTGCAGGGAAGAAAGCCAACATCCTGCAGATGTGCCTTTTCATGGTTTGGTGCCAAAATATTATGGGCTGCAAAGTTATGGCACTCCTAAGTTGACTTTTTTTTCCATAGGATAACATTATGGCATCCGCTGTGCCTTTTGGGTCCCGTATCTCGAAAACGGTTTGAGATATGGACTTTTCGTTGCAAAAATGATTAGTCCCCCGCTGGGGTGCTAAGTACAAAACTAGCCTGGAAAGTCATAAATAATATGAGATTTTAATTTTTCTTTCTATATCGTACGGTTCGGTTCCAGAGATATAAGCCATTTAGTATTCCAAGTGCTCATTTTCTGGTCCGAGGGCCATTATTATGCCCACATTCTTTGTATTCACTGTGCTTCTGAATGCACCTTTTTGGGACACACAGCGTGTGCATTTTGCGTTACTGTTAGCCTTTGCATTTACGTTTCCGCTTGCGCTCCCATTACCGTTTTTGTTAACGTTTCTGTTTGTGTCACCATGTGCGTTACCGTTTGCATTTCTGTTTGCATTTATATTTGTGTTACCTTTTGTGTTACTGTTAACTTTTGCGTCTCCTTTGGCATTACCATTACCATTTGTGTTTGCGTTTGCACTTGCGTTACCATTACCGTTTGCATTTCCATTACCATTTTTGTTAGTGTTTCCGTTTGCATCACTGTGTGCATTATCATTTGCATTTGCGCTTGCGTTTTCATTTGTGTTACTGTTTACTTTTGCGTTTCTGTTTGCATTATCATTACCGTTTGTGCTTTTGTTACCGTTTGCGTTACCATTTGTATTTCCATTTCCCTTACCGTTAGCATTTGCATTTGCACTTGTGTTTCTGTTATCATTTGCATTAGTGTTTCTGTTTGTATCACCATTAGCATTACCATTACCGTTTATGTTTGCATTTGCTTTACCGTTTGCATTAGTATTTACGTTTGTGTCACCGTTACCGCTTCGCTTTGTGTTTCTATCAATGTTAGCATTACATTTAGTGTTACTATTTGCATTTACATTTGCACTTGCATTTCCGTTAATGTTTGCATTAGCGGTTCTGGTTGCGTCACCATTACCGTTTTGCGTTTGCATCTGCGTTACCATTTACGTTTCCATTTCTGTTTGTGTCATCGTTACTGTTACCACTTCACTTTGCATTTCCCTCAATGTTAGTGCTATGGTCAGCGTTACCATTTGCGTTTATGTTTGTGCTTGTGTTTCCATTACCATTTGCATTAGCGTTTCTATTTGCATAACCGTTACCATTTGCGTTTCTGTTTACGCTTATGTTTGTGTAACTGTTTGCATTTATGTTTGTGTCACTGTTAGTGTTACCATTATTGCTTCGCTTTGCATTTCCATCAATGTTAGCGTTACCATTTGCGTCTACATTTGCGCTTGTATTTCCAATAGAGTTTGCATTAACGTTTGTTTGCATCACCGTTACTGTTACCATTTATGTTTCCACTTGCATTTGCGTTCCTGTTTGTGCTCACATTTTCATCAGTGTTAGCATTATTGTTACCGATTCACTTTGTGTTTCTGTTAACATTAGCGTTACAGTTACCATTAATGTTTGCGTTGCTGTTTGTGGTAGCGTTTACATTTACGTCAACATTACCATTACTGCTTTGCTTTGCATTTCCATCAATGTTAGCTTTACGGTTTGCATTATCTTTTGCATTTACTTTTGCTCTTGCGTTTCCATTATGATTTGCATTACTGTTTTCTTTTGTGTCACCATTACCGTTTCTGTTTGTGTTTGCACTTGCATTTGCATTACCATTTGCGTTTGTGTTTACGTTTGCATTTACATCACCGTTTGCATTACGGTTTGCGTTTGCGCTTGCACTTCTGTTACCATTTGTGTTTCCATTAATGTTTGTGTCACCTTACCATTACTGTTAGCGTTTGTGGTTATGTTACCATTACTATTTGCTTTTGTGTTTGCATTTGCATCACCATTATCATTACCATTTGCGTTACCGTTTGCATTACCATTTGCTTTTGCATTTCCGTTTACAGTACCATAACAGTTAGCAATTGCATTCACATTTGTGTTGGCATTACAGTTACCATTAGCGTTTGTGTTTCAGTCACCATTACTGTTACTGTCATGGTTATTACGCAGACATGGGCAGCATGGTGTGGGCCCCATGCTCCCACCAACACATATCATTCACTATTTATAGTGCACATTTTCATTTCAGTCGGACATACAGTTTTTGCACAGTGAAGTGACAAAAATTCAGTTTTTGATACTTTTGCATGCTGTGTTGACCATGGTACTGCGCAGCCATTGTGTGGTTGATTGGTCTGAAACTTGGAACGTAGACAGCTCTTTATTTAAGGAACATGCCACTTTTTGTTTGGTGGAAAACTATTGTTTTGTTCCAGAGTTATTACCATTTGAAGTTGCCCCTCCTTGCGGTCAAAGATTTTTCAGCTACCAGGTCTGCCATTTTAGCACATTTTCGGCCACGAGGTCTCCCATTTTGTGGTGGTCGTGGACGATTCTCGTAACAAAAGAATTCTTAAAGGTGCACAAACTTTTAAATTGAATATCTCTTAAACAGTTTGGTCTTTTTACTTGAAATTTGGAGGGTGTTGAGGGGATGTCCTATAGCTGTGAATTATGCTGTGTAGGTGCTGCAAAATTAAGTCATTGGGGAGATATTGAATTACGTAGTTGATGTTTTTCCCATTGGATTAGGCATGCTACTGTTGGCTTGCAATTTATAGGGTAGGTAGCCCTAGTGCACTGGACGTGCCTTGCAGTGGTTTGGTGTGTAAAACTTAAAGAGATGAGGAATTATGTCACTCCAACAAATGTAAATTTGACTCATTCTGCTTCAATAACTCTTGAACCGTGTGTCCGATTTGCCTGGAATTTGGAATGTAGACAGATTAATCATAGATCTTCGAGTGTAACAATTTTCAGGATGTTGGCTGTTAGCGTTGCTGAATTGTGGTGCATGCTCATTATAGTTAATGGGAGACTATTTATGTGCATTGTGAAAACTATGGTGAGCACATTTTGGGGTGCGCAGGAAGATCCCATTATAAGGTATAAGACAGCTCAAAAGGTATGGCACATGTATATTGTTATGCAGTGCTGGGCAATGTGGTGGGAACGCAGTGCCCGCCAACCAGTACATGTGATTTACTACTTATATTGTGATGCTTTGGAGAAATGTATAAGTTGTTCAGGCCCTGCACTCCCGCCAAATTGCTTAACAATGTACTTTTTTTTTTTTATTAAAGTCTCGGATTATAAATACCTTTGAGCAGAAACTGCTAGTTTACAAAGGTTCCACGTCAAAGGATGAGGGTCAACATACATACAGAGGTAGTAAAAGAATGCACAATAAACAACCAAAACAACTAAAAGAAAAAATAAAGATACTCAGTTATAACATACTTTGAGATAATATTCATATAACAAGCAGCTTGAGTAGTCAGCTGGCTGCGGTAACGATAAGAGATAGAGGGCACCATAGGCAGTTAGTATTGCAGGCGTTGAACCAGGAGAGGAAGTTTGCAGGCTAATGGGCCACTGTCCGATGGTGGTGGAAAATGTCTTGTACCAGTGGAGATGTGAACACTGTTCATATGCTTTTTCAAAAAGTAAAGAAATTCTTTGCAAAAAACTGCATTCATGCAACAGTTAGGGTTATTTCAAGGTGACAAAAGTGAGGAAATTCAGTGTTAGGGTTGAAACCCTAACTTCGCATTCCTCCACCCCACCACCACCACACACACACATACATGCAAGTAGGGGAAGGACCAAGGCAACACAATCAATCACACACAATCAGCATTAGGTAACAGAAATAACATACACCTATCTAAACTACAAAACCACACACCCATGCTCCCATCTTCTTCACATCAACAGATGTTGGGCTGTGGCATTGGGTCATGACTGCTAACCTGATCCCAGACGTTCCACACACCGCAAAACACATATTGCTGTGGACAAGTGGGCATGTTGGGCCACACGCTGCCACCAACACATAACACAGACTACACATATGATATTTTGGGGTTCACAAGACCCAACACAGGATTTAACACATTCCCTGAAATACTTTCAAAAATCACTTTCGCAAATACGACAGTGTCGTGCTATGCATTTGCTTTGCAACACTTTCACATGTTTGCGATAGAATTTTGCTACACTATTTTACATACTTTTGCAAATTTGACACTGTCGTATCTTCCGTTTGTGACACTTTCGTGTTTGCTACAGTATTTTGCAACACTATTTACATGCTTTCGCAAATACAACACTTTAGTGTCTTCCATTTACAGCACTTTCATGTTTGCAAAAATATTTTCAGAAAGTATGCTCCTGATGGCTGCACATATTTGCCATCATCCTGCAAACAAACAGTTGGGTCCTTTGGGCTGAAATTTGCAGGCTGGCAAGCCTTGATCCTACAGATGTGCCTTTTCCTGCTTTAGTGCTAAAATACTTGAGGATGACAAAGTTACGCTTTTCAAAAATTGAGCAATTTTCTATAGATTAACATTGCGGCTCCCGTGACACCTTTCACCACATACTGTATCAGCCCCGAAACAAAGTGAAATTTTACCTTTTGCTACTGTAGCTTAGTTCACCTTTAGGTGAACTAACCTCATAGAACAACTTTGTAAATAATGTATGATGCCTGAAGTTAGTTTCTCCACCACTACGGTAACACAGGCATACACACCTCCTGCTGGTTGTGTGTGATTGCTTGTGTTGCCTTGGTCCTTCTCCTACTTGCATGTATGTGTGTGTATGGTGGTGGTGGTGGGGGGGAATGCAGACTTAGGGTTTTCAACCCTAACACCGAATTTCCTTGCTTTTGTCACTGTGGAACAACCCTAACTGTTGCACTAACACAGTTTTTTGCAAAGACTATACATATATGTGTGTGTGTGTGTGTGTGTGTGTGAGTGTCACTTGCTCATGCTGTCCATCATTCAGTAAAAGCTTCTTTACTCCACTGCATAGATTCCTCTTCTAAAAAGAAGATTTCAAGGAAATCTACAGGGTATATCAATTGCAATACATGCTAGCAACGTGTGTGTGTGTGTGTGCGTGTGTGTGTGTGTGGCTAAGAAAGTTGTAGCATACCCCACAAAAAATTAAACAAAGTACAACTGTCATGGCCAAACTTGGACAAATATCCTAAAGCATAAAAAATCAATCTCATGCAGATGGAGGAACTATTTTATAGTGTATAGTAAAGCATTGTTCTGTATAGAAATCCATCCTTTTCAAAATGCTGTTGTACCACAGTTCAAAGGTCATGGAATGCACTGTAATTGCACCCTTCTGTGGCAGAACAGCATTCTAGAACCTCTAGAGACTGCACAAGTCAGTTTCAGTTTGAAAAAGCAAAAACCACAATGCACACATTTCATATGATACTATACACTATAAAATATACAGGATGAGCAACTTTATACATAACTAGTGTGTTCTGCAACCTCAGGGTTCTGATTCCCATTGACCTCTCAAGTTTCCCTCTTGAGGTTAAAGGGAATCAGAATGCCTCTGTGGCAGAACACACTGGTTGTGCATAGTTGCCCATCCAGTATTCTCTATATGTAAAATTCACCCACAAACTGTACTTTTTTATTTGTATCTACTAATTTAAATTTTATATGTATATAAAATAGTAGATCCCATTTTATAAGCTCAATAAGACACTCCAGGATTGTGCTGAGGAAGAAAAAGATTTGGGGACTGCAATCACAAGCAATCTGAAACCCTCTATGCAGTTCAGCAAGGCAGCGATGAGGGCAACTAAGATGCTAGATTGCATAACTAGGGTTTTCACCCACAGGAGCAAAGAGGTTATACTGCTGTTGTACAGATCAAAGGTGTGGCCACACCAGGAGTACTGTGTGCAGTACTGGAGCCCCTGCCACACGAAGGACATCAACCTGCTGGCTGCAGTACAGAGAAGAGATACAATAGTGACTTACAGTAGGTCCATCAGGGACTCTCATATATGCAGAGGCTGGAGAAGCTTAACATGTACTTGTTTGAGAATACAATGGCACGAGGGGACATGACTGATGCCTTCAGGTATCTCAAAGGTATAAAGAAGGTTGACCTTGCTGATCTTTTAGGATTTGTGAAAAAAATAACAAGAGATGATAGTGTTGCAAACTAGCAGAATAAAAGTTCCGAAACGAAGTCTGGAGGCACTTCATTATGAAGAGAGTAGTGGCAGGGTGGAATTGGCTACCAGGGGAAGTAGTAAACCAGAAAATGGTTGAGGTATTCAGGAAGGAGTGGGATGAATTCAAGGGGAGGGTAAGGATGTCAGGTTGGGGGGGGGTGGAGCACCATATAACATAAGATGCAGGAACTCCACATCAAGTTAACTCAATTGACTGAAAGGCCTTCTTCTGCTAGCAATTTTGTATGTTCATACATATAGTTGGGAAGTGTGAGCTAAAGTAGAGAAATATGTTTTACTGGCTGGGGTAGGATAAAGTGTTACATTAAACAGATAATAGTATTGAGGGTAACAGCATAAGATATACAGTATTTTAAAATTTTTAGTTGTACAAGTTGGTGCTATTTCTGAACCTTGTATTTTAAATGTTTTGAAATTTTCTTGTAACTGCCAAAAGCTGAACAATAAACTTGAACTTGAGGGTAACAGCATGAGTAGGGAAAGCAGTTTGGGTGATAAGCCAGATGTGTGCCAGCACACAAATTGAGTATGGTCACTGATATATTGCAGTTGTGTGGGCAACATAGACCTGTTCTATTGCAGTAATGCTGTTAGCATGAGTTACGAAATAAAAAAAAAATTACCAGTTCATTCAAAATATTGAACTAAATCAGGCACAAAATAATAACACATTTAAATTCCCAGATCTTTTGAAATACTGCCCTGGTTCTTAAAAATAAAGGACAACAGTACGAAGCAAAATAACCATTTCAGGATTGAAGAATGGTTGAAAAAGAATAACATGGAGATAAAGCTAACAAAAACAGTGGAGCTCCTTTTCAGAAAATGTGCTAATGGGGGGGGGGGGGCTCTTTGGAGCCTGGGCTTGGTAGACACTTGGGATTTGGAGCTCTGTCTTTTGATAAAATATAGGTGCTTGAACTACCATTTTAATACTATTTTTCTTTGATGTAAATCTCCCCCTCAGTAGTTGAAGCCTTCTGGATCAACATGGGCTAGTCTAAAACTGCACAAAATGTTGGCGAGGGTAAAAAAAGAACCACCGAAGTCTGGGCCTTCTGGGCCCAACACCAGAACTACACAGCAAGATGGCAACCTCGAAATTGTCTACTCGCTTGAACCTGTTATAGCTTGTTTTTCTATGAAACTTAAAAACGTTACTACCTTAAACTGTTAATAGCAAATTTATGATGTAACTTTCCTGTCTGGTTTTACCTGTAATGTGTATCGTGCTTTGTTAAATGTTCTTTGTGACGTGGAACCTTTGTAAAAGAGCCCTGGCTCAAAGGTATTAATTCCTAGACTAATAAACTAAACTAAATTAAACTAAACATGGAAGCAGGTGCAGAGGAAATGCTTCAGTCCCTGGGAACTAAAATGAAGCAACTTTTGGCATTGGTTGCTACCATGAATAACAGATTCAATGCCCTTACTTCTAGGATGGTGACCATTGAAACCACTGTGGAGGGACTCATGCTGAAGGTTGAGGACACTTGTCAGCAGACTGAGCACTACAGTACTGCCTCAAAACAGTATGCTAAAGATTCTAAGGGTCCACAAAATAGGCTTCAGATATTGGAAAATCAAGTGCATTCAATGAACGTTTGGTTTATTGACATTCCAGAAGGTGCCTAGGTTGATTATTTTCCCCTCTTTTGGAAAGACTGGTTTGTGGGGCAGCTAAAAGACCAAACAGAAATCCAAGAGTGGCCCATTTTAAAAGCATTTTGAATCCAGCCCCGTGGACACCAAGTTGGTGATGCACCATGAACAGTTTTACTGTAGCTACTTTAGATGCAGTAGCTACTTGGGATAAACATAAATCTGGCTAAGCGCTACTATTCTTTATTATTGGATGGTTACCCTGTCCTTATGTTTCCTGATATTTTCTATGCCACTCTCCAACGCCTAAGAAAATTTGATGGAGTGAGGGGAATCTTGAAGGACTTAAATGTTACACATGCCATTCTTTTACCAGCAGAACTTCAAGTGGCATTTCAGGACATGGTGTGTGTATTTACAGATCCATCTGATGTAGGAAAATGAGTGACTAAGCTTCAGCAGTCCCGACGGTGGCAATAGAAACCTGAAGACAAAATGGTCATCGGTCCAGAAGAAGGCTGAACGTGTTTAAGCTAAACATACTTTTCTCTCTAATTTGTCATAGCCTCTTACAGTCTTTTATAGTACTGTTGAGGCTGGTTTGTAAATTCCCTGCTTTTGTACTATTTTAAGTGCCTTACCTGTTGCTCCATAATTGGGTGAGTGTTGTTTTAATTGTTACTTGTTTATGAGAGTCAAGTTTTATCTGCTATACTATTGTTTGGAACAAGTTCAACATAGCTGCTGCATCTTGGATTTATACACATTCCGGCTACCTGATGCAAAGACTTTTGTTTGCTGTATACTGACTGATTTGGGAGCTTCATTTAAACTTATATTAACCTATGGATGATTTATTTCTGAGTGTAACTATGTCTTCTGTTTATTTTTCACTAGCTACTGTATATATTTATTAGTGTTCTACAGCTCGTCTCAGGTGTTTTTTCTGAGTTTTATCTAGGTTATTATTCCATTGTTGGGTATATGCATGGCACCATGCCCTTTATGGGGTAGGTGATACTGGACAATAAGTTGGGCTTCCAGATATATTCATTATACGCCACGCACTCATGGGTGACAGTTACACAGCCTAACTGAAGTCTACTAGCTTCATTTTAGCCTGTTTGATCTCCCCTCCACTGAGAGATTATTCAAGGGATACTGCTATACTAAGCAGTATTGGAGCACTGTCTCTATATGTATTGTTATTTATGTTTCCTGAATGAATTGAAACTATGTTTTGTCATTTCTTAAAATGAATAAAATATAAAATTAAAACAAAATGTACTAATTGGAATGTACCTACATTGACATTTGGTAACCAGGAAGTGACTACTGAAGATAATGCAAAATGCTAGCTTTCACCTCCAGGGGAATTTCTCACAAAGGCAGCATGTAGTAAGCATCGTTCAAAAAATCTAAAACCTGCTTGTATTTTTTGATGACCCTAATGCCACAAATAGTGAATGCTTCAAAAAAAGATTGGATGATCATCTGGGCACCTGGGAGGGGGTCTTGGATTACCACTGTATAGATGGGGAGGCAGACTAGAAGCACCTAATGGTGCACATCTACCCCATTTAAACCTAAGTACCGAAGAAAAGTAGGATTAAGTCAACCAGATTTGCTTTAGTTCTTTTTTACTGTATACAGACCACTGTTGGAATATGGTACGGTCTTTTGGCATAGTGGTCTAACCAAGGCTGAATCTGATGACTTTGAAAGATTGCAAAGGAGAGCCATGAGAATAGTATTTGGGTTTGAAGTAAGCTATGCCATTGCTTTAAGTAGTTGTAAGGGGAAACGACTAGACCAGACCAGAGCAGTTGTCTGAGGAAGTTTTTTTTCTGCAATTTATGAACCAAATTATAGTTTGCACTCTTTTCTAAAGAAAAAGGTAAATCCAGAACAGATGTTGACAGCCCAAGAATTGTGGGAAAAACCAAGGGCAAGGATGAGGAATTATAAAAAATCTATTTTTGAACATTATTTATCATGAAGTGGTTTGATATGAATATGTAATATACCATATATTTTGATATCTTGTGTTTTAGATCTCCTGAATGCTGATACGTTTTGTACTAGTGGGTGTCTGTATTTAGATAACCTGTATGCTTTCTTTTATGTAAATTTTGGGTATGCAGATTGTTGTACTGTTCATCAACTGGCCATTTTTTGACTAGTTGTAATGGCAAATATTTATTGCACTGTATTTTTTGAATATTTGGTATATTAGATATCCTGGACATTGATGAATTTTGTACTAGTGGGTGTTTTTATTTATATAAGACAAGAACTCCAAAACAAATGTCCAAAGTCATGGGCTACCCTGGAAGGGCATTTAGCCATACAGCTATATTTTAAAGAGAATCCCAATTGCAGATTCCCCAATAATACAACGCATCAAGGGAAGCATATGCAAATCCACATGAAGAGATTTGGACTGGCTCAATTTTAAGTATAATTGCATGGTGCCAAAAGGCCTCACAATGTAACAGGCAAAGACTGAGAACAGCAGACATAGGCACATATTTTGTCCTTGTTAGGATTCTTCAGTGTGCCACATCTGTAACTCAGCCCAGACGGATGGAGCCAGCCTTAGAGGTTCTCACTTGTTTGGGTCATGGGGAGCCCATAGTAGAGAAGAACTCCTGAGAACAAATGCCTGTGAGAATGTGCAAATATGGGGTTCTTGTCTTTTGTAGTTATTGTCTACTATAGGCTCCCCATGACCCAAACAAGTAAGGGAAGGGGAAATTGCTTGACCAGGAAAGGCACACTAAGCCAGAGCTTGTTTCCAGGTGTGACCTGGGAGCACAAGGAAGTTAAGTGACTTGCTCAGGGTCACACAGTATGCAAGTGGAAGCTGTGGGATTCAAACCCACTTCTGGTCTGCTGGATGTCACCAGATTTGTAGCTCAGAGCCTTAGACCACTGCGCTATACTACTTCCTTGGCCCCCTAAGGCCAGCTCCCTCCATCTGGGCTGAGTTACAGATATGGCACACTAATTAGTCCTAACAAGGACAAAACAGATGTCTGTGTCTGCTGTTCTCAGCCTTCACTGAGGCCTTATGGCACCATGCAATTCTGCTTAAAACTGAGCCATCCAAATCCCTTCATGGGGATTTGCTTATGCTTCCCATGATGCGTTGCATTACTGGGATATGTGCAGTTGGGGTTTTCTTTATATTTAAATAACCTGTATGGTTTCTTTTATGTAAATTTTGGGTATGCAAATTGTTGTACTCTATGTCAACTGACCATGACTGACTAGCTGTAATGGCGAAATTTTAATAAAAAGCAAATCAAACCAATACTTATTTGTAGTCTAATTTTTGCTGTGTTTGTGCTTTTTCTAATTGCAGGTAGGAAAGACAGGTGCTTATCTTCAGTTTCTTAGTATCCTGTCCAGAATGTTAATTAGACTGATGGAGGTAGACGTATATGATGAAGAGGAGTTCAACATCAGTAAGTTCTTGACTTGTTAAAAGCTGATGTTTTCAGTTATAATAGTACATTTGAAGTATTTTTTTCCCTCCATTATCAGTTCCCCTCACTTTACCAATCAAACTGGCAGTACCGATCAAGTGGATTAATAACATCTAACTCACTTCATTGTTATGACTCCTGTTCAAACTTTCCAACCATAGCTGTTCTTGCATTGTACCCATGAAATTACTATTTCAGTACTGAAGTTTTGTTGTCATTGATTCACTGTGTCCATGCAATCCAGTCTGTCAGGAGCTTCATTAATGGATCACCTTGTGTTGCGCAGTGACCTCTATGTTAGTGTTTGTGATCCCTTTTTGTGGTAAAGCCTCACTCTGTGATATGAGGCATTGCCATCTCTTTCTGGGACAAGGGGATTCTGAGCCCCGAAATGAGAAAATATGTTTGTGATGTTGGGCAGTTGAAAGGTATGTCTAGTGGTCCTGGTTGCTGTCTGACATCTTACATGTTCCACTCACCTTCACCTCCAACACAGAGCTATGCACATGCACCTTACCTTACTGGTCAGCATTGTAATTGTGTTACTGCTAATAGACTCATTGACATAGGGGCAAGCATGCTAATTTCATTTCTAATTTTGGAACCTGTAATTTTGGTGAAATGATGCCTCTGAGGTCTGTCCTCCTAATTTGCATCATATTTTTATTTCAGACTCCAAAGAAGAATGTGCCCAGTATCCCCACCAGCCTAGACCTCTATGGCCTGACTTGGAGGCTTTTAAGAAGATGCCTTTTGACTACGCTGTTCATGATCCAAAGTACGATGATATAAGCCCAGTTTTCTCAATGCAGCAAAGCAGCAGTAGTGAAGGTCTGTCAGTTTTATCAGTCATACATTAAGCATAGGGATAGATTTAGAATTCTCCCTGTTTTAATCCTTATGCTATTCAATTAGTGCTCATGGAATATGAGGAATAAAAGAATATGAAGGCATTACTTGTTTGCAGGCCAAATGCAGTATGGTTGGCAACGACTGGACTGTGTGCACCACCTTTTCTTTTGCCATGATTTAAACTAGTCGGCAGCACTTTCAGCTGAGGGGAGTGCTTGGTCGCTTTTATTTCCCTTTGTGTTATGATATTCTACTAATGTATCTTTACCTTGAGCTAGAAGGACCATCATTTGTAGTTGGGAAGTGTTTATTAGTCTCTGCCTATTCAGAATGGGGCCTACTTTTGAATGAAGACTAAAAAATTATGCCAAATTTAATTATTATGTCCCAGCACAATCTGGTGGGAGCATTTTATCACCACGGTTGCTATTGCTCAAATTCCCTTCAGACATAACTGTGTTCTGAATATTAATACTGACCAGTATGTTGTATAATTGAGCCTCTATCTCACATGGCCTGCGTTTAAAAAGCCAAAGTTCAGATTTAGATTTCATAATGAATCCAATAATTTAGACCTTACAAAGACTACTGTACATAGACTTTTTATATTTATAAGTTGCTGGGTTTGTATGGATACCTACAGTATGTATCCAAGCAAATCCAAAAAGCCAAAATGGAAGATTACATACTGTACACTTCCGATGGAAATGATGTGCATGATGTGCTGTACTTTAATCTCTGCAGTTCATTTAAACTTTTATTTTCTTAGTATCAATTAGGTAGGAACAGGTTTCTGCAGTATATTAGCAAGTGTAAAAGTGCAAATCAAATAGTCACTTCCCACAGTACTATGTTAGGTAATGGTAGGGGGTACCCGGGCAGGATTCACAAAGCTCATAAATGGTCCAAAACATAAGTTACATCAAAAGTGGTGAAGAAGCATCAAAAATGAAGGATGCTGTGTCAAACATGAGTGTTAGTTGCCTGTATTTACTAAGGTAACTGCACAGAAAATGCAAGTGATTTACGTCCAAACCTAACAGTCCAACAAGGAGAGTTAAAAGTGAGTTACATTTATGAATATGGATGTAAAGTTGGAAAAGTGTCTAGATTTCTAATGCAGTAGCCTCACTGACATAATTCATAAACACATGTGGCTGGTAGGCTGACTATAAAATTGACATAGCCAGTAGACCACAAAAGTATGGTCTAAGCAGGCTGGTGAGCATTTTCACAGACACAGCCTAGCACAGCATATGGCACTAGGAACAGCTCAGCATGCAGGAAGAGACTAGGCCACACTATCAAATGCTGATAACAGGCCTGGGTCTGCACAAAGAGTTTTTACTGTTCTGGGTCCAGTATGGTGCCACTGTTGTACCCCTGCTAGATACTGTACTTATACTGTACATGCTACAACTGTACAACCCACTTCTAAATCAACAATACAACAGCAAGAGAATCATGTATGCAGGTGATCTAATACTAAATCACCCATGCCCCCACAATGCAAAGCATCATGGGCTGCATATGCAAATCACCGAAGAATATTATGCTGGTTCAACTTTAAGCAGAAATGCATGGTGCCTATCACAGTGATAAAACCCCAGCCAAACTACCAGAAATGTTAAATAGGGATTTCTCCTCCACTGCTCATTAGTTCACCCACCAAAGACTACATGTCAATGCAAAAAAAAAAAAAAAAAGGCAAGAGTATATTGTTTGGTTCCAAACAGCGACTATCCAGAAACTCTTCTGCCCAACTAGACTCACTCAATATAAAATCTCCGGATGGAACCTTGCTAGAGAATGTTAATGACTTTAAATATTTGGGGGTTACACTAGATACCTCATTAACTTTCTTCACCAACATTGTCCTAGCGGTTAAAAAGGTCAGCCAGTGACTAGGGGTATGCTACCGACTTAAAAACCTCATGACCCAGGAAACCAGGTTAGTGGTAGAAAGGGGCACCATCCTTTGCATTCGGGAATACTGCTTCCCTATAATCTCCCTCACATCTCCCCAGCTTCTCAGCCAAAAGAATACAGCATATAACAACATCTGCTGATTTGTTGCCCAAGCCCCTTTCCACACCCATCATTGCCAGTCATACCAGTCTATTGTCTGGCTCTCCGCACAGGACTGTAGAAAGTTGCTGGTGGGCTCTTTCACTTTCAAGTCCTTTCATGTGTGGACCAGATCACCATTGAAACATAGAAACATAGACTTTGACGGCAGATAAGGACCACTTGCCCCACCCAGTCTGCCCATTTCCCTACCTATTGGATAAGCTGCAGGGGATTCCGTCTTTGTGGATCCTGTTAATCTGGATTCAACAGCACTAGGTTCAAGGGAACTACATATACTCTGTGATTTATTTACTAAGGCTATGTTGTTATTGCTGTCCCATTGTGGCATAGAAAACTCAAATAAAATAAAACAGGAAAACAGTTTACAGGCCGTGAGAATAACATAGGTCATTTGTACATTTCAGAAAGATGTTATACAACAATGGTACAGTAAGAACAACATAAGATAAAACGTTTTTGAGAAAGGTATAATACCACAATGGTATTTTCTATGCTGGCAGAGGTGCTGGGGCTAGTTTGGGAAATCAGCTGTTTCCTGAATCCAAACCGGGCAGTTGTTGGTGGGGGGGGGGAAGGGATAATCCTGCGCCTCTGGTGAATACTCAAAGCTGCATTGCGCTGATAGAAGGAGGTTTGCAAACCCAGTCCCTAGTTTGGGGTTTCTAACAATTTTCTGGGGTGGAGGGGTCACCCTCCTGTTGTAGCTCACTGAACTCTGGTCACTTTCCAGTCTACAGGACCCTATAGCCTGATGGGATTTGGGTTTGCGTTGGGGAATTGGCTGCCAGGCTATCACTGTTCCTGCACTTGTTTTAGGTCTGTCTATGTCTGGGGCCGATTTGTATATAGTTGGATGTGTTTTCTTGTGGGGGTTAAGGGGAGGGGGGATGTTCCAGCCTATTTGGGTTCATGTCTGGTCTGTTCAAAGCTAGTTGTATTTCAATTGCCTAGGGTATCTTTCCTTTGGCAAACCTCTCCTGATAAGCTATGGGTAGCTGGAACTAGGGGGTTTAAGTGTGCCTATTGTATTGGATCATGCTTGTTTGATTCTGTATCTGCCTTATATTTGAAATGGCTTTAAATGTACTCAGGTTTGCATCGTGGTCTTTGCGATCAGGGAGTTGCTGCGGCAACGGTATATGCATTTGAAATGTGTTATGTGCTTGGTAAAACTATTAGAAATAAAATCTTAACATGCAATTCATAAATTAAATGATAAAATACACAATAAAATTAAAGTAAACAACAGTGCTAATAAGACTGAGTTTTAACTTTTGTCTGCTACCAAGTGTGACTGTCAAATTCCCTCTCTTTTCGGCAAATGTTGCTAGAGGGCACTGTTTGAGTTTTCATTGCACAAAATGCTATTGAATAACTTTAAAATAAAAGTTGTGGTTTTTTTTCAAGTAGGTATATACGCATATATACAATTTCTAATGTAAGGGAAATATCAAAAAACACTTTAATAGGTTATTTTATTCTACATAGATACATAGACACTGTCAGCAGATGAGGGCCTATGGCCCACCCAGTCTGCCCATTTGAGCTTGTAAGTTCGGTTTATGTTCTTCTAGAAGTCTGTTGCCCTAAGTTGTGCAGAATGTCAGCCATCTACTTTAACAGTTTGTAAAGCAGAGAGGTAGGATTCACAAAAAAAGCAACGTGAGCAAGGAATGCTGTGTCCAAAATGGGACTTGGTCTGTGATTCATGCATCCACTGTGTACACTGTATTCACAAACTACACCCAAAATTGTGGACACAACAGATGGCAACTTTATCCAAAAGAGGCCAAAATGGATACATGACAAGGCACAGCAGCAACAAATGTTTGTCATGCACTACTTGCTCATTTGATGGTTTATTTACAAAAGTCTAGCAGAGGGTAGTTGGTCCAGGAGGTTGGCAGGTGGTTAGGAGGAGCAAATCAGGAGCCCCATCACTCTCTGCTCTCCAACACATTGCCTCCAAAAACCATATAAACACTACAAACAGGTATCTGCCGCTATCTCTGAAATCAAATAAAGAGGCAGATGACACTGCAGAGCAGGACACTGTGGCACAGGAGCTAGCACAACAAAACTCACCCAAATCAGGAACCAAAACTAAACAAGCACAAAGGAAATCCAAAAAACTTCTGATCATAGGAGACTCCATGATTCGGGAGTTGATACCCATCTCCAGCTAGGGTGATGGTCAGATGTCTCCCAGGTACATCAGCATGGAGAGACACTGACCGCATTGCTAAAATTGTTCACAAAGCAGGAGAAAACATTGATGTCCTAGTACACATAGGGACTAATGACCTTGCAGCCGGTCAGTTATGGAGACCAAGGAACACCTGACTAGGCTGGGTGACAAACTATCCTCTATTTCATCGGCATCTCCTTCTCTGAGATCCTGCCAGTCTGGGAGAGGGGAGCAGATGGACGGAAGGTCAGAGAAGGGAGATAGGGAGCTAAACCGTGGCTCAAGGACTGGTGCCAGGAAAAGGACACAGATTTGTAGGAACTGGCAACAGTTCTGGGAGCAAAAGTTCTTTAAATTTGATGGACTGCATCTGACTAAAGAGGAGTCAGTGCATTGAGGGCAGAAGTTTGGCGTCTTTGCAGAATATTTAAACTAGCAAATGGGGAGGGTGCAGCGCCATCACGAATGGGAAGAACACCCCTCCCCCCTCAGCTAGTGGTCAAACAGTAATTCAGCGTGTTTGCCGTTCATTTGCATCACCAGGTAAGAAAAAAGGTTTGTCTCCCCATACGATGCACAGGGGTAATGCCAAACTTCACCCAACAACTAACACACCAAAATCTGGCCAATGGAAAATCATTCCGTGGAGAAAGCCCTGTAAAAATTTGAGGGAAACCCATCTGGGCCAGGAGCTTTATCAGGAGCCATAGAGGCAATGACAGCCTCAATTTCAGAAAGTGAAATAGGGGCGGACAGAGTAGTTATGTGAGAGGGCAAAAGTTTCGGAATATCAATATCGTTTAAGTATGCTGAGATGTCAGATAGGGAAGCAGGAGAGGAAGGCGCACTATAAAGGTTTTTATAATACCTCTCAAAGATCTTTGCTATTTCCCTAGGGGAAGTTACAATAGAACCAGTAGAGGATTGGATAGCCGGGATCAATCTAGAACTTTCCCATGATTGAAGTCTCAGAGCCAAGAGCTTACCAGCTTTCTCACCATGCTCAATATATTTGGCTTGAGTCTTAACGAGGCAGTACTCAGCTCTTTCCTTCAGAAGGTCAGTATACTCATTTTTAACTGCCAAAAGAGCTTCAAAAGAGGACAAGGAAGAAGAAGGGGAACAGGAACTCTCCATTTCTTTAATTTTAGCCATAAGGGAGGAAGCTCGAGACAGTCGAGCCCTTTTCCTTGCTGAAGTCATCTTGATTAACTCGCCCCTAAGACAGCATTTTAGGGAACACCAGATGCAATCAAATCTAGAAGTGGATCCAAGATTATTCTCCAGGAAAGACAAAATAAGGGTCTTGATCTGAGTCACGATTTGGGTGTCTTTTAGAAGTTGGGTATTAAACTTCCAGGTAGTGTCCCTTTGAAAATTAGGACCTGGGGATATATTTGCCCATACAATTGCATGGTCTGAAAGAATAATCGGTTTGATGCCGGATTGGAGGAGACCCGGAAAAAGGGTTTTGCTAACCAGAATATAGTCTATCCTAGACCAGGATCCGTGGGGTTGAGAAAAGAATGAAAAGGAGCGAAGGGATGGGTTAGAAAGACGGCAAGGGTCACAAAGGCCTAGCATATGGACAAAATCCAGCAAAGACCTTTGAGCCGGAATAGGTGGAAGGTTTGATTTGGGATCCTTATCTAATAAATGAGAGGGTGGAAGGTTCCAGTCACCACCTAACACAATTTGGGAAGGGAGCATGGCACTAATTTTGTCAGCTAGGGCCATAAAAAAACCGGGACTACCCCCATTGGGCCATACACAGATCCTAGAACCGTATTGTCCCCGTTGAGAGAACCCTTAATCAGTACAAATCTCCCCTCAGGGTCAGCTATCGTAGTATTTACCAAAAAGTTTACATATTTTTTGATAAGTATCGCCACACCTCCCTTAGAATTGGACCCACCTGCAACGAATACCTGCGAAAAACCAGATCGAACCAACCATTTCGTTTCCGCATTGGTTAGATGGGTTTCTTGCAAAAACAGGATATTGACATGAAATAAGTCGCAGTGCTTAAATACCTGAGCCCTCTTGACTTTCCCTCTGAGCTCACGCACATTCCCTGATGCAAACTTGAGTACATTTAAAGCCATTTCAAATATAAGGCAGATACAGAATCAAACAAGCATGATCCAATACAATAGGCACACTTAAACCCCCTAGTTCCAGCTACCCATAGCTTATCAGGAGAGGTTTGCCAAAGGAAAGATACCCTAGGCAATTGAAATACAACTAGCTTTGAACAGACCAGACATGAACCCAAATAGGCTGGAACATCCCCCCTTCCCTTAACCCCCACAAGAAAACGCATCCAACTATATACAAATCGGCCCCAGACATAGACAGACCTAAAACAAGTGCAGGAACAGTGATAGCCTGGCAGCCAATTCCCCAACGCAAACCCAAATCCCATCAGGCTATAGGGGTCCTGTAGACTGGAAAGTGACCAGAGTTCAGTGAGCCACAACAGGAGGGTGACCCCCCTCCACCCCAGAAAAATTGTTAGAAACCCCAAACTAGGGACTGGGTTTGCAAACCTCCCTTCTATCAGCGCGCAATGCAGCTTTGAGTATTCACCAGAGGCGCAGGATTATCCCCTCCCCCCCCCCACCAACAACTGCCCGGTTTGGATTCAGGAAACAGCTGATTTCCGAACTAGCCCCAGCACCTCTGCCAGCATAGAAAACTCAAATAAAATAAAACAGGGAAAAAAAAAGGGTTGACTCACCGTCGGCTAGGGCAGGAGCAAAGGGGCAAGGAAACAAACGGAGTACAAATCAATAATGAGGCACCATCGCGATGAGGGCAGGTTGTTTCCCGGGGGAGCGAAATAACAATAGGACCAGTCCGGTCCAGCTAGAAAACCATTACGCCAGGAAACATCAACCGGCCCAAGGGGGTTCCGGGTGAGCTTACTCTCGAGAGGAAGGGAAGGTAGAGGAGACCAACGCGGCCTAATTCAGTGTCCGCCCACCGCCAAGTCCCCAGTCAACCCAACGACCTCAGGAACAGTCAAACAGGTAGGGTTGAACCAGGCAGCTATCAGGAATAGAGCCGGGGAAAAAGGAAAAAAAAAAAGGTTAAATCACAGGCCCCAAATCAACCAGAGAGAACCTCGCCAGAGATTTAAACCAGGACATCAAATCAGCCATTGACAGTAAACAGGTTAGGCATTTTAGCTGACAAGTCCTTGAGAGCCAAGTCCGAGGATTCGTAGCTATGGAACTTCCATCGACAGTAACTTTTAGGATAGCCGGGTAGAGCATGCGAAGGAATGCCTGCAGCAACCAGCTTCTGTACAACAGGGTGAAAGGCAGCTCTTTTGTTCTAACTCTTTGGTAGATCCTGAGCGACGCGTAGTTTAGATGATCCCCAGGTAATAGCCTGCAGCTCCTGAGACCTGTTGAAGACGTGTGTCGCTCAATATAACTGAGGAACTTCATAATAGTAGGTCGGGGAGAGCCGGTGGAGGCCTGGGCCTGAGAGCTCTATGTGCCCGCTCCAGATGATAGTAGGGGTTGAGGGTGAAAGGCCTACTATCTTGATCAAAAATTTTGAAGAAACCATGAGGTCAGCTCCTCCTCGAGCTCCGAAGGCCCAAGACCACTAGATTATTTCTTCGGCCGGCCTCCAAGTCCACTGTTTTCGCCTGTAATTTCCTGACTTGCTGGGCTAAAAAGCCATCTCGGCCTCAGCGGTGAGTTTCCCCTGCTCGGCCGGTATATCCTGGCCTCCGAGTCAGATACCCTCGTAATGGCTGGAGATCCCCAATGGACTTTAGATCAGCGGTGATGGATTGCAGCACGCCCTTTAAAGGAGCCTCTTGCAGGAACCTTCCTCAAAGAGGGCTGGCTGCTTGATTCTTATCTGCCGTTCTATCGGAGGTGGGTCGGACTGATTCCATGTGTTTTGGGCATCTTTTCCGGCGTGGCAGTGCGTATGCCTGATTGCGGCCTGCTTTTGTCCGCCTCCATCTCTCTGCAAATTTTGAGATGCACCCTCAATGCTCTAAAAGTCGGTTGGTATGGAGTATGACTGTGCCGTAGAAATAAAATTAGTTGTTAAACTAATCGGGAAATCGCCAAATATAACGAATTTGTTGGCGGGAGGGGAGAGCTCCAAACCCCTGCTGCCACTCAACAAGCAGACATCACGTGACTCCCCTCCCGATAGGTTTAAAACCACCAATAGGCCATCAGGGCTCACATCCCGCAAAGGCCGGTATCTGACCATCTCTACAGAGGCAGGCCTATAAAGGGGGTCCTGGAAACTGAACCTTATGGTGTGATGATCTGACCATCCAACTAGTTCCACCACCTGATTGGAGGTTTAGATCCCCAGGAGGAAAACCAGGTTAAGTGAGTGACCGAACTTATGAGTTGCAGAGGCAACAACCTGTGTAAAGCCCAGCAATGTCATCAGCTGGAGGAAGTCCTGAACGAATTGCGAGAGTTCATTGTTGTCCCAGACATTAAAGTTACCTAGGACCATCAACCTGGATGACTCAAACGCCATATCGATCATGAATCCACTACTTTCTGTAGGAACTGTTTCTCACCCACAGGTGGACGGTAGATTAGAATGATTCTACAGCCTACACCTGCAACCATGGTACACTCAAATGAGCTGGACTTCTCAACTGGCACACCAACAAGGCCCAATTCCACCTCAAAACAAATGGCCACACCCCCACCCTGTGGTTTGATCTTGAGCGGTGTATCACTGAGAACCCGGCCAGAACAGCAGCCTCCAGTATGAGGCCAGCAGTATCATCGAACTAGGTCTTGGAGATGCACGCCAGGTCTGCTGTCCCAACAAGATCAGTAATTACTGCCGTCTTGTTATTAATAGACCTGGCATTGCATAACACCGCTTTGAGTCGGACGAGATTCTGTTGCTGCCCGAACAATTGGCCCAGAAACATTGGAGCCCATGGGTATGGAGACCAGGCATGGGGAACCACATTCTGGAATCTATTTTGCCCCAAGGCATCTCCTGGACCTCACTACCCCGATACGAGCACCCCGCTCACTCTCCCTCTGACATTCAGGGCCTCCGACCTAGCCCCGCCCCCTGCGAGCAATTCCTAGTGCTCTGCAATGTTGGTATACTGGAGCATGCTGTGGGAAGGGTTAAAAGGGTGGAGGTCATGAAGTTCAGATGGTGAGTAGTGCACGACCGGGAGAGTAACCTGCCAACACATCTGAACCACCAATACGTCAAATCACCCAACCCCAAAAAACGAATAACATATTCAAAGTAATAAACAACAAATTAACCAAACAATAAATACATAACCAACAAAGGAATAAACACAACAAAATAAACAAGTTCCATGTGCATTTCTAGTAATGTGGCTATAGCCCCTTGGAAGCCTGGTGATGGGTGAAGTTGCTGAAATTCGCTTTGTGAAAAAATCGTGAATTTTAGTAAATTTGCAGATTGGGGATTGCAATTCACCTTGTTGTGCACCAGGTGAATTGGCCAAATTTCTCCTGACCAACAGCCAGTTCACTGGCGAATAACAAGGCTGAATTGCAAAACTTGTCAATTATAACCCCCCCCCCACTGGCATCCTCCCCAGCAAACATCATCCTTTTTGCTGCACTGTCAAGAAATGGGTGTATCAGTAATAGTCACCTCACCAGCTGCCATCTTCACCCCCAACCCCGGCAAACATCAGTACATCACCTCACCTGGCAGTGGTGAAGACCTTGTGGCATAATATGGGTGACTTGAGCTGGTGTGCTGTGAATAAAGAAAATTGTTCCCTGGTGCAGAGCATCTGCTCTGTTTGGTGTTGACTGGTCCCAGTCCCACTGGGTAACTTGGTGCGAAATGTGAATGAATGAATGCTAATGCCTGTGCTTCTAGTAAAACCTGATTGGTTCAATTTATTTATTAATTTAGCTTTTGTTAACCAGGTAAGTACACTAGACAAAACATATACCCATTTTCAGGTACAACCTGGGAGAGTACAGGAGAATAAAAGAACATACAGAGTACAAATTGAAGCAAGAAAGGCAGATACACTGAAGACTCACTGAAGATGCACTGAATTTCTGACCAGTCAGGTTTTATTAGGATAAAAGATGTCAGCATGCATTCATTCATTCGCACCATTTTACCCGACCGGACTGTCTGAGACACGTATGAGCACCGAACAGAGCAGACGCTGTGCACTGGGGGACTGTTTTCTTTATTTGCAGCATATCACAGGGTCTCCTCCCTCCAAGGGGAGGTGATGTTCACAGGGGGAAGGGATGTGAGGGTGCTAGTGAGAGGGGCACTGTGATCAAGCCAAGAACTAGCCATTTTTGAAGATGGGATTCGGCAGTCAGCACAGCATGGGGTGTTGTATCTGTAGCAGCGGTTCAGTCAGACATCTTGTAGTTTGTCAAGTCTTTAACTTGTAGTTGAAGTTGTGGCTTGTTTTATTGCTTTGCCTTTGCCCCAGTCTGTTTAGGGAGGATGTAAGAGTGCCAACAGGGGGAAGGGGGTGATGGTCAAGCCGATATCTAGCCATTTTTGGAGATGGGAGTTAGCAATTGAAATGGCATGGGGCACTGACTGAACAGAGCAGATGCTCTGCATCTGGGTTGGGGGACCATTTTCACATCTTTTCCCTCTTATTCTTAGTATAATATATTAAAAGTTATAAAGGTTCAAATGGCAAGGAAGCTGTCTCTGTCCACCCTTCCCCATGGGTGATGTTTGCCAGCATAGGTGAGGTGTTATTTTGATTTCATTTCAAATGTTTTATGTTCATGGGTGAGGTGGTGGTTTCACATAGCACAGTAGGTGGAGGAGGTTGTTTTTAATTTTAAAAAAAATCCACTAGCAAAGTTGGCCAGTTCAGCTGAATAATTTGTGATTTTTTCACCTATGCAAATTAGGCGGATTCATGCAGACTTCACTGATGGATTAAAAATGTGCAACTTCTCTATTCACAACAGTGTGATGTACATTTATGTAGCTCAAGCATTTCATAAGCATGGAAAATTCATTAGAAAGTGGGGTCACCTCCATTAGGACACACTAGAAGAAAACGACTTAAGTAAAGATATTATACATCAATCAGGGAATCATTACAGATAGAGTGCAGTATTTTATTATTTATTTAGTTTTTGTTTACCAGGTAAGTGCACTAGCCATAGCAATGACTATTTTCAGGCATGATCCGGGAGGATACAGTACAAACATGGCAGACACAACAAAGTGAGACACCTTTTACATACTAGAACAATGTGGAATATAAAGCAAGTAGCAGGCATAGCAGACAGCAGAAATGCAGGGCAAAATAGTGGTTTCAAGTACATTTCATACAAATTACAGACATTTGTCAATTTAGGGAAAGATATCAAAGAAAACTTACAATCCAGAAGAGCAGTATCAAGCAAGGTTTTACATTCACAGGCATGAGTGATAATATGTGAGGATAACAGAAGGTGCATGTAATTGAAATCAGCAATGACACAGAGATTACACAGAAATGGTTGCCAAAATCTTTAACAGAGATAGGCAAAACATGGCAGCAGACAACTTGGGCCTAGTAACCACTCAAACAGCTGTCAGTAAGGATGATCAGTAAGTTGAAACAGGTGCAAAAGACAAGATTTTAAGTGCATAACTTAGTCCCCTAGTTGGACTTATTGGGAGGAGAGGGAGAGGGCAAACGATCAACAATGTTCAGGGTGATTTGAAACAGGTGCAGGAGGCCTGGCTAAGGAGAAAGGAACGATATTTTCCTTTGAACTGGGCTTGTTACAGGACTAGATGGATCTCAAGAGGCAGGGAGTTCCAAAGTTTGGCTGCCGAATGAGAGAAAGCCTGGTACCTTTGTTAGTTTTACATCTTGGTATTTTCAGCAATGCTTGATCAGATGAGCGGAGACCATGTGAGGAGGGCAACGGAGTTAGCAGAGAGGCTAGGGAGGCTGGGTTTCCAGTCCTAATGACATTATCAGTCAGTGAGCCAAGAGCAAGAGCACGAGCATCAGATGGGGACAGCCAGTGCAGATCCGAATAGAGCATACAACTATGGCTAGTCTGGCTGCCCGTATAAGTATGGAGCTGGTTTTGTAGGCTACACCAAGTTTAATATTGGCTGATTTGCAACTAGTTATTATACGATTGTCAAAGTTTAGATTTTCATCGAGGAGCACTCCTAGGTACTTGAAAGATTGAACTGATTCAAGAAATTTCCCATCCTGACCTGCAAATTTAAAACAGTTCCTATTTTCACTTATTTTGGAGATACAGCCAAACAGCAAGGAAAGTGTTTTATCAGCATTAAGGATCAATTTGTGTTTGGAAAGCCATGATTGGACAGATTTAAAGATGGTAGTAAGGGTCAGGTTAATATGGTGTATATTTTTATTGCTAGAGTACAGTACCAGGTCATCCATGTATAGGATAGCTGAGCAGTCAGGGATAGCGGATGTAATATGGTTAATGAAAATAGAGAAGGGAAGGGGTCCTAATATTGAGCCCTGAGGAATGCCTAGGTTGATGGTTGTCGGGCTGGACACAGCAGAGTTGTATCTAACAAACTGAGTTCTATTGCAGAGATAGTTATGGAACCAGTCCACCATGGTTGAAGAGAGCCCAAGGGCTAGGAGATTCCGTAGGAGGACAGAATGATCGACAAGGTCAAGTGCCTTTGTAAGATCAATAAAGACTGCCCCCATGAGGTGGCCATTGTCAATAGCAGTGAGGGTATCATTTACAAGGTGGAGCAATGCCGTGGTGGTGCTATGGCCTTTGAGAAAGCCATATTGAATAGGCGAGAGAAGATTATACTTAGTTAAGTGATCGGTGATCTGTAGGGAAACTAGCTTTTCAATTAGTTTGCACAGCACTGAAAGAATGGCTATCTGTCGATAATTCCGCACATCTCTAATGTCTCCTTTATTGTGCACAGGTGTGATTCTAGCCATCTTCCATATATTTGGGACAACTCCATTACAAAGAGAGAGGATGAAAATCCTAGCTAAAGGCTGGGTGATAAATGGTGCAGCCAATTTGAGAAGTTTGGGCTCGATGCCATTTGACTCTATGCTAGTATTGTCCGAGATGGTATTTAGCAGGCCCAGGACATCCGATTTGGATATTGCCTTAAAGTAGAAAGGAGAGTGAGGTGGTGAGAGGTGGGGTGTAAGGGGTGAAGAAACAGACTTCCCTTGGAGGAAGACAGATGTATATCTGGATAGGTCAGAGAATTGCTCATGGAACACTTTGGCAGTGGTCTCAGGGTTATTGCAGTTTATTCCTTTAATGTTCATTTCATCAGCCAGTTGAGCTTTCTTTGTGCCTAGGAAAGATTTCACATGTGCCCAGAATTTTCTGGGGTCACCTGATGCTTCCAGCAGAAGCCCCTTACAGTAAGCGCTCTTTGCTTGCCTAATCCGTCTTTTACATTCACTTCTCTGAGCCCTGTAGGTGTAATAGTCCACTGAGAGTCCTGAATTTCTGAAGCGCTTCCAGCTCTCATCTCTCACATGCAAGGCAGCCAGCAGATCTTTGTGCAGCCACTTTGTTGGCATGACACGCACATGTCAGGTAACATGGGGTGTATGTCTATTCTGGACTTCACTAAACTTTTGTAAATAATAGTCAAGAGCTGCTTGTACATCCTGGGTCTGTGAAAGATAAGACCAGTCAATAGATGAGACTTCATATAGGAACTTAAACTGATCCAATCTAGCATAGTTCCTGAATGTGATATAGCATGGGGGAAGGGACTGGGAGCTAGAGTGCTGCCATACGCAGAAAATAGGAGCATGGTCCGATGCTGCATCCAGTAGTGTGCCTGCATCAACAATTCTATCAGCCCTACCTGTTAACACCCAGTCCAGTAGCATGCTTGACATGGTATTATTTGAGATCCCTGTGGGCACAGTTATGGCTTGATGCAGGTTGAAACTTTGTATTAAGAATAGGAGTGAGTCATGAGCTTGGCCAAGCCAGTTTAGGTTCATGTCTCCAAGGATAAGCATTTCGTTTGGTCCTACCAGTTTCACTGTATCTTCCAGTAATTTCATGAAGGCAATTAGGCCTCCCTGGGGTGGGTTATATGCAACGATTATGTGAAGATTCTTTGCACCCAACCGGAGAAGAGCATGAATATATTTGCAATCGGAGGGTTGTGGCTTTGCATTCTGTATGATATTCAGATGAGCTTTGTGATACAGTGCAACTCCCGCTTTAAAGATAACTTGTCATTCCTGATAAGACTATAGTTTGGCAAGGAGCAGCTAAGCTTGGGAGTACAGGGTTTGAGCCATGTTTCAGACAGGCACAGGATATCTGGGTTGTGGGTGGCGACCCATGCTTTCAGCTCTACAAAATTATGCATGAGGCTTCTAATGTTTAGATGGGCTACATGGAGCCCAGAATTAGTAGCCCAGGAGGCATTATTGCATGACTGGGGGTGTAATGGACCAGGGTTCAATTCCACATCTCCCGCCAGCAGAAGAGCAACCAGTATTAGATACCAGAGCTTTCTGTGAGTAAAGGAAGTGCCCACTTTGACTCTAGAGTGTAGTTTGTAATGTACGTAGTCAGTCATAAGATAACTAGTGGATTTTGGGATCAATAGGGGAGTGAAATTGTAGTCAGTGAGTCTGACCAGCATATTAGAGAAGTTAAATGCTTTTTTGTGGTTTGTATGCCCACTGCAGCTGTAGGGGCTTGGCAGTAGGGATAGACTAGTTAGAAAGCCAAGTAGCAGACTAATTGAGATACAGGTCAAGAAAATATTTTCAAGTGCCATGCTGATTTGGAATGCAGTTGCACCATTAAATAGAGGATAGGCAACAGTAACTGCGGTCCTTAAAAGGAGATCACAACCAGCCTTATGTGGGGAGCCAGATAGCAAGTTAGACTGTTTGAGAGTAGCTCAGAGGATGTGTCAATGACGCTTACATTAGAATTGTGCACTGGAGAAAAAAACAGCAGAACAACGCCTCTAGTGTTGATGTCTGATAAGGAGCATATGGAGAAGTGGCCTGATAGGCTACAGCTGAAATTGACAAACAACCGACCCTATACAAGAAAAAGCCGAGCTTGAGCGGGCAGGTGGGGAGCCGGCACACAGCGCCGGTGGGGTTTCAGTGGTTTCCGTAGCACTGAGCAAGCAGCAGTGCTGGCAATTCGCGCTCTCTTCCAATTACCTGTATTCGAATTTAGTGGTGGCGAGTGGTCTCCTGCAAACAGGACAGCAGTGTAGACTCTGTGTGGTGCTTTTTGGGGCTGTTTAGGGTCCGGGGTTGGTGGAGGGTATGACATGATGAACAAAGAAGCTCATCCTGCCTTTAGTAACAGTATCATCAGGTAACCATTTTTCCCTTTCCCTAGGTGGCCTGGGCTAGCATCCCACCCCTTTCAGTCATTTTCAGTTGTCCATCCCTTCCACATCTTTCTTTGTATCCTGCATCCTAAAAAAGATATCATCCTGCCAACACTTCCCACACTCAACACTGCTTCAAAATCTGTCATCCTTTCTATCCTACTCCGTGTCACTGTATGGGCAAATGGGCAAGGAAATGTTAAACAAAGTGAGCCCTCTTCCCCCATGATCCATGATATCTGCAATAAAGGCAATTCTGGCCACTTTATGAGGTCTTCCTTTTCCTCTGCCTGATGGTGTCGTTTACATTTATCTTCCTCTCAGTCCCCCAGTGAGCTTTTTGCAGCATGTTCAGTACTATCACCAGTGTTACCCAACCCCAGATGCATGATTGATGGTCATAAGGAGACTCTAACCACTCAATCAGATCTCCCCTTCCTTACAGCTTTTAGTTGTCTCTTCCAGTATCAGCTGACAACTGAGTGATACTGAGTGGTGCCAGGGAGCCTGTCATATAATTACCAAGTGGCTACAGTAGTAGATGGCTGCAGTGCTGTTGGGAAGGAGAAATAAGCAGCATGGATCTTTTCATCACCCAATAATGAACTTGATTGACCATAACCAAGGCTCCAGCTAATTATATAAGGGGAGCTGTTCTTTTACCTACTGGCAGGGTTCTGTGACTGAGTTTTCAAAGGACCTCCTGACATTCACTGATGACTTGTTTTAAGAGCAATTGCAATAATTGCACCAATGTGTCGACAGTCTAAAATGCTCTCTAACGATTTGGCAAAAGGTAAATTTTTTGCAAAAGGTACCTCTTGTAAGAGCACCCCAGTAATGGAAATGAGCACAAGAAGAATCTTCTTTGTAATGGAGAGCAATGCAACGTAATGAACCTGACTCCTTCCAGCTATGTCAGGGAAGTTGCTTCTTTAACCTACTGGTAGAGTTGCAGTCTTTAATGCTTTCAGCCCTGCAGGGCTGATTACATTGTGTTTTATACTTTCTTTTTCTAGCACCCTGAGACTGAACTGGGAACCTTCTTCTATCACTTTCTGTGTCTATTTCCTGCTCATGAAACTCCTGGGGGCTGAACATTCCATTCCTGCCTTAGCATATTCCTACAGCAGCTGTGACTCCCTGGACAGGTAACTCCTGGCTTGTGTTAGTCCAAAGTTAAGGGATACTCAAAAAGCAACATAGACTCCAATATAGTCAGCAATATATCCTTTGTAGTTTTAGTTGCACAATTCGTTTGTAAAAATGCAACATCCTGTGGTGTACAGAGGACTCCAACAACTACCTCATCAGCTTTGGGCTTCCCTGGCAGTAGCTTTTTGTGCAGTAAAAACTCTCAGTGACATATATTCCTGACTATATTAGAGTCTAGTCCGTGCTAATTATTGAGTGCCTTTTGACTTTGAATTGATACTTGCTGTTACAGAGTTACCCAATTTGCAGGGAGCACCACACCACAGCACTGTTTCACACTCTCTTTTTGTGATATTTATTTATTTATTTATTAGTTTTTGTTGACCGGGTAGGTGCACTAGCCATAAAATGACTATTTTCAGGCACGACCCGGGAGAGTACAACATGTAATAGTGAGAAACAATGTGGTGATACATAAGTACGGTCATACGAAAACAGAGAAACAGTAAAGCAATGCTACAAAAAATACATTAACTAGGAGTACACATTAAGGAAGTAAAATAGACAATGCAGCATAACGGCAACAATGTAGCATAAAGACAATAAGAGTAAATAAATAAGCAGAGACGGCACTGTAGATGATGAATGCAGAAACAGAGGGCATACCCTGGAGGACAGAAAGAATACAGGAGAGACTAAGGAGTCTAGGTGGGGTCAAAGCAAGTGCAAGTATCAGCAGGGTGTAGATAGCGTCAATAATCTGCTTTAAAACTGCGGTGAGACTGAGACTGCCGAAGGCTGAGTGGAAGAGCATTCCACAGCCGGGGAGCAGCGCTTTGGAAGGCCCCAGTGCCTTTCACCGTATGACATCTCGGGACAAAGAACAGGGATTTGTCAGCAAATCGCTGGCCATGGGAGGATGGTTGAGGAACCAGAAGCTCAGTCAGCCAGGATGGGGTTTTATCATGGATGATCGAGTCTATGAGAGATCCCAGGTAATATTGTCTACTGACAGCGGGTGAGAGCCAGTTAAGATCTTTATAGAGAAGGCAGTGATGCTTAAGTCGAGGTGACGAAGAGGCAAAGCGACATACGTTGTTATATGTGACATCCCATCTCACTAGAGAGCATTTATGGGCAGAGGTGAGAATGGAGGCACCATAAGTAAGAGCTGGGAACAGAATGCTATGGGCAATAGCTAGTTTTGCCTAGGGAGTAAGCACGTAGCTTGTTTTGTAAGCCACTCCTAACTTCTAGTTTACAGATTTACAGGAAGATTGAATATGAAGGTTAAAGTTCAGGTATGGGTCCAACAGGATCCCAAGGTTCTTAAAGGAAGCAACATTTTCTAGTGGAATTCCTCCTAGATGAAGAACCTGCAGCACATTGGAGCATGCCTTCATCTTCGGTGCAGATCCAAAGAGCATGGCCTTAGTTTTCTAAGATATAACTTGTTATTGTGAAATTGTTCCCCCCTAGCAGGACCTGGGGATGAACCAGGCCTCTGAGAAGAATACTTCCCTCAACTGCCCCAGGACACCAGATAGATGGGCTAGTAAGGAGGAGAGGGGCCAGATAATCCAAGGGGGTGTAGTGGAACAAGGGGACTTTATCTGTTCCAAGACTACTCTTTATTTTTTTCCCCATTGCTATAGGCCTTGTCCCACACACAGGGAATGTTTCTGTGGAGCAACCCAGCCTTGCACCTATCAGGACCATGACAGGGATGGGTAAGCCCCTCTTTCAGAACCCCCCTGCCAGACCCTTTCTGGCCATTTGTTGCCTTCACACCATCTGCCAAGCAAGTGGGCGTGTGCTGTTCCTGCATGAAACTCACCTCCCTAAGGCCACCAGACGGGACTGTGCAAAAGAAGGCGGTGCCCTTCCTCATCAAGGCTAGAGGTATCCATTTCCAACCATGTTTTACCAGTCAGCAACAGATTTCCCAGATGTGGAGCATGAACACAGGTCAATGAGATGGCAAGTAGTAGCGCTACCACTGTGCTAACTGGATGTCGGAAAGGATAAGGTATAGGCATAACCACCACAAAAGGTGCCAGTCATCCACATCACAAAAGGAAACCAAAAGTAGATCACTACAACCCCACAAATCAAAGAAAAAAGCTGTATTGTTTTCTTGCAAAACACCAAGCCACGAAAGTCGCTATAACTTCAATAGTTTTTAACTACACTGACATGTTAAAGAAGAAAAAAACTTGTAAATCCTCAAAATCCCAGACGATCCTACTGTAGCACTTGAAAGCTTTAAAACTGCACTTAAAACATATTTATTCAGCCTAGCATATTCTGATTTTTAGGCTGTTGCTGTATTTATTACATTTTAAATTGTTGGATCTGTTTATATTGATTTTAATTATTTTCTGTATTGTACAAGTGCCTTGATTTTGAGAAAGGTGCTTTTCATAAATTAAGTTTTACTTACTTTCTTACTTGCAGATTGCAGTAACATAGCTCCAAACCAAAAGGGGGTGCAAAATCAGACTTCTCTCTCACATTCCGTCCTGGCTACCAGTGTTCCCCCACCAATCCACTCAGTTTTGACAGCGGCACCAACCCTGTCTCTCACTGTTCATAATACCCATGTGCACAATCATTCAGCAAGGCGTATCTCAGACCAAGCAGCTTGAGCCACACACAGTGCCTCCCAAAACTTTTATAGCACAGCACACCAGCTAAATAATTAAGAAAAAACAGACGGATTGCCTTGCTCAGTTTATGCCTCTTGCCAATTGCATTTTGATAAGTTGGGTGCATTGGGCTTCATGGACCTACAGCTCCAGACAGCCCAGTTAATTTTGGATTTGGTTAGGGAGAGGAGACACACCAGAGGAGCCATCGCAAATCACAAACCTCAACATGAAAAATCAAATACAGTACTTCCCGATTAAGCTGCATGACCACTGCCACACCCTTTCTACTGTGCTCGCCTCATAATCACACTAATGTTCCCTCTTACTTTTACCTCCTTGCTCTCCTAGTGCCAGCTGCTCCTTCATGCTTACCCTCGCTAAGGTATTACTACAAAAAAATAATGAGGATTCTTAAAAAAAAAAAATACAAAAACAAAAGCAAAGAAAAAATCCCCGTGTGTGTGTGTGTGTGTGTGTGTGTGTGTGTGTGTGTGTGTGTGTGTGTGTGTGTGTGTGTGTGTGTAGGGGGGCTCCTTTCATATTATACCTAGCAACACACCACTATTTGACAAGGGAGGAAGGATACTACTAAAATAAAGCAATAAAAAAACACTTTTTTTTAAAGTTTTTTGTTATTATTTTTTTTAAACCTTTGCTTCCTACCAGTTGTGCAATCATAATAATCCAGTCCAGGATGTGAGTTATGCTGGGATTTACTCACTTGTGGTGTGGTTTAGTCACTCAGCCTGCAGCCTCATGACCAAACTACACTAGGCATGGGTAAAGTCCAGCATAACCCACACCCTGCCATAGATTATTGCTTAAGTTTGAAATGGGATAAATGTGCAACTAAATTATGGCAGAAGTGGGTATTGGTTTGTATGGCAATGATACTTAAGCTGTAAGGGATGCCAGTGAGCATTGTGCTGAGATAATGGCATGCTTCAGGTGGGTTAAAGCACGTGGCCAAAGAACGAATGTTTTTACCACCTGAATAGTGACATCACCCCAACACAGTGCATACCCTGGCATGCCTTATTGAGATTATGAATTAACTCATGAGTTGTTTTTTTGGAAGACAAACATTTTAATCCTTTCGAATAGGAAAATAAATTAAAATAAATATTAAAAAAGAAACTCATAGATACATAGACAGTGTCGGCAGATAAGGGCCTATGGCCCACCCAGTCTGCCCATTTGAGCTTGTAAGTTCAGTTTGTTTTTCTAGAAGTCTGTTGCCCCTTACCCCTGACCTCTAGAATTCCTTTATGTCTATCCCATGCATTCTTAAATCCCGTGATTGTTTCAGCCCCCACCACTTCCTCTGGCAGGGTGTTCCACTTGTCCACCACCCATTCTGTGAAGAAATTCTTTCTCATGTTTCCTCTGAATTGTCCTCCTCAACTTCATCCCATGCCTCTAGTCCTGGAACATCTTTTCGCTTAAAAATAGTGTTTTCCTGCACCCTGTTCCTCCTGTAAGATACTTGTATGTCTCTATCATATCCCCTCTCCCTCCTCTCCTCCAGGAGTACATGTTCAGTTCCTTCAACCTGTCTTCATAGGACTTGTGATGCAATCCATGCACCATCTTTGTTGCCCTCCTCTGAACCTTCTCTACCCTGTCTATGTCCTTACGTAGGTAAGGTCTCCAGAACTATTACACTGTACTCCCAGGTGGGGCCTCACTAGTGTCTTGTATATTGAATTATGACCTCCCTTTCCTGCTGGTGATGCCCCTGCCCTATACATCCCAGCATCCTTTTGCTTTACCTGCTGCCTTGTCACACTGTTTCCCTACATTGAGGTCATCAGAGATGACAACCCCAAGATCCCTTTCCTGCTTGGTGCATGCTATATCCTCACCCCTAACTGATACATTGTGCCAGGGTTTTGTGCCCCATATGCATTATCTTGCACTTCTTTGCATTGAATTTCAACTGCCAAACCCTTGACCATTCTTCAAGTTTCTGCAGGTCGCTTCTCATTCTGTCTACACCCTCTGGTGTGTCTACTCTGTTACAGAGCTTTGTGTCATCAGCGAACAGTGAAATTCTTCCTTCTAGATCCTGCGCAATGTCACTGATGAAAATGTTGAATAGGACCGGTCCCAACACTGATCCCTGTGGTACCCCACTGGTCACTCTTCCCTCTGTGGAGTGACAGCCATTTGCCACCACCCTCTGTGTCCTGCCACCCAGCCAGTTACCTACCCACCACACTACAGTCCTGCCCACACCCATATTCCCCAGTTTGTGTAATAGTCTTCTATGTGGCACAGTGTCAAAGGCCTTGCTGAAGTCCAGATAGGCCATGTCCACTGCCCTCCCCTGATCCACCTCCCTAGTCACCCAGTCAAAAAATTCAACGAGGTTGGTCTGACATGACCTCCCCCTGGTGAAACCATGCTGCCTTGGGTCCTGTAGTCCACTGACAACCAGATGTTCCACCAATCTCTCCTTCAGTAGTGCTTCCATGATCTTCCCCACTACCGAGGTGAGGCTGACTGGTCTGTAGTTCCCTGCTTCCTCTTTGTTCCCACTTTTGTATAAGGGGACTACATCTGCTGTCCTCCAGTCTTTGGGTACCTCCCCTGTTTCCAGTGATTGGCTAAACAGGATAGCCAGAGGTTCAGCCACCACCTCTCTTAGTTCTTTAAGGACCCTGGGGTGCACCCCGTCTGGCCCCATTGCTTTATCAACTCTTATTACTTCCAGTTCCTTCAGGACCTTTTATCGTGTAAAGGGACTTGTGTCATTCTGCACCATTCTCACTCTTGTACTCCTTCAGACCCATTACCCCCTCTTCCTCAGTAAAGACTGCATGAAATACCTGTTCAATATGTCAGCTTTACTGTTGTCATCCTCCACGACTCCCATCCTCCCCTTCAGTCTCACTATCCCTCCCTTTGTCTTTCTTTTTCACTTATGTACCTGTAAAGGTTTTGTCCCTCTACCCACTGATTTTGCAATGTGTTCTTCTGTCTGAGCTTTGGCTTCCTTACTGACTTCCCTGCCTCCTTTGCTTCTCCTGGTACTTCTCCCTACCCCTTCTGCCTGTGTCTTTTGTATTGCCTGAATGCAATCTTTTGGCTTTCACTTTCTTTACTACCTCTTTGGAAAACCATAATGGTCTCCTCTTCCTTTTCCTCTTGCTAACCTGCTTAATGCATAATTCTGTTGTTCTTGTAATCCCCATTTTAAATACTGCCCACTGTTTCTCAACCCCTGATTCCTGTCCCATTCCCCTAATGCCTCTTTTAAGTATCTCCCATTTTCCCAAAGTCTGCCCCCCTAAAATCCAGGATCGTGTTTTGTGTGGTTTGGTTCTGCTCTTTCTGTGATTTCAAACCACAATGACTGGTGGTCACTGTTCCCCAGGTGCTCCCCACTGTTACCCCATCACACTGTCCCTGTTTGTGAGCACAAGGTCCAGTATTGCCTTCTGCCGAGTTGGTTCCATGACCAGTTGCTTGAGGAAGGCACCTGAAGGAGTCCAGGATAAATCTGCTCCTAGTTGATGCTGCTGCTGGGATGCTCCAGTCCACGTCTGGAATATTGAAGTCTCCAACCAGTACTACCTCACCCTTGTCTGCCATCCTTTGGATGGCTAGCATCAACTCCTATCTGTTTCTTCCTCCTGGGCTGGTGGTCTATAGACCACACCTTGCGGATGGCTGTCCCCATTTTCCTTTCAACTAACCCACAGTATCTCTCCCCATTTTGTTCCTCCTGGATCTCTGTGGCCCTTATGTCATTTTCACATGCAGTGCCACTCCTCCTCCCTTCCTGCCTGCTCTGTCTCTTCTGAATATGTTGTAGCCAGGTATGGCCATCTCCCAGTCATGGTTATCATTACACCAGGTTTCAATGATGGCCACAATGTCCAGGTCTGACTGTACCATGACAGCCTCCAGATCTTCCATCTTGTTGCTAAGGCTCCTGGCATTTGCACATGGCTTTCCATGATTTGACCTCCCTAGACTGCTTCACTGTTCTACTCCAGCCCTTCCTTGGTTGTCATTTATCCCTGGTTCTCCTTGCTGTCTGCCCTTCTGCTGAATTTTGCCCCTTTCTGCTTATCCACCTCTTGGGCACTAATCTCCATCTTTTGCACACTGCTTTGCAGAGATAGCCACTCCTCTGGTTCACTGGTTCCACTGCTAGCTGTGGGGGTGAGCAAGTAGGTACCCTCCTTGCTGGCCTGCCACCCCCTTTGCTAGTTTAAATGCTTGTCAATGTAGCATTTAAACTTATCATTAGTGCTTGGATTCCCTCCAGGATGGATGCAGGCCGTCGAGGCTTGAACAAACCTCCATCCCTCCAGGTGGGTCCCCAGTCACCAATGAATCCAAACCCTTCCTCACAGCACCAGTTCTTCAACCATGAGTTAAAGTTCCTGGTGCATGCACTCCTATGCTCTCCTTGCCTCTCACAGGTAGTACTTCTGAGAAAGTGACAGAGTAGCTACTTGCTTGAGACCCTCCCAGTTTCCTAAACTCTTCCTGAACTTCCTTTGGCTCCCCATTTGCCAGGTCATTAGTACCTAGGTGGATAATGACATCCAGCTCACCCTCCCGTCTTGCCTTCCCAGTGATCCCCAGGATCTTCCTTCCATCCCTCCATGCTGTAGCACCTGGTAGGCACCTCACCTCCCTGTCCTCCCCCTCCTGTGTTCCTAGCTGGATCCCTCTTACAATGGAGTCCCCCACCAGGATTGCTTCCTCCTCCTCTGGGGTCCACTGCTTTCCCCGCTGAGGTCACCTCCTTGGCTATCCTCCACATCCTTTCCTTCCACTTCTCTGGGTATCTCTATTTGGTTGTCCTTGTTTGCCAGTGTGCATATGAGTTCTTGAGTGGAATAGGATCTGGGATGTGCCTCTCCTGACTGCTCTAACCCTCCCTGAGCCCACTGTCATCCAAGTGCTTCTAGTTCTCGGCATCCTTTGAGGCAGCTGCATTGGACTGGGTGGTCCCTGGATAGGGTGATGGTACTCCTGACCCAGTTTGCTTCCGCTCTGAGTCTGGCTGCCTCATCCCGCGGTCAGAGAGGTGCATGCAGATAGGGCAGCACCTCAGTGTCCAGAAGGTCTGCCTGAATATGGCTGCCCACAGCCACTGCATTGCACCACCCCCACATTATACTGCAATTCCACTACTTGTCTGCTACTGAAGCTCTCCTAGTTCTCTTTTATTAATTTACTGTACTAAAAATCCTGTCACTAATCCTCAGATATTTTTTTTAAAGGAAAAAAACCAATAAATAAATAAATGAGTCAAAACACTTGTTGTGCTGAGGTGGGCTTCTTCCCCTTATGCCCCTCTACTTCACACCCTTACTATTCCCTGTGTTTAGCTCCTGTCAATCAGATTTATCAGGGCATATAATTAAGAGTTGGAGGAGGGGCAGCGTCAGATCAAGCCAAGATAAAATTGCAGCAATTAAAGACAGCACAGAATTACACCACCACTATGTTTTAAATTTTCAACAGCCCAAAAACAATTATAAGTAAAGACAACAAAGAAAGTATAGTGTCACTAAACGGCCACAATCTAAGTTTAAAAGAAAAATAGCAATTACCAGTTACTCTAAAGCACTGAATTGAATATGTTTCCTTCCTTCCCCTTCTGGCTTCTTCTGAGAAAATAAACCTCTGCTTGCTAACTGAAAAAGAAAAAGAGCCCTCGTGGTGCATTTTACTGCTGCCAGTAGGCAACACCAATGCTGAATATAAGTAGCTGTGGTTTATATTACAAAATAAATAATGGCAACTGTGAGAGCAAGCAGTGGGTGGCTTCAGTGTAGGGCTTAAAGGAGGCAGAAGTTATGTCTGGTGATTTAACTCTTGTTAGCATGTGGAGTCAGCAACTACCTATTTCTTGAGTTGCAGTTCATGTGCTGAGTTTGGTGTGGGTGGAATCTGGCTAGTGTGTAGGGCACCAGGAAGCCAGAATAGAGAGCATCAGTTATAGCTGGTGGGTGATATGCTGCAGCCTCATGGAACTGAGATGCCTGTTTGGAAGGAGGTAAGTAAGAGGAGAAACATCAGCTGCATAAAATGTGGCAGGTTCATCAAGGTATGAAGTTCCATGGTCAACATTAGTGTCAACATGGCCTGTCCAGGGAATGATAATGTTGCACAAGATTTACCAAACATAAGGTGTGCAACATACATGTATATTTTATATATTCACTAGATTCTCATTTTTAAAGCTGCTGCCTCCCTGAGGGATACTATGGTGAATATAGAGCACTAAAACAGTTTTAGCCTTTGTCTACTATTGTATGTGACTTATCAGCTCCCTTTAATGGCATTGCCAATGTCATACAGTGAAAATCATCTGAATCTGCAAGTAGAGGGTGCTGTCCTAGGTTTTATTGCCAAAAAAAAGTTGCTTAAAAATAACAATTTAAAAATAAAGGTGGTGATTTGAAAGGTAGGTAACTGAGCCAGTATGCGGGAGAATATTAAATAATGCAGTGTTATAGGGAACATACAGGCTTTCAATGTATTGAAGTGGTTGTGTGCAGCCAGTTCATTATTTCCACTGAACATACGAATGTGCCAGCAGAAACAGACCACTCGGTCTATTCAAGTCTACTCGAGTGTGCAGCTAGCACCCCTAGTTGGCAGCTGCCCCACCTCCCTCCCCTTTGTCATCCCACTGCCACCTCTCACCCTCACTCTCCCCTGTTCCCTGTCCCATACCCTTTTGAAGCTGTTCCCAGATTGACATGATGCCACCCATTCTGGTAGGGCATTCCATTTTGCTACCACCCTCTCTGTGAAATAGTGTCTCCTCATTTCCTTCCTAAATCTTCCCCCCTCTATTCTTAGCCCATGCCCCTGGTGACCCTCCCCCTCCTTAACTTAAAGACCCCATTTGCCCCATCCTTATTGATTCTCCTCAGATACTTGAATGTCTCTATCATGTCCCCCCATCCCTTCTATCCTCCAGGATGTACATATTCAGGTCTCCCAGCCTGCTGTCATAGTCTCTCCCCTCCATTCCACATCATATCTTTGTTGCCCTCCTCTGCACCCCCTCCAGTAGCCTGATATCACACTTTAGGTATGGCCGCCAAAACTGCACACAATACTCTAAGCGCGGCTTTACCAGTGACCTGTAGTGGGGCAAGATCACCTCTCTTCGCCTGGATGAAAACCCCCTTGCTATGCACCCCAGCATTTTGTTCACTTTTGCAGCTGCTCTCCTGCACTGAGCAGTGTTGTTTATGGTCCTTGTTATCATTACCCCTACGTCCTTCTGCTTCGCAGTGATCCCCAGCTTAACCTCCCCCCCCAGGCAGTATTCTCTCCTTGGGTTCTTCACCCCAAAGTACATAACCTTACACTTCTTTGCATTAAACCCCAGCTGCCACCTCTCTGACTACTCCTCTAGCTTGCTTAGGTCCCCCTGCAGCTGCTTCCATCCCTCCTCTCCATCCACCACTGCTCTGATTTTGGTGTCGTCAGTGAACAGACTTACCTTGCTCACCACCCCATGTGCAATGTCTGATATGAAGAGCCCAAACAATACTGGCCCCAACACAGGGCCCTGTGGCACCCCACTCATTACCGGCCTTGGAATTGAGAGCTCCCCTCTCACCACCACCTGTTGCAGCCTCCCACTCAGCTAGCTTGTAATCCAGTTCATCATTTTTGCCCCTACCCCTACACCAGTTAGCTTCCCTCCCAAGCCACGCATGAGGCACACAATTGAAGGCCTTGCTGAAGTCCAAGTAAAGAACATCCACCGCATGACCCATATCCAGCTCACCTGTCACCCAGTCATAATATTGTATCAGGTTGGTTTGACAAGACTTCCCTGAAATGAACCCATGCTGCTTCACATCCTGGAGGTCATTGTCCTCCAGCTATGACACCAGGCTTTCCTTTAGTATTGTTTCTATGAGTTTGCACACTATGAAGGTGAGACTTACTGGGCGATAATTACCCGGTTCATCCCTTGGTCCACTCTTGTGTAATGGTACTACATGTGCCATCCTCCAGCCCAGTGACACACATTCTGACTACAGTGAGGTGCTGTACAGATCTGCCAGCAGCTCAACCAACATCTCTGCCATCTCCCTCAGCACCCTGGGGTGGATACCATCCGGCCCTGGTGCCTTGTCTACCTTCAGTGCCCTCAGTCCCTTTAGGACTCTACTTGCCTCAATTCTTCCATCTGTTGCCTCCTCTCCCCACCCTCCCAGACCATGGTGGTAATGGTTCCCCCTTTTCTTCTGTGAACACTGAGCAAAAGTATTCATTCAGTGCTTCTGCTTGCTCCTCCCCCCTTTTCCGTCCACTCCTTACCCCTTTTTACCCTCACTATTGTCTCCTTGCACTTCCTTTTCTCCCTGATGTATCTGAAAAAGTCTTTCTCCCTCCAGTCAATTCCCTGCACTAATCTCAGCTCCCTCTGAGCCTTGGCTTCTCTTACTTTTCTGGTCACCTCCCTAGACCATCTTGCATACTCCTCCCTGTCCACTTCCTTCCCTGTTCTCCTATTCCTCTGGTGTGCCTTTCGTTTTGCTGTCACCACCTCTACTACCTTGCTGTTCAACCAGCATGGTTTTCTTGCTCTGCTCCTCTTACTCTGTGTCTTGGTGCAGGATTCTGTTGCCTCTGTAATCCCTCGCTTAATAATATCTCACTGTTTGGTGATCGCTGTTGGCTAGTGGGTCCACCATCTTTATTTCCCTTACTGCCTCCCCATTCGACAACACCAGATCTAAAGTGTTCTTTAGCCTAGTAGGTACATTAACCAACTGTGTCAGGAGACCCTCCTGTATCACATCCAGGAGCACTTGCTCCCCAGCACTGGAGGTGACTGGAATGCTCCAGTCAACCCCCGGCAAGTTGAAATCCCCCACGATGACCACCTTCCCTTTTCTGCATACCTTTCTGATTTGCCCTGCTAATTCCCTGCCAAGCTCCTTAGACTGAGATGGTGGCCTATATACCACCCCAAACCTCAGTTTCCCACCCCTTGAGTCTAGGAGCTGTAGCCAGATTGCCTCTGTTCTCCTTTCTTCCCCCTTGTCCCTTGTTAATTTGATCCCATCCCTCACATGGACTGCCACCCCACCGCCCCTCCCTTCCTTATGGTCCTTCCTGTATAATTTGTATCCTGGGATTGCCAGCTCCCAATCCCATATCCTGGGATTGCCAGATCCCAATCCCAGTGTTCAGTTGCCCACATTTCTGTGACAGCTGCAATATCCACCCTCCACACTGCTAAGAGTGCCTATAGCTCAGCTGATTTGTTGCCCAAGTGTCTTGCATTCAGCAAGACCACCCTCCATCCTGCCCCCTTCCCTTCATTGGCCTCCATTTACTTCCTTCCACTGTCTCCTTTTTTGGCCACCTCGAGTCCTTCCCTGCTAGCTTGGGGGGTTGGCTGTGACTCCACTCTATCGGATCCCTGCCTACCTGCTGTCCACTTGCCACCCCTCTATCTAGTTTAAATCCTCCTTTGTCGCAATATACCTCACCAGTCTTTGCTTTAATACTTCCTTCCCCTCCCCACTCAGGTGCAGCCTATCCCTTGCAAACAGATTGTTATTATCCCAAGTACTGCCCTAGCTGCCCACAACCCCATATCCCTTAGCCTGACACCATTCTACCAACCATGTGTTCAAGTCCCTAATCCTCTCCTTTGTCACTGGGCTTGTGCAGGGTACTGGGAGCACCTCAGAGAATGCCACAGACTCCCCAGTCTCCTAGCACAACCTTCCCACTTCTTCAGTCATCTCCTTTGTTACCTCCATTATTTCCCCCACTAGGTCATTTGTCCCCAGATGTACCACAGTGTGTGATTTCCTCCTACCCTTCCTTATGCACCTTAGGATTGCCTGTCCTGCCTTGTCTGCCTTTAATCCTGGTATGGACTCCACCTATATCTGACTGTGCCTCTCCCCCTTGCTGCACCATCTGATCACCTTGAGTATGGAGTTCCCCAACACCAGTACACCTCTCTCTTTCCTTGTGCCTGTCGCCACCCTCCCACCCAGGTTCTCATTTCTGAGGCCACTCAAGATGGTGCTTTTACAATGTGTCCCAATGTCTTCCCCCCACCCTTCTCAATTGAGACTCCTCACCCTCCTTCTGTTTAACTGCCAACCTTCCTCTCCCTCCTCACCTCTCCAAGTATTATCCCTCTCCCTGCCATGCCATGCTCAATCTGTCCACTAGTAATGCTTCTCTCTCCCTTCTCTTTGTAAGTACTATCCCTTGTGCAATTTCCTCCTGCATCCTCTTTCCCGTGTGTTGATAGTACAGAAAATGTGTTCCCTCCCCCCTTTGCCTTACTGTGTGTTTCCTCCTCCCTCCTGCCTACTGCTGCTGCTCCTCTTTTTCTAGGCTATTAGAGTCCACCCTTCATTAGCTGGCTTCCTGTCTACTGTACCCCTCCCCCTGACCCCTTCCTTACCCCACTGTTCCTTCTCTGTGGTGCCTCCACAATACTCTCAGATGTCAACCTTTCTACTGATGCAATCCTCCCCTCATCCCTCAACCTCCCCAGCTCCCAGCCAAGTCACTGAACCTCTTCCTCAAGCCTCCTTAGTCTGTGGAATATTGGGCACCCTCCCAGCCTCCACAGTATGTTCATCTGCATTGCTGCCCCATAGCCATTGCACCCCCACAATCCTACCCATGGTCCACACTACCTATACAGCCTCTCCACACCAACTCTCCCTACGGCAAGTAGAATTAACTAATCCTAGCCCAGCCTCTAACAGAATTGTTATCCTAAATGCCCTTGCATACAGCATAAGACAGTCAACTACAGTACTATCCGGAAACCACAGTCCTACTCATAAGGATTATAGATCTACTCATATGTTTTACATATTTGTATGTCTTTAAGAATTAGCTCATATGGCTGTTCCTTGTTTCCTCCTTCCTGGCCTGTTCTGAGGGCTCAGGTCAGTTTGCAGCTCCCCAAGCTATTCCCTCATAGCCTTCAAACCCAACCCCCAGTGGTATTTCAGTATTTAAGAAAGCTTGCTGGAAGCGAAGGGTGGGAGGGCTTTTACAGTCACTCCAGCCACTGAAACCTTTAAGCTAAATTCCACTTTATGCTAAATTAAAAAGAAAATAAAACAATATCAAACTTACAAAAATCCTCTATACATTAACTCCCTCAACAGCAAGTAGAATTAACTAATCCTTCTCTCTTGCAGTTTAAAAAAAACAATAGCAAAACTTACAGAAATCTTCTCCAAAACCAGCAAGCAGACTTAACCAATCCTTCAGAAGTGCATATTTATTTTATTTTACAGTTAATTTTTATGTAGGCTGTTAATTCACTTAAGTTATTTAGACTTGTCAAGCTACTGCACCTACTGTATCTACAGCAGTGGTTATCAAATGGTGAGGCCAGCCTCCCAAGGGAGTCCCAAAACTGTTCCAGTGGAGGCCCAGTCAAGTCTGAGAATGTACAGTATTTAAATGTTTAAGTTTTGGATGTTTCATGTGACAGGATGAAGCAAACTAAATATGGATAATGGCAGCTTAATTTCTTCATTTATGTACAAACTGGTGACCAGGAAAGCCCAAATGAGCCAGAGCTTGTTTCTAGGTGTGTATTTATATGTAAACTACTGACTGGAAGGCACACTGAGTCTAGGCTTGTTTCTACAGTAGGTGTTTACTTATATGTACATTTGTGACTGGGAAAGGCACACAGAGCCAGTGTTTGTTTCAGATGTGACCTGAGGTGAGGGTACAGGTACAGGTACAGGAAGTTGCTTAGCAACAGGATAAGAAAGGGGAAGATGAAGTGGTAGAGTCAGAAAACTGGAGTGACAAGGATAACCTGGGATGTGAGGTTGGGGGTGGAGAACAATAAGTTGAATAAAAAGAGGATATACGCAGCTTTATTAGTCTCATTTTATTCCAGGTGTACTGTGCAAAATATGATATTTTTTCTATGGGGAGGTTTTTTTTTTCAAATTTGAGGGAGGCTCAAAATCTTTTCCATGGCTTGGGGGAGGCTCACTATCACTAAGTGTGAGAACTAATGATCTAGAGCAATGTGCATCAGGGTCCTCTTAGTCGTAGTATATTGTACTTGCTCTCTTAGAAAGGCAGTGTAGCATGGTATGATCAGCACAGAGCTATGAAAATGGATACACAGGTTTGACTTGCATTACTGTCACTTACTCACTATGTGACCGTAACCCCCCCCCCACCCTCTTTGATTATGCTTCCTGGATGTTCATTATTCTCTGACAGTAAATGTAAACAAACCATAAGCAAAGAGCTTCCAAGATGGGGAGTGCATGTTGGGCTGCCCAAGGTGAATAAACAGTGCGTAAACACAAAAAAATTACAGCATTTTATTTGTTCATCAATAGCTTACAAACGGTTAGGATTTGAAAATTAAAACGTTCAGTTCTGACAGAGATTGATCCAAGGATGATTCCTTGCTAACAAGCTTTTTCCTTATTTTACTGTTTTTGAGATATTTGTAAAAAAATGTGTTACATTTTTGCATGTGCAGTAGCTAAAATGAGCATTCTATGGATAAGGCAATTTTTGCAAAAGCAATGTTATGGTTTCTTCAAGCCAGGATATGGGGAAATATCCATACTGTTTTTGAGATGTGCCATGGATTGGTTAACATCCACCTGAACAACCACCAGAACAGCTATATAGGACCTTGCTTTAAAATGTTATCCAAATGATGAATGATAGCACAGTGTCCTCCTAACATTATGTTGGGGCATCGGTATGGCTACTTATGACCAAGGGGCGTCTGCCGTCTTCAGAACTACCAACACCACTTCCTGTAGCACGTAGTGTTTGTTGGATTCATAAACGATCCCTCCTGAACATGCTGCATCAGCTCTGTTAGGCCATCTATTAGACTGTGTAACTCCATCTGAAGTTCAGAGGCAGTTTCATTCACAAAAGCAGAATTTGTGTCAAAAGGAGGTGTGTATAAATTTTATATGGAAACTGCTGCAAATCATGACTTTTTCATTGTAAATGGATGGGTCCTTCAAAAATTGCAGCTGCCCTCCCTCCCTCCCACCCTGCCCCTCCCTTGACCCCCTTTGCCTTGTCCCAGCCCCTTTTGAATCAGCCCACTGTTCTACTGGATACTGTCACAAACGCACTCCACAGGTCAGGCCCTCTGCTCCCACAGTGCCAACTTTAGAGTGCAATAGTGAGAACAGGTAACAGACAGGGTAACCTTCCTGTCTGCTTTGGGTCTGAATCACCTGTTAGGCTCAAGTTCTGGAGGGATTCAAACTGTGAACCTTATGCTAGCATACCCAATTACAGGCTCAGATGTATACCCTCTTTTGGACTGCAGTACAATCCTTCACCAGGGGCACCAGCAAGGTCTTCAAAATGAACCCTTGAAACTCTATAAGAGACCTTAGGTATATTCTTACCTTTTTCCAGCTTAGGAACACCATGCAAGCCCTTACAGTTGTCAAACTTAATATTGGTTCAGCAATGACATGCAAAAATGACTGAGGAGGCATAGGCAGTATCTTAAGGAAAATGTTATTTACTAAAATGTTTAAAACAGGTGAAATAAAATAAAGAACAAATATCAAGAGCTCACAATCACATAAAAAATGGGAAGTTACAGAACAAAAACTCCTACCACAAACTTAAGATCTTTCCTATCTACCAAAGTGCTTTCAGAGTGTAGAAGTTCCTCAGAGTCCAAAGATGATATGTGTCTCTTCATATACAATGTTACATGTTGTTTACTCTGTCTTCCCTCACCCCCTTTTGGATGAGGTCAGCAGGATCCTCCCTTTTGAATTAATTCTAGCTTAATTTCTACCAGGAGGTAGTTTAATAAATGTGAACATCAGCAAAGAGTAATTTCCTACATATGACAGTCTTTAATCAAACATTTCTTTGAACTGGTTGTGATTCCTGTTTCCCAAGGAAGATAAAAGGGGTTTACAGCATTTTAACACATTGCTGTTATCAATAGGTTCCTCTAGGAAATCAAAAGCGTTTATTAGGCTTATCCTCTGGCAGATGGCCAGAGCCTTAATTAAGAACAGAACAGGAAACTCTAGGTTTTCCCTTTACTGGTCAGTTTCACACATCCTCTGGTCAGTTTACATATCCTGTAGTTTCACTGAAACCTGTGTGGGGGGGAGGGGGGCACCCATGGAAGCACAGGCTGACTTATGTGAGAATCTCATACTATGTTTTTATATTACAAATATCATACATAATAATATTAGAGGGGTTTTCCTGTGACAGATACCAATTCTGCCAGTAACGCATTCCACACAGCTACCATCTTCTCCATAAAAAAGTGTTTCCTCATCTCCCTCCTGTACCTTCCTCCTATGAGTCTCATATCATGGTCCTGGGTGTCCTGCCCCTCCCTTACTTTGATCAACCCTTCCGTACCTGTCTTGTTTATTCCTTTCATGTACTTGAAGGTTTCAGTCATAACCCTCTGTCCCTCCTCTCCTCCAGCGACTACATGTTCAACTCCCTTAGCCTCCTCTCGTACGGTAAGTCCCCCAGCCCCTGGATCACCTTTGTCACCCTGTGCTGCACCCCCTCCAGTAACTTAATGTCCCTCTTCCGATGTGGGTGTCAGTACTGCATGCAGTACTCCTGGTGTGGTCTAAATAATGATCTATACAGTGGCAGAATCACATCCCCCCCCTCCTCGAAGATATACCCCATGCAATGTAATCCAGCATTTTGTTGGCCTTTGCAGCTGCCTTTCTACATTGTGCTAAGTTGTTCATTGACCCCGTAATGAGCACCCCCAGATCCTGCTCCTCCTCTGTTTCTGCTAGCTGCACTCCCCCCAGCTGGTAACTACTCCTTGGCTTTTTTGCCCCAAAATGCAGCACCTTGCACTTTTTGGCATTGAACCCCAGTTGTCAGGTGTCTGACCAGGTTTCCAGCTTTGCCAGATCATCCTGCAACCCCTGCCATCCCCCTAGGTTGTCCCCCACTGCTCCCATCTTGGTGTTGTCATCAAACAGAGTGGTCTTGCTGTTGATGCCCAATGATATCATCATCATCATCAAATCTTTATTTATTCAGGCGAACATCATTGAGCAAGGCTCATTTACAAGATGGACCTGATAAGGTCAAGGTTCAATAGTTGATACACAACAGATACATCATACACTTATATAAGACAGTTATACATACAGGGGAAAATAACGTTTATAAACACAGTGATGTACAGTAAATTCACATGATAAAAAACGGTAACAGGAAAGTTAAGCTAATATTTACAGTATGTACAGTATATACATATCCCAGTGGGGGGGCATGGCAGACACTCAACATAATGTAATACTAGGATGGTGAAGGTATTACTGGGTGCCATAAGATGGGGTGTCTGTCTGTAAGGAATATGCCATATATGGTTTGGAAGGGAGATTTGTGAGATGACAATGCTAGCTCTAGTGGTAGCAATTGCATTTCTCTTTGAAGAAGACTGTACAATGCTGTTTAAAGGATGCAAATTGAATGATATTGGACAGTTTTAGGGATTTTTGTAGCGTGTTCCATGCTATAGCTAGAGAATAGCTGATTGCTGCCCTCCCTAGCCTGGTGTTGAATTTGGGCAATTTGAGCAGGATGATGTTGTTGCTTCTTAGGGCATAGGAGCTAGGAGAGGTCTGGGTGAAGCAATCCAGGATATAGTTTGGAAGTTTTTTTTTGACAATGCTCTGTAAATCCATAGTGCTGCATTTCTGTTCCTTCTCAGGTGAAGGGAAACCCACCCAACTGCAGCATAAAGAGAGAAATGATGAGTATTAGATGGCAGATCTGTAATGAACCTTATTGCTCTATGATATAAGGTATCCAACTTGTGATGGTAGGAGATGGGGCAGTGACTATAAAGGAAGTCTGCATAGTCAACAACTGATAGAAAAATGGCCTGGACTAACCTCATCTTTGAGTCTCTGTTTAGGAAGGTTTTAGTCTATAGAAGGCCAAGCCTTTAGCGAAGCTTTTTTAACAGTTCTTCTAAATGATGAGTGAAGTCAAGTCTGTTGTCAATCCACACACTTAGGTATTTGAAGTTTTCTACATACTCCAGATTTTCTCCAAGTATAGTGCACAGCTGGGGGAGAATGATTGGAGAGGATGTGCAGGTGGGGCTTTGATTTGTGAACATCATTGCTTTAGTTTTCTTTGCATTTAACAGAAGCTTTTTCTCAAGTAGCTGATATTGTAGCAAGGAGAATTTTGTTTGTAGGATTTCACGAGCAGCTGCAGGCGAAGGGTTGCTGACATACAGAACAGTATCATCAGCAAAGAGGTGTACAGAGGAATTGGTAAGGGTTGAATCAATGTTATTTATATAAATGGCAAAAGGATGGGACCCAGAATAGAACCTTGGGGACTCCTCTTGACAGTGGTTTTAATGGGGATAGGTCACCTTCAGCTTTTACTCTCTGTGACCTACCGGTGAGATAGCATCTGAACCACTTAAGGGAGGATGGATCTAGGCCAATGGAGTACAGGGATGAAAGTAGTAGCTCGTGGTCCACAGTATTGAATGCTTTGCTTAGGTCCAGGAATACTGCACAGACATTATTCTTTTATCTAATTCGGACTGCCAGTCATTTGTGACCTTGGCTAGTGCAGTGATAGTGCTATGCTTGGCCCTGAATCCAGATTGAGCTGGGTTTAGGAGGTTACGATGTCAAGATACTCCTTAACTGATTACTCACTAATTTCTCCAGCATCTTGGATAGCACTGGTTGAATGGAAATGGGCCTGTAATTATTAAGATCCATAGGGTCCCCTGATTTTAGAAGGGAACCATTGAGCTGTCTTCCACAGTGTGGGAATAGAGCCAGAGTTTGAGGATAGGTTAAAAGGTGTGTTAGGGGACTGCAAGTACATGGCATGCAATCTTTAGAAAGTAGGGGTCCAGAGAGTCTGCCTCTGCGCTTTTTTTGGTATCTAGTTGCCATAATAGATCCTCTACTTGTTTCAACAGTATAGATTTGAAGCTGAAGGAAGAGTCAACTCTCTGATCACCAGTGTAATGAGAGCTTAATTGTTCCCTCAGCAGGTTAGCTGGAGAGGTGTCAAAGGCAAGGCCAGCTGTTGTGAAGTGGTTATTGAAGGCGTCCAGAATTTCCATTTTGCCAGTGATAGGGCCATAACTGTTGTGTAATTGAGTTGGAAGGGGGGTGTTAGCGTCCTGCCCCACCATACCTTTGATGGTGCCCCAAAACCTAGTAGGATTATGGTAGGAAGAGTCGAGTTCGGCCAAGTAGAAGGCAGCCTTTGCATCCCTGACTTTCTTGGTGCATCTATTCCTGGCTTTCCTAAAGATCATCCAGTCATTTGCATTCTTGGTTTTTCTTGCCATTTTCCAGAGTTTGTCTCTCTCCAGCAGTGCAGCTTTGAGGTCAGCTGTAAACCAACGACAGGATTTGTTTTTTTATTCGGATACTAGAGATTGGGGCATGGGTGTTAAGGGCATTTATTATAATGTTATTTAGCACCTGCTGAGCTTTTTCAACAGAATGGATGAACAGAATATATCTGCAATGAATATCCCAAACAACACTGGTCCTAATACCAAGCCCTACGGAACACCGCTTATCACTACCCTTGGGGCTGAGAGCTCCCCACCCACCACCACCCTCTGTTGCCTTCCCTGAAGCCAGTTCCCTACCCATCTCACCAGCTTTGCACCTGCCCCTGTGTCTTCTAACTTACTTCCCAGTCTCCCATGCAGCACCAAGTCGAATGCCTTAAAGAAGTTCAGGTACAGGACATCCACTGCATGGCCCCCTGTCCAGTTTCCTAGTTTTCCAGTCATAGAACTCCACCAGATTGGTTTGGCAGGATCTGCCACTTACAAAGCCCTGCTGTCTGCTGTCCTGTAGCCCTTTGGCCTCCAGGAGGGACACCAGTCTCTCCTTCAGGATAGTCTCCATTAGCTTACCCATGATGGATGTGAGGCTCACTGGTCTGTAGTTCCCTGGTTCATCCTTGGGGCCGCTCTTGTGGAGGGGCACCACATGAGCCATCCTCCAATCCTGAGGTACACACCCTGAGTGTAGTGAGGCATTGAATAGATCTGCCAAAGGTCTTGCCAGCACTGTTGTTTTAGAAGAGGTGTAACCTGTGATTTGTACACACAATATTATGAAACCAAACAGCTGTGGCTTTTTGACTTGTGACATACAGATCAAAATTGATATTTTTGTTTTTTTGTCTTAGCCAGTATAAACTAATTATTTTAAAACATGATACCATTACACCTTATTTGAATCCACACAAAATAGTAGGAAACAAAATTATGATCTTGAATGTTTCCAATACATGGTCAGAGTTTGTGTGGCTCGGTTCACAGTACACTCACACCTGGGTTGCAAGGCTGCAGGTTCAGGTCCCATACAGGGAACCTGGGCTTATAGCCAAAGCTGACACTGCAATACAGACCCAGGGAACACTGCAATGTTGCCCCATGTGTGTTCTATCCTTTGGATGAGTGCTTAGACTTCTTCCCTTTTCTGGTGGTTGTCCAGGTGGTGCTATAGATCCTATTAAATTGTACCTTTCCCATCTCTCAATAAACAATATTCCAAATCAGTAGATAAGGGCTATGTGTAAATGTTGTATGTACTTAATAACTAAACTTGTGTGTGTGTGTGTGTGTGTGTGTGTGTGTGTTTGTATGCTTGCCGTCTCAGCACTACCAGTATCTCATTCATTGGTATCTTAAGTGCTTCAGAATACTCTGCATATGAAAGAATCTAAATAAATTCAAACTCTGGTCTATTCCATTTGATATCTACTTTGGGCAGCAATTTTAGAATGGATCCATCTTGAATCTATCTACCCTATTGTCAAAGTGAACATATATTGGCACTTTTAGACTATCTCTTAGATGTTTTAACAGAGTCTACCATTCAAACTGAGTAGTGTCTGCGAATCAATGTGTTTGCATAAAAAACCACCACAAACCCCAATTTGTGTCATTTATGGACACGTCGTATCATAAATTATAATGCCCACAGCCAATTGAAAATAGGGTGGACGATGCAGAACACACTAGGTCAAATGCTGTTGCTGGCAGATCATGCTGCTATGTCTGCATCCAACTATTTTCAGAAATCTTGGCCTTCGTTTATAGTTTCCTCAATTTATTTATTAATTTACTGTATCTCTATGCATTCTTCTAAAGTATTATCTTATTTGACTCCAATACTAATACTTTGGAATCACACACTGAAGCTGTCGCCCTGTACTGTAATTGTTCATGGCGATAGCTTCACACACTGAAGCTGTCACCATGAATGAGTACAGTACATGACAATCTTTACATTTCTTTTTTAAATTTTCTCTGCATGATCCATAACTGGTCAATCAGTTCTTATAAGGTTTTGGAATTTTACATTTGCAGACTATAAGCACTTTCACATCCTGTTTATACATACCTCAGCAGTTTGAGTATAGTGTAACTTGTTTGGCTACTGTTTATTGATCTGTTGTGCAATTGATGACACACCCTACATGGTTAACGTCCATGCTAAAATGAATGAATGAAGCCTTTCTGGGCAGTGCAGTGTTGAGAAATACTTTTGATAATGCATGCAGCATCACATGTTCTTCCTAGTTTGCTTTTTATATGGACTGAAAACTGTGTAAGTGAAATCCAGACTTCTAAAGGTACAGAGCCCATGCAGTAACTTGCTCTTAAGCCAAGCCCCCCCATATTTTCTTGTTTTAAACAGTATACACCGAAGCTAAACTTGCTGCAAGTATCAAGTTTTACTGAGACGTTAAAATGCACCATATAAAATGCTCTTGCTTGCTTAAGTTCTCCTTCAGTAATTCTGTTGAATTGGAGTTCTAGATAGCTGTCTTTAATCATAACATTTTGCCATGAACATCTTCTCATATAAACAACACTGATTTCACTTGTAAACTCAGATTTTTACCTTGTATACTGATATCATCACTTATTTTTTTTTCTGCTTCATACAGCAAAGTCAAACAACAGAAGACAAGAGGACATTTATTTGCGACGCCAGACAACTCGAATGAGGTTGTCTAAATATGCTGCATATAATGCTTACCACCACTGCGAGCAGTGCCATCAGTACATGGGTTTTAGCCCCAGGTATCAGGTGCGTACAGTATGCCATGCTGCTCCATGTATTGTACAGATGTGACAGCCAGGATGCAATTCAGAAATGCTGCAGAATATCACAGAATGCTGCAGTTTACTGCAGGGGCCCTTGTAAGTCAATGGCAATTAAGCCCTTTTGTCATGCAGGATTTTGTGACATGTCATTACTGCAAGTTACTGCGCTTTGTCGTGGCTGACTCCACTGTATATGTGATCTGCTGATGTTGTTATATTTAGCAATCTACACCAATAAACCTGTACGTCTGGTGGGGGTTAGGAAGAAGTAGACTTTGGTTAACTAGAATCTGCAGCTTATCCAATAGGTAGAGAAATGAGCAGACTGGGTGGGCCAAGCGGTCCTTATCTGCCATCAAAGTTTATGTTCCTGTGTTACATTAGAGCCACACAGAACAGTTAGCTAAGGAGGTACTGGGTTTAGCCATCAAGTATTTTGAAAGTTTGGAATCAAAGACCTCTCAATAGATTTTTGGATTTCCCACACAGGAAGAAATCCAAAAGTAGGATACTGCAGCGAGCATAGTTCTTGAGGCCATATGTTTCCTAACTCTTAGACTGAAGCCAAGTACTGTATAATGGGGTTAACTGGTGTCAACCATTCTGTTCCTAGTTAGTGGATACAGTTTGAGGTTATTCAGTTGTGTGGGGAAAAGGATTTTGCTTTAGAACTTCTTAATTAAACAATGACTAGAGAATAATAAAACATGAGTGCTCGATTTAGACATGAATTAGTGTTAGATTAGGCTTTAGGAGTGGGTATATAGTCAATCTGTCTTGTTTGGAGGTTCAGGGCTTAGGGACCGTCACGGATGCACATTGTAACCATTACCTTTCAGTATGTGAAGAAAGGATCTAATAAAGATTCTAAGGGGGTAATGCATTACTTCTAAGCATCCTCATTAATTAATGTTGATGATGCTATCGTGCACTCCCTGATGCTATGAGTGTTACAAAGATCACTAGACTGATGTCTGCAGTGAAAAAAAAAGCAACTGAACTGGATCTCATTGTATTTGCTGACTGGCAGAAACAAATACTTTTGGTAGGCTGGTAAAGAAAATGTGCCAACTGTGAGAAGTTTACTTTACCATGATATATCTCTTATAACTGCTGGGAATTAGAATTCACAATTGGAAGACTCAAATTGCAGTATGAGTAGCTAGAACAACCCTTAGATTTGCCCACAGAGTTGCTGGGAAACTCATTCCTGGAATGAATTCCTTCAAACAAAGGCACTATCAGTACAACAGGTATAGGGTGCAGCATTTCCAAAGGCATGTTACAGATCTGTCACAATTTTTGTGCAACCTCGACACTTGAACCATTATCTTAAGCCACCTAAATGGTAGTCTAGCCATTAGGCACAATGGGGTCTATGCATGAAGCTGCAGATTGTTTGTTTGTTTATTTAAGGTTATAACCATTGAGCAAACGCTCATTCACAATGGTGACCTTGTAGTACAATACAAATACATACATTTCAATATACATTTATAAAATGGGCCGAGAGAATCCTGTGTTTTGATTGATTGTTACCTGTGCATTAAATCCGTTTGATACACAGGTAATAACGAGTTCTCAAAAGCAGGACCACATTGTAAAAAAAAAATCAGTGTGCTGTTAGAACGTTTGTTTTAAGTTTCCACCATTTTTTTCTATCTTAGCGAGGGAAAATGTAACAGCACGACAAAAAAAAAAAAAACTCACTATGCATCTTTGTTAATGATTTTGTTTCACCCAAAAAAAAAGTAAGTAAATTAAATGTAAGTCCCAGAAATAAATTAGTTACTTTAATTTCACATAAGCAAAATAACATGTTTCTGGTTACGTTGAGCTGCTGGTTCTCCCTGTCCCTACCCGCTCTTAGCCATTAAGTGCAAACAGGGAGTGATTTCTGTCATGTCAACAACCTGCTCGCTTTCCTTTCAGCTCGCATTCCCTAGCATGTAACTGAAAAATACAAGTATGTAATAGCCAACCCTGCTGTGTCTCTTACTGGATCCGTATCTGTCGGCCATGCACTCAGCAACTGCCACTCTCCCTGATACCGTTTCCCACATACCAGTCCCGTGGCTTAACTTTTGTATACTGGCTCCCTGCTGCTTCTCCATAGTCCCAGCCTGCTCCTAATGTCCTACTGAGCTGTTATCAATCTGTGTGTGTCAGCCATGCCCTGTCAGCAACTGTCGCTCTCTCTCATACCATTCCCCATAAGCCAGACCTGTGGCTTGACTTAAATAAATGCTGGCCTGTGCTGCTCCTCCATAGTTCCTGCCTGTTCCTAATGTCCTGCCGTGCTGCCATCAGTCATGTTAAAAAAAAGTTGGACATTCTCTCTCGGTGGCAGCCAGAGCCCCGTCTGTCATTTTACTTTCTAAATACTACATTTCTGAATCTCCTCGTTTTTTTGTCTCCTTGCCTCTTATCTCCTGTAGGTGATCTCCTTCTGCTGTGTTTTGTCTCCTGTCAGTGCTCCGTCTTATTTTACCCATCCGAGTGGTGCACTAGAAGTTGTCCCGATACTTGCTGTGTGTATATTGTCATATTATATTGTTCATATGTGGTAACAGTAAAAACTTAACAATACAGTGGGGGTGTGGGGAAACTACTGGCAACAAAATGAAAGTAAATGTATGAGTGTATGTGAAGGACAAACTTTCTACACATGCTCAATGACGTCATCCCATATTAGGCAGAAGGACTATTTTATAATAAATTCTGATAAGCCAATCCATTTTTTTCTACCTGTAAACCTGATTTTTCTAATAGGAAGAATTAAAAAAAAAAGGTTGCCCATTTTATAAGCACAATAATACTCTCCGGGGATGTGCATAGAACAGATTTTACCCCACACTCAGGGGCTATCACATTCCTGGGCATGCAGTAAAATCTGTTCCATGCACACCCCATCATGTCTTATTGCTTATATAACATATAAACACCATACACACAGTTACCGTCTTAAATTACAATCAGTTAAAACAATTACAGGCCTTTAAAGAAGATGTTGGACAATGTTTCAGAGCTGAAACTGATAAAGATTTGGTTTGTAATATTCTAAAGTTGGTTGGACATTTGTTCCAATAAATGGGGACAAATTGACTAAAGAAGTGAAGAGATCTTTTTGCATTGGTATGTGGTACTTATAATTCCTGTGCATAAGAATTTCTCAGAGAGGATTCAATTCTTCTGAAAGATAACCCATCACTTAAGAAATTTGGAACAAGATCCAGACCACTCTTACAGGCAAAGATACATTTATGCATTTTCCGCCTATTTGTTAGAGAGCTCCAACCAAGCCACTGATACAATTCACAGTGATGCACCTTCTTAGGACATTTTAAAATGTGTCTGGCTAGCTGATTATATAATACATCCAATTTATAAAGCTGCTCCATTGAGGCATTACCATATAAAATATCAACATAATTAAGCAAAGGTAAAATCTGTACCCAGACTGTAGTTTTTAAAATATCTGAATCTAAGCAGTACTGATTTCTATACAAAAAAACTATCCTCTTACCATCTTGTGTAACTAGTTTATCCACATGTTCATTCCCAGATCCAGCTGGTTCTAACCAGTAACCCAGGTATTTGTATGTTTGTACACACTCCAAAGCAGTTCCAGTATCATCCAATAATGTTAACTTCTCACTTGTCTTCACTTTAGCTGTGGGCTCAAATGACCTAGATTTGTTTTTAATAGTATTCAGTTTCTTTCATATTACTTTTTCCATTTCTTTTTCCACTTTTTTCTTCCCCGTACACCCCCTTCCCCTCGCGGCGTGAACATGTGTGTGTGGAACACACGCGTATCCAATAACCATGTCTTAATGTGTCTCCCTATCTCTGGTGCTACCCTCTGGCCTCCACTAGGGGGCAGCCAGAAACAGGATGACAACCTTCTCCTCCCTGCCGACTCCGGACTCCAAGGCTTCTCCCCGACCTCGGGTCGCCAGCGTGGTGCGAGGTGTGGCATCCAGTGCCTCAACCCTCAGTGCCACCAGGCCAGCAATAGTATTCAGTTTCAACTTAGAATCTGTAAAGAACACTTGGAGTCCATTTAAACTTTGTTGGAGTGCACTGTTTATCTCGAGTACCGAAGAATGTGAAGTATAACTTATTGTATCATCAGCACAGAGATGATAGCTAAAGCCTCCCACACTGTTACCTAGAAATTTTAAGAAAATTATAAAAAGGAGGGAACCCAGGACAGAGCCCTGAGGCACCCCTGTAACCATAGGTAGTGGGATAGACTCAGCACCATCTATAGTTGTAACTTGGCTTCTGTGACTTAAATATGAGCAGAACCAAGTTAACACTTCCCTACCTAAACCCACTTCATAGAGTCTTTGTAGTAATAATTGATGGTCAACCATGTCAAAGGCCTTGGAGAAATCAACTATTTTTGCTCCCATAAGGCACTGATTGTCATTTGCCCTACTGATCTCATCCAAGACCCTCGACATGGAGACCACTGTTCCATGGAGTTTACGAAATTCAGATTGATATTGATCAAAAAGATTCCCTTCTTGAAAAAAATCCGCAAGTTGCCTAGCCAACAATCTTTCAAGTACTTTACTTACAATTAGGAGTAAAGAAATGGGTCTATAATTGGATAAGTGGCATGGGTTCCCCCCTTAAAAATCAGAGCAACCCTGACCAGTTTCCAAGCCTGAGAAAGAAGATCCAAAGAAATAGACTAATTAAAAAAGTATGTTAACGGTCCAGGTATCTGGAAAGCAAAATACTTCAACAGTTCATAGGTCCACAACTGCACGTATGCACCTCTGTGTTGGAATGCCACACACTGGGGGTCCCACGGACCCCTGGTAGCATTCATGGAAGGGATGCACACCCCTTTCACACTCAGTCCCCCAACCATTCATGCAGATATGTGCCCTGATGGTCTAGAGAGGGTTGGGGGTGTACCTGTGTTCTTCGCCATTCATGAAGGTACGGAGTGTCGGGTGGGGGGGTGCTGGATATCGCAGCAGGGCCCTATGATATCCATTGCATGTCCCTCTGATTACACCCACTGGCTGCAGCAGGATAAGGAATTCCCCCCTACCCTGCTGCCCCAGCCCTGTGGTCAGGAAGGGAGGGCTGGGTTGGCTATACAGGCACACACCCAACAACTATTGAAATCACAGACCCACACCATTCCATAATCTTCTGCTCAGTGCAGAGCAGAGGATCCACTAGGTGACCAGGATGGGCATCTGATTGGGTGCCCTCTTATGTCCTCCCATCTGTCCCCCATACAGCAGCATGCCAGGGGGTGGAGCCATGGACAGGCACTTGGCAATGGCCAGCATTTGTCTTTGCCAGCCACTGTGTGCCTATCTTGGGGTATGGGTCTGCACAAGCCAGGTACGTGCCTCTCGCGTACCCAGCCTGCTTTCATGCATAGTCCCCTCTTTGCACAACCTGCAGTATGGAAACTGATGTACGCATCAGATTTGTACTGTAAAGCAGATGAAACTGTTATAAATAAATCAAAACATTTTAAAGTTGCATCCAAACTTTGGCATTAGCAGACCCCACCAGAAATGGGGAACTGCGCCTACATCATGCCATTTTAAAATTCTGTCCAGGGTCATTATAATAATCTGACAACTGAAACAGTGCAGAATAACTTTCCAAGGAAGATTCTGGGACTGCAGCAAAGGGTTCCAGGGAACTGACTGAAACAGAAAAAGGGTTATCAATGGCTAGCTCTAAAACTATGAGGAGTGCAATAAAATTACTGCATTACTAGGCTTACTAAAGGCTTGCATTTCCTGAATGGTCCCTTTCACAATAACCATCAATTTATGTGTGCAATATTTTCTTAATTGCTGCATATTCACCCTAAAGACAAGGGGCCATATTCACAAAATGTTGCCCAGGCAAAAACCCAGTTTGCCTGGGGCAAACTAAGTTTTGCCCAGAGTTGGCATTCACAAAGCCCAGTTTGCTCAGGCAAACTGTGTTTGTGCCTGGGCACAGTTGGGGGTGGGGGGTGGGGAACAATGCAAATGAAGAAGAGAGGACCTGCATATCCCTGTAGTATATTCACAAGGTTTTCTTTTGTGAAGGCCCTTGCATGGAGAAATTATCCCTGGCAAAAATCTGGTGATAATCCATGCAATCCTAGTGGTTGGCAGAGGTACTGCGGCTCCCACCCTGGTCCCCAATCACCCACCTGATATGTTTAAATACATTTTCCCTAGTGTAGTGTCCTTACCTGATAGCCCACCCGATATGTTTAAGTACATTTTCCATAGTGTAGTGTCCCTCCCCAGTCCCAATCTCCCACCCAATATTGGTAAAGCATTTTACATAGTGTAGCAGTCCTTACCCCCCTCCCTGGTCACTAATCACTGTCCCCAAATGCTGAAAACCCCATGCCCTGGTAGTCTAGGGTCCCTCCCCCGCCCGCCCAGTGAGACCCACCCTGCTCCCCATCCCAACCCATGATTGCTGACCAGCACAGCCTTCCTCACACCACCATGGCTGGCTGCTGACTGAGCCCTCAGGGAGTGCATACTGTCTACAGTATGCTTTCTCTGAGGGCTCAATTGATGGCCAGCCACTGTGGCATGAGGAGGGCTGTGCTGGTCGCCAATCATGGACTGGGATGGGGGGAGTGGGCTGGTGGGGCTCACCTCATGGGGTGGTTTAGGGACCCTAGACTACCATGGCATGGGGTTTTCACATTTGGGGATAACGACTGGTGACCAGGGAAGGGAGGGAGGAACCGCCACAGTATGGAAAATTATTTACCAATATCAGGTGGGTGATCGGGGACTGGGGTGGGACACTACATTATGAAAATTGTATTTAAACATATTGGGTGGGTGATCGGGGATCGATGAGGGACACTACACTCTGGAAAATATATTTAAACATATTGGGTGGGCGATCGGGGAAGGACACTACACTTTGGAAAATGTATTTAAACATACTGGGTGGGTGATCGGGGATCGATGAGGGATACTGCACTATGGAAAATGTATTTAAACATATCAGGTGGGTGATCGGGGACTGGGGAAGGACACTACATTATGGAAAATATATCTAAACATATCGGGTGGGTGATCAGGGACCATGGAGTGACACTACACTGTGGGAAATGTATTTAAACATATCGGGAAGGGCACTACACTATGGAGATTTTTTACAGCATGTGGGGATGGCAATCAGTGACCGGGGAGGGGAAAGGGACCATTACACTATGGAAAGGTTTTTTTTTTATTATAAGGTCAGTGATTGGGGTTGGGGGAGAGACCCTGTACTACCAGAGTAGATTACTGTCATTGTGGATGGTGATCAGAGGATGCGGGGCACTACACTAGGGGACTGTGGCTGCATGGCGCATGGGCTGCAAGGGGGGGCATACTACGTCACACTTGGGCTATGCAAATGGGCTCATAATGGTCATGCTAATGGCCTGTTGCACCTTGCATACCCAATGGTCTGATTTGCATGGCCACCTTCATGAATAGGAGCTTAGCATGTGTGCACTATTGTTGCTGGTCCATTCTCCTGGCTGAATGTGAGGGCAGCACTACTGGGGTTCCTGGTGGTTTTCCTGGGTTAGTGCTGACCCTGCCTGCCCCTTTTCGTAGTCGGATAGCACACCATGCTATCAGACTGTGAATAGCAAGATTGCCTGCCAGCACAACTGCGAGGTGCAGCACAAACTTTTGCACAGCACTTTGCATTGTTTTGTAAATCATGTCCCAGCTGTTTGAAGACTGCAGTTTGCAGTGATGACCACAGGGCTATCTGTTTGGCTGGTGTCCTTCCTTTGTCCTTTCTAACCCCAGTAATACTCAGGTATCCTTAACTCTTTGCAGTGACCCTTTAAGACAGAACTGCCTGGAGAAAATCTGGAATATTTGCAAATGATGGAATCTTTGCCCGTGCTGTTTTTCAAATGCTGCCTTCAACTAACTGCCTTACATAGAAACACAGAAACATAGACTTTGATGGCAGATAAGAACTGCTTGACCCACCTAGTCTGCTCATTTCCCTACCTACAGGATAAGCTGCAGATCCTAGTTAACCAACAGCCTATTTCTTCCTACCCGCCACAAGAATTGCCTTATGTCTGTCCCATGCATTCGTGAGTTCTCCCATAGTTTTAGACCCCACAACCTCCTCAGGAAGGCTGTTCCATGTGTCCACCACCCTCTCTGTGAAAAAATACTTCCTCACATTGCCCCTGAGCCACCCTCCCTCTATCTTTAAATAGTGTCCCCTTGTTCTTGCACATCTCTTTTTCTGAAAGATGCTACCCTCTTGGACTTTGTTGATTCCACTGAGGTACTTAAAAGTTTCTATCATGTCTCCCATCTCCCTCCTTTCCTAAAGTGTATACATATTAAGCTCCTTTAGTCTCTCCTCGTATGGCTTCTTTTGCAGACCCTGCACCATTTTAGTTGCCCTCCTGTGGACTCTCTCCATCCTGTCTATGTATTTGCAGAGATGGGGTGTCCAGAACTGGATGCAGTACTCCAGATGGGGTCTAACCAACTGTCTGTACAGAAGGATAACAACTTCCCATTTTCTTCTGGTGATGCCTCTCCCTCTAAATCCCAGCCCTTCCTACTGCCTTCTCACATTGCTTGCCAACCTTAAGGTCATCTGATATGATTACCCCCAGGAACCTTTCCATTTTTGTTGTTGTTACTACCTCCCCCCATTGTGTAATCTTCCTCTGGGTTTCTGTTTCCCAGGTGCATTATTTTGCACTTCTTTGCATTGAATCCAAGCTGCAATATTTCTGACCATTCCTCTAACCTTGCCAAGTTCCTTCCCATCCTTTCCACGCCTCCTTGTGTATCAATCCTGTTGCTGATCTTTGTGTTATCTGCAAAGAGGCATACTTTTCCTTCCAGTCCCTCTGTAACGTCACTTATAAAGACATTAAAAAGGACTGGACCCAGTACTGAACCCTTCGGTACCCCCCCAGTAACCCCTCTTTCTTCAGAGTGGATTCCATTTACAATTACCTTCTGTGTCCTGTTGTCCAGCCAATGTTTTACCCAGGCTACCACCCTGGGATCTACTCCCAGGCTGATTAATTTGATTATTAATCTTTTATAGTGTATGGTAGAATGTTATAATAACTGGCTTAGCCTTTTTCCATAGGGAAACCGTGACGTAATTTGCTGTTATAAAGGCGCATTTATAATGGCAAACATGCACGGTTTCCCTCACTCTGAGCATGCCCCCACTACTGCTTTTCCCTTCAGAACTGGGCCGGCAGCGGAGCAATCTGCATTCATTTTATATACTTGCTGAGGCAAAAAAAGGCAAACCCAGCAATTATATAAAATAAAACATGGGTCGGTGTGTGTAAACTCAGAGTTTACACACACCCTCGGGGTTAGATGCTTTTAATAAACCTTGGGTGTGTGTAAACATCTCATTACACATCCTGACCCATACTTTATTCTCTATGTTATGGATAGAAATTTATGTTATGGATAGAATGGAGTTGTTATGCTGCAGTAGCTATGTCATCACAGCTATTATGCTGCACTAGTTTTGTCACTACTGCAGTGTAACAACTTGGAATTCCTGCCACATAGTTGCTTTCCTCAATCCAGTTAAGCTGAATGTTGCTGGGTTTTTATAAACTTGAACTTGCATAAACATCTGCAGCACACTGTGTCAGTTAAAAAAAAGCAAATGTTAAAATATGTGTTCTCTGTTGTCTTCTCCAGCTGGTTTTGTGTGATTTTCTGTGCCGTGACTACACAAACACTATAAAAGATTGTGTATGAGCAGTGATACACAAACAAGGAAATTCTTGTATCTTGAGGTTCCCTTGGTAACAGAGTACTTCTCGAGCTGCGCTCTCGAGGTCATCTGTTACCAAGGAAACCTCTCGATACAAGAATATCCTTGTTATGTACGACTGCTCATACACAATTCTGTATATGTGGTACTGTGTCAAATGCCTTGCTAAAGTCTAGGTAGGCCATGTCCACAGCCCTTCCCTGGTCTACTGCTTTGGTCACCCAGTCAAAGAAATCAATTAGATTCATCTGACATGACCTTTCCACTGCGAATCCGTGCTGCCTTTGGTCCTGTGCCCCACTGGCCTCTAGGTACACAACAGTTCTTTCCTTCAGAAGTGATTCCATCACTTTCCCTATCACAGAGATCAAACTGACAGGTCTGTAGTTTCCTGCCTCTGCATTGCTCCCACTTTTGTGAAGGGGAATCACATCTACCTTTCTCCAGTCCTCAGGTACCACACCATCCTCCCTTGATTTGTTAAAAAGGGTAGTCTGTGGTGTCACTAGTTCTCCCCTTAATTCTTTTAGAATTCTGGGGTGAATTCCGTCAGGCCCCATTGCTTTGTCCACCTTCAGTTTTAGGAGTTCTTTCAGAACCCGTTCTTCTGTGAAAGGACTGGGATCAGCCCCGCTATCCAGAGTGCTTCTGTTAATTGGATTAGGCACCTTCCCCTCCTCCTCTTTTGTGAATACTGAGCAGAAATATTCATTCAGTATCCCTTCTTTTTCACTGTCCCTTTCTGCCCACCCACTGTCCATTCTGTTCAGCCTCACTATCCCTCCCTTTGTCTTTCTATGCTCCCTAATGTACCTATAAGGCCCTGGACACACGACAGAACTGTTTTTGAAAACCATTTTTAAAACCAGTTTAGCTAAACCATTTCAGTGCAGCCACACTACTCAGGAACCATTTCTGATAACGGTTTAGTGTGGCCACACTGCTAGTGTTAAACCTGTTCTCCTTGTAAATATTTTGTGTTAAGTCCAACACGCAGAAGTGTGCTTGCCTGGACACACTGCAGCTAGAACTGTTTTAGTTAAACCGTTACCGCTTAAAACACTATTACTCCTGGACAGACCTGTAAGTAAAGCTGTGCTAGCTCCAAAGCATTTTTAAAAATGGTTTTAAGAGTAGGTATCTAGCAGGGTTTAAAAACATTTTTGTTAAAATGTTTTAAGGGGCTTGTAGTCTGTCTGTAAACAGTGTTAGGGGGATTTAAGCTGTTTTAAGGCACTTAAACCATTTTAAGTTCCCCAGTGTGTCCAGGGCCTAAAAGGTTTAATCCCCCTTCTTAACCGAGTTGGCTATCTTTTCCTCAGTTTGGGCCTTTGCTATTCTGACTTCCCTCCCTGCTTTCTTCTGCCTTAACTGGTACAGTTCTCTGTCCTGCTCCTTCTGTGTTTCCTTATACATCCTAAATGCTATCTTTTTCTCCCTAACCTTCCCCGCCACCTCTTTTGAGAACCATAGTTTCTTACTTAGCGGTTCATCTTTTTTTGATTTTATATTAAGAATGTCAGAAAAAACTAAAAGAAACTAAACCTCTCAGATTTCTCTCTCTGCCAGTCAAGACTAGATGCTCAGAGATCCTCTCCTCATCTACTTGTTCTGACGCGACAAACTTAAAAATACATAAGTATTCTTTAAGTTTCATTTGCTGCCTTCTACTTTTTGTAATTTTAAGCTAAATCTTAGTTTTTGTATTTAAATTGTAACTTTTCTCAGTTTCTCCTGGTTCGGTATAACCATTGGGGAACCGAGGTTCACTTTTTAGTTATCAGAGTTTTCCGACTGAAAACTCCATTAGTTTTGTTTAATCTTATTAAATTTAACTTGTTTTAGGAACCACTAATACCGGTTTCTGAACCGATAACCTCAGTTCATTTCTATCTCGGTTCCTGGTTCCGATCCGTTCTTCATCAGTTCCAGAACTGACCGCAAGAACTAAATAAACTTTAAATCTTTAACATTATTTAGCGGTTCCATCTTTTTTTGATTTTATATTAAGAATGTCAGAAAAAACGAAAAGAAAAACCGGTGAACCTGGTTTCAAACCATGTACTGAGTGTGGGGAAATTTTTGCCAAGGCAAACATACTTTATTTGTTGTCTGCCTTGGATATGATCATTTAAAATCAGATTGCAAAATCTGCAAAACATTTCCTGAGAAAACTATTGAAAAATGCCATGAAAGGCTAAAGAAAAAACTTCCACCACTTAAGGGTCCCTCGAGCTCTGACCAGCCGACACCCTCTGCTACTGTGGGTGAAACCACAACAATTGTAACTGCCACCCCTGATACAGGTATACAAGCAGTTCCAAAGAGGCTTGCTGAAACAGCTGACTCTCCAGTTCCCTCTAAGAAATCTAAGAAAACTAAGCACACAGAACTCCCTGCTGGGGAGCATTTGGGGACTTCTGTGCCTGCAATAAACCTGCCAACTACTGAAAACATTGCACAGGCTGTTAGGGTCATTCAGACTTTACAGGGGCTGACTGTTCCACAGCTGTAGACTCCTGACAAGTAGACTGGCTCCTCTACTCAATCTTCCTACTATGAGGAGAAAGAATATGGTGATTATGGTGTAGTGGAGGAAGGGGAACCTATTGAGCCTGAGGTTTCCCCTGAACAGCAGTTTGGTTCGCCTCCCCTCCCAGTGTCAGAGGATTATTCTTCACACTTCACATTTGTGAGAAGAATGATAGATGCTTTAGACATCATCACTAGTGAAGTGGTTGAGGATGAGGAGAAAGATGAATATTTAGAAATGATGGGTCTGACACCCACTAGAAAGCTTCTCCTTCCTGTAAACAAATTCCTTAAGAAAGATGCTTTGTGGATTTTACAAACTCCAAATACTGTTCCCCCTCTTGATAAGAGGCTTGACAAGAAGTACCAGTTGGAAAGGAAGGGAGGCTGCTGAATTTCTATTCTCCCACCCTGACCACCAAGAAGTGGTACATGTGGCAGCCTGTGACAAGGCAAAGGTACCCTTAGCATCCAACCACTCAGACAAGGGCTCTAGAAAGATTGATAGCATGGCTAAGAAAGGATACTTATCAACTTCCTTGGCCATCAGACAGGCTAATTTTCAAGCCTATGCTGCTCAATATCAAAAGTCTCTTTGGCAGCCTGTTCTTGTATGGCAGACAAAGCCCAGGCTTCCCTTTCCGCTGACCTAGCTGAAACAGCCAACTTTGGTTTAGAAGCAGCCAAATACCATTTTCAAATGGCTGCTGAGTCTAATGACACTGCTGCCAGGTGGATGGCAAACACGGTGGCACAGGGGAGGTTTGCTTGACTGACAGCCACAAACCTTACCCAGGAAACACAAACCAAGGCTATGGATTTCCCACTGGAGAAAAACTCCCTCTTTGAAGAAAAGACCGAGGCTTACATGAAAAAGGTGGATGAATACAAAGCCACCTACAAAAGCAATTCTGCCAAGGAAGAAGCTTCCTCATTCATCGGAGCTTATGGAAGGAGAAGCGGGGGTAGATCATTCCAAAGCAGGCCTTTTTTTCAGGCCATGACTACACCTTGGTATCAGCAGTACCCACAGTATTCAATTCAATTCAATTCAATTCAATTCAATTCAATTCATGTTTATTTTTAAAGCGCCTTTCAAAATCAAGGCGCTGTACAGAATAAATAAAACAAAAGAATCCAACATTAAACAATCAGAACTATAAAGAAAAAGCCAAAGTAAAAAGATGTGTTTTTAAAGCAATTTTAAAACTGTCAACGGTCGGGCATTCTCTTAACCAATGAGGTAGAGAATTCCACAGGGTAGGAGCTGAAAAGGCAAAGGCACGAGATCCTGACAACTTCAAACGGACCCTGGGAATCTCTAGCAATCCCTCATTGGCGGAGCGGAGGGGGCGGAGGGGGCAATAGGGAACCAGAAGATCTTTCAGGTAACCGGGTCCCTGATCGTGTAGGGGCTTTAAAGTGTTAGTAAACCAACCTTGGGCAGATCCATTATCACAGGCAGCCAGTGCAGTTCGCAGTTAATAGGCATATATGACTGGTTCTAAGAGTCCCAGTCAAAAGCCTGGCTGCAGCATTCTGCACCAGCTGCAGGCGGTGGATATCAACCCCTGGTAGCCCTAGGTATAGGGAATTACAGTAGTCCAAGCGGGTGGTAACAAAGGCGTGGACCAAAGTCGGAAGGTCATCCTGGGGAATCAGATGTTTCACCCTGGCGATATTCCTCAGATGGTAAAAAGAGGATTTGACAACAGCTGACACTTGTGATTTCAGGGTCAGACCATCATCAAAAATAACGCCCAGATTTCGCACCTGTTGAGAGCTAGAAAGCGGTGCACCACCAAGTAATAAGCCTGATGGATGTCCCGCACCCAAACCCCTCCCAGGATGACCTGGGTCCACAACCAATACCTCAGTCTTATCCGGATTAAGTTTTAACCAGCTCGAACTCATCCAAATTCTGATCTCATCCAGGCAGTTGTTAAGTACGGAGAGTGCATCACTCTGATCGGGGAGAAAGGATAGATACAGCTGAGTATCATCTGCATAGCAGTGAAAACTCAAGCTGTATCTCCTGATGATTTCTCCTAATGGCAGCATATACACTGCAAACAGCATGGGAGCTAAAATGGAGCCCTGTGGTACCCCACATGGTAGGGAGAAGGCGTCAGAGGAATAAATTCCGGTGACGACTCTCTGAGACCTACCAGTGAGGTAAGAACGAAACCATTCGTGGACTGTACCAGACAGCCCACAAAAAACCCGCAGTCGCTCCAATAGCACCTCATGGTCTACAGTGTCAAATGCGGCAGAAAGATCAAGAAGGACCAGAATGGTACAAGCCTTTCGATCTCTGGCCATTAGGAGGTCACTCAATACCCGAACAAGGGCAGTCTCAGTACTATGCCTTTTCCTGAAGCCAGATTGGAGAGTATCATAGACATTATGGGAGGTGAGATGTTCATCCAATTGCAGTGCAACTGCTTTTTCAATAACCTTGCCAACAAATGGCAGGTTAGAGATAGGCCGGTAGTTAGCTAGACAGTCTGGGTCCAAGGAGGATTTTTTTAGGAGTGGTCGAACTACTGCCTCCTTAAGGGGGTTAGGAAAAACCCCCCTCTCCAAGGATTTCCAGACAATGTCAGCAAGGATTGGGTAGATAACTTCTACACAACCTACTAACAGAGGTGTAGGACCCGGATCCAAACTACAACTAGTTGGACGCATTGTTTGGATGATCTTCACAATGTCAACGAATTCCGGGCGGTGAAAATCCAACCAGATAGGCCGAGGATTAAGTACCACCCGTTGTCCACCATAATCCCCCGAAGGAGAGGTCGGACCAATGCCGGACCTGATGCTGGCAACCTTATCTGCAAAGAAGCGAATGAACTCCTCACATCTAGGTTGAGAAAAAGCGTCTCTAGGCTGAAGACAGACTGGATTGCACAGTCTGTCCACAGTCCGGAAAAGTTGAGCTGGTCGATTCTTTGCAGCAGAAATCTCTCTGGACAGGAATTCTGCCTTCTTACGAGTGATTTCTGATTGGTAGCCATCATAATGGGCTAACAATCTAAGCCTGTCAACATCAAGGCCCGATTTCCGTCAGACTCTCTCCAGCCTTCGGCCTACTCGCCTTAATTCCTTCAAGGAGCCATCAAACCATGGACTCCTTGGACGGATGATGAGAGGCCAAACACGAACAGGAGCAATTTTGTCCAGAGCATCTCCCACAGCCTTATTATAGGCAAGTACAAGACCATCTGGACTCATGCATTCACCCAACAAACTCGATAGGTCCAGCACCGCCATTAGGTCACTGAGGCCAATACCCCATAAAGGGCGGTATTGGACCATCTCCGTAGAGGCAGACCTATTAGAGGGGGCCCTGAAACTGAACCTTATGGTGTAATGGTCCGACCAACTGACTGGTTCCACCCCCAAGTCAGTGATCTCCATACCCAAGAGAAAGACCAGATCTAGTGAATGACCTCCTATATGGGTAGAGGTGGTAACAACCTGTGTCAGGCCCAGTGTATTCATCAACTGGAGGAGACTTTGACCAAAATGGGAGAGTTCATCGTCGACCCAGGCGTTGAAGTCGCCCAGAAGTATTAATCTGGGAAACCTCAACACAAGGTCGACAATGAAGTCTGCAATCTCCTGTAGGAATTCGCCACCATCACCTGGTGGACGGTAGACGAGGAGAATCCCACAACCTGCACCCTCGCCCAGGATATATTCAAAAGATCTGGTGTTCCCCAATGGAACATCCACAAGGCCCAGTTCAGATTTAAACATAATGGCCACACCTCCGCCCCTACGATCCAGCCTTGGACGGTGTATTACCGAGAACCCAGCTGGGTTGCCAAGGCCAATATAGGGCCAGCATTTTCATCCAGCCAGGTCTCGGTAATACAAGTCAGATCAGATGACCCAACAAGATCAGCTATAATAGCTGTCTTGTTTTTTATAGATCTGGCATTGCACAACACCGCCAAGGCAGGATGAGATGTCGGGGAAGACCTCGGCACCTGTCCGATATCTTCGGGACTCTTGGGTATGGGGACAAGATAAGAGCAACCTCTATCCTGACCCCATTTCACCCCAGGACGTCTTCTGAACCCTAAAACCCCAATCCGCCCTCCCCTCTCCTGTCCCCCACAAGGCAGTACTGTCCCCCACAGTAGGGGTACTTCAGAGGCAGGGGCAGATGGGGCTCCAGGTGTGGCTCTCAATTCCCAGGCCCAGCCTCAAGCAAAACAGACACCCTGATGTGTCTGTACAGACTGCCTCCCTACCACCTGTAGGAGGCAGGCTGGCTCACTACTTTCGTGCTTGGCAGGAAAACACCACCACAGACAAGTGGGTCCTGGAAGTAGCGAGCCAGGGTTTGTCTCTAAACTTCAAATCCCTTCCACCTTTAAGAACCAGAGTTTTCAGGCCATCCACATATGCAGAAAGAAAGCTCTGGAATGAGAGGTTCAAAACCAGCAACTGTCACGAGTAGTGCCAGTGCATCTAAAGGGAAATGGATTTTACTCAAGATACTTCCTTACCACAAAGAAAAATGTGAAGTGGCAGACCATCTTAGACCTAAGGGTTTTATATTTAACAAAGCCATAGTTCAAAATGGTAACCCTGGCACTGATTCTGCCAATGCTCCAAAAAGGAGACTGGTTGACTTCACTGGACCTAAAAGATGCCTATTTCTACATCCTCATAATGGAGTCTCACAGAAAATATCTCAGGTTCAGATTCCCTTCAGGTCATTATCAGTTCTCAACCCTGCCATTCAGTCTCACTTCAGCACCAAGGGTGCTCACAGAATGCTTGGCAGTGGTCGTGGCACACCTTCAAAGACAAGGGGTCACAGTCTTCCCGTACCTAGATGACTGGCTGGTGGTGGGGAAATCATCCCAGCAAGTGAGGGAGCACCTGCAACTCATCCAGGGGCTCCTGGAGTCTCTAGGGTTCATGATAAATCAAAAAATGTCAGTCCTTCAGCCTGCTCAGTTACTGCAGTTCATAGGAGCCAAGCTAAATACACTGCAGGGCAGGGCCTACCTGCCTCTGGACAGGGCAAGGAGTATCCTTTGAATAGCAGGTTCATTCAGCCTGAGCAAGCCGAAAACTGCAAGACAGTTTCTTAGGCTACCAGGCCACATGGCAGCTGCCACAGGCACAGTACTGGGATTCAGATTCCAGATGACAGATATTCAGTTTCACCTTAAGGCACACTGGTGTCAGAGAAGGGATCCTCTCAAAACTGATTCCACTAATAAAAACTTTGTTACTGGCCCTCCAATGGTGGAAAGAGGAAACCAACTTAAAGGAAGGGTTCCTTTTCAACAGGAGTCCCCATTAGTTGTTCTCACAACAGATGCATCACTAGTGGTGTGGGTGCCCATCTGGGAGAACACACCACCCAAAGCACATGGTCAAGTGCAGAGTCGCTTCTGCACATTAATCTGCTGGAACTCAGAGCGGTATTGCTGGCACTAAAGGCCTTTACACCACTGCTGCAGGGAAAGTTGGTACAGATCAGAACAGACAATACCACCACAATGTACTACATAAACAAGCAGGGAGGGACAAGGTCAAACCCTCTCTGTACAGAAACCGTGAAAATATGGGGTCTGACATACTCCTTGGGAGTTTCTCTGCAGGCCATTCATCTGCTTGGCAAGGATGACACCTTGGCAGACACCCTGAGCTGAATCAACCAGGTCCATCAAGAATGGGCCCTGAACAGTCAGGTGGTGCAAGTGCTTTTCAGGAGGTGGGCACTCCAGAGGTAGACTTGTTTGCATCCCACCAGAACCGCCACCTGCCACAATATTGTTGCAGACCTCCAGTTCAGGGAACAATCTCCCTGGATGCTCTGGCACTGAACTGGTCAGGGAGGCACCTGTGTGCTTTCCCTCTCTTCCCTCTGGAGTACAGAGTACTATGCAAGCTCAGATCCCACTCAGCATCCATGATCTTGATGGCACCAGATTGGCCCAGGCAGCCATGGTACTCTCTGCTACTCTCCGTGTTTGTGGCTGAGCCAGTACACCTTCCCAGGAGTCACAATGTGCTGATCTCAGATCAGGGGAGGCTCCTATATCCAAACCTTGGGTCCCTTAGTCTTAAGGCCTCGCTCTTGAGAACCTAGAATATGCAGGCCTAAATCTTTGTGAAAGTGTCCTGGACATTTTGTGGGATTACAGGAAGCCCTCTACCAAGAAAACCTATGCTACAAAATGGAAAAGGTTTTCTATTTGGTGTTCTACCCAAGAAGTGGTGCCAACATGAGCTGGGGTCACAGCTGTGCTGGATTATCTTACCTATTTACATTTTTTGGTCCTGCAGCCCAGTACCCTGAAGGTCCACCTGGCTGCAGCATCTGCTTACATTTTGAGCCCATGTCCTCAGCTCATCTAAAGTATGTCACATGGAAAATAGTTTTCCCTAGTGATAATGACTTCTGCCAGAAAGATCAGTGAGCTCCAGGCTGTTTGCATTGAACAGGCCTACATTTCCTTCCACAAAGACAAAGTGGTGCTGAGAATGAACAGGAAATTTCTGCCTAAATTGGTTTCTGATTTCCACTTGTACCAGACCATTACCCTACCTGTCTTTTTCACTGAGCACTCTACTTCTGGTGAAAAGAGACTCCACAGTCTGGATAGCAAGAGAACTCTTAGCTACTACATGATAACCACTAAGGACAATAGGCAGGACAGAAAACAGCTGTTCCTGACTTATGGGGATGTGGAAATGGGTAACCTAGCATTTAAAAGGTCTGTTTCTCACTGGATAGTACAATGTATCCAGTTATGTTACATTAAGGTGGGAAGCGAACCCCCAACAGGGTTGAGGGCCCATTCCACAACGGGCACAGCTGCTACCATAACAGCTGCCAGGGATGTTCCATTAGTGGTCATCTATAAAGCAGCTACCTGGAAAACTGTGCACACCTTTACAAAGCATTACAGTCTGGATATTCACTCCAGGGGTGATGCCAGGTTTGTCACAGCAGTCCTACAGAGTCTGTTTCCAAACTAGGTTCTGTGCCCACCTCCAAAGGTACTGCTTTTTAGTCTACAAAGAGTTATGAATACCTGAGTATTGCTGGGGTTAGAAGGAAAAAATACTCACCATAGTAATGTTCTTTTTTCCCCAGTGATACTCAGGTATTCAGAACTTCCCACCCTGCCTCCCCTTCTAGAACCAGTAGCCTCTGTACTCCTGAAAACATTGTGTGTCCTGTGGTATAGGCGTCACAATCTGGCACTATGGTTTATCTGTCTTCACAATTGTTGTTTTTCCCCTTTCAGGTGATTCTGACATTAAGGGATAATGTTATATGTTATGACTTTCACTTGGAGGTCCCCACTTTTGGGGGCGTTTAGGGTGTTATTGCCATTATTATCTTTTTATTATTATTTATTATTATTAATCTATATATGTTTAGTCCTTTGGGGCCTGTCTTTCCAGGCTTTTAGGAAATCTGAGAGATTTAGACCTAAGGTAATTAGTTGAAGGCAGCATTTGAAAAATAACATGTGCAAAGATTCCATCATTTACATATGTTCCAAATTCTCTCCGGGCAGTTCTGTCTTAAAGGGTCACTGCAAAGAGTTCTGAATACCTGAGTATCACTGGGAAGAACCATTACTATGGTGAGTAATATTTTCTTCCTCGTAATAACCTCAGATCTGTTGACTGAAAAGTAGCACTGCTTTCTCCTGCAGCAGGCTTGTCCATCTTTATTACTACTAGTATCACTACTAGGATGAAAGGACAAAAGGGGGCAGCTTGGCCCATCTCGATTGTCCCCACACATGTGGGTCATACTTATACCATTCGATGGCTTGAGAAAACAACTCTATCCAGTGTGTTTTTAAAATCCATGAAACTGGTTGTCTCAACTGCTTCCTTTGGCAAACTATTCCAATCCTTAGTAGCCCTTACAGTAAATTTAGAAGCAGCTTATGCATGCTGACTTTTTTTGATTGTTCTGTCCACTGCTCTGCTGCCTCCTTTTCATACTTTTTTCCCTCTACTGTGCTGCCAGTGCCTTCTTCTGGACAGTACCAGTCCTTTGGTTGCCGGCATTGTGCCATTGAGTACTGCCCTATTAAAACAGTTCTGGCTGGTAATTTAATGCTGCCTTTGTTACACTGCTGACTCCTCATTTTACCCATTCGACTTTCATTTGTGTCGGCTCTCTTAATTTGTATTTCCGTATATGCTCTTCAGTATTTTGTATGTGTAATTGAGTCCCATCTGTTTATACAGTTTTGATAAATGAAGATGTTAGACAAAATCATGAGCAAGCAGTTTGTTTATGATGGAGTCACCAAAATGTAGCTACAGTTTATACCATCACTTACCTTGCAGGCTACTAATACATCTGATCTGTTCTGTTTTATCATTTGTAATGGGTGGTAGAGTGGTGGGATCCTTCTTTGAATAAGGCAAGCTTGAGATAATCACTTTTTTCCAAGATCTTCCATTTTGCAATATAACATAACTGCTGTAGAACTGATTATATTCGCGGGTGCCAGAATTTGCGATCAGCTGTTCACCGACTTAATCGCAGTTGATTGAATTAGCGCATTCTGACCAAGAAAGTGTGCAGGCAATTAACTGATCTAGTACTGTATTTAATCAGTCAGTGAATCAGTAAGTCATTCTAAGGACAGCATGTCTCTTATCAAGTGGCTGAAGCCCTCCCAGCAGAAATGCAAATACCCACTTGAAACTTCAGAAATGGATTCTGACACACTAGCTGTAATCTCCAGCGTTGAACACCATGTAGCAGCCTCTGTTGTGTGAGAGATCCTGATGTCATTATTCGTGGATTCAGACAAGCAGGGATACTGGACACGCATACCAACTGCCTGAACACGGTAAATTTGTTTCTTATTGTTTATTATTGCAAATACCAGTATATTGTAATTACCATCTTGATTTTAAAATTGAGTTGCATTCTAAGGCTGGTCTGCTTTCTTATGTATTGCAGACACAGCAAAGGGAGCCGGATCACGATAAAGTTTGGGAGCCTCTAACATAGACAAAATCTGCTATACGCTGGTTCAGCTGGGATGAAGATACTTTTTTTTTTCGAGTGCCTAGAGTGTATTAAATAAATGGACTTTAAGTTGCTTTAAGATGCTGTAATTACTGAATTAAACAATTTTTAAAATCTAGCAGTAGCTCCGCCTCCTCATCATTACTGATGGTTCCAGTTTCTAAATATAATCACTTTCCTTTTATTTTCACTGTAAAGTACAGATAGCGAATATAGCGAAAATAAACTGAGTGCGATTATAATCAGTTCTGCAGTATATGCCTGTACTGCCAATTACTCAGGTCGCCACATTTATGGCATAAGTGCTGAGTTTTCTTTTTTTGGAGCACTGTCTATAACTCCATATTTGTGTAATGGATTATCATGCTGTATTAATTTTTTACAATTGTTTTGTTTATTTTTCCTACATTTTGCAAAAGGTTCTGATTTTACTTAGAACCATTCAGAAAAAAATCTGACACATACTGCAGATACATAAAATGTGATGGCAGATAAAAACTTAGTGGTCTTTCCAGTCTTCCAATTTCCTCCTTTTTTTTATTTTTGCACATGCAATTTAAAAACAATAGAGACAAAATATCCAAATAGCAGCAAGGAAAAATGTGACTGGAGCACCTCCCCACAAACTGAATAGTCAACACCCCACAGCATTCAGGAGTCAGGACTCAGTGTGGTCAGAACAGTAACACGCCTTGTCCTGACCCTGTCACCCTGTGGTCACCATCATTCTGAGAAGCTGCTCCCAAAACTCTGAAACAGCAGCTGCAGCAAATATGCACCAGTGAGAAAACGGACTCATCTGTCCTAACTGTAACAGCTGGTCTCTATCTCCACAGGCAGTAATGGTACAAAGACAGACTCCTGAGTCCAACCCCAAGTAAAACAACATTACTAGATTCACCAGAATTCACACCAGGGTGCAGTCAGAACAGTGAGAGACTGCGGTGTTAATCAAACAAGAAACTAACAGGCTATAGCCCAGGAACACAAGGAACATTCTGACCTCCGCTGTTTTTTCCAGCCTTGTCCCTGTGCTCTGTCTGAGCTGAGAGTGACTGATATAAGTGTGTTTGAGAGTGAGCCACACTCCCCTGACACCACACAATCCAACAGCATTTAAGGATTGTTTGACTTTTAGATTAAGAACGTTAAGACAATGACAGACATTAAGACAATGACTTCACTGAGTGTTATATATACTGTATATGTGTGTGTGTATATATATATATATATATATATATATATAGTGTGACGTATTTTATTTCACAAAGTTCATTTGTAATTTAGGTTTCAAATAAATTCAGACGCGTGCTTGATACATTTTGATTTTATTTGCCTTTTGTTCAACAGTTCAGTGTGAACCATACTGACTGTGGGCTAGTGCAGACTTCTGTAGGCTAGTGCAATCTCTGGTTCACTAGCCCGGCTGGCTAGTGCAAAAAAAAGTTAAGGTAGACCCCTGGATACAGGGAATAAAAAAGTCTATGGATTATAAAAAAATCAGTCTGATTCATGCTATTATTAATAGCCATATTCCAAGAAGCACACATTAGGGCCCATTTTAATCAGATATTGAAATATGGAGATCTTGTTCCCATTTATGCTTAAACTCTTGTGACTCAGTTTTTAAATTATTCAATATAAAATTATAATGTTTAGACAATAATTTAGATATATCTGAGGCATATTGGTCAAATCAAATAGCTAGTTATTATAACTGGTATGATTTTTATTTGCTAGCATTTTTACAGTAACTGTTCAAATCTGTAAATAGCTAAAAACATATTTCTAGGTAACTGATATTGGGTCTGAAGCTGCTCAAATAATTTTAATACACTGCCTTCAAATAAGTTATCTATGTTTTTTAAATTCTATGCAACCCAACTCTTGACTACGGAGGCCAGATTTTCAAAACTGATTGAGCCCTGTTTGCCTGGGGTGTATGACCAAGCACAATATTCAAAGGTGGTTGTAGCACATGCTAAAAAGGTTAGAATGCATACAAGAAAATAATGTAAGCAGTGGGCAAAGTGAAGGGTGGGACAGGAATCCTGGCTCAGTGCAATATTCAGTGCATTAGCATTGTGCAAGGGGAATAGCACAGGCCAACTTGCGCTGCACAAGTACCGCTAAGAAGAAGCTTACTCTGGGCAACGCTAGTGGCCGAACGAGGCACTGCAGCCAACAACCAGGTTGGCAGTTGGATGAGCAAAGCTTCTCCCTGGTGCCAGTGAGCCCCCGGCCCATCCTTTGATCGCTATCCCCATTAACGGAAAGAATTGTCCCTGGTGCCTAGTGGTCCCCTCCACCATCCAATCGCTGACACTGGATCAAATCAAATATTCCCTGATGTCTAGTGTACCTCCCAACCTCTAATCCCCACCCCCCATCCCAGTGTAAGCTTTCCTGACATCTATTGGCCCCTCCAGCACTGCAGGCACTGGCCAACCTACCCTGCCACCCTCTTTACCTCAATTACTGGTGCCACAGGAGCCCATACGGTGACCAGCACAGCCCTCCTCTCACCACCTTGGTCAGCTACTGTATGCGATGACAGGGAGTGCATGTTCCCTGTGCTGTAAAGGGAGTGCATGTACAATCTATAGTAGACAGTACACGTGCTTCCTTTAAAGTGCAGAGGACGTGCACTCCCTGTCATTGCATACAGTGGTCAGCTGAGATTGTGAGAGGAGGGCCATGCCGGTCACTGCCTGGGCTCCTATTGTGCTGGTGATTCAGGTAAGGGAGGTGGTGGGGTGGGTTAGCCGGTGCCTGTGGTGCAGGGGGGGAGATTACGCTGGGACAGGGATGGGGATTGGTGGGTAGAGGGGTGCTGCTAGATGCCAGGGAATATTTGATTTGATCTGGAGCCATTAATTGGAGGGTGAGAGAACCACTGGACACCAGGGATATTTCTTTTAGTTAACAGGGACAGCGATCGGAGGGTGGTAAGACAACTAGACACCAGGGATAATTCTTTCAGTTAATGGGGATGGAGATCGGATGGTGGAGGAGACCACTGGACACCAGGAATTATTCTTTCAGTTAACCCCAGATGGTGCTGTCTGAATATTGCACTGGAAGCTACCGGCGCTATCAGGTCTGGGGGCGCTGCTCACTGTACTACCAGGATCCATGTCGGGGCAGCGCTGCTCAGCTTTGAGCTGTACAAACATACTACTATATTCAGTGCATCCTCAGGGCCATGGGCAAACACAGCTTAAAACTTTGCACTCCACTTTGTGTATTTTTGAATATCTGGCCCCTGGAGTCTTAAATAAAGAGTGAAAATTGTTACCATACATGGTGTTAACATAGTAAAGCCATTTTTTATCCCTCATGTATTTTTGAGAAGAGCTTATCTTTATCCAGCAAAGATTTACTATTTAAATTTGAAAAAAGAAAGCATTACAATTTATGTAGTGAGTATGTGGTGTTTCGAAAAAAGACTCATGGGGGTATTTGCTAAATAATTATTTTAATGGATCCAACATACTATAGCAACCCAGTGATATATCTGAATTTTAGTCAAATTTAATCCCATTTTGTTATGTCTCAAAGTAAGTTTTTCTTTTTAAGCCTAGGCCTACCACCTTTCCAGATGAATTTATCTGTTATTTTGTCTAATTTAGATATTTTTAGGAATTATGATTGGAGAAGCTTGATAAATATACAAAAAATGAGGAAGAATATTTATTTTTACTACCCGAATTCACAGGTGCCATAGATTTCATAGGTTGTCAACAAGCAAGACAGACTACTGGAGCCTTTAATTTGCTTATCATTTTCACCAGTGTTTTTTTCTCTAGATGCAGTGTTCATCCAGGAATGTATCTAGTTTCACTTTGAAACTGTCCATAGTCTTACTTAATGTAACGGATCTATCAGTGAGTTCCAGGTATTCATAACCCTCTCAGTAAACCACAAAGCTCTTTGGCTGTTCTGTGCAACTTCCTTCTTCCTTCGTAGGTACACCCTTTTGCGTTTAGCCTTAAGCACTTCTACAAGTCTCTGTTTTGGAAGGATCTATAAACTAGGCACATACTGCTATGCAATCTCTTTTTCTCAAGGGTATACATATATATCACTGTACCCTGATCCCCCTGTTCCTGTCACCATAGTCGGGGCTGCTATATAGTTATATATAGTTGAGGCAGCTACACTCTGATGCCCTGTCATCTGCCCCCAAAAGCCCTCTGTCTCTTGCCCCACATTTGAGGCCACTACACCCTGCTGCCCACTGCCTTCTCCCACACCATTGGGGTTGCTGCATCCTGTTGCCCGCCATCAGCCTGAACAGTCAGGGCTGCTGCACCATGCTTCCCCATGCCAGAACAGTTGGGGTTGTTGCAATTTGCTATCCACTGTCCCCTAAACCACAGCTGGGGACATTGCACCCTGCTCTCCTTGTTCCTGTCTCCACAGTCAGGGCTGCTGAGCTCTGCTACACCCTAGGATCCATTATATCTTGCCTCTACAGTTGGGGCTACTGCACTTTGCTGCCACATGCCACCAGAGGTGGGGCTTTTGCTTCACCCTGCTGTCCACATCTAATGTCCCAAATGAGCTGGGCTGCTGCTCCATGAGCACCCCATCCCGCAGTTAGGGCTGCTGTAACCTGATGCCCCCTGTGTCCTGACCTACAGTCAAGACTTCTGCACCATGCTGTCCATAATCCTCTACTACCATAGCCAGGGCTGTTGCACCCTGCTCTGGACTACTCAGGCAGGGCTGCTGTGGCCTGTTGTGCCTAGAGCCCTTTGCCTTTACAGTTAGGGCTGGTGCACCATGTTGCCACTTGCCACAAGGATTAGGGCATTTGCTGCCTCCTGTCCTCTGCCCCCATAGTTGTGTCAGTTCCACCCAGGTGTGCTGCTACATCCTGTCCCACAGCTTGGGCTGCTGTACCCTAATGCCACCCTTATGTCCTGACCAAAAGTTGGAACTTTGTACCTTAATGCCCTCTGTCCTTCACCCCATAATACAAGATGAACACATTTTTCTGTTTCTTTTTTTCTTTTGGGCAGTGCAGCAAATAAATCTGACTTTGGTGGCAGGGGGTAGCATGGTGCAGCAACCCTATCTGTGGAGTCATGGGGCTGTGGAGGAATTGGGTTGTAGGGTGCAAGAGGGTACATCAGCCCTGACTGTGTAGACAGGAACAGGGTGCAGCAACTCTGGCTATGTTGGCAGGAGGCAGACTATAGCTTGGTGAAGAAGCCTTGATTGTGGGGCAGAACATCAGAGGTGGGAGCAGGGCACAGCAGTCCTGACTGTGGGATGAGATGTGCATGGTGCAGCAGCCCTGCCCATTTGGGAAAATGGAAGTAGGTAGCCAGATGCAGTAAAAGCCCCGCCTCTGGTGGCATGGGCGCATGGTGCAGCAGCCCCAAATATGGAAGCAGAGGGCATGGAATTCAAGTGCACAGCAGCCCCGACTATGGTGACAGGAACAGGGGGACCAGGGTGCAGTGGCTCTAATTACGTGGGTGGGGGACAAAAGGCCACAGTAGGGTGCAGTCACCTCAACTGTTCATGCAGGAGGCAGCAGGATGCTGAGGCCCTGATTATTCAGGCAGGACATGGGGCAACAGGGTGCAGCAGCCCTGACCAAATGTGATAAGAGAGTGGGCAGCAGGGTGCAGCATCCTCAAATTTGGGGCAGGAGACAGGGTGCATATGGGAGATGGGGGCATCAGGACAGAACAGACAGAACACCAGGAGGAAGGAGCTACTGGTATAACTAAAATTTCTCTACTGGGACTAAGAACTAGATCTCTTGTACTGGGACCTTCAATTTAGGGTAAAAAAAAAAGGAGTTGGTGTGTTTGTCAGAGGTAGTTGAAGTAAATTGTTATCTGTGTTATCTGTGTACTTATCTAGGTGCTTGTCACAGGTGTCAGAAGGGAATTGTTATCTGTGAAATTAGCTAAGTGTAGAAAGACTTGCAAAGTAGTGGGAGTGGCTTAGCTAGAAGGAGACAGGTTAAGACCAAATATAAACACTGCTCTAGATGGCTTCTGCCAGAGAACAGACAGAACACCAGGAGGAAGAGCTACTGGTATAACTAAACCTTCTCTGCTGGGACTAAGAACTAGATCGCTTGTACTGGGACCTTCAATTTAGGGTAAAAAAAAAAGGAGTTGGTGTGTTTGTCGAAGGTAGTTGAAGTAAATTGTTATCTGTTATCTGTGTACTTATCTAGGTGCTTGTCACAGGTGTCAGAAGGGAATTGTTATCTGTGAAATTAAGTAAGTGTTGAAAGATTTGCAAAGTAGGGGGAGTGGCTTAGCTAGAAGGAGCCAGATGAAGACCAGATATAAACACTGCCCTAGATAGCGTCTGCCAGAGAACAGATAGAACATCAGGAGGAAGGAGATACTGGTATAACTAAAACTTCTCTACTGGGACTATATTGCCCTCCTTCCCTCTCCTCCATCCCCCAACCTAAACCAGTTCTACTTTTATAGGCACATGATTTAACTGACAACTGGAACTTCCTGTTTGGGAGCAGGAAGTGAGTGATCACAGGGCCACCAAACACTCACCATCCTAGAAGGGGAAGCATAGCTCCCATCCCCCCTAGCTGCTGGGGGTCTGATTCTGAGCAAGTAAGGAGACTACTGAGAAATATAGGAACTTCTTGTCTCAGAACAGGAAGATCAGGAGCTAAAAGGGTGCAGAGGCAGTAAGTAAGTAGGGAGAGAAGAAAAAAAAGAAATAAACAAACAGAGGAAAGAGTAAGTATTCCAAATAACAGTTAGGGAGCCAGAAAAAAGACATGATGGGAGTGGCGCAGAGCAGTGGCTGTGGAGCAGCAGTCTTCCAGGAGATGTTCTGGAGGATGCAGTGTTGTCCCATCTGCAGACACCTCTCTGGGCTGAGGGAGGAGGTTGCTCATCTCCAGGCTGAGTTGGCCGGGATTTGTGGGACCTCCTCTCCAACCCAGGGACCACCAGGGTCACTGCTGTTGCCTCAGAGGTTGCCAAGAAAGAGGAGTAGTTGGACCACATTGGGCTCAGGGAGGGTGAGGGTGGTGGAACAGAGGCGCATCCCTCCAGTTGTACCTCTCCACAATTTCTATGCCGTTCTGGAAAAGTGTGGTTCCTCTATGGAGGCACCCACAGTGGAGACCAAGGAAGATGCTGGGAACCTCCACAAAGAAGACCCACAGCAGGGTGGCATGGGACCCCACAGGGAAGGAATCAACTCCTGGTGGAGGACTCCATTGTTAGGAAGGTAGAACTGGGAGGAGGGGAGAGGTAAGGTGCCTGCCTGGTGCCATGGCTTGGAGGGACAGGGAGCCGAATCCTCAGGATCACAGGAGCAGCTGCACAGGGAGGAGCTGGATGTCATTGTCCACCTAGGGACAAATGACCACAGCTAAGAAAGGGATCAGAGCAGTGCAAGAAGCATTTGTGGAGATGGGGAGGGCCTTGGACAAATAGCACACACGGTAACCTTCTGGGAGGTGCTGCCTGTCTATAGCGCAGGTGAGGCTAGGTGCTCCACACCATGGGATTCAATCAGTGGTTGAAAAACTGGTGCAGAGCTCAGAGATTTGGCCACTGGGGACTGGGGTCCACTTGGAGGATGCAGGCCTATACTGGCATGATGGTCTGCATCTGTCCAGGAGGAACCAGGATCCTAGGTGATAGGTTTAAATACTTCATTGACAAGCATTTAAACTAGCCAAGGGAGGCACTGGAAAGGAGCAGAAATCCTAGCCCCCAAAATATCAGGGTACTAAGTGAGGTAGACACCAACATAGAGATGTCGATAGGGAGAAGAGGGGTAAATGGAGAAAATGACAAATGCAATAAGGACAGGGATGGGGCAAAAAGGGGTAAGAACATCAAGAAATGGAGGGTAATGTGTACCAATGCCCATAGTCTGGGCAACAAGCTCCCTGAACTGGTGGCTTTGATGGAAGACGGATGCCTGGATATTGTAGCAGTCACAGAAACATGGTACACAGAGAACCATGACTGGGATGTTAACATACCAGGGTACACAACCTACAAGAGAGACAGGGAGGGCAGAAGAGGTGGGGAAGTTGCTCTCTATGTAAGAGAAGGGATAAAAGCAACTGAACAAAAGAGTAAACAGGGAGGAGAGGAGGCACTGTGGGTCACCTTAGAGACTGGAAATGGCACCACAATCTGCACAGGGGTTGTATATAGACCCCATCTCAGGAGGAGGGAATGGACAAGGATATGATGGAAGGCATACTTATGATGGCAGAGAAAGGGGAGATACTGTTGATGGGGGACCTTAACATGCCAGATGTTAACTGGAGCACCTTTGAGGCAGCCACATCCAAAAGCAGGGCCATTCTTGATGCCCTTCAGGTGGCATGCCTCAAACAGCTAGTTTTGGAACCTACTCATGAGGGATCAATCTTAGACCTCATACTCTCAAATGGGGACAGTGAGAGGATCTCAGATCTAGAAGTGGGTAGCCATTTGGGAACAAGTGACCACCAAACAGTGTGGGTCACGATAAACTTAGCTACAGAGTCAAGCCATACAAAAGTGAGGGTTCTGGACTTCAGGAGGGCTAACTTTGGCAAGATGGGAGAGTGCCTTAGAAAAGCACTAGCAAACAGGCTAGAAGGAGGGGTGGATCAACAATGGGGAAATATCAAAACTGCCATCACAGAGGCAACAAGCCTTTGTGTGAAGCAAATAAACAAATCAAAATGAAAGAAAAAGCCACTATGGTTCTCAAAAGAGGTGGGGGGTGAAGGTTAGGGAGAAAAAGATGGCATTTAGGAAGTATAAGGAAACACAGAAGGAGCAGGACAGAGAACTGTACCAGTTAAGGCAGAAGGAAGCAGGGAGGGTAGTCAGAATAGCAAAGGCACAAACTGAGGAAAAGATAGCTAACTCGGTTAAGAAGGGGGATAAAACCTTTTATAGGTATATCAGGGAGCGTAGAAAGACAAAGGGAGGGATAGTGAGGCTGAATAGAATGGATGGAGGTGGGCAGAGAGTGACAGTGAAAAAGCAGGGATACTGAATGAATACTTCTGTTCAGTATTCAGAAAAGAGGAAGTGGGGAGGTGCCTAATCCAATTAACAGAAGCACTCTGGAGAGGTCGATCCCAGTCCTTTCACAGAAGAAAGGGTTCTGAAAGAACTCCTAAAACTGAAGGTGGACAAAGCAATGGGGCCAGATGGAATTCACCCCAGAATTCTAAAAGAATTAAGCAGAGAACTAGTGACACCACTGACTACCCTTTTTAACAAATCATGGGAGGATGGTGTGGTACCCGAGGACTGGAAGAAGGCGGATGTGATTCCCCTTCACAAAAGTGGGACCAAGACAGAGGCAGGAAACTACAGACCTGTCAGTTTGACCTCTGTGGTAGGGAAAGTGATGGAATCACTTCTGAAGGAAAGAATTGTTGAGTACCTAGAGGCCAGTGGGGCATAGGACCCAAGGCAGCATGGGTTCACAGCGGGAAGGTCATGTCAGACAAATCTAATTGATTTCTTTGACTGGGTGACCAAAGTAGTAGACCAGGGAGGGGCTGTGGACATGGTCTACTAGACTTTAGCAAGGCATTTGACACAGTCCCACACAAAAGATTAGTAGTCAAATTAACCAGCCTAAGGTGAGTCCCAGGGTGGTAGCCTGGGTAAAACATTGGCTGAACAACAGGACACAGAAGATAATTGTAAATGGAGTCCACTCTGAAGAAAGAGGGGTTACTAATAGGGTACCACAGGGTTCACTACTGGGTCCAGTCCTTTTTAATGTCTTTATAAGTGACATTGCAGAGGGACTGGAAGGAAAAGTATGCCTTTTTGCAGATGACACAAAGATCTGCAACAGGGTTGATACACAAGGAGGCGTGGAAAGGATGAGAAGGGACTTGGCAAGGTTGGAGGAATGGTCAGCAGTATGGCAGCTTGGATCCAATGCAAAGAAGTGCAAAGTAATGCACCAGGGAAACAAAAACCCAGGGAAGATTACACAAGGGGGGGGGGAGGTAGTAACAACAACAAAAATGGAAAGGGACCTGGGGGTAATCATATCTGATGACCTTAAGGTTGGCAAGCAATGTGAGAAGGCAATAGGGAGGGCTGGGGGGATACTGGGATGTATAGTGAGAGGTATCACCAGCAGAAAACAGGAAGCTGTTATCCCTCTGTACAGACAGTTGTTGCGACCCCATCTGGAGTACTGCGTCCAGTTCTGGAGACCCCATCTCCGCAAGGACATAGACAGGATGGAGGCAGTTCAGAGGAGGGCAACTAAAATGATGCAGGGTCTGTAAGAGAAGCCATATGGGGAGAGACTAAAGGAGCTTAATATGTATACCCTTGAGGAAAGGAGGGAGAGGGGGGACATGATAGAAATGTTTTAAGTACCTCAATGGAATCAACAAAGTCCAATAGGGTAGCATCTTTCAGAAAAAGAGATGTGCAAGATCAAGGGGTCACAATTTGAAGATAGAGGGAGGGATGGCTCAGGGGCAATGTGAGGAAGTATTTTTTCACAGAGAGGGTGGTGGACACATGGAACAGCCTTCCTGAGGAGGTTGTGGGGTCTAAAACTGTGGGAGAATTCAAGAATGCATGGGACAGACATAAGGCAATTTTTGTGGGGGTAGGAAGAAATAAGCTGTTGGTTAAATAGGATCTGCAGCTTATCCTCTAGGTAGGGAAATGGGCAGACTAGGTGTTCCAAGCGGTCCTTATCTGCCGTCAAAGTCTATGTTTCTATGTCTCTAGTGTTTCTAGTTATATATATGCATGATGTACTGTATTTTAACTCATAAACCATCAAATAACTAACATTTGTGAGTTCTTATAGTACATGTGCCTGAAATAGCATTGTGGCAGGCACCTGTCTATCAATCTGACAGGAAAATAATGTTCTTACATGAACCTATTTGTTGAGACTACATTAAAAAGACACACTATATGTATAAACTAACACTTTTGAAATATTTTATATCCGTTAAATAAACAACCCAGTGTTATAGCTAGAAAACAACAAAGAGACTTGATCAGAAAGAACTGGCAGCAGCTATGATACAGATAAATTGATTTCTCAAATGCATATCACTTCAACTCAGCACTGAAACTCAAATTATCAGCTCTTTAGAAGAACAAAATGTGGATTTTCAGCTGTACAAACACCAGAGACTGAGTTTGTAAAAACCCTGTACAGCAAACAATTACCTCACAGATTGTTCTAATTGGGAAGTTTACAGCCCGTCAGTCAAGCAGGTACTTACACTGCTGAAGCTGTAGCCTAGTCCCATATTATGTCATCACTCTCCCAGGCTCAGTCAGAGGGACAAAAACAGCCTGACTGTTTTCAGTTAGGGCAGAACAAGTTAACAAATGCTGTTTTAAAGCAAACCACAAAAACAAATAGCATGTAACTTTCAGGAAACACTACTTATAACACTGGGACCTGAATGCAGGCTTGTTAATGCTTCTTTTTGAAAATGTGTGAAATGGTTGCCATTGATCTTTAATGGTTAGAGTGCTGGAACAGCATACCAGAGGTCTGAGGTTCAATGCCCGTTGGGCTACACTTTTCCTTTCTCCTTTCCATCCTTGATTTAATAACTCCTGGGTATAAGTTATCTGGTCCCTATGTCTTGTTCTCCTTAAGGCTTATAAATAGTTTTTCCTATCTTTTCTATTGGAATCTGTACCTTGCCAACCTCTTCTGAATATATGATATTACTTATTTCCCCACAATTGTTATAATAGACGGATCAAAACTATTTATTAAAATTACGTACCATGTCTACTGGATTTGTCAGAACCTCTCCCTCAACAATTACAGGCGTACACTAGAAGCTTTTATTTTCACCTCATTTATAGATTTGTAAAAGGTTTGTAGTTGTCACATGCTGCCACAGACACTCTAAACTCCTCCCATACCTTACATTTTTACATTTCTTATCCAGGTTCTTATATACTGTCTTAATGGGAGGCAGGGTCACTTTTCCTAACTATATTATACTTTTTTCTTCATCCTTAATAATGTTTGGATGCCTTTGTTTAGCCATAAAGGTAACTTACCTTTGGCACTGTATGTCAATTTTGCTGGAATATATCTAGCTTCATGTTCCCTTATTTTGTTGATTAACCTATTCCAAGCATTGTCCAACTCCAGCCTCTGAGGCTCACTTTCCCAGTCCTGCTCACTCAAGTCTCTCATTCCTACAAAGTCCACCTTAAAAAGTGTTTAATACTGGTAGCTCCCACCACCTTTGCCGCATCATTTTTTATCTTAAATGTGACCATGTTCACTGTTCAAGAGTGGTTCTCAGACTATGCAGTCCCCCATCGATAATACTAAGAACTAGGTCCAGAATACAAAATTCCCTGGTAAAATACAACCTAAATGAGTTAACGGAAAACACTTCCAGCTTTCAGTGTCCTGACCAATGGCATCCAATAAAGGTTCTAGACTTGTACTTAATAACTTTTCCAGGTTATTTGTTAACTGTATTTCCAAATGTTAAACACTTTTTGTATATGGTTGCAGGGAATTGCTCTAGATTTATATTACACATATCTGGTAATATTGAGCAAGCCTCCAACTTGTGTCCAGTTGACTAAATAACCAGATTGTGTCCCATATTCTTGTATCATTTGAAGGATAGTTTTGAGTTCCCTTTCCAGTTCTCTGAGATAGAGAAGTATGTCATCAGCAAATAAGGAGATCTTCAAAGTTTTCTCTGTATTAAATTCAAAGCCCTGAATATGTGATGACTCTCTAACAGCATAGGTCAAGGTTTCTGTAACCAATGTGAATAATAATGGTGAAAGGGAGCAGCAACCTTGCCTTGTTCCACAAAATAAAGAGAACAGAGGTGATATTGTGCCATTGGCTAGGACCCTTGCCTTTACAGTGTTGTAAATAGTTCTAATCCTGAATAGAACACGTCTCCTACATGAATCATTTTACGTAAGGAGCACAAATGTGGTCACTCCACTCTATCAAAGGATTCTGTGCATCCAGGGACAGTACCATAACATTTTGATACTTTACTGAATGTAAAATATTTAAGACATTCCTAATATTGTTGTGGCCCCTTATTCCCTTGATGAAGCCTGTCTGGTCTGCACTAACTTTGGATGGTAGAACCTGTTCTAACCTTGCTGCCAGTATTTTAATAAAGATCTTGTAGTCTGTATTAAGTATTAAAATATGGTGGTATAGTGCACATAATGACTTATCCTTCCCTTTTTTAGGGATAGCTAGGATTAGGGCTTCTGCAAAGGAATGAGGAAGCATTCCCTGAAATAAATTAAATAAGTGACATAGTTTAGGTATTCATAACTTCTTAAATATTTTATAAAAGTCAGTAGTAATTACATGCATTTCTGGTACATTACCTGGTTTGAGTGATCTAATAGCTTTATCAAGTTCTAGATGCAAAACTGGTTTATCAAGTGATTTCTGCTGGCTTGAATTTTATTTAGATATATTTTGGTACTTATTACTAATTGATGGGATACCATGAGTTTAATATAATTTTCTGTAATACTGGGCAAATTCAGAATTTATACCTTCCTCCATAGTCATAATTTGGCACTGATTGGTGTTTGATTCAATTTCTGCTATCAGTCTTTCAGAGTATTCTTTTTGAAGTAAATATGCAAGTAGTTTACCATTATGTTCTACAAGAGAGCAACATTTAGCCTGAGAGAACAACATCATTCTTTCAATTTTTTTTATTTCCTGTCTGACTGATTTCATGTTTTAATTTTTCCAATAGTTTCATATATACATGATTTTTGGAGTTAGCATGTACTTGTTGAATTTTTTATTTTTTTTATCATGTAACATTTTCTCACCATCACCTGGCTAGCCCCTATCACACTGACCCCCCCAGCCCCATCCCCCGGAATTACCAGGGCTTACCTTATGCCCGGCCTGGGAGCGGTGCTTGTGGAGAGTTGGTCGCCATCCTGCTGCCGGAGATGTTTTCTCCACCATTTTCTCCCAAGGGCCCCAGGAGTGGGTACGCATGTGTGTAGGGGCATGCATCAGTCCCACGGCCCCAGTAATGGCCCCTTTCCTCCCACCACATTGACCTAGTGCCTTGCTCCTCTCTTGGCCCGTGCTGTCCCCAGCCTCCACCAGGTGGCAGCCATCAGCTGAGAGGAGCCATTCCACCTCCCTGGAGAGGAGAGTGTGCCTGTCAGCAGCTCTGTCCAGATCTGCCCTCCACCCCCGTTGCTGACCTCCGATATCCTGGGCTCGTTCCCGAACCTACGTCACCAGCGTGAGTTGAGGTTAGGTGTCCAGCACCTTAGCCCTCAGTGCCACCGGGCTGGCTTCTTGTAGTTTTTTAATACTCTTCTGCTAATTCCATTAATTGTTCAGTGTGCCTTTTTTCTGTTTACCACATGAGATGCAGATATTGCAAATACATGCGTTATAAGCATCCCATAATGTAATCAATGAAAGATCTTCTGAATGATTGATATAAAAAAAACTGTTTCAGGTGTTATTTTTTCCTGAACCTGAGTATCCTTTAATAAACATGGATTTAGTTTACAGGATCTATGCTTCGTAGTGTCCCTGGACACAATAGTAAGGCTGATAAGTGCACGGCCAGAAATAATAATTTGTTCATAGGCGGCCTCAAGAATATCATGGTACAATGATTTAGAGCCAAGAATCATATTGATTCTTGAAAAGGTGTTAGACCTGGTGAGTAAAAAAATCTGCATTACTTGGGTTATGTGTTCTTCCAAGATCAGTTAAGGCAAGGTCTTCCTTCCTGCTAAGAACATTAGCATCTTTTTTATTGTGTTCCCTTTATACCGAAGTTGAATCAATAGTAGGGTTCAACACTAAATTGTAACCCCATACTATAATAAATGATTGTGGGAATTGAGAAAGTTTCAAGAGAAAATCAATAACAACAAAAGGTGTTGAGTTGTTATTAGGGGCACAAACCGATATTATAGTGAATTTATTCCCCAGAAAGAAGACTAAAAATAAAACAAAGTTGCCAAATAGATATAATATACTTCCTCTACTTTGGCATTGAAGCCCCTTCTTAGCAGGATGGAAGTACCACAGGACTTTGGGCTGTGGAGTACATGGTAGCCCCTGGAGCCCCACAGCTTGCCCACTTTCTCTGCCTCAGTAAGTGTTAAGTGTGTTTCTTGTAAAGACATAGGGCCTGATTTTTAAAAGGGTGATGCAGATCTTGTGTCAATCCCTGCATCAACCCCAATGTTTGGCACATCTGCACCAAATGCATCTGCCACAACTGTGTCCAATTTTATAATATTTGGCACTGTTGTGACAGTTTTCATAATTTATGGCAGCTTGTGCCAAAGCTTTGGTGGAAATCCTGTAAATTGGCACCCCCAGTGGTTTAAAGTTAGACCAGGGAGCAGCTGGTTTAACTTAATGCATCTGACACAAGGGACTTGCATTGGGGTTTGTGGCAGCTGCCCATGAAAAATCACAATCACTGCAAGGATTGCTGCAAGTCACCCCTTACATCCTAATCCCTGACAGAAGTCCCTTGTGGCGATCCAGGGTCATTTTAAAATTCGACCCAAAATATCTATTTTTTTCTGTGCATATCTATTTTTAACCTTTGATTAGGTTGCTATATCTGTTTACATTCCATGATAGTAAATTTATTGACCCCACCATGGTTTTATTAAAGGTAACAATTTAACTGATTCCTACCTTAGAGAGCAATATAATAACTTGAGTGTATAATGATAGAAAACCACTTTTAAACATGAATGCACCACTGCTAACACTTTCTACAAATATTCCCTCGCCTGCATCCCCTCCATGAATACCCCTATCTGTTACATTCTAAATAAAAAACACGTTACAAAATTTACCCAAGTCCCATCCCATTCCCCTTTCCTGCTGAAAACAAGAGAGAGGCTACCCCCCCACTAAAATCCCATTAATAAAAGACTTTAACACCCTATATCTAATTTAATCACAATATAGAGCACTCACCTGTAGTGGTACACCATTACCCCCCCATGTTCCTTACTAAATGTTATTAGCAACCTTTAGAAATATGCAAGCAATAATACCCGAGACGGTGGGTGGCAGTGGGCTATACTGGACTACCCAGGGTTGTAATGAGGCCTGACACCACAGGTGTTACCATATAGCTCTTGGAAGTGTAGCCCATACTGCCCACCATGGAAGGTATTATTGGGCTTAGAAACTGGGCATATGTATTGTTTACAGTATGTAAGAAAAAATGTTTGAGAAGGTTAAAGAATCATTTTAAAATAATTTAAAAAAATAGATTTTTTGTAAAGTAGTCACTCTACTGGTAGAGGTGGCAGTAGAGGGCGCTGTTGTTAGATGGCACCTCTAGATTACAAGAGCGCTTAGAAGATGGACTTTTTCTAATAACTGTTTTGTTTAGTAGTTAATTGTTTGTCCCAGTTGAGTCCTGTAAGTGCAGTCAGGGATTACTGTGAGAGTGACTGGTCAGCAAAGGAACAATGAGCAAGTGTCAATCCGTTAATGGGAGAGTTATAGCCAATCAGGGAGAAATGCTTTGTACAAAAGGGAGAGCAGATATTTCATGACATGCAGGTGAGATTCTCTTGGTAATACTACTGTTGACCAGGAGAAGCCAGAGCTGAGAGAGGGGAAGTGAGCGCGTCTATATTGGGAAGAGTGCTTACATTTACCATGAGAGCAGTGGTACTTTTGTGTTTTTTCTCCCACAGACAGAGACATGCTACCAGTTTGTTGCACTAAAGAAAGTGGCAGGTGGCCAGAGAGGGATGTGTGAATAGTGCTCACTATTAAGTTGTTCAGCTACCACTAGAGGATATGTTTTTCGAAAATGAAAATGTTTTGTGTCACAGTGCAGTTGAGGTGCATGGGGAGGGGTGGTTGTGGAGAGGCTCGACTCACTTGCTACTCTCATTTAACAAGAGAAAACAAGCATTTGTCAATGCCGGAAGTTCACCGTGTTCGTAAACGAACAGTGCCGAGACATGCTCCACAGAGTTTAATGGGGACAATTTTTAAAACTTCTTTTTATATTTTTTAAGCAGTGTCAGTGGCTCAGCAGGTAGCACACTCACCTCTGAGGCTGGGAGATCAGTAGGCTGTGGGTTCTATCCCCACACCAGGCACTTGGGTTAATATCCCAATACTGACACTGACACTGTAGTGCAGCATGGGGGGGGGTGCTGCACTCTTGAGGTGCCGTCTTTCGGATGAGACGTTAAACCGAGGTCCCATCTGCCTGTTCTGGTGGTAGTTCAGGTGGATGTTAAAGATCCCATGGCACTTCTCGAAAAGAACAGGGGAATTTCCCTGGTGCAATGGCCAAATTTCCTCCATTCACGAAAAATACCACCAACAGCTTCATCTGATTCAAGGTCAGTTGGCATTCATCTGTATCCCCCTCCCCCGGGTCATGCCTGAAAATAGACAGAATTTTGTCTAGTGCACTTACCTGGTCAACAAAAACTAAATAAATAAATAAATTTCCAGTGACGGTTTTGTTAAAAAAAGGCAGTCGCTTAACTAACAAGGTCCTTGTTAGTTAAGCGACTGCCTTTCTTTGACAAAATTATCACTGGAAAGTATTAAAAGAAGCTTTTAAAAATTGCCCCCATTGAACTCGTTGGAGTGCGTGCATGCACTGTTCATTTACAAACTCAGCGATCTCTATGGAGCAGGTCCCCAAGCTGTACCTTTCCGCGCATGTGCAGAAGCCATGGCGCTACTGTGCATGTGTGGAATCGTCTGCATCCTACACATATTTGTTTCATCACCGAACAGTGATCAGCTGTTTGGCAGCTCTTTCCTTTCAAGTTTTCGTACAGCGCCACTATTCCAAGAGGTTCATAGCGTGCAGATGCGGCACACTTTAAAATGGCAGTTTTACATTTTTGAATGTAAAGTGGGCACAGTGATACTATGGTACTTAGGGCAGGCTGGCACTTCTTATTTCTTGGTCTCTGCTGGTACTCAATGGCTCTCAGCCAGTCAGAGACCAGGAAATAGTAAGCACATTTTCTAATAAGCAAAATAAACCTAGTAAGGAAAATGAACAAAGCACATTCTAGTGAAAGCTATATTAATATCCAATCCCATACCTATTCCCTCTGCATTATAGTGTTTCATATTTCATAAGGCAATTTCTACAAATATAAATAGTTTATTAGGTAACCATATACGCTTCCTCCCAAAATCAGTATTCAGAATACAGTCTGATAAAGAAAAAAAGTACAGTTGCCTTTAAGAATGTCTTTAAAGTCTCACTGAATAGGATCAACCCAGTCTTTACTTAGAATTTGTGAGACTTCATCTGTTTCCAGTCATATACTGTTATTACCATGCCCCCCTTCCACAGCGAAAGCAGCACAGCGACAACAGCCCGTTTGACGTCCACAGGGTTGAACAGGTTGTTATATCGATGTGCCAACACACTGACACCTGGTGTTAACCGATCTCCCCGACATCCACCCCCGGAGTTGAGAATCCTTATGTCCGTGGGGAGGTACAGTACCCACATTAACACCGAACAGGTGTCAGTGTGTTTTTGATTGTGGTCCAGACCAGGTGGTGTTGGGGATGTTGGTGACAGTCTGTTGCTGTGGGGGAGGTCAGTGAAATTTGTTTTGCCATGGCTTGGTAGGTCCGTTTCCAGTAGCTCTGGGTGAACTTGAACATAATCAGTTTCCAAAGTGATGGTACATCGCTTGGCTCTCTACCCTCCTCTTCAGGGCCTGGCTTTTTAGTACAAGCAGGGGTATTGCTAGTGTCCAGAAGACCCTTGTTTAACTGCATAATCATAGCTTTATTTTATGAAATCTTCCAGTGTCTGCATGAATTGAATGTCCAATAACATCTTGTCTCACAGGCTCCTCCTAGTGATGCTATCCCTCCCTTCCACTCTCCTTATCTGTGTTGGTGTTTTCTGTGCCTCTTCTAAAATCTCTCGCTCCCAATCGGTTGACTCCCTCTCCTCTCTCATCTCCCACGCTGTCTCTGGTGAGCTCATCCTCCTTGGGAACTTCAACATAAATTGGCTCTACCCTGCCTGCTAGCCCGCTATCCACAGGATTTAGTCCCTAAACCTCTTGCAGCTAATCACTGAACCCTATCTGGCTCAGTCCTCACTCCCCAGATCACTCTTTCCTGGACTAGGTGCTCTTCTCTCCTCTCACCCCACCATTTCATTGCAACAGGCACTCTACCAGACACAGTCAGTGACCACTGTGTAACATACAGCATCAGGAAGGTGAGGCCCATTCAATCCACCCCTAAATACATTTGGTACAGGTCACTCAGGTTGCTTGACACATGCCCTCCTAAATAACCTTGCTGCCACTGATTGGTGCCCCATCTACTCTGGGTAACAAGCTTCCTGGATTAGTGGCCTTGATGGAGGAGGAACATCTGGGTATCATAGCAGTCACAGAAACATGGTAAACATGGTACACACAAAACCATGACTGGGACGTAAACATACCAGGATACACTAGCTACAGGAGGGACAGGGAGGGTAAAAGAGGAGGAGGAGTAGCTCTTTACATAAGGGAAGGAATAAAAGCAACAGAACAAAAGGGTAAACAGGGAGAAGAAGCACTGTGGGTAAATTTGGAGACAGGCAATGGCACCACAATCTGCACAGGGGTTGTATACAGACCCCATCTCAGGGGAGGAAATGGACAAGAAAATGATAGAAAGTATACTTAGAATGGCAGAAAAAGGAGATATTGCTGATGGGTGATCTGAATATGCCAGATGTTAACTGGAGTGCAGTTGCAGCAGCCACTTCGAAGAGTGGGGTTATTCTAGATGCCCTACAGGGGGCATGCCTTAGACAACTAGTATTGGAGCCCACTTGAGAGGGAGCAATCTTAGACCTGGTTCTCTCAAATGGAGATGGAGAGGGATCACAGATGTAGAAGTGGGTAGCCATCTGGGAACTAGTGACCATCGAACAGTATAGTTCACAATAAACACAGCAATAGAGTCAAGCCACAAAGGCAAAAGTACTGGACTTCAGGAGGCTGACTTTGCAAAATGGGTGAGTGCCTAAGGAATGCACTAGCAAATGGGCAGGAAGGAGGGTGGAAGAACAATGGGGAATAATAAAACTGCCATCACAGAGGTAATGAACCTTGTGTGAAGCAAATAAACAAAACAAAACAATGTAAGAAACCACTATGGTTCTCAAAGGAAGCAGTGAAGGTTCAAGAGAAAAGAAAGCATTCAGGAAGTACAAGGAATCGCAGAAGGAGCAGGACAGAGAACTGTATCAGTTAAAGCAAAAGGAGGCTGGGAAGGCAGTCAGAACAGCAAAGGCCCAAACCGAGGAAAAGATAGCCAACTCAGTTAAGAAGGAGATAAAACCTTTTATAGGTACATCAGGGAGCGAAGGAAGACCAAGGGAGGGGTAGTGAGGCTTAATAAAGGGAGGAAGGGTGGGCAGAGGGAGACTGTGAAAGGTAGAGATACTAAACAAATATTTTGTTCAGTATTTACAAATGAAGAGGGTAGGTACCTAAAACAAACAGTAGAAACACTCTGGATACAGAAGTTGATACCAGCCCATTTACAGAAGAAAGGGTTCTGAAAGAACTCTTAAAACTGAAGGTGGACAAAGCAGTGGGGCCGATGGATTCATCCCAGAATTCTAAAGAATTAAGGGTAGAATTAGTGACACCACTGACTACCCTTTTAAAAAATCATGGGAGGATGGGGTGGTACCTGAGGACTGGAGGAGGCAGATGTGATTCCTCTTCACAAAAGTGGGAGCAAGACAGAAGCAGAAACTACAGACCTGTTAGTTTAACCTCAGTGATAGGGAAAATGATGGAATCATCTGAAGGAAAGAATTGTCGAGTATCTAGAGGCCAGAGGGGCACAGGACCCAAGGCAACATGGATTCATAGCAGGAAGGTCATGCCAGACGAATCTGATAGATTTCTTTGACTGGGTGACCAAAGTAGTAGATCAGGGAGGGCTGTGGACATGGCCTACCTAGACTTTAGCAAGGCATTTGACACAGTCCCACACAAAGATTAATATACAAGTTAGCCAGCCTGGGAATGGGTCCCAAGATGACAGCCTGGGTAAAGAATTGGCTGGAGAATAGGACACAGAGTAATAGTAAATGGAGTCCACTCAGAAGAAAAGGGGTTACTAGTAGGTTACTGCAGGGTTCAGTATTAGATCGGTCCTCTTCAATGTCTTTATGTTTACATTGCAGAGGGACTGGAAGGAAAAGTATGTCTCTTTGCAGATAACACAAAGATCTGCAACAGTGTTGATACACAAGGTGGGGTGGAAAGGATGAGAAGGGACTTGAAGACTTAGAGGATTGGTCAAATGTATGGCAGCTTAGATTTAATGCTGAAGTGCAGTAATGCACCTGGGAAACAAAACCCAGGGAAGAGTACACAATGGGGGTGAGATACTAACAACAACAAAATGGAAAGGGACCTGGGGTAGTCATATCAGATGACCTAAAGGTGGGCAAGCAATGTGAGAGGGTAGCAAGGAGGGCTGGGGGATACTGGGATGCACAGGGAGAGCATGCCAGTAGGAAACAGGAAGTTATTATCCCTCTGTACAGACAGCTGGTGAGACTCCATCTGGAGTACTCGTGCAGTTCTGGAGACCCAATCTCCACAAAGACATAGACAGGATGGAAGCTGTCCAAGGAGGGCAACTAAAATGGTGCAGGGTCTGCACCAGAAGACATATGAAGAGAGGCGAAAGGAGCTTAATATGATAGCCTCGAGGAAAGGAGGAGGGGGACATGATAGAAACGTTCAAGTACCTCAAGGAATCAACAAAGTCCAAAGAGGTAGCATCTTTCAAAAAAGAGGTGTGCAAGAACAAGAGGGCACAATTTGAAGATAGAGGGGGTGGCTCAGAGGTAATTTAAGGAAGTATTTTTTCACAGAGAGGGTTGTGGATGCTGGAACAGCCTTCCGGAGGAGGTTGCTGAGTCAAAAACAGTGGTGGAATTCAAGCATGCATGGGACAGTCATAAGGCCATTCTAGGGGGTTGGGGTAGGAAGAAGTAGGCTGCTGGTTAACTAGGATCTGCAGCTTATCCAGTAGGTAGGGAAATGGGCAGACTGGGTGGGCCAAGCGGTCATTATCTGGCGTCAAATTCTATGTTTCCATGTTACCCTGGACATTGATATGGCCTCTCCCTCTTCTACACCATCCTTACCCATGCCTGGAACACTCACGCCACTCTTCATTCTCCGTTAGAAAGTCCAGGGTTAAAAGCTCCCACCATAACTGGATTACATCTGACCTAATTGACTTGTGCAACTCACTGGACCAAGCTTGGGCACAGTACAAATCCTCCAGATCCCTGTCTGACCTCTTATCCTACAGGTCACAACAAGGCATCAGTGTCTGAGCGGCGCTCCTAGAAACAGGCGGACGCTTTGAACTGCCTCCCCGACCACCGACCGACCCACTGTGCCTCCTGTGGCCGACCGCCAGCACCAGGAAGAGGGAGCCCATAACAAGGTATGCCCTCTGATCTTCGCTATGGCCACCTCGGACTGCTAATCCCCAATTGGTGCAGCATGCTCGCAGGCAGATTCTGATTGGACTGCCTGCTATACCACTGCATTCCGATTTGGAGTGCCTTTCCCATAGACTTAAACAGGGAATTCTGGCTTGAACTACGGCTGCACTCCTCTCAGAGGACTGTTCTGTACAGGCTGAATTTTCTCCCACCCCCACCACCGCCTCCCAGGCCTCCTTTAAATACAGTGTTACTCCGCCCCTCACTTTATATACCTCTTGATCGGATCTCTTTACAAAGAGGGTGTTACACTGCATATGGACACTCACTGAAGCTTCATACTAATTCCAAGCATGCCTTCCCTCTTTGGCTATCCCCAACTCTCCTTAACCAACAGAGTATCAGTGTGATTGTCACCTGCTCAGCTGTCCTATACAATCCACATTTATCTCGGTATCCATTCTTGTGCAAAACGGCTTGCTTTATCAGTTTACTACTAATTCTGGCAAAATGTATAATGCCTACCACACTGCTATATGAAGAGTCAGGAGCCTACCCAGTCTTGCAGCCCATTACTGTAACCTTGACTGTCTCCTCATGCTGCACCTCCACTGCTCACCTGTCGGATATACAAATACTTTTTAACACCTCCCCCTTAGCCCTTCCTCCATCCCCTATGTCTATCCGAGTACTCTCCATGTTAGCCCTTAATGGTCAAGTCAGCATTACCTATGCCTTGTCCAGACTGACATCCCTGACAACATACCAAAGAAGGACCCAAAGTAAAAAAGCCATTTCCTACTTGATATCTTCCCTTAAAATGATTCTAATCTTCCTTCTCTGTTCTGGCAATGTAGAACTAAATCCAGGACCTCCAACTCAAATCACCTCCCCATCGGATTTTGCAGCTGCTCCTGGGATGAAAATAATGCTGATTAACATTCTAAGCCTGATCAAAAAACTTGATCAACTTCAAGTTTGGGCTGCGCACACCAACCCAGATATGATCATCATTACCGAATCGTGGCTGAAAAGTCTACCTCTGACCCTCAAATTAATCTTCTGGGCTTTAAACTCTTTAGGGCTGACAGGAATCCGGGGTCATCGTCTACACAAACCAAATTTGAAGTTATTGAAATTTTTTTTAAATCTAAGCCAAAAGAATATGAGATTTTGTCACTGAAACTTCACCTTCTTTCTACCTAGTGCATCACTATTATAGGTGGCTACAGACCACCTTCCGGAGGCACGGAAATTCTTAACATACTGAAATCACTAACCACAGCAGCCAACATGGAAACAATAATCCTAGGGGACCTCAACATTGATTGGCTCACTGCAAAATCTCATGGCCTAAAATTGACCTGTGATGAGTTGGGTCTTACACAGATAGTCACAGAGCCCACAAGGAATAACAATTCTCACACTGCCAACAGCTCCCTCCTAGATGTCATTTTAAGTACGCACCCCCATAAAATCTCTCACTCTGCAGTTTTCCATAATTACATGAGCGACCGTAGTGTCGTTGTATGCATAAGATCACAAACCAAAACTCACCAGCCACCTAAACTCAGAACTAAATGATCCTTTCGCAAATTCAGTACAGCAAACTTCTTAGCTGATCTGGGCAAGATCAAATGGCAAGATCTATATCTGGCCAAATCTACTGATGAAGCTGTCACAGTCCTTAATGACAACCTTTCTATCCTGATAAACAAGCACGCCCCCCTTATTAAAGTTAGTGTACATAAATCCTCACATCCCTGGTTTACCACAGAGCTGAAGGCAGCACTTACCATTAGAGACCAACTTTGGGCACAAGCCAGGCGAACCAAGAACCCAGCAGACTGGCAGGCCTTTAGAACTGCCAGGAATGCCTGTGTTAAAAACATACATGCCACGAAAGCAAACTATTACATCTCCACCCTAGAAGAGGCCAAAGGGAACCCCCCAAAAATCTGGAGGACACTGAGATCCATTGAAGGCCATCCTTCAGCTCCTTCAATACCAATTAAGATCCTTACCAAGGACAGGGTGGTGGAAAACCAACCACAGATCCTTGAAGAACTTAACCAACACTTTGCCACAGCCGGATTAGCATTTGACTCCTCTCCGTATGCCAGCCGCGCAAATGGCAATTTTAGCCCACCCTCCATATCCACCTCCCCCTCAGCCCTTCCAGGTGCGCTTGTTTAGTTATAAAGAAGCTGAAGACTTGCTCCTCAGCCTCGATGTTAGGAAGAGTGCAGGGGACGATGCCCTTGAAACATTCTTCCTGTGATTAGGCTTTGCCCAGCTCACAGCTCCACATCCTCCACATTTTTCAACCTCTCCATTATCTCTGCCACGGTTCCATCCTGCTGGAAATCTTCCCATATTCTTCCTCTCTTCAAATCAAGAGACCCTTGTGATCTAAACAATTACAGGCCTATATCCATTCTGATTGTTCTCTCAAAAACCCTAGAAAAACTGGTTTACAACCAACTAAAAACTCATCTTGAAGTGCACTTACTCTTAAATCCTGCACAATCTGGCTTCAGGTCTAAACATAGTACCATCTCAGCTCTGGCTAAAGTCTCTAATGACTGGATCACTGCTATGGATTCCAAGAAGGTTACTGGTGCAGTCTTTCTGGACCTTAGTAAAGCTTTCGATACTGTCGACCATTACTTCCTAATTACCAGCCTTACCAAAATAGGCGCCACTCCACTTACCGCTCAGTGGTTCAACAGTTACCTCTCTGGAAGGATACAAAAAGTCAAAGCCAATGGCCTACTATCAGCCCCCCTCTCAACTGTCAGGGGAGTCCCCCAAGGCTCCATCCTAGGCCCGATCCTTTTCTCCCTATATATCAATGATCTTAATGCCTACATAAAAAAATCCAGCATACATTTCTTTGCGGATGACACAGTATTATACACCTCAGGTTCACCCTTATCTGAAGTCAGGGAAGTGTTGCAAGCCGACTTTCATCAGTTAGAAAACAATCTCATCAAAGCCAAACTTCTTCTAAATGCCAAAAACCAAGGCAATGATTTTTATTATCTCTCATGGTGCTTTACCTGTCCTACCACAGGACTTTTAGTAACCTCCCTGGTGAGACACAAATCGTTCCTAAATTCAAATAAATAGGCATGTAGTTAGACAACAAGCTATCTTTCAATGACCATATTGAGGACCTATCCAAGAGGCTCAAAGCACAACTGGGATTCTTTTTTAGAAATAGGTCCCTCTTCTCCTCTTCTCTCTTGCGACCCGCATACGGCTTGTCCAAGCAACCTTCCTCCCCCTACTAGATCATGGGGATTTTATATACATCTCCTCCGCAGCCTCTAGCCTTACCAAACTGGACATTCTCTTCCACCGTGCTCTATGATTCATTACTAGCTTCATCTTCAGGACCCACCACTGCGATCTATATGCAGCGGTTGGCTGGACCTTACTTGCCACCAGACGCATGCTCCATGCTGGTATCTGGACCCTCAAGATACTTCTGCACAAACTGCCGGACTATTTAATATCTCTACTTCATATCTCCCATAGTGCTTACTCCCTAAGGAAATCTGACTACATCCTATTTGATGTTCCTAGGACTCGTACCACACTTGGCCGATGGGCTGTCTTATGTGCCCTCCCCAACATCTGGAATCAACTACAATCCATACTGAAGCTAACCAGCACTGTCTCAATCAGTTCCTACAAAACACCAGCAGTCTCTAAAATAAAAGACACCTGACGGTGCTACTAGGCCTCCCTTTAACTCCAAGCCAAGCTTTTGTGTGCTGACCCCTCCTTCTACTCCATTAACTGGAATGTAATTGCCTACCTGGTACAAGTTTTTTCCTTTTATTCTTCTCTCCACTTGACATAATATATGACTCAACTGGACCCTGCGCTGCTATATTGTAGCTACTAGGTAGATCACCAAGTTGTATAACTCTTGGACTATATGTACTCACTGTGCTTACCTATATACAATTGCTCCTATCTATGTAACAATTATATGCATGTGTAAATGTCTCAGGACCTCATTGTGAATGAGTAATAATGATATGTAAATGTCTTAGGACCTTCTTGTGAATGAGTAATAATGATATGTATGTGTAAATGTCTCAGGACTTCCTTGTGAATGAGCTTGCTCAACAGAGTTTTCCTGCAATAAACTTGAACATAAACTTGAACTCAGGAACTCCTGCATGAAGGCTGTCTGCATTGTGAAGGCCCACTACTTCAAATCAAACCTCCAGTCTAACCTTAATGACCCATAACAATTCTGGAAAGTTATCCTCTCCCTCTTTGATCCCCCAGCCCAGTCTGCTCCCCCTGTTCTCCTGATGGATGGCTTACTGGTCTCTGACCCTCCCTCAGCTGCCGATCACTTTAGCACATTTTTCACTACCTGTGCACTACCCTCTCCTCCATCTCAGGATCACTCCCTCATTTTGTCCCCTGCTGCCTCTCCCCAACCCCACTCACCTGAAAGCTTCCAATTCTCTCCCATTTCCCCCAGGAAGTCTTCCTCAACCCTTACTTCACTTAACCCTTCCGAGTCCAACTCTTGTCAGGTTTGACCTGAAACTTCTACATAACTCAGCTCCGGCCATTGCCTCTCCACTTGCTCACCTTCTGAACCTCTCCTTCTCCCTCAGTGCTGTCCCTCAGGCCTGGAAGGTTGTGGATGTTCTGCCTCTGCACAATGAGGGTGACCCCTCTTCACCTGGCAACTTCCAGCCGATCTCACTTTTCCCCTCTCTTGCAAAGCTTCAGGAGACCATTGTGTACTCTAGGCTTACTGACATCCTTTACTCATCTAATTTCCTCTCCCCTGTCTGGTCTGGTTTTAAGAGACACCACTCTACTATCTCCTCCTTGCTTCATGCAACTGACTCTGTCCTCATTGGAATGGATCAGGGATGTATCACCACAGCTATATTCATCAGTCTCGCCAAAGCCTTTGACTCAGTGTCCCATTCACTCCTCCAGGGCAAGCTGAGCTCTGCTGGCCCCTCAGCGTCTGCTGTTGACTGGTTCCATTCATACCTCAGAGGCCGTCAACAGTTGATACAGGTGCGAGGCGTCTTGCCCCCCATCCTAGCTGGATCCCACAAGGCTCCATCCTGGATCTTATTCTATTCTCAGATTTCCTAAATGACTCTTTGCTGCTTGTGTCTCCTCACATATACACATGTACATGGACGACATGGTCATTTATACATCTAGTCCATTGGCTTCAGCTGTGGAAGGTCCACTCCAGCAAAACCTCCATAATGTGCTGCACTGGTTCCACACCAACCAACTCAAGGTCAACACCAAGAAGACTGTGTCTATGACCTTCAGCACCAGCTATGAACTAGCCAGGCTTTCACCCTCCCCTGTCTTGTACAAACTAGGTGGCAACCCCCTGGAGGTTGTTCCTGCCTTCAAGCACCTCGGTTTGTGGCTTGATATTAAGCTTGACTCCTCTGCCCACATTGATGTCAAACTTAACTCCAAACTTGGTGCCCTATACCGCAGTAAGGACTGCCTCATCTTCCAGGTCTGCCGGGAGTTGGTTACCAAAATGGTTCTCCTGATCTTCGACTATGAGGATTTGGTCTATGGCACTGCCCCTTCCTCTTCCCTTGCCAGACTGGGTACTCTCTGCAATGCCTCCTGCTGTTTCACTACCAATTCTCCCCTCTACTCATCACTGCTCCCTCTATTTCTCCGTCTTCATCCTCCCACTACTGTTACATTGCCAGTCCCACTGCGCCTTCTTTATTGCTAAATATTGGTTTGGGTCCCTACCCTCCTACCTTAAACATAGATACATAGAATTTGATGGCAGATAAGGACCGCTTGGCCCACCCAGTCTGCCCATTTCCCTACCTAATGGATAAGCTGCAGATCCTAGTTAACCAACAGCCTACTTCTTCCTACCCCCACCCACTAGAATTGCCTTATGACTGTCCAATGCATTCTTGAAATCCACCACTGTTTTTGACTCCACAACCTCCTCAGGAAGGCTGTTCCATGCATTCACAACCCTCTCCATGAAAAAATACTTCCTCACATTACCTCTGAGCCATCCCCCCTCAATCTTCAATTGTGCCCCCTTGTTCTTGCACACCTCTTTTTCTGAAAGATGTTACCCTCTTGGACTTTGTTGATTCCCTTGAGGTACTTGAAAGTTTCTGTCATGTCTCCCTTCTCCCTCCTTTCTTCGAAGTAATACATATTAAGCTCCTTAGGTCTCTCTTCATATGTCTTCTGGTGCAGACCCTGCACCATTTTAGTTGCCCTCCTCTGGACTGCCTCCATTCTGTCTATGTCTTTGTGGAGATTCGGTCTCCAGAACTGCATGCAGTACTCCAGATGGGGTCTCACCAGCTG